>CM031242.1:853157016-853799516 GCA_018340775.1 Taxus wallichiana var. yunnanensis | reverse complement strand
TGTAGTCTTTTATCCACTAGACGTAGATCTATACCCTCTGGGTGAATTCTTTTATCTATTGGATATAAGCATGTTCATTTTGAAGCATTCTTTTATCCTCTAGATTATTATTTTGGATGCGAGTCTTTTATCCACTAGTTACTGATCTGTACCCTCTCGGTGCATTCTTTTATCTAATGGATATAAGTGTGTACCTTTGAGATGTATTCTTTTACCCTCTAGATATTTCTTTTTGGATGAATTATTTTATCAACTAGACGCATATCCGTATGCTCTCGGTGCATTCTTTTATCCACTTGATATAAGCATGTACCTTTCGGATGCATTCTTTTACCATCTGGATATTTCTATTTTGGATGTAGTCTTTTATCCACTTATAAATGCATATTTGTACCCTTTGGGTGCATTTTTAATCCATTGGTGTTTCACCTGATTCTTAGACGTTTGTTTGAAATATCGGCGAAATAGATAGGTTAACAGGCGTAGGAGGATTACCTATTTAAATGTTGGTTGGTTGGTTCTTTACACACACATAACTTCACGAATCCACGAGATGATCGTGAGAGATTCCTTTTGGCTAGGAGGAACTACCCGTAATGAAAAGAAAGACCACCAAAAAGAGTTAAACAATATCTAGAGTGAACTACCTAGCGTGTGCATATACATATGTATATATGTATATATACATACATATACATATACATATGTATATGTATATATATAATATATACACATGTATATATACATACATACATACATATATATATATATATATATATATATATATTTATACATACATACATACATACATACATACATATGTATGTATGTATGTATGTATGTATGTATGTATATACATACATGTAAATTAGCAATATAAGGTAATGCAGCCCAAAAGGCCTTTGTGAAAACAATGGTGACAATATTAAATGAATTTTTATATATAAAGAGTGGCCATAGTATGGTTGGGGGTGGGGTTTGAACCCCATGCCACAATATATTATTTTTAATATAAAAAAAAGTTCGTCGGGGGGGGAGGGAGGGTTTAGTGTAGGTTATTATTTATCCTTTTATTTATTTATAATGATAATTCTTAAACTTGTGTTAGACGTAAACTTATTGGGTTAGCTTGTTTAGATGTACTCATTTTGTGGAGTTAACTTACTAGTTTTGTTGAATTAGCTTCTAAGTTATGTGGAGCTCCCTTACTAGTCTTCTAGAGTTAACTTAACTATCGTATCAATTAGTGGGAGTTATTAACCACTGATTTAGGTAGTAGTTACACTTGCCTCATCCTATATGAACATCTTTCTTATTCGCAATTCAAGTCATTGTATTGTAATGTATTGAGCATTATGGATTATGATGGATTTCTATATATGGTATTTTATCTCTTTTGGTTTGAAAATCTAATTTGGTGTGCTAGTATCATCTTAGATCGCGCAGGGGAAAAATCTTCTTATCATCCCTTTCATGGTATTATACCGATAAATGATGTAGACATCCATCTGTAAGTTTTTCTTTGTAAGCAAGGGTTTATTATTTTCATGCATTTGTAATTTGTTAGCACTTTTATACAACATGCATTTTTATGAAAAATGAAGTGTGGCATTTGATTTGGAAGGTGCGAAAATGATAGAATAGGTGTAAGATTGACCATGTTTTGGGACAAGGTAACATTTGGAAGCGATTTGGACCCTCTTGGTGCATTCTTTTATCCATTAGATATAAGTGTGTACCTTCCGGATGCATTATTTTACCCTCTAGATATTTCTATTTTGGATGTAGTATTTTATCCACTACACGCACATCTATACCCTCTCATGGAATTCTTTTAACCATTGGATATAAGCGTGTACCTTACGGATACATTCTTTTACCCTATGGATATTTTTGTTTTGGATGTAGTCTTTTATCCACTAGATGTAGATCTGTACCCTCTGGGTGCATTCTTTTATCCATTGGATATAAGCATGTTCCTTTCAAAAGAATTCTTTTATCCTCTAGGTATTTTTTTTGGGATGCGAGTCTTTTATCAACTAGTTCTGATTTGTACCCTCTCGGTGCATTCTTTTATCTAATGGATATAAGTGTGTACCTTTCAGATGTATTCTTTTACCCTCTAGATATTTCTTTTTTGGATGCATTATTTTATCAACTAGACGCATATCTATATTCTCTCGGTGTATTCTTTTATCCATTTGATATAAGCATGTACCTTTCAGATGCATTCTTTTACCATCTGGATATTTCTATTTTGGATGTAGTCTTTTATCCACTTATAAATGCATATCTGTACCCTTTGGGTGCATATTTTTATCCATTGGTGTTTCACCTGATTCTTAGACGTTTCTTTAAAATATCGACGAAATAGATACGGTAACGGGCGTAGGAGGATTACCTATTTAAATGTTGGTTGGTTGGTTGTTACGCACATATAACTTATGAATCCACAGCTGATCATGAGATATTCCTTTTGGCTAGGAGGAACTACCTGTAATGAAAAGAAAGGCCACCAAAAAGAGTTAAACAATATGTGGAGTGAACTACCTAGCGTGTGCTAGATCTAGGAAGTGTGATACTTCCTAGATGGTTGTCAATCCATTGTTTAAAACAATTTAATATGGAGAATAAAGTAAACCCTATTGTAATTAATATGATTTGGGTATGTCATCAAAAATACAATAAGAAATATCTAATTTAACAGGATAAGTTAAAATAAGATCGAAGGTCAAGTAATTGGTTTCGGGTCTCTATTGGTCTGCGAAAAAGGTCTCGGGTAGATCACCGATGAACAAAGGTAATGTGGGAATAGATGGATAGTCACTTTGTAATGGGCTATATTAGTGAATACAAAGACCGATGCGGTTAAGGGTGACCGAAGATGACGGTTCAGTGTAAGCTGGTGCTAATCATCGTGGAAAATAGGGAATGCCATAGAATGAGTTTTAGGTCTTCGTTATGAATGCACAAAGGACCTGATTGGCCAGAATGAGGTATTAAGTGGATTGGGTGGGATTTTGTGAAGTTTTAATGGGTATGTGGAGGGGTGAGTATGAATGGAGGTCAATGGGTGGCTAAGTAAATAAAGGATGAAAATATAATGATGAAACTAATGAACCAAAGGAGTAGAATGTTCTACTTAGAACCTGGTTCTAAACACTTGCGAGTGAGGAATGAAGGTGCTGATAAGAGGTTGAAGGCTGTAGAGGATCACCAATCATAGGAAAGCTTCTGCATGGGCTGCATGTGCATTCCTTTTTGCTTGGTTGGAGAAAATCCTTGTTGGGGTGAGTACTGGATGGTTGTGTAAGAGAAAATTCTTGATCTCCTTCCTTGCATGCATGTTCTCACTGAAATTCATTCTCAAAAGATGTGATCTCTCAGGAATGTGCCAATTTTTCCAACCTTGAAAATAAGGTTGTTTTGGGGATTAAAAGGTGACTAATGGTGGTTCCGGCTTAACTGGAAAATGTTAGGCGTAATCGGTGGCATTAAAGGCGGGATTTCCTAGGTTTAATAAAATAGGTAGACTCCCTTGATTTTTTGGGATCTTGTGTCACTCACCCATGGATTAGACTGGAAGCTTCTTGTAAGCATGCGGGAATGTGGTTAGAGGGAATGTAGGCATTTATTTTTAGGGTTTGGGTAAGTCTTAGTTAGTTATGACAACTTACTAAGAATAGGTATTAGGGTGAGTTGGCTTGATGAGGTGTCTAGGTGAGATGTATGTGGACATTATCCCTAATTAAGATATTTAAATAATAAATATGGTGAGGATAATGAATTAATTTAATTAAATTAATTAAATTAATATTAGTGGAGTGAAGGGGGCCATGACTAGGTTAATGTGATGAAGGGTGTTTATTTGTTGAGGGACCAAAGGGGAGTGTGACCTAATTTTAGTGTCTACATTTTGCCCCTTTTTGTTGCGTAGCTTGTATTGGTAAGCAACGCTAAAAAAATAAGATGTGGTTACCCCATGTGTGGGTGAAGGTGATCCCCTCAAACGAGGAACCGAAGAGGTAGGAGGCAGAATCGGTGAGTGGTTTGATAAAAGGTAAATGTGATAAAAGGGAAGGTGGGGAAATGGGGGGAAAAAGGGTTAAAGGTCTACTCGGGAAATCTAGGTAATGGGTTAGGGTCAAAGGTAGTATATAATAAAGGTTGAAGAGCAGTC
This sequence comes from Taxus wallichiana var. yunnanensis, assembly GCA_018340775.1. Classification (NCBI taxonomy): domain Eukaryota; kingdom Viridiplantae; phylum Streptophyta; class Pinopsida; order Cupressales; family Taxaceae; genus Taxus; species Taxus wallichiana. The sequence goes on along the minus strand of CM031242.1, from coordinate 853,795,336 downwards.
AAACTCTACATTGTCTAAGGTCGATAGGTTTATCCAAACAAGGTCGAAATGATTCCGGTATCCAAGGTATAGGATATGGTTAGGAAGCACAACGTAGGTTAGGTGCAGGAATATTTAGGTATGTTTTGGTACACCGAAGGTAGGGTTAGGATAAATGGTCATGGCAATAGGTTAGATAAGATCATAGGTCAAAAACACGAGGTAATAGTGCCGCAAGGTATAGCAAACACGTGAGGTCAAAGGTCACTAACGATGGTCGGGGCCAAAAATCTAGTTCACAAAAGCATGGGTAAGGTAGAGAGAGGGTAAAATAAGGAGTCCCAAAAGGAGGACAAAGGTAGGTAGTAAATGATAAGGTTAGGAAGGTGGAGTAAGTAGTCATGGTAGAGGTTAGGTGAGGTAAATGGTGGGGGTAAAGGGAAGGTGTGGAAAAAAAGGAGGGATAGGTGGGGTAATAGGGTAAATTTTGGTTTTGTGCTAGATGGGGTGATCGATGTCGGTTAAGGGTAATTGATGCCGGTAGAGTGAAACCGATCATGGTAAGTTATGGCATGCGGCGATGCCGGTGAGGTAAATGCGTCGGTTAGTTGATTTGTTATAAAAATAAATAATCCATGTTTTTTGTTATTCATTTTCATTTTTGATATATGCCTACATGCCGAAAGATAGTGAGGATGTACGAGAGTTTTTTTTTGTATATTTTGAGTATATACCAGCCTACGTACTGAAGAGATTTTGTATTGTTTCATTATTTTATTGTATATGAGATCGGCTGCGTGCCGATGACATTTTGTATTGAGTATCATCCTGCGTGCTGATGATTTTGAGATGATGGACATGATGGGATAGCCATGTATATTGTATTGAGATACACATTTATTTATATGATGAGATACATGATATTTTGATTTGTTGATGTTTTGATGAGACTTTTGATTTGTTGTTTTGATATGGATGGAAATTAGGTGAGTTAGGCATGATGAAGTCAGGTTTGGTTTAGGCATGGATTGAGTCAGGTCATAGGCATGGATCGAGTTAGGTCATGTTTTAGGCATGGTTGAGTTAGGTCATAGGCATGGTGGAGTCAGGTTTGTTTAGGCATGGTTGAGTCAGGTTTGTTTAGGCATGATTGATTTTTAAAGTGGTTGGGGTTTTGATTCATTAATTTGTATAATGAATGATAATATGGGCTATTGTTAAGATGCTTTATAATATATGTATGATGATGGTAGAGAAATGGTAGTCATAATAAATGTATGTTGTGATGAGGATTAAAATGTTAAGAAACTTGTTATGTATGTGGTTTAATTTTCAATTTTAGATATAAAAAGAAAACTAAGTGGGGTAGAATGTATTTTAGGAAGATGAAAGATGGATTGGTTAGGGTAGAGAGTGGTCCGAGCTAACCTTCAAGGGCCCCATGCCCTCGGAGTGCTGCCTACATAGTCCCGGTGAAAAGGGACCTTAGGCCGATGTAGTTCTCCCATGAGCTAGGTAAGAATATGATGAGGTATGGGAATGAGTTAGTAGGTTTTAGGCATGTTGTGGGTTGAGGTCTGTTAGATGTGGGTGGGTTAGAGGTAAAGTGATATAGGTGATGTTGATTGTGGCAAAAGAAGAAGAATACCCCAAAGGTAAGTGTCGGAGACCAAATCCTGTATAAGGTAATCAAAATGTAAATAATGATGGTCAAAAGATAAGAGGGGTCAATAAAGCCACCTGATTGGTTAGGATCATACCGAGTAGATCATACCTTGGAGGAGGTGATGAACATAAGACCCTAAAGACATTGCATGATTGATTGTTCTAAGGTGAAAAGTAGTCACATGATCACCAAATGTCTTGGTTTCCAAGAGGTCCCTTGAGGCGGTAGAAAATGGGAGTGGGAATGGTGAGAAAGGTGAAAGGTGGTTAATTTTTTATATGGTATGAGGTGGCATGCTCTTTGGGCAAGAGATCTGAGGTCACAATGGGAAAGTCCATGACTAAAAAGTTCTCTGTTTTGACTTGTATTTGAGATAGACTGATCAATGTGGGAAGTCTATATGGGATGATGAATTTAACTCCTTGAGGTCTTCATGAAGCTGATCGATGCGGGAAGCTTCAAATTCTCTCACTTTTTTTCTTTTGAAACACTTTACATAGTTGTCCTTCGAGGGAGTAGTCTATTTATAGTAGCGATTGTGGAGAGGAAGATGTCCTTTTGAGGGAGTCATCTTTTTGTTAGAATTTTGACTTAAGGAGTTGGGTCCCATGTGGGGCTTTGAAGTCATGGACAAGACCAAGGTGAAGAATAGGATTCTTGTTCAGAAAGTAGGGTGAAATGACCATGGGATCTCATCTAAAGGTAGACGAAAAGTATCCATGAGAATCATGCTATGTGCAATGCCGTGGTACACACATTCAAGAGAAGATAACATGTGATAAGTACTCACATGATTCTTTTTTAATCATTGGTGAGGTGTATGAAGTGGATAGCACTCAAGGGACGAGCATGGAAAGAAGCAAAAGGTGAGGTAGGACTAAAATTCAACAATAGAATGGTCGAAGATGTAAGGTGTTAAGGTGTTTGGGTTCGGGTTTATGATTGAGTGAAGATAAACAATAAGCACCTGATCCATAAGTATGAGTCACGATGTATGGTCCAAGCCAATTAGGAGAAAATTTTCCCCGTTTACTTTTTTCTAATTTTGTTACATGTTGATTTTCTTTCAGGACAAGGTCACCAACTTGGAAAGTTCATTCATGGACATGTTTTTGTAAAGCACGCGTTAAGACAACATTTGATACATTTTTGGTAAACTTGAAGGTGATCAAGAGCGTTAAGATGACGTTTGTTTAATAACTCAAGTTGTACTAAATGGTCCTGACAAAATTCATCATCATCTGGACCATTTACTTTAACCAATTTCATGAGGGTTTTGTTTAAAATTTTGTTAGTGGATTCATCTTGGCCATTGGTTTGTGGGTAATAAGGTGATGAGAAACTGAGATGAATACCAAAGGCATCACAGAGTTTTTGCAATGTTTTGTTTTTGAATTGTTTTCCATTGTTAGTGATGAGGCGATGAGGAACACCAAAATGACAAATGATGTGATGATTGATGAAATGACATATTCTCTTGACTTTCATGGAGATGAGTGGTATGAATTCAACCAATTTTTTATAGTATTTGGTAGCAATGATGATCCATTGATGTCGTTGGGAAGAATGGGGATTGATTTCTCTCGACAAGATCCAAACCCCATTGAGAGAAGGGCCAAAGGTCACGGGTGACCTGTAAGGCATGAATGGGTGTGTGATGAAGGTTGGCATGTTGTTGGAATTTTACACAACATTTGGCGTAGTTGCAACAATCAAGGTTAAGGTTCGGCTAGTAATAGCCTAGGCAAAGGATACGCTTAGCAATAACAAGGCCACTGAAGTGACCTCCACATATGCCATCATGAACTTATTTAATGGTATAAGGAATTTTAGAACTTATGAGGCATCATAAGAGAATACCATCAAATTTGTGCTTATAGAGGATGCCCCCCATGATGACATAATGAGATACCTTTTTAAGGAAGGCGCATTGTCCATTACGAGTGAGATCAGGGGGTAAGATGGAGAGAGAAAGATAGTTGGAGTATTATTTATACCACAGGTCACTCGGGTCGGGGTAGTGGTTCTAATAGAGTAAACATCGTGAGGTAGATAAGAAGGTGATTGGATTCATTGTATGGTGACAAAGATTTTAGAATCGGCGGGCGAAGCGGGTATTTGGGAAGCTAAGTAGGCCATGGTATCTACAAATTTGTTGGTTGAACGTGGGATGGTTTGAAGGGTATAACGGTCAAAGGTGGTAAAAAGTATGTCTACATGATGTTTATACTTTTGAAGTATCTCATTATGACATTGGTATACACCATTGACTTGGTTTACGACCAATTGAGAATCACCAAAGATGTTGATTGATTTGACATCTAGGGCATAGGCGTCTTAAAGACCTAATACGAGTGCTTCGTATTTGGTGATATTGTTTGTGCATTCAAAATCAAGTTTGAAAGATAAAGGCATGGGCTCACCATCAAGTAGAATGAGGATAATAACACCCCCACCCCATGGCTAACACTTTCAACCATCGAAGAAGAGTGTCATTTGGTAGGGGGTTTGTTTAGGGAAAGGGTAGTAATTAATTGACTTGTCTTGAAAGTCAAAATTAGAGTTTGATCCCCAAAAATAGGTGCATCGGCCAATTAGTCGGTGATGTATTTTCCCTTGATGTACTTTTGATGAATGAATTTGAATTCAAGGTTAGATACAAGCATAAGCCACCATGCGACATGCTCATTTTGGTAAGATTTGGCATACATGAAGTGTAAGGGGTTGGTGTTGGTCACAACATAGGTTTTGTGGGTGAGTAGGTAATGGAAAAGTTTGGTGGAAATGAAAACTAAGGCTAAGCAAAGTTTTTGGGATGGGTGTATCGGGATTCATAATCTAAAAGATTATGACTTATGTAATAAATTGCCTACTCCTGTGTTGTTCATCACGATGTGGGAGTATGGCTCCCAGGAGTGATCGGTAGTTGAGATGTAAAGGTAGAAAGATTTATCATATTTAGGTGGAATGAGTATAGGTGGTGGAGGAGGTATTGTTTTAGGGCCTCAAAATATTTGTGGTAGTTATCATCCCATTTAAAGGAAACATCCTTCTCGAGCGAGATGATGAAATGGTTGGCACCGATCAGATAATTGTGAAATAAAATAGCAAATAGACTATAACTTACCTTGTAGGCTACGAAGTTGTCTAAGGTTAGTGGGTGGAGGCATTTCGAGAATGGCCTTGACTTTAGCAAGGTCAACTTCTATACCACGTAGGGAAATGATAAATCCCAAGATTTTTCCTGAGAGGACCATGAAAATGCACTTCTTAGGCTGAAGGTGAACACAATATTTAATGAGACGGTCAAAAATGGTTTTGAGGACAACAAGGTGTTGAGCGGCATTTAGATTTGGCTAGGAGATCATCCACGTAATCTTCCAATATATGATGCATGATATCATGGAAGATGTAAGTCATAGCCCATTGATATGTGGCACCAATGTTTTTAAGGCCAAAAGGCATGACACGATAAAAGGTCCCCCAAGGGGTGATGAATGCGGTTTTATGTTGATCCTCTGTGTGCAAGCAAGATTTGGTTATAACCCGAGAAGCCATCCATGAGTGATAGCATCTCGTGACCAATAGTAAGGTCGACTAGTTGGTCAATACCAGGTAAGGGAAGTCATCTTTTGGGTAGGCTAGGTTGAGGTCACGGAAATCCATGAAAATGTGGAGTCCCCTGTCACCTTAGTGACAGGGACAATGTTAGAAATCCAACAAGGATAATCAATGGGTAATATGAAGGAAACAGAAAGAAGGTGCTGAAGTTATTCTTTGATGAGAAGGGAAATGCGAGGGTGCATTTTCCTTAGCTTTTGTTTGATGGGTTTGGCATCGGGAATGGTTACGATATTTTGGACCACTATGGTGGGGTCAATACTAGGGCATTTACGTATAAGACCAAGAAAAAGTGTGGTTATGAACTTTGAGAAAAGAAATGATGACTTCTACTCAACAACATCTAAAGATTGACCGATCTTTAGGATGTGTGGGTTATCTGAGTATGAATTTTGATCTCAATAGTTGATTCATTCAACATGGTTTACATCTCAAAGGGTAATGACCGATGAATATATGAGTCTTCTGCACTAAGGTAGGTGAGTATGGATTCATCATCGACATTGGACGCCATTAATTGAAGGTGTATCGTCATCAATCATTTCGAGGATATAGGAATGGAAGAGAGGAAGGAGCCTCGCCCTCGCATTGATAAGTCAAAGGCCCCAATGAAATGGTGTTTATGAAAACTAAGTTAGAAGGGATAGATTCATGATCCATTGAATTTGCATTAGAAAAGGTGGCGATGAAGGTGGAGTGGGTGAAGGGTAATGCCCTTGATGAGTTCAATGTGGGCCTGTTTGGTAGGTGGTTTAGGAAAAGCGACACCACTACGGTCATTATGTTTGTGGGTGGTACATGGAATAATGGTATGGAGGCCTTGCTTCATAAAAGCCAAAACCAAAACCATTCCATGCACATCGGTGCGGGAAGGTGTGGGAAAAATAGTGCTTGGTAAGAGATTGGAAGTCAACGGAAAATGGGCGGGTTTTGACATGGTGGTTTGGGTGTGTACGTGGTAGTATCAAGTCCCCCATAGGTGAGGTAATAATAGTACGAAGATGAGGACCATAAAGGATGCGTTCTCCTATGCGGTGATCATAGCAAGGGTGTTTGTGAAGAATTACATACTCTTTTGGAGTAAGGAATGTGTTGACACTATATAGGCGGTATTCCCCCAGAGTGAGGTGTTGAAAAACACCTTCCAAGGGATTAGTGGTTGGTATGTGGGTAGCGGGAATAGATGATGTGTCATGTGGAGGTGGAGTTAATGAATTGGGAGACTGATGGATTAGCCGTGGAGGTTGTGGCGGTGGTAGGAGTGGAAGAGGTGGCTGGACTGGTATCTTTGGTAAGTGGAAGTGTAGGTGAAGCGGTAGTGGTTGTGGAGGTAGATGCCTTAATGGGTATAAGCACATCATTAGGTTGGTAAAGCATGTTGCATGTTTTAAAAGGTGATGGATCAGTTGGAATGGTATAGGTGTTTCCTTCATGTTCAAACTTTACACAACGATGTAAAGTGGAAGGAACGCAACCCATGACATGAATCCAGGGTCTTCCAAGCAACAAGTTATATTGAAATTCCCCCTCCAAGACGTAAAATAATTCTAGGATAGTGTGGGGGCCCACGTGAATGTGGAGGATGACGAGTGCCTAATGTGGAGGTGATAGTGTCATTGAATGAATGCAACATGACAAGATGTTTATGCATGTAGTTGTTATCAGTTATGCACATTTGAGCGAATGCGTGGGATGAAATGATATTAATACTAGTGCCCCCATCAATCATTACACGTCATACATGTATATCATTGATGTGGACAGAGATGAAGAGGTTGGGTTTGGGTCATCTATTTGGTGTGGTACGATCTCTTCCTCTAAGAAGCTAAGGGAGGCTACTTGGTGAGTAGGGTGCGGTGTGGATAAAGGTGGAAATTTTATGAGAGAGGCTACATGATGAGGTGTGATAATGGAGGCTACGGGTGTAGGGTCATTGGGTAAAACCTCAATAGATTGAAGAACCTCCATGAGAGCTTAACGATGGGATTAGAGGTTTGGATGAGGTCATATAAGGACATTTTGAGGGGAGATTGGTGTAATTGTTTGAGCATGGTGCGATGTGTGACTCCATTAGAAATGGGGTATGTGGGGCTGCGAGATAGTGATTTTAGGTATGGGTGTAGATGGTATGTTGGGTATAGGATTGGTTGGTGGGTTAGTCACCTTTTCTTTACCTTTATCCTTCTAAGCACGGGTAGTAACATGGATCATGTTGATCTAAGGGGAGTTGGAAAATGGATAAGGTGTAGGGTGAGTGGTATAATGACATGATGGGGAAAAAACCTACCGGAGGGAAAAACCTATGAAGTGAGCTTGGGCGCAATGAAATTTGGGTGATGGTGTGGAAAGTTCTCTGATGCGAACCATGTTAATTTCAAATCTTGGAGGTGGTTCTAGGAGATGTGGTGGTGGAGGTCATGGTTGTTGAGTGGGTAGTGAGGGAAGGACTATGGGAATGGGTGTCGGTGAAGCAGTGTCCTCATCGAGAAGGTCATCATCATCAAATTTGGCTTCCAGAGGACACAACTGGATAAGGATGGTTTTCAAGGCCTTGTAGTTCTCCACATCATGCCCTGGCACACGATGGTAGGCACAAATTTTAGTGTCATCAAACCATTTTGGCTTGGGTTTGAGGGGGTCGTAAGGTCTGAGTGGCGGTAATGTGATAACAGAAGTCTAAAGGAGGTTGGTTAATATTTTGGCATAGGACCCCGCTAATGGATCACAATGGGAAGTGAAAGTGGTCTTGGATGTAGGTATGGCTGATTGTTAATATTTTGGCATAGGACCCCGCTAATGGATCACAATGGGAAGTGAAAGTGGTCTTGGATGTAGGTATGGCTGATTGTTGAGGAACGGTCATTGCAGGAGGGGGAGTGGGTTGAGCCATGGTTTTGGGTGCTAGAGTAGTCTTGGGTGTTGGTCATGTTTATTTGGGTAGGGGTATGTTAGATGAATGGGTAGGAGGGTGTATGGTTTCTTTGACTACCTTATTGGAGGGTTACGGATTATTGTTTTTGTGTTACACCTTCTTGGGTAAAGGTGATATGGGTGTATGAGATCTAGAGGAAAAGTAGATGGGGGAAGAGGCGAGTTACCACGGGGATAACGGAGGTGCTGTGAAGGTAGATGATGCGGGTCGAGTAGGGGGTGTGAGAGATAAAGACTGAAGTGTAGTGGGTAGTGAAGAAGTTATAGAGAGTATTGGGGGTATGGGTGGTAAAGATGTTGCAGGTGTAGGTGTAAGTCATGTCAGGTGCTTGGGTAGGTTAGAGGTTTGTGAGGAAGGAGTGGGCTGTTGTGTTTTTGGTTTATTGATGGGTGGAAGTTTCTTAACCGTGTTGGGAAGCTGAGGTCCTAAGACGGATCGGGACCGGTGCAAGTGTGATTGGCGTAGCCGGAGTATGAGTTCTATGGATTTGGTTCTTTTGTTTGGGTGATGGAGTAGGTGTGGTGTTGACTTTGGAAGATGTAGCTAAATCTAGTTTGATAGGTGGATGAGTAAGGATAGTAGTTGAGGTGATCCCTAAGGTGGTAATAGGTTTAGTCGAGGTAGATGTTGTAGGTGTGGGGTCGAGGTTTAGATGTAGTTTGGGTTATGGGTAAGGGTGTATGTTGAGTTATGATAGTTTTGTGGAATAATTTGTGATAGAGGTGGTTGTGTTTGTTTCAACTAGTCAAAATATATTTGGGTAGATAGTGGAGGTATCAATAAGTGACATCTGCATCTACGTTGAGATAGGAAGCAAAAGGCAGCCCCAAAGTAAGGCCCTATCCACATAATCTAAGCGATCAACCAAACGTGAGAATAACATGTCTATAGGTGGAGTTGATGAGAACCTAATGGCTATTCTAGTAAAATGTGTCTTAGAGATGAGGAATCGGCTAGCTTAAGCTTCCATGGGTAAGAGAGTCGAAAGTAGGTCTGCTGGATCTTGGGTAGCTGATGGAGAATGCTCACTGAGAGTTAAAGGTATCTCAATTGGGTCTATGATAGGTGGAGGAGATGATAGGTTCTCCTCTATAGGTTGAGGATATGATGGGATCTCCTCTGTGGGTGGAGGAGGCAAACAAGTATCCTTTGTGAACTGAATAAGTACTATGGGTATCAGTTCTCTAAGTGGAGAAGCCAAAGGTGAAATGGTCTTGATGTTAGCGGAAGAATCCTCTATAGGTGAGGAAGGAGGTGAAAGGTGTTCCTCTATGGGTGAAGGAATAGGGAGGTTAGTTCCAATGTGGAAGGAGTATTTTGAGCTAGAATCTGCTCTATGGACGGAATATGGGGTAAGCGGGAAGCAACAAGTGCATCACTAAAAATAGCGCGGACCTCGCGGGTATGGATATAATGAGTTGAGGCCTCACTTTGGTTTGATTAGATGAAGGGGCATGATTAGGAAATGGTTTCTTGATGATGTGTAGGTTTTGGTTAGTATGTGAATTAGGATTATCCATGGTTAACTTGCCTTTCTCGAGCATTTCTAGGACAATGTTTTTGATAGTGATGTAATTACCGTCACAATGACCCTTTACTCGATGATAGTTACAGAAGTCATGTTCTTTATACCATGTGGGCATGGGGCAAGCATGGTCAAAACCAATGTGTGGTTTTATGGGAAGAAGGGTGATGGCCCTGGATTTGATAAGATTTTCTAAGATAGAAGAGTAAGGCTCCCGATTGGGGTGTAGTTCCGCTGTTCTCATCTGAATTGAAAAGTCTAGATGGGTGAGAGATTAGATGAGGGGGTAGCCTGATTTGATGGTTGAGGTGGGCCCTTGAGTACCAATGTGTTAGCGGTGCCCTTGGACTTTGAATAATTATTTTTGGTTTGGAATAAGAAGAGCTATCATTCGACTTCAATGCCGAATTGTTATTGTGTAATTGGATTTTCTTCTCTTGATGGCCCGAATCTTTAGCTTTCATGCCATGGTGAATGCTTCATCGAAGGTTCAAAAACTTTGGACCTGAAGGGTCGGTGAGATATGTCTAGTACAAGCCCGTGCAAATATCTCGATGAGTTTTTCGTTTGTGGTAGTTGGAAGGTGAGATGATTAATCGAGCTACGCAATGCGGTGAGTGACAAAAGTCTGCGATAGATTCATCGTCATCCGGCGTGTGGAGTATAGGTCGGTCATGGTAACATTCTTGATGATATTGATAGAGAAATGATCCAAGAAGGCTTGCGATACCTAATTAAATGAAAATAAATAGTGTCTAGGTAACCGACTATACCAATCTAATGCAGGTCTAGTAAGAGACATGGGAAATGTCATCAAGAGTAAAGCATCATCATGCATGATTAGGTAGCACCCATGTTTGAATGACCGTAAATGTTGTTGTAGGTCTTCCTTACTATTGAAGTGGTTAAATTTAGGAATCTCCCAATGTACATGGTATGGACGAATAGGAATGGATGGGTGGATGGGCTCGTTGCAAATATCATCGTAGGTGAGAGTGTTGCGGGAGCTAAAAATTGATGCCTCTAATGTCTGCATCTTGTCCAACATCAATTTGATTAGGTCATTGGTAGGTTGTGATGATTGGGTTCCTCTTATAGTGTGAGATGGTTGGTTTTGAGCATATAAGGGGGTGACACTCCAGTATATGGCGTTGCCATGTAGGTTGATTAAGAAGAAGGTAGTGAAACAGGGGGTATGTAACTAAAGTGAATAATAGATGAAATGGGAGGCTGCTGATAGTACGTATATGGGGGTGGAAGGGTCGTGGTAACCCCATTGGAAATGGGGGCTAATGATTGTGGAATGGAAAGGACCATGTTTTGAAAAGGGGTAGGGCTGACCGACACTAGAGGTGGTATTGTAGATATGGTTATATGCGAGACATTAGGGCGGATGAGGTTATGTTGCAGGTGGTTCTCAAAGGTATGGTAGATGTGGCGGTGAAATTGAGGTAGTATACGTGGAAGTCATAGCGGGTATAGGACCTAGATGTGAAATGACTGGGGGTAAGGTAGATGCGGGAAATGCAGAGCCAAGCTGGGGATGACATAGGAGTGGGAGAGATTCGGGGGGATAGATACATGCATGCATTTGTATATCAACTCACCCGAGGAATCTCGGAGTAGATGAGCAGGAAAGATAAAACTATAAGGTGTCAAGGTTTTGGTTGAGGAGTCATGCGAACTCCTCATCTCTGGTAGCGATAATGATAGGTTGGATAGGATCCATGGTGGGTGATAAAATGGAAGGCAGTTAAGGACTAGGTGGGAGCGGTTGACAAATTTCATGGAATACAAGTGCGCTTGCTTGTCTTTAGGTCAACACCATGTGAACTAGTACTGATCAAGGTTAGGCCACTTCTCTGTAAATGACATAGAAAAATAGCAGGAATAGGTGAAATAGGCGGTAAAAAGTGGACTAGGTACCAAATGTTGACTAGAAAATGACACAGGCTAACCGATGCCGGTTAGGGTAAATTGACCTAGGTCATAGGTAACCATAGCTGGTCACTGTGGGAAATGGATAGTGAGTCAAAAATAAGGTGTAAGGTCAAATATGATAGGTATGCCAAACCTAATGAGTTTTACAAGGTCAATGGGAATGGTAATAGTGACAAGGACTCTGAAAAGTTGAAGAAGGTGAATAAATGTCCTTTTGGGTAGGTTAACCAAAATGACAGTGAACCGATGTTGGTTGGGTATAACCGAAGATGGTTAGGGGTAACCAACAATGGTCATTGGACCAAAACCGGTCACTATGAAATTGAAACAGTGATGAAAGGAAAATCGTTGTGAGTTAAAATCGATGTGGAATCGGACCCAAAATTCGGGAATGAAGAGAATATGGTCAGGAACCCTCGGATGAAGTGGAATACATAAAATATGATGAGGAGCATGTAAAGATAAAAAAGAAGAATGAAGAACGTGACCTCTCACCTCAAAATGTAAGCCAAGCAGAAACACTAAGAAAAATGTGATCCTAAGAGTGCCTTTTCTATTATGTTTGTTTAGCTTATGCTATTTAAGGATTGACTCATGAACTGTAGAATATAATTTTTGGTGAGGATGGCTTCCTACAAAGAAGGAGATCTAAAAGGTGAGGTTTCATGTATGTTATGGCGGGGGCGGGCTTTGCTCTAAAATATGAATCGACAGAGCAGCGAGTTGGGGAGTACCTACCAATCCTCAGATCAGTGCGATTATTGACAAGTGTTCCCGGAAAGATGTTGTTTAAGAATATGTATTTGTTTTGAATTTTTGTAATGTGGCAAGAATCATAGAGAGAGAGAGATGTGCTTTCTACAATTCGTTTGTCAACCATCAGCTGGGAATGACTTCCAGCATATAGGTTGCCCTCAATTAATGTGAGCTAATGTGATAAATCAAAATGCAATGCACTTATTTTAAGCCCAAATCAAAATATGAAGTTCAATGACACAAATGGATGAATAGGAAGAGGGATGCTCTTTCACTAAAATGTAGAAAACAATAAGAAATGATTCTTTTTAAGTACACCAAAAGAAAGGTTTCTTTTAGAGAAAATAGAAAGAAAAAGAGGGTTACCAAGGAAGAAAATTAATGTGTATACTTTTCAGAAGGGAAAAAAACACACAACTTTTCCTAGGAATGAATAAAATGCAAAGAACCCCGGATGGGTCCCACCGAGTGTGCCAAAATGTTTCACCTGATTCTTAGACGTTTATTTGAAATATTGATGAAATAGATAGGGTAACGGGCATAGGAGGAATACCTATTTAAATGCTGGTTGGTTGGTTGTTGCGCATGTATAACTTCAGAATCCAAAACTCATCATGAGAGGTTCCTTTTGGTTAGGAGGAATGACTGTAATGAAAAGAAAGACCAGAAAAAAGAGTTAAACAATATGTGTAAAGTGAACTACCTAGCATGTGCTAGATCCGGGAAGTGTGATACTTCCTAGATGGCTATTAGTCCACTGTTTAAAACAATTTAATGTGGATAATAAAGTAAACCCTATTGTAATTAAAATGATTTGGGTATCTCATCCAAAATACAATAAGAAATATCTAATCTAACATGCTAAGTTAAAATAAGATCCGAAGGTCAAGTAATTGGTTTTGGGTCTTTGCAGGTTTGATAGAGGTCTCAGGAAGATCACATATAAACAAAGGTAATGTGGAAATAGGTGGATAGGTCATTGTTCTAGGCTGTATTGGTGAATACAGAGACCGATTCCGGTTAAGGGTGACCGATGACGGTTGGGTGTACCGGTGTACTGTGGAAAATTGGGAATGCCACAAAATGAGTTTTGGGTCTCCCTTGTGATTGCACAAAGGACTGATTGGCTGGAACGAGGTATTAGGTGGATTGGGTGGGATTTGGTGAAGTTTTAATGGGTATGTGGAGGGGTGAGTATGAATGGAGGTCAATGGGTGGCTAAGGAAACAAAGGATGACAATATAATGATGAAACCAATGAACCAAAGGAGTACAACATTCTACTTACTTGGAACCTAGTTCTAGATGCCTGTGAGTGAGGAATGAAGGTGCTGGTAAGAGGTTGAAGGCTGTAGAGGATCACCAATCATAGGAAAGCTTTTGCATGGGCTGCATGTGCATTCCTTTTTTCTTGGTTGGAGAAAATCCTTGCTAGGGTGAGTACTGGATGGTTGTGCAAGAGAAAATGCTTGATCTCCTTCCTTGCATGCATGTTCTCGCTGAAATTCATTCTCAGAAGATGTGATATCTCTCAGGAATGTGCCAATGTTTTCCAACCTTGAAAATAATGTTGTTTTGGGGATTAAAAGGTGACTAATAGTGGTTCTAACTTAACTTGCGAAGGTTAGGCATAGCGGTGTCGGTCAAGGTGGGATTTCCTAGGTTTACTAAACTAGGTAGATCCCCTTGATTTTCTAGGATCTCGTGTCACTCACCCATGGATTAGACTGGAAACTTCTTGTAAGCATGCAAGAATGTGATTAGAGGGAATTTAGGCATTTATTTTTAGGGTTTTTTTAAGTCTTAGTTAGTTATGACAACTTACTAAGAATAGGTCTTAGGGTGAGTTGGCTTGATGAGGTGTCTAGGTGAGATGTATGTGGACATTATCCCTAATTAAGATATTTAAATAATAAATATGGTGAGGATAATGAATTAATTTAATTAAATTAATTAAATTAATATTAGTGGAGTGAAGGGAGCCATAGCTAGGTTAATGTGATGAAGGGTGTTTATTTGTCGAGGGACCAAAGGGGATTGTGACATAATTTTAGTGCCTACAATTGGATATAGATGTGTACCCTCTAGATGCAATGATTTACCCTCTAGACATTTAGGTTTTGGGTATAGGATTTTATCCTTTAGTCATAAGCTTGTATCATGTGGATGAACTCTTATATCCTTTGGACATTTGGGTGTCGCTTGTACCTTTTAAAAAACATCAACATTAAAATATTATTTTAATAGCAAAAACTTCTAGAGCTCATAAATTCTGATCCGTAGCTCGATTAAGGTGATCATTTTTTTAAATTATGTTTTTTTGAGATCTATGCATTCGCAAAATTTTTATACACATATTTCAAATGTAAAAGTTAATTTTACTTATTTTAACATTTACATGCACTTAATTATAAAGTGCCAAATTTTGGATGGTGTTGTAATCACTTGTGGATGCAATTTGAGTTGAGCTGACGTCCTAAACTTTTGGGTGTTACATTTTTGTATCTATGGGTGTATACATTTATATCTCTTTTTTTTGAGATATTTTAGATCTATATTTTCAATAATTTTTGGCATGTTAATAGTCTCTCTTGTGGGGGAGCTATTCTGTTGAAGCCAGTGTTATTTTTTCATTGTTTGAGTAGTTGATTTTGGTAACTCATATAGATATGTGGTGTCAATCTACCGATTCAAAAGTATGGGAAGGTGTGGTTTTGATACTAATTCTTTGGGTTTCCTATCCTTTCCTTGTTACATGTTGATACTTCTTTGGGTTTCATGTCCTTTCCTTGTTACATTGGCTTTTCTTGAATTGTGGAACTCCTATTTATTTTTATCTCATGTCCTTCCCTTGTCGCCTTGGTTATTGTTCTTGGATCATGACACACTTATTTATAGTAGTTGATCTTGCTTCTTCATATTTTTGGCCTTGCCTTGTTACCATAGCTTTTCTTGGATTAGGGACTCTTTTTATTTGGATCTCATTTCCTTGCCATGTTTCCTTGGTTGTTATTTGATCGTGACATACCTATCTATAACAGTTTATCAAATTATGTTTGGTATTTTTTTACACTTTCGACATCACTCCATTGAAAATATCCTCACACTCAGCTATTACGGTGAAGCCCGGTGTTAGTTGTTTTTGAGTTTTATGATCAAGAACTAGATTCGAGACCATAATGTGCACCAAAATTCTTTAGCATTGTATGCATTTTTGGATCCGATCTTCTTAGGATATCTTGCAGTGGAATTTTTATCTCTGTACTTTGTTATTACTGGTTTTCGGTACCTTGCGGTGTCTAATTTTCCTAGTTATTGTATGTGGGTACCTCATCAAGCCTTGTTTCAGGACCCACCTAAGCTATGCTTATAGGAGTGTATTAGTGTTGGTTATTATTTATCCTTTTATTTATTTATCATAATAATTCTTACACTTGTGTTATCCCTTTTCTTTTTGGGTTAGCTTTCTTAGGTGTACTATTTGTGTGGAGTTAGCTTACTAGTTGTGTTGAGTTAGCTTCTCAGTTATGTGGAGTTACCTTACTAGTTTCCTAGAGTTAACTTAACTACTAGTATCAGTTAGTGGGAGTTATTCATCAATGTTTTAGGTAGTAGTTGCACTTACCTCATCCTATATGTACATCTTTCTTATTGAGTAATTCAAGTCATTGTATTGTAATGTATTGAGCACTATGGATTATAATAAATTTCCATATATGGTATTTTAGCTCTTCTATTTTACAAATCTAATGTGGTGTGATATTATCATCTAAGATCATGGCTTGGAACAATCTTCTTATCATTCCTTTCAAGGGGTGGGGTGACCCTACTTGTTTATTATTTCATTTTAAAAAAAATGACTTCAACTAAGTCTAGGGAAAAATCCATACGGCTCCAACAAAAAGAAAAAATATATTTTATTGTATTTATTATAAGTTTTGTTTTGTAAATAGCTCTAAACCAATTTGATATATAGATATATATATATATATATATATATACATATACACGAGATATATATATACATATACACATACACACACACACACACACACACACACACACACACACACACACACACACACACATATATATACATATACATATATATGTATATGTATATATATGTACATACACACACACACATATGTATGTATGTATGTATATATACATATATAGATATATGTATATATATATATACATATATCTATATATGTATATATACATATATAGATATATGTACATATATCTATATATAAGCCTATAAGTTTATATAGATATACATTTCTTAAATCTCTTTTTTATAAAACAATGTTAAGACTATGCAATTGTATAAATAGAATGTGTAAATCTAGATAATTGTTGGGACTAATACATTTTTCACATAAAACGATACAAGTTAGTGAGAATACGAGTCTTTTCTTTTGATTTAAAGGAAACGTTTATTCACACACATTATTTTCTAACATTGTTGTATCAACTATACCAACAACACTAAATCACACCATTTTACATACTTATTTGGAAGAGAAGGAAAAATATAAATATAACTCAAATGTAAGTTCATTTTTCTTTTACTACCAAGATTGACAATAATGCCTCAAAAGGGAGACAACATATATTTCCATATATTTCCTAAATAAGAAATTCAAAATTCAAAATGAATTCACAATGGAACTTTTGATTAAATTCCAGATTTGAAAGAGTTACAACTCACAATAATATATAAATTACAAGTTATTCCTTTCAACCATTTCCAATACATAGTTTGATAATTAAATTTACAAGAAAATATCTTTAAAATACAAGTTTATACAAGCCTTCCACTCAAGGTGAAAACGACATGGTCAAGTTCACAAAAAAATAGGATTCTTCCATTGGGCTCAAATACAAAAGTATTCTTTTCAAGATCATCCTCTAAGCTTAAACTTTTCACTCTTTCATTTCATCAATTTTGGATCAAAATACAAAGAAGGGGGAGTATGTGACTTTCTCTACCCAAGCTTTATTCCAATAAAGATGAGAAACAATCCTTCTTATTGGCCCCAAGCCCCAACCATAGAACAATAGGGAATGTTTACAACTTTTAAAACTTCACAATTATAATGGTTTCCACAATAACACACAATTACATTTTTCAACACTCATGCAATATATTTAACACTCAATCAATATTTCAAGCAAGTTTAACAAAGATAAATTTTACATTCTTTTCCAAAACAAGCACATAGGAAGATTCACATTTTCTTCACAATCACAAAGGCTTAATAGTAATCCAAAAGGAGAAAAGAATATGGAGTCTTCTCCTTATGCCTCCCATGTGGGAAGAGGGTCCACCCAATACCTCCAAAGTGCACTATCAAAATCACACACAACACCTTATTTCTCCCTATTCAAATGCAAGAATAACATAGAAACCTTTTTCCTCCACAAAATAACTCTATTTCCTTCTCCCACACCACTCTTAAAGGAAAGCTACCCATCCCAACATAATACATTCACAACACACAAAACATACACTCAAACAATCACATATTTCTCAATCAAAACATATACAATAATAAATCAAGGGGTAAGACCCTACCTTTCCATTGCAAGCTTCCAATATTCACACCAAAAGCTTTAATCAAAGCAAAATCCCCCAAAAACAACTCCCCAAAATCTCCAAGCAAGAACCAAAGCCAAAATTTCCAAAAATGCAAGAGTAGGAATGAGAACAAGTAACCCCAAATACTCCAAATTAACTTCAATAAATAGAAAAGGAGGTGAGGATGATGGGGTGGCTCCATGTAGGATGCCACTTCATCTTTCCTCAATTCCAACTCAACAAGTCAACACACAAAGACCAATGCTAATAAATGAGTAAGTAAGGCTATGACATGCACAAGTATACACTCCAACATGCACTCCATACTTCCAAGGACATATTAAATGAGGTAAGTTGAAAAAGTGACTTTATTTACTCATTTTCACCCAACATATGCATTATGAAGGCTAAAATTGACTCCATACTTCATAAGTATGGTTGGTGGGTGAGTTTGAGAGGCAAGGGACAAGATAACTTGTCCCACAAGTCTCAAAAAGTGGCCACTAAGTCAAAATTCGAGATAGCAAAAGGAGGAAGAGTACACACTTAAAAATGCAATTAAATCTATTCAACATCAAGCAAATATCAAGGACCATCTACCCTATTAAATTCCCAATTTTGTCACATCTTCATTTTAGTTTACTAATTAAGTTAAATTAACTAATTAAAAACATATCAACAAGTACTAATAAAGTGAATAGATTTTACAAATAATGAGATACAGGCACCACAAAATAAATACGCATAATTAAAAGAGAGAAACATCACAACCAATAGCCGCACACATGAGGTCACCCCCACATGGGAAACCTCCTAACCAAGCATAACAATTAAGCTGTTATTAATATGTTGTTAATTTGTTATACTCATAATATTATAAATGGGATTTGTTTCCTAGTTTGTAGGAGGTAGTTTTCCTACCTCTACGGCTATATAATGGCAATTGTAATAATAGAAAATTAATAACAAAAGAATAAAATAATATCAATACATGATATTATTTGGCGTTATTATTGGTTTAATCTCTTCCATACCTTATCAAAGTATTAGAGCGAGTTTATTTGAGCAGATTAATGTTGTCCATTATCTGTTACGATATGATGAGAGTGGTATGATTTAATTTTTGAGATAAATTTAGGTTCCTAAGTGCAAAGAATGAAGGTTTGTTAACCAAGTATTGAGATTTCTATTAGATCTAGATGCATCACATTTGGTGACAAATATGGTGGAAGGCATATAAATTAGTTGCTGAATGATACAATACTATGGTGAATCTGAGTCATCAAATGCTTTGGGCATACTACCTACCAAACGTCACTCAAAGACTCCGATCATTCACACTTTTGTATATTCTTGTGAGTGAAAAATCCATTTGATGTTGGCATGTTGAATGCGCCTTTAGGATAATTTTTAGTCTAGTGTTTTGCATCTATATCTTTTGGGTACATTTGCATATCCATTACTATGCACACATTCATTGATATCACTATCTAATTGGCAGCCTGGTAATTTGCATCGATTGAAGACTCATATATGCATTGTATGTTAATAATGCCAATATATATTGGCATTAATTTAAGGTTTCAGATGTTGAAACGTTCCTCTTTGGTGACTGTGTAATGTATCAAGTTTTTGAAAAACATTGTACAAATCTCTTTCCTCCACGTTGAACGGTGCATGAGAGTGGGTAGAGAGGACATCAAATATTGATCAATACAGATAGGAATATTTGTGCACTCCTTTACAGTGAATGGAAAATCAAA
Organism: Taxus wallichiana var. yunnanensis; assembly: GCA_018340775.1. Classification (NCBI taxonomy): domain Eukaryota; kingdom Viridiplantae; phylum Streptophyta; class Pinopsida; order Cupressales; family Taxaceae; genus Taxus; species Taxus wallichiana. Next base: position 853,775,567 of record CM031242.1, on the reverse strand, counting down.
TCTTTGCATGAATGATACGTCATAGGGGTGGGTAAATTCTTATGGTTTTTCATTAATTGTTATCCTTCTTGGACATCGAAGTGACACATTTCTTGTGGAGTGATACTTGTATATGTCTACATATCATTCATTTGTGTGTATAAAAATTTCCTACATTAGCTCTCACATTTTTTAGGTATTGTGTTTTGGTTAATTTTCATATTTATGATTAATACAAGTCCATCAATGTCATTTACAAATCTTGTAAAGCATAATATGAGTCGTGGTAATGTCTAGAATTTGTATTAATGTCCTAGATTTAGATTTTTAGTCTTGTTTTAAGTTATCCATATGTAAAAGTAATGTGATATCAAGTCATTCTTAATTAGGGTGGAGTAATTTACGTAAGTCTTGTATGTCATTGAGAGGTATAACTCTATTAGTGAGTCAATTTAAAATCTATATTCTTGTATTAAGTGGTGTTGGTAAAAAAGTAGATTTTCCATAAATATTTTCAAAAGTATGAGTCATTTGTTGTCATTAGTAAATCATTTAATGGTATAAATTAGTGAGTCTTTTTAAAAGTGTCATGATTTTTAGTTTTCATATCATTTATGTAAAGTCATTTTTGTTCAAGATTCACCAAGTATCTTCATCTTGTTGTTATAATTGTGTCTAGGTGAATAATAGGTATATTTTTTTACAATGGAAATACCATTGGAAAAATTCAATGGACTCAATTTTCACACTTGGAAAGTCAAGATCTAGATGAAGTTGATGAAAAAAAATATTTGTAGGATAGTAGATGGAAAAGAACCAACACCTTCAGATCCAACCAGATTGGCAAAATGGAAAATAAGGAATGATAAAGCCAAAGCCATTATTGGCCTTGCCTTTTCAGATTTTGAATTGCATTGCGTTGATCTAGATAAAATATCAAAGGACATGTGAGATACTCTCAGCAAATTATTTGGTTCAAAAGACTTCAATGCAAAGTTTTCTCTAAAACTTCAATTGTTCAAGCTCAAAATGAGTGATGGAGATATAATGTCTAGTCACATAAATAATTTATGATCTCTTCTGAGACAACTTGTAGAAGTAAAACCTCAAGTATAAGATGAGGATTTAAAAGATATTATGCTAAATAGTTTACCACCAAAATATAGTAATATTTTTTTTACTCTTGGTCGAGATGTCTTCCAATTCATTGGAAGATATGATATCAGCTCTTCTAGGTGAATAAAAATTACTAAAGAAGATATAGAAGAGGAAAGCGATAATGTATTTGAAAAAGAAATACAAAAATTTATCTAAAAAGGAGGACTTAGAATGCTTTTATTGGAAGAAAAAATGACATACATCTAAATTTTGCATGGCTCAAGCCAAATTATTCAAATATGGTTGTAGAAGAAGATTGTCAATCGAGAAGATGAAAGAGTCAGCGATGAACCTAGTTACAATTCTATATACTTCTTGTATTTAGTTCAGATTACTAGAGGTTGGAGGTCATTTATTGACCTCTTGTCGATCGCCAATGATAGGGTCATAAAATACTTTGGTGACATTTTTAGTTTGTGCTTGTAGAGTTCTTATTTTTTTAGTGTGTCGGTGTGTTGAATAAATCCCTTTCCATAATTTTGGGGAAGATTCATATGTTTAGAAAACTCTCTTAATGGGAGCGGGAGTATATTTTGAGGTAGATTCAAGGGATGGTTATCTAGCTCTTGTGAAGCTTGTGGATCTCGAGAGATTCATAATTTGGGCACCCGGGGAGGAAGGGAAAGTCCCACGAGGAACCCATAGATGAACGAAGAATTATTGTATAATTCGGCTCGACACTACGCCTTTACAAGGGTAAAGAGATAATATATGGCATTTGGACGTAGTCTAAGCCATGATTTCAAGAGGTGGTTCAAATTCCTCAAATATGGTACTTTCTCATGTTCACATTAAGGGAGTGAATATTTTTAATTAATAATGTTTAGAGTAAGGGGGTGAATTTTAGGAAATGATAGTAGCATTCACATTATTAATATGTTGTTAATTTTTATACCCGTGATATCATAAATGGGTCATTTGTTTCTGGTTTATAGATGTTAGTTTGCCTACTTCTATGTCTATATAATAGTCATTTTAATAACAACATATTAATAATAAAGATTTAATAGAATATCAATACAATATATTATTTGGTGTTATTACTAGTTTAATATCTTCCACACCTAATCATAAACAAAAATACGTAAAAAAAAGTTGTCAAATTGGCCTTGTTGTAAACACCCAACATTCTTCGTGGTTGGTACCCTAGCCCCTTCTAGTGTATAGTGATATCATTTTCCTGCAATCAAAAACAACAATACCTCTTCGGCCTCAAGGCCACATCAATAACATCAAGAAATAACACATACATATCAATCAATAATCATCATCAAAATAAATAAATTCTATCACCTATCTCCAATTTATAATTACATTGATTCTACCATTTTACTAACATCAATGAAATCACAAGACTAGTCTGAACATCCAAACATAGGCAATGCATCACGAATATAATGTGTCAGTATAAAATCATAACAATGAAAATCAACATGTATAAAACTATCCACTAGTGTCAGCTAGCATATCATAATCTAAAATATGAATCACAACATATCGATAATCCAAATGTCTATATAGTCTATCCCTTGCTAATCAAAATGTAACAATAATGTCCATCTACCAATGTTTTCTAATTAAAATATAACAATAATGTACATATCTCTAGTCCACAATAATAATAAAAATCATAGTAAGATAAGTTTTGAAGAGGAATGGGAATTTTAAGTACTCTCTCTTCTAGTCCTTCAAGTGGGTCTTCTACTTCACATATTGCTCATTCATTTACTTTACCCAATCCGTCTCTATTTCCTTCTTTGGTATACATCACTACTATTGTAACACATGTATTTGAGTCATATTATTTGGAATAATTGAGGCTTGAGATTCCATCTCCTTCGATATTTTATTCACCTCTTTAGGAGGTTATTGTACAATTTGAAAAGGAAACATGACCTTCTTTTGCACCCAAACTCCCAAGGTCATGCCAAGATAGCCGAGTGTGGAATATGCGGGCACTGACTATAGGAGAATCAAGTAACTATGATCCGGTAGTTTGATTTCCTAGTTCTGAGAATTAGCGAAGGGGAGATTTAGAGGTTATGAATAGATAGTGTAAATTCCCTATGGCGGGTTTGTCTAACTAGATCTAAGCGCTAAACTAGATCTAACTACTAAACTAGTTTGAAGCATCCATTTAAATAAAGATGAAATTAATGATCTAATATAATACCGAGAAGGAAACTAATATAAACAAATCACAAAAAACTGTAATAAGACAATCATGAAACAATAATTTACTTCTATTCTAAATAATTACAATATTTCTACACTTAAACTACACAAACTATTGGTGTGAGTTATCCTATCTGTATTCCAGTCACATATGGAGGGTCGTCTCACATGGGTTAGGTTTAGGGTTAGGTTTAGGGTTTTCTATTGAGTCATGTAATATGGTTACTCAGCACCCTATATGTATCCCTTCATTTGACATTTATGAGTATGCCAAGACACTCTGTTGTCTTTTTCTACATGTGCAACATTTTTTCTATTATGCAAGTTATTCAATTATTGATCGATTCTTCCTTGTGATTGCGTTGGAGCCATTACGATTGAACCAAAGTGCAACTTCATCATGGTGCACATATTCCGATATGATTCTTCAACTCTTTCGGGGTATCAGATATGCATGACTTACCATCACACCAAAATCTCGAACTAATGGTGGAGAGGGATCTCATCATGTTAATAAACTACTACACCAACACCCTCCCACATGATGGAGCTAGTTATCCACCCAATCAGTTCTAACAACATTAGGAGGTAGTGAAACTAAAAATTTTCAGAGGTCACCTATCCCAGCTCTACTCTGGGATTGGCGTGCTTAACTACCTTGCTCGATACCAAGCGATTTCTTGTCACACCAAAATCTCAAATTTATGGTGGAGAGAGATCTCATCCTATTAAACAATCTGCTACGCCAACACCCTCCCGCACGATGGAACCAAATATACATGCAATCGGGACCAACAACATTAGGAGGATAAACCTTGTGCAAAAACATACGTAACACTCTAAGCATATATCTACCTTCTACGTGCCTTTCCGGCATTTCGAAGAACATCGGAACTCCTTTGAGTTGGTTTAAACCATTATATTCTTTTTACCCTTATTATTACTTCTAATTAGTGAGTGCATATGCCATAGTTTGCAGCAAGGGGGTATCATTTGTGACATGAGATGCTTTTTCTCACAACCAGGATCTGATTTCACATCCTTCCTATTTTTTTGCTATTGTGCTTGTATACGGTGTCACTTTGCTATGCTCCACAAAACACGATTGTGGTCTCCTCTCTTACGCGTTATTATGTTGATTGCAAGGTGAGTTACCAAGTGTTTTACGATGCACTAAACTATAAAGTGCCGAAAGTAGGGGGTTATTATATTGTCTTAGGTGCTTGTGTTTCTTTTCTGCATTTCTTCTCTCTCTTTTCACCATGGATGCACTTTCAATTCCTTTGCTTATGCCATTTAACTTTTTCAAATGGATATTGAATATAATAATGAAACTAATGGGTAAAGGGTTATTGCACACCACCATGGGAACTAAGACTAAACTAGATGACGAACTTGAAAAATCTAAGTGGTTAAACAATGGTGATGAAGCTTTAGGTCTTCTCTGCATGTTCATTTCTCCTGACTTGCTCTTCCACATTGAGTCATCTGAAACACGTAAGTGTTCTTGGACAATGTTAGATGAAATGTTTGGATAACAAAATGACATTAGAGTGCATGAGTTGGAAAGTGAACTACTAGGGTTAAATCCTAGTGATCATTGTTAAAGGAATGTCAAGTAGAGAAGAAATATTCTCAACCGATCTTATCAATTCTCTCTAAGTTAGGTCCTAAATATTTGCTGTCTTTGTGTCAACGTTTTACGCTACAAAAGATGCCTTTGGCAAGGATTGGAATATGCCCTCCTTTGACTCTTTTTTGTCCCAATTCATTCGAGAACAGGAAAAACTCATTCAAATGGGGTCTCTCAAGTCCAAATCACATGCCCTTGTAGCAAGTACTAGTAAGGAAAATAATACTGAAAAGAAGAAAGAAAAAAAGGATCAACCTAAGAAAGAAACCAAGATCGATACTAAAAATAACACAAATGCTTTGACTTCTGAGCCTAGAGCATAGAAAGACAAGTATTTGTGTTCCTATTGTAATAATCCTGCTCATAAAGAGCATACGTGTATGAGAAAAAAATTGATCACCTTACTCAATTACTTGAGAAAAATAAAATAGGTGTTCCTGAGTCTATCAAACAAAATTCTCTGAAGGCCAAGTCTTCCATTGCAAAAGGTTCTAAATATGATAAGAAGAAAAGAAAAAACCTTGTAGCTAAATTTACTCCTTCATCGACATGGATTATAGATTATGGTGCCTCGCACCACATGGGTTCTTCACATGTTGAGTTCTCCAACATCGAGCCTTATGGAATGTCCCAAATCATGATGGGTAATGACACGACAATGTCGAGTTTCTAGTAGTGTATCAGTAGAGATGGATGGGGGAACATTAAACTAAGTGTTGAGCTATCATGATCTCTCTACCAATCTCCTCTCGGTTTACCAAATTACTCACCTTGGTGAAGGAATGCGAGCTAACTCAGTGATTATTCGTGAGCTTAACGATGACACTATAATGGATGAGGGAAAGGCGGATCACCGTTCACGGTTGTATACCTTTTCCCACTTTACTTCTGATTCTACACCCACTGATTTTCTCACTCATAAAAATGAGGTTCGAACATCTAAATTATTGATACCTTGAACAATTGAGCCAAAATGAAATGGTCAACGGGTTACCCGTGTCAATTTTTCTAAGGGTCTTTGTGAGGGTTATACCCTTGGAAAGCATCTTGAAAAGAACTTTGACAAAGGAAAATCCTGGAGAGCTACTCGTCCTTTGGATCTTGTTCACAGTGATATTTCTGGTCCATTTCCGTCTCCTTCGTTTACTAGAGCTCTTTATGTGCTAACCTTCATTGATGACTATTCACGATATACTTGGGTATATTTTCTTAAGCTTAAGTCTGAAGTCTTTGAACATTTTTAGGACTTTAAGGCTCTTTCTGAGAAACAGGTGGAACGGTCTATCAAGGTTCTTCAAACCAACAATGGAGGTGAATATGTAAACAATAGGTTCATGGATTTTTGTACTTCTAAAGGGATCTCCTTGTAGCATACAACCCTTTACAGAATGGAGTAGCAAAATGAAAGAATTGTACTCTTAAGGAGATGGCCACTTGTATGATTCACTTGAAGTTTCTTCCTCCATAGTATTGGGTTGTGCAGATGAATTTTACTAATTACATTCAAAACCATGTTCCGTGCACAAGGTAGTAAGAGGGATGACACCCTTTGAATCCTAGTTTGGATGAAAATCGATGTTCAAGCACTTTCAAGTTTTCGATCCAAGACTATGGCTCGATTCCCAAGAAGAAATGAAAGGATTTGGAACCACAATCCAAGCCTTGTATCTTTATAGGGTATCCCGATCACGTGAAGGGATATCAATTGATGAATCCTACTTCTCATGAGTTGTATATTAAGAGAAGTGTTAAGTTTGATGAGTATTATTCGACTTCTACTTCTCCACCTATTGAGGTTCTTCACTCGTTGATTTGGATTCTGACTCATTAGATGATGATACTGTTGAGTGTTCTCCTCTTCCTAATCCTCCCAACCATCATCCCTATGATTCTTCTGATTATGATAGTAGTGATGATGAGGAGTATGTCCCTTCCCACTCAAGTGAAGAATCTTCCAACTTTGAGCCTAATCCTTCTGGTCCTCTTTGGGCTAGAAAACTTTACAAAGTGTTGGAGATTTAGTTAGAGATACTTCGGATATGAGACATACTCACTCATATTTTGTTAGACCCCACTCTTTCTTTGCCTCTTCTTCTAATCCACAGTATTTCGAGAGGCTTATTGTATATTCCTTGAGTGGTATTACGCCATGGATGAGGAGTATTCCTCTCTCATGAAGAGTGATACGTGTGATCTCACCCCTCTTAGGAAGGAAGAAAATCATTCAATGTAAGTGGGTGTTCGAACAAAGTATGGAATAGATGGAAACGTTGAAAATTTCAAAGCACAATTAGTAGCTAAGGGTTTCTCCCAGATAGCTAGGGTTGATTATACTGAAACCTTTTCTCTGGTTGCAAAGATGACTTCTATTCGATTGACCCTTGCCATTGCTGCAGCAAATAGATGGATCCATCAAATGGACATTAAGAGTGCCTTCCTTCAAGGAGACCTAGAGGAAGAGATCTACATGGAACAACCTCTGGGTTATGTCCATGATCCCTCCCTCATTTGTAAGTTAAAGAAGTCTATTTATGGCCTTAAACAAGCCCCTCGGGCTTGGTATGCCAAGATGGAATCCTTTCTACTTACATCAGGGTTTACTAGATGTCACTCTGATCCAAATGTTTATATTGTAGGAAAAGATGACTCCATACTCATTATTGGTCTCTATGTTGATGACTTGTTGATCACAGGAAGTTCTTCCTCTATTATTGATTCTATGAAGATCACCTTGGCCAACAAGTTTTCCATGACTGACTTAGGTGTTATTCATTAATTTCTTGGGATCCAGATTTCACAATCTGACTTAGGAATTTTGATTTCACAACCTAAGTATGCTCTTGATTTTCTAGCTCATTTTCAAATGTCTAATAGCAAGTCTTCTCCTACTCCTTTTCTTTCGGGGTTAAGTTGGTTTATGATTGCTCTGCTCTCCTTGGTTGATGGTACCAGACGTACCCAAAATTGTAAAGTCTTGCACTACGAACAACGTAACACGTGCCTCAATGATGATACAGTCTCCTCACAAGGTGTTCGGGATCCGTAAAAGCTCCCCAAGTGTGCATTAACATCCCGCATACCCCGCTTAGCCCCTGTGTGCTTTGTTGTTCTCTTTTCCCATCTTTTCTTTGTGTTTTATTTCTCGTGTGAAACTACCACCTATGAAGGGCGGCGGTAATGTAACCGCCACCGTTCTCGGGCGGTGTCCTTGATGCATTTTCTAGAATGTTACTTTTAACGCGACTCATGTAAATTTCAATGTTTACCAGCTTTCTTCACTGCCTTTGGCTTGCATTAATGATTCTAGTTCCCTGGAATAGTGTTTTGACTTTGTTTATGGTTTAAGAGATCAATTTGGTTTTTACCTTTGGGTGAATGCAAATGCTATAAATAGTTGGATTTTGCTCAAGCAAATGGCCCCCTCAAAATTTACCTCTCAATTTCTCACTTCAAGTAGTTCGGTCTTTTATTTTGCTTACGATTCATAGTTTAGTTCATTGTATGCTTAGTTAATGTTATTTTGCTATTAGAAAGCCACATATCCATCTTGTGCAAATGTTGTCATTACTTCATGTAGTCCATTGAAATAGAGCAAGTATTAATTCTCAGTAGGAAGCCATTAAAGTTGTAGGTTTTGCTTGTCAAATAGAATAGTTTCAAGTTCTTGATGTTTTATGTTGCATGACTCGCAATAAATCCCGCTAGGAATTGCATAAGCCAAGCTCTGTACTCTTGCGCTATCCCTCTCCTACTCACATTGTATTCAATTTGTATCCTAAGATGCCTTTGTGCCAAAATCTACTCCTGTTGATGCTAGCATTACACGCTTTTTCAAATCCACATGAGCACAAAGGAACGAGGAGATCACACTGAGGGGAAAAAACCACCAACACCATCAGATTCACCACTGTTATGCAAAATCCAGGTTCTAGCTTTCAAAGTTCTAGTTAGAAGCTTATCAACTAGAGTAGCCAATCACTTTATTTTGAGTCAATTTTACTTTCGATATTTCCAGGGAAGATGTGGGGATTGATAGTCTTTGAGAAACTATGATTCATTCCTCACTTCGAGATAGGATCTAGAGTCTTTCAAATATATTAGATTAGTTATTTCATTATTATCAATAGATTCACAACTGCACAGGCAAGTAGCTATACTCGGTTGCTTTGTTTGTTTTAAATTCGTTATTAGATTAATTGTCAATTTCTAGGTATATTAAAAATAGTTGCTCCTTCAATTTCATTCATATAAATTCATCAAAAAAATAAAAAAATAGAGAAGTTATATATGTTATAGATATATTTCACATAGTCAATTTTACTTTGCTGCAATTGGGTTTACATTGTTGCTTTTGTATGACAATCACGGGACCTAGAGAGCCCAGAGAATACGTATTCGAGCCAATCGTGCCCCAACCCAATCTCGTCATAGCAATAACTGATATAGATCAGAATCTTAGGATCCAAGTCTTCCGAACAACGGAAAACTTACAACAGATCAGCCTCCAGTTAAGCGGGTTAAACATAGAAGATGACCAAGCGCACATGTTTTGGTCAAATCAACCAAACTACAGATTACCCTAGATATATATCCGCATGACTGTGGAAGGGCTTGAAAGAGAGCAAACGTTCGGTTGTGATCCTTTGGTCCCACAGCTAGATGTAGGAGACACTCTCACAGATATAGATACCAGCTTAAGAATTCAGGTTGCACATACACCTGTGAGATACTCTGAAAAGATCACACAACTGTTAATTCTAAATATAGAGGCTGAGAAGGCATATGACTATTGGATACTAGGGATTAGGGACTGAGTCCACACATGACCATAGTAGGACCACAACAAATGTGAATCTATGGTTGTGACCCACAAATCCCATAGCCCAATGAATCCATAGGTGAATCAGACATAGATGCTGGCCTATGCACATTAGTATTCAGATCTACTCCACTTCCACCTATCATCATCGAACAGTTATCCTTGTTAGACATAGCAGCTAATAAAGCTAGGGAATTCTGGACTAGGCCAGATAATCACCGTAGAGTCCGCTATACCCATCATCCACCCTATGACCCTATCTAGAGATATACACGAAACTATCCCAGGTTATTTTCCATGTATTCTACAACCCATATACTGAATCATGCCAGAGCTCGATATTGATTGGAGCCTTCGAGCAGTCATCCTTGTCAATTGATCTATCACACCAGTTCAGGTTAGGAGGGCCTTCTTTGCCTTAGATTCACAGTTTCCACTAGTATGCTTTGAAGACATCAGACTACCTAACTAGTTTTTCTGCATCCCACGCATATTCCATCCCCAACGGTTGTCTCGACATGACCTCGAGAGGTCGGGTGCGAGGAAGAGTTACTTGTAGATTCCCATGCTCGCTTGTCACTTTTCCATCGTACAAAATTGGTGAACCTGACGTGAACGAAATAGTTCTTCCTCTTTTATTTTCACTTCTTCCTTCCACCTTCGCTCTTACCCATTATTCTACGGGTATTCATATACCCCCCGAATATGTCGGGATTCGATGCATATGGTAGACCTCTCCTAGGTCTTGAAGCATACTATGCTCAACTGAATAGATAGTCATCGCCCTCGCTCTCAGTATGGGGTGACAACTATTCAAATAACCAATTATCAACACAAACTCCATCTCCAAGGATCAGATATAGCTCATCTTTCCAAACAGAGGAGTTGGATCAGCTCGCTCAAACACAACAAACAGAGCCTTCAGGCTCAAACAATATGACGTTCATAGGAGAATCTGGTCTGTCTCCTCAGATACTGCTTAGACCAAAAATTAGTAGACAATCTGACCCATACCTGGTGTTAGATGATGAACATTTGGTACGTCATGCCAGGAATGAACAACACTCTCGGAGTATGTACCCACCCATAGGGAGTTTACAAACGTAACCCGAGGTCTCTTTTCAAGAAAATACCTCCATGCCACTACATATAGGAAATGCCCTCGGGGAAACTTAGCTGACGACGAAGATCAATTCATAACAGGATATCACATGCCTATACAACATCAGGATATACAACAAATGCCACTAAGGAAAAATATCATGACTTCACCAAATGAGGTCATTTCAACTCTAGTAGAAATAGTTAGGGGGTTGGAATTTGCTTAGGCAAATCACCATTCTCAATTCATACAGGCAGGAAATTCTAATCCTCCACATCATCCTAGCTAAGTAGAGAGCTCGTCATAGGAATGGGCACATTAGGCATGACTCCTCAGTATTCACAATAAACGCCGACAAGAACCGCCATTTCTAACACCGTTCTAATACCTCCTAGTCTAGTACAAAATAATCCATTCCTAGACAATACCTCTTCATACTTAAACATGTACTCCAAATCACCACAAGGGGACATGTTCTCCTCTCCCGACATGTTTTCTCAAACACAGGGGCTTCCTTATGCCCCTGCCAATGCATACGCTATGCCATACCAACAACCCATTCCACCACCACCCCCTCAACAGGCACCATCAATGGTCGAAACCTATGCAATAGGGACTTATTCAGAATATTTGAAAGAACCCTTAGACTTCACCATACAAAGTGTTATGCTTCCAAGACCTCTTCCTGATTTTCCCAAATACAAAGGTGAGGGAGATCCGAATGCACATATCAAGGCTTACGCCACAGCTATTCGAGAACTACTCCCTTGGGATGGGGTTGTTACTAAAATATTCCCCAAAACTTTGGAAGGTATCGCTCTCGATTGGTATTATAGAATACCTAAGGCTTCCATCCATTCATTTAAACAACTCGTTTCAGAATTCATCAAAGAATTTGACCTGAACAAACTATTAAAAACAAGAATCAGGGAATTATTACACATTAAGTAGGAACACAATGAATCTGTTGCTCATTTCAGCCAGAGGTGGCATGCAGTTCTTTATTCTTCAGCCAGTGCTCCAAATATGGACCAAATGGAACTATGCAATTTATTCCTTCATTCTCTCAGAGAAGTAAAGGAAGAAGTCCAGAAGTTCCCACTAAGGACTTATGATGAAGTACTTGAGAGCACTCTCGAATAGATCAAGCGGCAATAGATAGCGGTCGTAAGACGTATGGAACAAATGGGAGGTTAATCACCTCCAACCAGAATACTACGGCTTATCCTACCACCACAAATACCAATCAAGGACCTAAAATCCTTAATAAAAATCGCGGAGTGACAACAGATGGAGTAACTGATCAGGCCAAAAGGGTAAATGTTGTGAATACTCCACCACTAGTAAACAACCAATGAAATAACAACTTTACCCCAACAATCAATGCAGTGGATTTCAATCATAAAAAAACAACAACAACAACAACAACGAAACCCTACACAGGGTCCAAGCCAAAACTCAACTAGATATCAAAACCAGAACCAAAACCAAAAATAGCAAATGTAAAATTTTAATCCTAATAGGCAGCGGTTTGATCAGAGTTTTGGGCCACAATATACACCAAACCAGCAGACTAGGAATTACAATCCTAACTCGTATTGTGGTTTTCACAAAATCGAGGCCATGACACCAGAACATGCCATGACTACAATAAATTCATGCAACATTTGCTAGAGGAACAAAAAAAAATTCATAGATATGTTCTTGGCAGATCCTACGTCACCGGCACCAAATACTTTTACAGGGGCAGTTTCCCCTCAAAATGCACCCCTTAAGATCTTCAATGATCCGCTCCCAAATCACAACAACAACGGGTTAAATTCGAATGGGACAAACAAGGGTGTAATGACAGGAAACCATGATCATGAAGCCTCGACTTCACTAAATCCATTAGTTGCGCCACAATTAGGAAGTCAACCGTGACCCAAGATAGTCGGTTTAGTGGAGTTAGACGCCGAACTACCCATGGAGGCTGTAACAAGGACATGAGAGTATTCCTCTCAGCCAAGTCCAAGTTACCTACCGGAGACAGATAACATCCAACAAATGTTAGTAAGACCCGTAGGTGCCTATGATTTAATTAGTGATCTAACAAAAACCTTCTCGCACATTTCTTTTTTGGACTTACTAAAGAATTCTCCTACCCACAGGGCTTCTCTTTTAGAGGCATTAGGTTTAGGTCATCTAATTAACATCACTCCACCTCCCGAAACACAGGTAAACCATATAGACTTTGATATCCACCCTCCGGGGCAGCCGGATAGGGATACCGAATTCATATTCGAAATAAACAAAATGCCAACAGATGCTGAGATTACACGCCGAGGTGATCCAGCCTTACATTTGCAAGTATGGGTTTATAACAATTATGTGAAATGCACGATGGTTGACGATGGGGTAGTAGTTAACATAGTCCCCTTCTCTTTCCTTCAAAAGCTAGGGTATGGAGAAATGAATTGTTCCACAACTCAAAATATGCTAAGAGGCTATGATAGCCTTAAAGCCACCTCGATTGGAACTATAATACTACCGGTCACCTTAGGACCCAAAACAATCCTGACTGAGTTTTATATTATAGATTGGGAAACTAACTATAATATGATCCTCGGCCGACCATGGATACACCGTATGAAGGCAATCCCTTCTATGTTATTTCAAGAAGTAAGATTCTTGCATTTAGGAAAGGTGTTCATAGCCAAAGGTGATCTAAAACCATTCGATGTACACCTAGCTGACCTAAAGAAAAGACCAGGTGTACACTCGGAGTTTGAACTCCCAACAAACCAACTTAATAAACCTACCGGCCCGAAACCGGAAGAAAAGTTGGTACCTACGACAGATCTTGAGACTATGAGCCTAGCCAAGATGATCCCAGCCCTCAAAGATGAGGTTAAGATTGTAGAAATAGTATCATTAGGAACTACTGCAAAAATTGTTGAATTGCTAGAGCAGGATCTACCAATGTTCCTACCATTTGATTATGTAGGCATGGGGTACACCCTAGGTGTTGGTTCTCTTCCAGCAGTGGATCTCTACATGGTAGAGGTAGAAGATGTTAACACAACAAATATCCCAACACCCATATTCCCAGCTAAGTATTGGACTCTCCATTTCGATGGAGCTAGATGTCGTTACGGAGCTGGGGCAGGTGTAATCTTTACTTCTCCCGAGGGAAAAGTCCTACCATTTTCCTTTAAACTAAATTTCAAATGTACAAATAATGACATTGAGTATGAAGCCCTCCTCCTTGGCCTCATCCTATATAAGAGGATCGAGTGTCAATAATATCAGGGTGTTAGGAGACTCACAATTGGTAGTAAACCAAGTCTCTGAGATGTATGAAACTAGAGCCGAGCACTTACAGCTCTACAAAACAAGCTGTATTGGATTTAAGCAAGGAGTTTGACTTCATATCAATTGAAGCAATCCTGTGAGAGAAAAATCTTCTTGTCGATTCAATAGCAACCTTGGCATCATGCTTCACTCCAAACAGTGAGTTGGAAGATACCTGTTTCATGGTATCCCTTCGTACCGAACCATTAGTAAAAAAATGTCAAATCCTCTTTTAACAAATAGAAATGAAAACAAATCTACTATCCTAGACCACATTGATAGTGATACAACCACTCTGAATTACTTAAATGCCTATGCAGCATTACATCTCACCCATCACGTAGTAGATTTATCCTTAATCCTGCATTCATCTTCCTACTTCGGAAATCCCATGACAGAGCTTCCCCCACAAAAGGAACTTAGCATATACATAGTCAAGAATGGAGATGATCTGAAACTACCTCCAGCCCCACCTGAGTTTGAAGAAGGTAACGCTTCTCTAATCGAAGAAACAATCGATATTAACATCGGAATAGAGGATGAACCAAGGATATTGAAGTTAGGATCCTCGTTAACTCCATCGGAAGTAGAAATACACACTCAAATCCTCAAATAACATCGGAAGGATTTTGCATTTAATTATAAGGAAATGACAGGGGTTGCACCACACATTGCAGTACATAACCTCGTCACTAAATCAGATGCAAATCCGATTAAACAAAAATCAAGACCAATGAAACCTAAGGTAGCTCTCATGGTGAAAGAGGAGGTAATGAAACTCCTCCAAGTAGGATTCATCAAGCCAGTCAATTACTCTCAGTGGGTATCTAATATCGTTCCCGTTCTAAAAAAGAATGGGAAGATACACATTTGCATAGACTTCCGAGACATTAACAAGGCCTGTCCTAAGGATGACTTCCCGTTACCATCCATAGACGTCATTGTTGACGCAACAACTAGATTTGAGCTTTTGTCTCTCATGGATGGATTCTCAGGATACAATCAAATCAAAATATCCTAAAAAGATCAAGCTAAAACCACATTTATAACTCCTTGGGGAACCTATTGCTATGTTGTTATGCCATTCGGTCTCAACAATGTTGGCGATACATACCAGCATGCTATGACGTATATATTTCATGAATTTATCCATAAAATTGTGGAATCCTACATAGATGACTTGTTGGCTAAGGCCAAGAAGTGTTGTGACCATCTGTAAGCGCTTCGTGTCATTCTTTCACGTCGATAGAATACGAAGTCGCCTAAATCTAGAAAAATGCATTTTTGGTGTAACAAGAGGAAATATCTTAGGTTACATTGTATCATCACGCAGGATTGATGTTGACCTAACAAAAATTAGGGATGTTTTTGAAATGGTCCCACCTTTGGATGAATCTGGAATCAGGTCATTTCTCAGAAAACTCGGTGCAATCTAGAGATTCATCCCAGATTTAAGCTTCACCATTCATCCAATCAACAATCTACTCAAGAAAGATTATAGTATTGATTGGAATGAAGATTGCAATGAAGCTTTCGACACAGTTAAGCATTTCTTGTTATCACCACCTACGCTAAGGCCACCTAGGCCAGACCGCCCGATTAATTTTATATTCGCGAGCTACCAATGTCTCGCTAGCCTATATGCTGGCTCAAGAAGACGATGACAAGAGAGAACGTGCAATCTACTTCATTAGCTAAACATTGCTCGACTATGAAACACGTTATACACAAGTAGAATGAGAATGCCTTGCCATAGTCTTTGCAACCAAATGCTTAAGACATTACATGCTAAATCAAGAAACAAAGGTCATTGTAAAGACAGAACATTTACGAACTTTCCTCACGCAAGGGTCCTTGTCTAAAAAGGTTGGACGCTTTATAACCTTAATGGGTGAATTTTAATTAACATTCATAAATCAAAAGTCCATTAAAGGACAAATCATCACGGATTGGTTAGCTAATAACCCACTAGACGAGGCGATCTAGTAGATCTGGACTTTCCTAATGAATGCGTATACTACATCGAAACCAAACCTCCCATCTCTGAGTGTCCTTGGTATGCTCATATTATTAATTATATCATGGACCATACGTACCTAGAAGGCACTACACCACAACAAAGAAGGAGGTTACGCATTATCGTAGCTAGATACATCATTATAGAGAAAGTTCTTTATTGAAAGCCATTCGATGGAATGCTTCTAAGATGTGCGACACGAAGAATCCAAGAAGATTCTCCACGAATCTCACAGTGGGATGTGTGCAGGCCACTTCAGGGGCCATGCCACTACTCGTAAAATACATCAGATGGGCTATTTCTAGCCTACTCTAGAACACGACGCAAAGTAGAGTTTGTACAAAGGTGTCATAAATGCCAAGAATTCTCCCACGAGATCCACATGTCGGCACAAGCTCTACAACCAATCGTTACTCCAAGGCCCTTTTCTACGTGGGGCCTCGATTTGATAGTTAAATTCTCTCCCTCATCTACTGAGATGACCATAATTTCATAATCACGGCCACCAAATATTTTACCAAGTGGGTAAAGGCTATGCCTCTTACAAGTATCTGTGCCGGGTTCTGTAATCGCTAAGTTCATTTTGAACCAAATCATTTGCAGGTACGGTGTCCTATAAATCATTATCTCAGATCATGGGACTTCTTTTAATAATGATGAAGTTCACGAATTGTGCAATAAATTCAAAAAAATCCATCATACGGCCTCCTTGTATTACCCCCAAGCCAACGGACAAGCTGAAGCAACAAATAAAATGTTAAAAGCCATTCTTCTTAAAACAGTGAAGGAAAACAAACGAGATTGGCATTTGAATTTATATCTGGCCTTATGGGCCCACCAAACCTCAATAAGAACACCAACAAGAGCGACTCCTTTCTCATTAGTGTTCGGGGAAGAAGTAGTTCTCCCACTTGAGGTTGAAATACCCAGTCTCCGTATCTCATTACAAGGGATCCTAGATGAAGATGCTTACAGAGAAGCACGTCTCTCCCAACTAGAAATCCTAGATGAAGCTAGGTTAGATGCTGAACAGCGGCACTGAGTCTATGCTGACCGGATGTGATGGCATATAACAAGAAGGTCTATGAATGAGACATATATGAAGGTGATCTAGTTCTAAGGCTAGACAAGCTGGATCGACAAAAAGACCAGCGAAGGAAGGAAGTTCCGGCCCAAATGGTTGGGCCCATACCAAGTCATGAAGGACTATGGAAATGGTGCATATCTCTTATGCACACTAGAAGGTGAAGAATTTGGTGAAACGGTCAATTCCCTACACCTTAAACGATTCTATGCATAAGCAACCAGCACTACTTGTATAATTATAGCTACATTGCATCTTCATATAGTTAGGATCATTTTGTCCACTTGTTTCGTACAATTTTGTGATCAAGGAATTTATTCTCAAAGAAATTCATTACAAACTTCTGATGGTATTGGCATAAACACTCTAATCATACTTCTCCATTTCCATGATATCATCAACTATTTTAGAATCATTTCATCAAATAAAGCTAGATATGACAAAGTCTTAATGGTAACCATACCAAGGTCTGCATACTTGTTCTCACTTTTGGTTTCTTCTTAGGATAGGTGTCTTTCCTATGGTCTGTTCTAGAAGCTTCATCGTGTCACATCTATCTCGTATGAATATCTCTTTGGAAGTAATAGCATGCTGGCATTTTACTCAAATAAACAAGTCAAATATAAATCAAACAGAAAATTTTAAATTTACACATTTCCTTACCCCACCAACCTTTAGTGATGAGCTTGCGTCTCTTACTAGTGACGTAGGGTTGGGAAAGGATGGAAATTCCCTTACTCGCCTATGCCTTGCCTATGGTGATAAACCCATGCTTCTTACTAGTAGCATGGGGCAAGGTGTAGGGGGTCCTCTTGACAAACAAATGTCAAAGTTCATAAAAAAACAATTCAAATCTTGAAGTCTTGAGTAAAAGAAAAATGAATCAGATGTCCAAAATTCCAAGAGAGTTAAAAATCCTAAAAATGAAATTTTGTCTACCATGTGGCCATCTACGGATCTAAGTCTGGATAAACCGCAAAGCAAGTTGCATCCCAAACTATGGAGTCACTCGAGTAGAGTAGGCTTGTAGCATCCAAATTTGGTTCCACCAAAGATTTTTCTATCTTTCATCACCATCATTTCAATACATTTCATAACTTGTGCCCTTTCTAGCTCTCGGTGACGAGCCCTCGCATCTTACTAGTTGCATGGAGTTAGGAGTGGGGCAAGTTTATCTACTCATCATACCGGCTTATCTTCACCACTTTGCCAAAACAGATATGAGGTATCAAAATTGCTTAAAGAAACTAAAATTTCAAAATCACATTGTATCTACATTATCATATATCAACATCATGAAATACGAAAGAAAGTAAACACTTGTATCATTTGTTCTCCATTGCATACATTCTAAAAAGCATATAAGCATAACATCATAGTTTACATGCAGAAACAAAAATGGAAGCAAGGTCATGGATGCCAAGATTCTAATTCAAAAAGAACATATATATATATATATATATATATATATATAAATGGTCAAAATTGTACAATGCCATCATGCGCTAAGCATGGTCAAAATCCTCAAAGATCCTGGGAAATACAAAAACATCATACAAAAATCTAATGAGAGCCAAGTGGCTTCTCAACCCCTATGAGATCCCTCTGAGGGTGCATGCCCATGCCTAGGACTCCAGCTACGCCGGTGCTCTGAGTGCACGGAGGGCTCACGATCTCGAGGGACACGGTTGTGGTCTCGCCACAAGAATGACTCCTCATCAGGAACTCTGTTGTCCTATACCCTGTCAGCTCATTACAGAGGGTAGATACCATCCTAGCCACATGCCAAATAGGGAAATGACATCGGTATGTATGCCGGCACCGAGGGCTCCCCCGCATCCCTGACAACTCTGTACATGGGTCCTCTCCATAGGGATCATCAGGGTATTGGTGCATACCCTACGAATCAGGTCTCGCCACTCATCGGCGGTCTCTGCAAACAAAGGAGAAAATGAATTAGAAATAAAGAAATAAATAAACACAAGTGTAAAATAAAAGAATAGATGGCAATTAAAGTGATCCTCACTCGAAGCAAAGGAAGATAACTTACTCGGATCACTGGGCCTCCAGGATGGATCTCTAGGGTCAGCACCTACCACAGATGTCACTGTTGACTGAGGTACTCCTCCCATGGCTGGAGCAACGTAGCATCCCACAACGGAATCATCCTCCCCACCATGGCCCTAGGAGAGTGGCTCCTCTGAAACTAGAGTCACCCTCTCTGCACTCTGCTCTGCCCTCTCTGCCTACATGATATCCTGAGTGTCATGCCACTCAGGATCACTGTCCTCCTCGGTCTCCTCCTCCGTCTCCCCCGTGAACTCCTCAGACTCGGAGTCTATGTCAATAGGGTCATCACTACTATGAGCGGGACCGGTGGCAATCTGAAGTAAGGGTGCCTGAGGAGCACCGGCTCTCCCTTGGGCACGTACTACCCACCTAGCTGCAATAGGAACGCTGGGGTAACAACTATCCAACCCCGGCCTCTAGGACCCCCTCTGGCCTCTCGAACTGACCTGTATACTGGCACTACTGGGAAGCATACCCATATAAGGTAGGCCAAACTACTGAGGAACTCGGCCAAAGGGGTGTATCTCCACTCTCCCTACTCTGTCAACAAGCTGCCTTGTGGTGGAGTAGGAGATCAAAGTAAGAGCCTCCTCACCCCATAAACCTACCATGGCCTGATACGGTGTGGCCTCCATGTCATCAGTAGTTAGGGAAGTAACTGGATGATGAGGTGCTCTAAGCACCGACATGTCTATCCATCTAGCTGCCCTCACAGCTCGGGATCTGCCACCTCTACACCTCTATCGTAGGGGATGAAGCGCTCATAGACCCAGCTCATAACCAGGGTCGGGTGGCTCAAAGATTGCCCCTGTAAACGGACTACCCTGTACAAGTCGTGGTAGGTAGTCCCAAGTATATCGGCTCCCCAGGCATAAATCTGGCCATGTCCCTCGATCTGTGCAATGATGGGGGACCAGCAATATAGTAGTGTGTCTCCTCCCTTGTCCCCGATCAATCTCGAGGAAAGGATCCCATAATGGCTGGTGAATCAAGGGGATGGGCAGGCTAGGAATAGATCAGACCCTCACCCCCTTCTTCGAGCCAGTGGAGATAACTGCATCTCCCATGTAAGAAGCCCACTGTGCTATCTGGGCCCGTGAACCTGCCGTCTCAAGAGTAAGTCGTCTCCCGATGATCGGGACCCCCAAAATATGGTAAACATCCTACAAAGTGATGGTCCACTCACCTCGGACCCCTAGTAATCGGAAGGTGTTCCGATCAGCATCCTAATAAGAAAATAAGTCACAAAGTATGTGACTGGATGGAGTAACATGTGGGACGCGTGATATACGCAGTATGCCAGCCCTCTGAAGAGTGTCCACCTCATCCTGTGAAAGGGAATCTAACACTGCTGGGAGCCAGTCACACTCTCTCTCCCGACTCCATCAAATGTACACCTTCCTCGCCTTCATACACCCAAAAACACACAAAATAGAGAAAGTTAGCATCTCGAATGACATTAGAAAAATCATGAAAACACATAAAGATGCTAAAAATGCAAAAACAATTTTAAACAAGTGTTCCTTTGGCTTTGTTAGGAACCGCCGCCCTGAGCAGAGTGGTGGTTTAGTAACCACTACCTTAAAGGCGGCGGTCATGTCTCGAAAACCCACGTGGGTTCTATACCTTAAAAAAGCCTAAAAACACAAAAAGGGACTATTTTAACTAAAACAAAGCCTACCCAGTAGGTGCCCCCCCTAGATAGACCTTTTGAACCTAACATTTTCAAAAATAACCCCCCATGACAAAGATTTTAACATTTTAAAATTTTGGGGGTAAAAATGATAAATTGAGAAAAACTAACCTGTGATCTCGCGGGTCGATGATTTGCTTGCGGAGGAATGATCTTTATCTCGTCAATAACTTTTTGACTCTACTCTCATAAGAAACCGTCACCGTGGGTCCCAGAGCTCAAAACCAACCAAATCAACATGCACAAATGAATAGGAAAATGGGCCCACTTTCATATATATAGCAACCTGACTCATTTTGAATCCCCTTTTCACAGGTTTGGAGCACCAATGGAGGTAAGTTCTTACCCCCACACAAATGGTACATCCTCATTTCCCATTATTTTAGCATTTATTTTCTCGATCTATTTTGTTTATCTGCACTTGATTCCTCTTTTCATTTTGCAGGTGGCGGGAATTTTGGATAGCGTCATTTCGACACATGGATGTATCAGGTATAACTTCCAACTTCCCATTTTAGGACCGCCATACTTAGACCCACCATTTTACGCCTCTTCATGGCTAAAACACTTCTCCGAGGGGGCAATATGTACGTACCCAAAATTGTAAGGTACTGCACTGCCGAACAATGTAACACGTGCCCCAATGATGATACAGGTCTCCTCGCAAGGTGTTCGGGATCTGGAAAAGCTCCCCAAGTGTGTGTTAACATCTTGCATGCCCCGCTTAGCCCCTGCGTGCTTTGTTGTTCTCTTTTCCCCTCTTTTCTTTGTGTTTTATTCTTCAGTGACGAAACCACTACCTAGGAAGGGCGGTGGTCCTGTAACCGCCACCCTGCTCAGGGTCGGCGGTCCTTCACGCATTTTCTAGAATGTTCCTTTTAATGCAACTCACGTAAATTTCAACATTTACCAGCTTTTTTCACCACCTTTGGCTTGCATTAATGATTCTGGTTCCCTGGAATAGTGTTTTGGCTTTGTTTATGGTTTAAGAGATCAATTTGGTTTTTACCTTTGGGTGAATGCAAATGCTATAAATAGTTGGCTTGTGCTCAAGCAAATGGCCCCTCAAATTTACCTCTCAATTTCTCATTTCAGTAGTTCAGTCTTTTATTTTTCTTAGGATTCATAGTTTAGTTCATTGCATGCTTAGTTAATGTTATTTTGCTATTAGAAAGCCACATATCCATCTTGTGCAAATGTTGTCATTACTTCATGCAATCCATTGAAATAGAGCAGTTTAATTCTCAGTAGGAAGCCATTAAAGTTGTAGGTTTTTCTCGTCAAATAGGATAGTTTCAGGTTCTGGACGTTTTATGTTGCATGACTCGCAATAAATCCCACTAGGAATTGCATAAGCCAAGATCTGTACTATTGCGCTATCCCTCTCCTACTCGCATTATATTCAGTCTGTATCCTAAGCTGCCTTTGTGCCAAAATCTACTCCTGTTGATGCTAGCATTACACACTTTTCTAGATCCACGTGAGAAAAAAGGAATGAGGAGATCACACTGAGGGGACAAAACCACACACACCATTAGATTCGCCACTATTTTGTGAAATCCAGGTTCTAGCTTTCAAATTTCTAGTTAGAAGCTTATCAAATAGAGTAGCCAATCACTTTATTTTAGTCAATTTTACTTTCGATATTGCCAGGGAAGCTATGGGGATTGATAGTTTCTGAGAAAATATGATTCATTCCTCACTTCTGAGGTAGGATCGAGAGTCTTTCAAATAGATTAGATTAGTTATTTCATTATTATCAATAGATTCACAACTACACAGGCAAGTAGCTATACTCGGTTGCTTTGTTTGTTTTAAATTTGTTATTAGATTAATTGTCAATTTCTAGGTATATTAAAAATAGTTGCTCCTTCAATTTCATTCATATAAATTCATCAGAAAAATACAAAAATAGAGAATTTATATATGTTATAAATATATTTCACATAGTCAATTTTACTTTGCTGCAATTGGGTTTAGATTGTTGCTTTTGTATGAAAATCACGGGACCAGAGAGCCCAAAGAATATATATTCAAGAAAATCGTGCCCTAACCCAATCTCGTCATGGCAATAACTGATATAGATCAGAATATTAGGATCCAAGTCTTTCGAACAATGACAAACTTACAACAGATCGCCCTCAGTTAAGCGGGTTAAACATATAACACAACCAAGCAGACACGTTTTGGTCAAATCAACCAAAGTACATGTTACCCTAGATATATATGCGCATGACTGTGGAAGGGCTTGAAAGAGAGCAAACATTCAGTTGTGATCCTTTGGTCCCATAACCAGATGCATGAGACACTCTCACGGATACTGAGATACCGGCTTAAGAATTCGGGTTGTACATACACTGTGAGATACTCTAAAAAGATCACACAACCTGTTAATCACGAATATAGATCTTTGAGAAGGCATATGACTATTGGATACTAGGGATTAGGGACTGAATTCGCACATGACCATAGTAGGACCACAACAAACGTGAATCTACGGTTGTGACCCAAAATCCATTGACCCAATGAATCCATAGGTGATTAAGACATAGATCTGGCTTACACACATTAGTAGTCGATTTACTCCACTTCCACCTATCATCATCGAATAGTTATCCTTGTTAGACATAGCAGCTAATAAAGCTAGGGAGTTCTGGACTAGGCCCAGATAATTGCCCATAGATTCCGCTATACCCATCATCCACCCTATGACCCTATCTCGGAGATATACACGAAACTATCCCAGGTTATTTTCCGCGTAATCCACAACCCATAGACTGAATCACACCAGAGCTCGATATTGATTGGAGCCTTCGAGCAGTCATCCTTGTCGATCAATCTATCACACCATTTTAGGTTAGGAGGGCATTTTTTTCCTTAGATTCGCAGTTTCCACTAGTGCACGTCAAAGACGTCAGATTGCCTAACTAGTTTTTCTGCATCCAACGCATATTCCATCCCCACCGGCTGTCTCGGTATGACCTCGAGAGGTCGGGTGTGAGGAAGAGTTACTTGTAGATTCCCACACTCACTTGTCACAGTTTCTCTCTTGATTCGGGTCCTATTAATTGGTCTAGCAAGAAGTAGAATTTAATTGTGATATCATCTATAGAGGTAGAATACAGAGGAGCGATTAATGCCACAAAAGCTATTTGGCTACATGGTATTCGACATAGTTTGGCATCCACCTTCGGTGGCCTACCATCATCTTTGTGATAACATGAGCACTATCTCTATTTGTAGAAATCCGATTCAAGTATCGGTGGAAAAAACACTTTGAGATCGATATAAACTTCATACAAGAGCTTATTTGTGATGGTATCATTGACATAGGAGAATCAATAATTATGATCTAGTATGGAATAGCTAGATAGCCAGGATAGCGAGTGTGGAATATGTGGGAAGCTGACTATAGGAGAATCGTAACTATGATCTAGTAGTTATATTTCCTAGTAGTAGAATTGGTAAAGGGGAGATTTAGAGGTTATGAATAGATAGCGTAAATTCCCTATGACGGAGTTTTTCTAACTAGATCTAAGCGCTAAACTAGATCTAAGTGCTAAAATAGTTTGAAGCATCCAATTAAATAAAGATGAAATTAATAATCTAATATAATACCGAGAAGGAAACTAATCTAAACAAATCACAAAAACTGAAATAGTACAATCATGAAATAATTATTTACTTCTATTCTAAATAATTACAATATTTCTACACTTAAACTAAACAAACAAGATAACTCGATGTGGTTATTCACCTGTGTTGAGTGTATGCTAACGTAAAATAAGAACTTTTCCAATTAATCTATGATACGTAGTCAACCTCCTACGAGATATTCACTCCTTCAAATCCATAGGGATAGGAAGAGGAAGATCCGTAACTACGGGCTGCTACGAAAGATTTAAACCCTCTTGGAAATTGACTAATTACTTGTAAATGAAAAGAGATTGATTTTTACTCTATTTGATATGATTTAACAATGATAAATTGCAATAATGAAGGAAATCAAACAAAAATCTAACCTGGAACTCACCGAACAAAGGTAAATTCAGCTATGTAGTAATTTATCCCCTCATTTTATCCTTTCTTTCTCTGTGTGTCCATATGAATCCAATAAATTGGGAATATAAAGGCAAAAATAGGAGAAGGTGGTCAAGAAATGTTAGCTTGAAGGGAGTCTAGTTGCAATGCAAGTAGAATAGAGATAAAACAAGAGATCTCGAGCTTGGCTATGCAATTCCTAGCAAGATTGTGGCAACAATACTATATAAGATACACAAAATTCTTAGGCCATTTTCTTGAATACATGCATTGAATATATAGGAATTGGTTGGGATGTTCATTCATGCACAAGGAATCCTTGGATTTCCAAATCATTAGGTGAAGAGGAAGATCAATCTAATCAAATCTATTTAAAAATAGAAGAGGAAGGAATACCATGCAAACATGAATTTTTTACGCAATTTGGTTCACAAACACACCCTAGAAGTCGAGTTAAGTGAAATCATGCATGTTAGAAAAACGCATGGAGGATTCGGAAAAATTGTGTAGGTCTCCGCCACCCGGGAAGGGCGGTGATGTTGGCACTAAAGGCCAAAACATGTATAAAAGGGAATGAAAATATAGAAAAAGTGCGGGAAAGATAAGTACAAGCATCTAGGTGACAAATATACATTTCGATGAGCTTAGGAACTTGAACACCTTCTAAAAGGACATGAATCATCACTAGGGATATTGTAACCACTTTTAGACAATGTAGCACATGTAATTTTAGGTGCATACATATTTCTCCCTTGGAGAATCATCTTAGCCAAGAAGAAGCATAAAACATAGAGTCCGATTATGGCATTTCCAAAATGGGGAGTTATAAGTTTATACCGACACACTGTGTGTTGAAATATCATCGTCTAAACTCCCGCTACCTATAAAACGAAAAGAAGACTCAAGTGCGATAGAAAAAATATTGAAAAATAAACTCTAAATAAAAAATACAAGAGGAGTTACCACTTGTGTGGGGATAAGAACTTACCTCCATCAACGCTCCCGTCCCGTGAACATATGCACTCAACATGAGGTTATTATATTATATATATATATATATCAAACAAGTCCATTTTTTCAATTCATTTACGCTTATTGACTTGGTGATTTTTAAGCTCTGGACCTATAGTGACCACTTTCGTTTGTGGGTATGGTTGAATTGGAATGGATTTAGGAATGGTATTTGCGCTAGGCTTGGCCCTTTCCTTTTGAATGCTTTTGAGAAGAACTCCTAAGAAATTCCTAACTAGAGTGGTTATAAGGGGCCTCAAAGAGGTAGCTAGAAAGTGAGTGTCTTTATTTCTTAGTCTCCATTTTGTGAGGGATTATGTGATTTTTTTTGGTATTTCATGCTCATTGTGAGCATTTTGACTACACCTAGTGTGTGATGGCATTGTACAAAACTCAATTTATTATGATATATACAAAATGTTCTTTTTGGTTCAAGTAATTCATTGTATCCGAACTGACTTCTTCATGGTTTATTTCGTATGTGTACTTTAGATGTTTATAACTTTTGTTTTTGAATGCTTTTTAGAATGTACGCAATGAATATGAATGCTAATGAGTGATTTCTTTTTTATTTTGTAGTGGAGACATATGATAATGCAAACACACTTGTAATGTTGAACTTCAGTTTCTCTAAGAAATTTTTGATACTTTGTATTTTTTGGAAAAACATGGTGATAAAGTGACATGATAGAAATATTGAACTTTTCCCACTCCTAACTCCACACTAGTAGTAAGATGTGAGATCTCAACACCAAGAGCTAAGAGGGGCGCAAGTCACAAATATTTGTTGAATGAAAATGATGAGAGAGAGAGACAAGGATTTGACAAAAACCAAATTGAGGACCTACCACCTGACCCTACGCAAGTTTTCTACATAGTTTAAAATGTAAATTAATTTCTAGTTTATCTAGACTTATATCCATAGATGGCCACTTGGTTGACAAAAATTGGTTTTGAGGTTTTAAACTCTTTTTGGAATTTTGGACATCTAACTCACTTTGTTTTGATTTATGATTTCACTATATTTGAATGAACTTCTTTAACTTTATAATTTTTCAAAGAGACCCCCTACACCTTGCCCCATGCCACCGGTAGGAAGCATGGGCTTATCACCATAAACAAGGAATAGGTGAGTAAGAGATTTTCCCTCTTTTCCCAACACTACGTCACTAATAAGAGATGTAGGCTCAACACCGAAGGTTGGTAGTCAAATAAATGTGTAAAATAAAAAATTTCATTGATATGAAGTTGACATGTTTAGCTAGGCAAAATGTTTAGAATGTTCTTATTTCCAAAGATATGTATATGGGATAGATGTGACATCATGAAGCTTCTATAGTAGACCATAGGCAAAGACACCTAATCTAGAAGACACTATGAGTAGAACCAAGTATGAAGGCCTTGGTATGGTTAATGTCAAAGCATGTATTTTATTTTTTGAACTAGTGAGATGATTTAGAAACTATTGGTGATACCATGAAGATTTGAAGAGACGTGATTTGAAATTTTTTTCCAATATTTTCCAAAGTTTAAGGAATCGCTATGAGAATAAATTACTTGATTACGTATTTATGAAATGGAGAAGTAGATGAAAATGTAGTGCGGATGTGGTAATGTACATATTGAAATGTAGGTGGATCTACTGTCATGATGGCTAAGGTAAAGAGAGTTGATGAATATTGAATTTTTCACCCCTAGAAGTACACAACGGAGAACAATGATCCCCAAAATTTCCATTTTTTTAAAAGGACCTACAACTCTTAAGTTTAAACTTACAACCCTTGATTGGAAGTGTATATTTCCAATCATTAAACTCATTTGTCTGAAAGAGGCATTTATAAACCTCCTTTTCACTTCCTTGATACATGGTGTGTGGGTGAGCATGACTATACTACTTGGCCTTGTGTCCTATGTAGAGCATGGTGTTTAACTATGAATTATGTTGACTAATGAGGTCATTCCGCATGGATATGAAAAATTAGTTTCAAATGCATTTAGTGAAACCAAGGTTAAAAAGAGAATAACACTCGAGAGAAGGTTTTGATGGGCATCATTTCAATCTCAAAATTCTCTTCTTCCTTTACCACATCTATCATGTTTTCACTTTGACCTAGGTCATCGGTGGGAAGACACGCTAAACCGAGAAGACTACCCATCCCTTGTGGTTCAAATCGGAGGAAAATTGGATCGTCACTCTCAGGAGTTTCATGATTTATGTTCATGTTTTAGTGGACATTGTTTTTAGAGATATTGATTTACGCTTATCTTTTTGGCCACCTCAAATGTTTTTGGGTAAATTTATTCACCCTTTAGAATGCTCGGAGTGGTCCTAACCGTTCTTGTTGATGGAGGTGGATTTTTCATCTAATTTTCGGGGAGTTCGTACTCTGTATGGAATCCTCTTTTCTTCTTGAGGTTCTCTAAGTGTATGTCAAAGGGATTGGGATCCACTTAGGTGATGAATACTTTTACCAAATCAAGGAATATAATATCCTAGAATAGGGTAGAAGGTATAGCCTTCATTCAATGAATCCAAGGTCTCCCAAGGATCATGTTTTAACTTTTCTCCCTATCGATGATGTAAACTTCTATCAAGATAGTTTTCAAACCATGTGTGTGTGGAAGAAATATGGTTCTAATCTAGGTTTTCTTAAGACTGTCATAACCTCACAACATGTTTCTTTTAGAGGAGAAATTAGTTTCATCATATCCTAAATTAGGCAAGAAAGAGAAGGTAACTATGTTTACAATTGCCCCTTCATCAATCATGGCTCTCTTAATGCAAATGTTATAAACCGAGACCTCAATATATAAAGAAAGATAACCCCTTCGAGGTAATTTTATCGTCAGATGGTATATTTCTATATAAAAACAAACTCATTTTCCCTATCACTCTGTCCTAGAGGATGTATGTCAAAATCAATATGATTTGTTTGAGAAGGGAGGAGGTGTAACATCGATTAAATGATGAAGACCTAGTGCATCGAGAAATGCAAAATGATGCATAGGGGAATTCTTCAAAAAATCTAGAAATGAGATGTGAGAGAAGGTATTTTCAAATTTGATATTAAGTCATATGCTCCTACTGGTTTTGTGATTGTAGAAATGTCATCCTAAAAATAGGAAAGAGTGGGTAAATTTTGAGGAAAGTATTCCTTCACCCGAGTTGTTACATTAATTTCGGTTCAAATTCTAGCTCAATTAATCCCATGATCTTTGTGTTGTCGTTTAAATTGAGGTTAGGAGCAACCTGAGATTTATTGGAAGTTGAGGCTTCATGGTCATTATTTCCTATAGGAATTCCTTTGTTTTTGTTTTGTGAATTCACCTTGACATTTTTAGGATGCGTAGAGAGTGGATCTTGAAAGATGCTTACATTAGTGTTATGAGGAGCCATAGGTCTTATATAGTCGAGGTGAAAGTTTGTTTGTGGTTTTCTAAGAACATATCCACAAAGAGTTGTCTTTGATTCTTAGGGAGCATTTGTAATAATTTTTGCAATCACGACAAGTTCTAGTGTCATGGCCCCGAACCTTATGGAAACCACATTATAGGTTGGGGTTGTAATTGTGTGGCCTTTGATAAGCATCTTGTTGTTCTTGATTATAACCCCAATTGTAGTTTTTAATTTGATTGTTATAACCATTATTCACTTCCCCTTGGCTGGAGTTTTGATATTGGTTTGGATATTGGATTTTATTTTATTTTTGTGGGGGTCGGTTTTCATCTCTTTGTGTTGGTAGAAGACATAGTATTGGGACCTCTTTGATTTCTCAAGTCATTTTTATTTTTATCATTTTTGGAATTACTATTGTTTGTAATAATAGCTTTCTTTGTTTGATAAACAACGCCATTCATGGGATAACCATTTTTGCAATTCAAACCCTTAAGTCCTTGGTTGTTGGCACCGTTGTGATAATTTGCATTATTTTGATTTGGAGATACCAAATTCCCATTGGAACCATAGGTCTTACACCCACTATCACTAGTGTCTTGGTCAATTCAAAGCGTACCTTCCAAAAGTTCCTCATAACTACGGAAAGGAAAATTTTGGACCTCTTCCTAAGTCTCTTGATTGAGCGAGTGTAGAAAATGATCAAAAAGCTCAATCTGGTCCATGTTGGGTGCACTTACAGAGGAATAAAGAACTTGACACCATCTCTAGATGAAATGAGTGGCAGATCTGTTTTTCTCCTTTCTAATGTGAAGAAACTCCCTAATCCCTATACGTAACAACTTGTTCATGTCAAATGATTCAATGAATTTCAAGACAAGTTGTTTAAAGGAATGTATAGAAGTATCGGAATCGATAGTACCAATCCAATGCAATTATTTCAAGAGTTTTTGGAAATATTTTAGCTACCACAGTGTCCCAAAGAAGAAACTCCCTAATGGAGGTGGCGTAGGCTTGTATATTAACATTCGAGTCTCCATCTTCCTTAAACTTTGGAAGATACAACAATGGGCACGGGAGCATGAAACCACATATAGTTAATTCAAGATGTTCCTTTAAGTACTCAACATATGTACCCATCACGTAAGACTCTACTATCTAAAACCCTTGATAAGGAGGTGGAGGAGAAGGAGTTGGATAAACTGCATTATAGGATTCAACTAGAATGTTTAGTGTCCTTGATACTATGCATAAGGAGCGGGAATTACATATGGGTCCATCTGAGGAGACTTCGAGTACATGTGCATGTAAGGTGGGATGATACCGGGATATGGATTAACGGGCACAAAACTAGGAACATCACATTTCCTTTTATGGTAGCATTTGAGAATGCACTTCCGGCCAAACCTTCCATAGGATAATTTTTTGAAGGATGAGGACCCATCCCTAATGTGTCTAATCCCATGAGAAGATCACCTAGATTCATATTAACAAGATAACCTTTTTGCACATGGTGTTGCAGTGGTTGTTCATTGAAAGGGATGTATCCCTTATTGTCAACTAGATATCCCATGTTCTTCCCTACTACATGAGTTGGTTGCGATGGTTGAGAACCATCTAGTTCTCTAATCCTCCCAACTAAAGTGAAGATGATATTTTTGGGAGAAGATTGAGTCCCTTTTATGGGGTGCCTACAGTGTAGGGTTTCACTGAGCAAGCTCATGATACCTTGTTTTGAATTGTTCAGTGTTATAATTATTTTCTAACTAAGAAGTAAGAATCTTAGGATATGCATTTGACATTTAAGAGGTTGTAGCCCTCATCCTATCCAAAGAATCATATATTTTATGAAGATGATTAGTTATTCGTGTAAATAGGTCACCTCTATTGATTGCATGAAAATATGAGGTCTTGATAAAACTCTATGGTAAGAACCAGTTCCATTTGTGATAACAATGTGGTTTCCATTGGGTTGAACGTATTGCATGTTTAACGGTTGATAACCTTTGTTTATTCTTGCATAGATAATGGGACCTTAAGTGTAACCAGAGGGGGTTTGTACATTATTTATGTAATTGTTTGCCCATCCTGAAAGGGAAGGGAGCTATTGTGGTTGAACGTTGGTGTAGTATATATCAAAGCTAAATGGCCCACCTAGCTCTCTACCAGACATATTTTAGAAGGTATAGAATACCTACTAAAATAGGGGAAGAAACGAAAAGGTGAGGTAATAGCAATGAAAGTAATGGATAAGAAGGAATTAATCCTTCACATTGGGCTCACCAATTTGTACGAAAGAAAATAGACACATGACCTTATTTTGTACCCGACCTCCGAGTGTAGTTTCAATAACAAGGATGGAAGCCTATATAATTTTAGTAATGTGAAATCAACATCCATTACAATGGATTGCTGCAATTATTATAAAAATTATATAGCCAGTACATAAAAATGAGATGTTGTAACAATAAATAATCCCATGCACGTATAAATTGAAAATATATGGTTTTGAACAATATAATCATATAACAAATATAATAAAGAAAAAAGACATGTACGGGAATAAGATTCCCAATTAAAAATAATAAATGATTAATAACAACTTACCATTAATTAATAATTAAATAAGATAAATGCATAGTTAACCAAGGTAAATTAAATTTTACCTAATATTCCCCCCTTAATTTTGCATTGCCTTAAGGGATGAGGAGGAAATCTCGAGAACAACTTGAACTTGTCAATCGCAAGTGACTTTGTGAATATATCTACTCATTGTTCATCTATCTGGAAAATTTCGAAGCTATATATAATGCTTGAGGACATGCTTGCATATTAAATTTACCTATACCTTAATGTGTTTTGTTCTTTCATGAAAAACTAGATTGCGAACAAGTTTGAGAACACCTTAATTTTCAACATACATGGTGGTCAGTTTTTCCTTTGGTATTCCAAGTCCTTTGAGTATGCAACATAGCAAAATTTCTTCATAGATAGCTTATCCTATAGAACGATACTTGGCTTCTATGGAAGAACGGGAAAAAAAGTGTTGTTTCTTACTTTCCCATGATATTTTTCCAGATCCAATAAAAATACAAAACCTGAAGTGTATTTTTTGTCATCTATATTGCCTACACGATTTGAATCTAAATATCATTTCAAGAAGAAGTTTTCATTCTTCTTGTATTCTAGACCAAGATCAATTAATCCTTTAAAGTATCTATAGATGCATATTTTTGCTTTCCAATGACAAACTTTGGGTTCTGCATGAACCTGGATAGATAGCTCTTATCGCAAAGCTAATATCTTTTCTAGTGTATGTCGAGTAAATGAGACTCCCAATCAATTGCCGATAAAGAGTGGCATTTACGTCGGGAGGTGGATCTCGAATGAGATAACTATAATCTTTTCTCCATAGGTGTAACAATTGGTGTGCAATCCATTATCCGAATTTATCAAGCGTTGTCTTGGTATATTTAATCTAAGAAAAAATATGTGATTCTCTTCTGTCATACTTCTAATCCAAGATAATAGTGCATTATCTTGAGATCTATCATGTCGAATGATTGATTAAGATCGTTCCTTATGAATCGGTGATTACTAGATTGTTGACATAGAAAATGACAAGCACAATATCCCCCTTGCATTTTTAGGTAAAGATTGGGATCATATGGATTTAAAAAAATCCATGTTGTACAAGATGCTCATCAATTTTGATGGACCATGCAGGTTACCTATTTAAGGCCATACAGAGATTTCTTGAGTCTTCATATCTTTTCATCTTGACCACGCACAACATATCCCTCAAAGGTTGAGTCATATAGACTTCTTCTTGTAAATCTCCATTAAGGAATGATTTTTTTATGTGCATTTGATGGATTTTCCATCCAAACTATGTAGCTAGAGAAAAGATCATCCTAATTTTTTTGATCTTAGTTGTGGGAGAAATTGTCTCCTCGTAGTCAATGCCTTCTGTTTATGCATACCCCTTTATTACTAGTCTCATTTTATACTGGCGTCCATTGTCCCATCTCGCTTTGT
Organism: Taxus wallichiana var. yunnanensis; assembly: GCA_018340775.1. Classification (NCBI taxonomy): domain Eukaryota; kingdom Viridiplantae; phylum Streptophyta; class Pinopsida; order Cupressales; family Taxaceae; genus Taxus; species Taxus wallichiana. The sequence continues at coordinate 853,742,020 of CM031242.1, read as the reverse complement.
ACTTAATTTTGAATATCCATCTGCATCCAATGGGTTTCTTCCTTGGTGGAAGATTGACAAGTTTCCAAGTGTCATTTTTCAATACTGACTCATATTCAAAGTCTATGGAATCTTTCAAAGCTTTTGAATGTAGGGCATCCTTGACTATAGAGGGCTCATCGATTTAATTATTCTACTCATCAAAGAAAAATCAACTTCTTCTCTTGCTTTACTTTGTGAGTCCATGGTCTAGGGGTGGATGTATCTGGTGGAGCATCCGTTATTGCATCTTGTAACGTTCTAGTATACCACTTGGGCATACACTGAACTATTCCTATGGGTCGTGGTTCTATCAGATCATCACCAAAATCCGCATCATAACTTTCATTATCAATGGGAAAATCAACTTTAGTTTTTACAAATGGTGAAGAATCTACATCAGGTGATTCTGGAGGAGGAGACTCTACTTCCTTCTTCTCAAAGAACTCAACATCTCTGTTGGTGTAGACTTTCCTAGTCTTTGGATCCATCAATCTGTACCCAAGATTTTCTTCACTATAGCCAATGAAAATGAGTTTATATGACTTCATGTTTGATTGATTTCTGTTATGCTTGGGTATGTGCATACTTTCATTGCACTGAATACTCTAAAGTGTGCAACATATGGTTTTGCTTTGACCATGCTTCATGTGGTGTTTCTCCATCAAGAGAAGCGTGGGAACTCTATTCAATAAATACATTGTTGTCTTTGCTACTTTTACCCATAATGTCTTTACAAGTCCAGAGTCATTGATCATACATCACACCATTTCCATGATAGTACAATTTCTTCTCTCAACAACACCATTTTGCTATGCTGTGTGCGGAGGAGGCATTTTTCAATGAATCCCATGAGTTTGTAGTTAGTATTTGAACTCATTACTAGTGAATTACCCCCCTTGATTTGATAGAAGATTTATGATGTAACGATCAATTTCATTTTCAACAGATATTTTTTAACTTCTTAATGGTTTTAAAAGCTTCACTTTTCTTGCAAAGAAAAAAATAAACATTTTTCTTGAATAATCATCAACAAAAAGCATGAAGTCTTCGATATCCATAATGAATTTTTATATCAGATAGAAAATATTGGTATGAACCAGATCCATCTTACCATGAGCTCGAAAAATACACTTCTAGAATGAAGCTCTCTGTTCTTTTCCTGCTAGGCAATGAGGACACTTTTTTATATCCTTTTGAAGAGATAGTAACCCATGTACCATATTGCGGTGACAAATTGTTTCGAGATACTTAAAAATAACATGAAAAATTCTATGATGCCACAATCGTGCTAAGGTAGATTTCATAGCCACAAGTGCATGATCATCTCTGTGGAAAAAATCAAGCTGGAAGATGCATCCCACATTGGAAGCTTTGGTAACTATTTTTGATCCTTGTTATTTGTCTCAAATTAAACACGTTTTCTTAAATTTTTAAGTTGTGATCTAGGAGTTGACTGAATTAAAGCATATTTTTAGTCAACCCAGGGACATATAAGACATCTGATAGTATATAGTTGCATGAACCAAGGGGTACGTAAATGTCCCCAATCCCCGAACTATATATGAAGAATCATCACCCATCGAAACATGGTTTTCAAAGGTGTGTCCCTTATTTAAGTAAACCAAGATCCGTGGTAGATCATGTATCGAGTGTCTCCCGAATCAACATACCAGACATCACTAGATGACTTAAAGGGTTCACTTGATTGAGCGAGTGTACAAGAAGTCTTCATTATCCGAATGTTCTTCTTATTCAAATATATTTCCTTCTTGATCGGGTCTTCTTTCCAGTTAACCTTTCTCGCCCTTGATTGTAGTTTGTATGTCCCTTATGAGATTGCTAGTGTTAAGGTCTAGATTTTCTTGATGAACCTTTCTTATAAGTGTTATACCAATAATATTTCAATTCATGTCATCTTTTACAAATTAGACATTGCTTCTTTTGTTGTTTATCCCCTTGATGTTGATATTGATTCGATGTTGAGACTTTTGATGGGAATTAGGTTTCCCTTTTTATTTTCCTTTCCATTTTTGATAAAAATAAAGTGCTTTCTCCTCTTCATCATCCTTGTTATGCATGGCTTCCTCTTGCTGCAGTAGGTTTACCAGTTTGTCAAAACTAACTATCATATCTGAAAATTTTAGTGTTGTTACAAAAATGTGGTAAGAATAAGTGAGAGCTCTCAGAACAATAGGAATGAGAGCTTCATCTATGATCGTTTCTCCTAGGGATAGAAGTGAATCCCTAAACTATGTAACTCTTCTCAAGAAAGATTTGATTTTCTCATTCTTCTTGAGCTTTAGTGTGTGTAACTGAATCTACAAATTCAGTATGAAATTCTTATTTTTGGCCTCATATACCGTGCTCAAATTATCCTACGCTTCTTTGGTTTTTTGGCATCTCAAATGTGGGGTTACACATCGTCAAACACTCCAAACAAGATGATGAGTTTGGCATTCTAATTTTCTCTCTGTCAAATTATCGTTGTTGTGTTGTATCAGTAATTGATCTGGTTAGAGTACCATTCATAATAGTCCAGATCTCTTAAAACTCAAGTTGTGTCTTGATTTTAGTCTTCCATACAACATAGTTGTTTCCTCTAAGTAGTTGTGAATCTAGAAGAAAACATTTGGGGGCATTGGTGCCCATTTTGTAGAAATCACTGACAAGGTTAGGCTCTTATCACTCTAGGTATAAGGTCTCCCAATTTATATACCGTCACTCCAATATACCGAACCTTTCTATATACATGCCCTTTCGATATACCTGGAGGTACGTGGAAGAAGCTCGCCCTTTCTATATACCCGATAAGTACGTGAAAGAGGCATTAATGTACATGAAAGAATTAGATACATGGTACTAAGACAATACTGAAAGGAGCCTGTGTGATTATTGACACCGGCTCAAAGAAATATCCTCATACACACGTGTAATTTTGCTATATACATGGATAATTTCTCAGTCTGGATTTATGTCGTGTAATTGTTCACAAATGGATGGGATGGATCATAGTGTGTGCACTGTGACCTTATTACTCCCTGTTGATTTAAAGGATCGATGTCCAAAAGAAGTTGTTGTAACTATATTAGGCATTAAGTGTTGTACTAGTCATGATGACTTTACCCATAAGCACTTCCCAAAGGAACTATATATATTGAACGTTGTGAATGAGATATAGGATCTCGTGAGTGTTTTATAACCAAATTTTACTATTTTTGATTACAACACTCTGCGATTTTGAGTAGTTACAATATTTTTGGTTGACTATGGCAACTTGTAAATTAGTATAATATATTGAATCATACAATTACATTCAAAAATTTGGAAAAATTGAATGACAAGAATTTTTATTTTATTATTACGGGCCTTGGTGGCCTCCAGAGCCCAAATTGACCCTCTATGCCAAAAATTGAAAAAATAGCTAAAAATTTATTTTTGGGTACACCTCCTTTAGGAAAATTTGCTCGGAATGAAAAAATAAGAGGTCTACGAGAAAACAAATTTTTGAGAAAGTAGGGTTTTCTCACTAAAAAATAGTCAACTACAAACTAATTGTGTTCAATCCCATCACACCATAAATAATATCAATAAAACATCGCATGTTGCTAAATCTAAACACGCATTTGTCCTCTAAGTAACACCCTAGTGATAACTAATTTTTTTGGCTGAGGTTTTGCCATTAAATGTAATGCAAAAGTTGGTGATTTTACTAGTTTTTCCGCTAAACTTCAAAATTGTTTAAAAAAAGCTAGTTTATGTGGGGGTCGACCCAAGAACCTCCCACACCTAGATTCATTACACTATCCACCTTGGCACTCTATTCACTTGTCATATGATTTGAAAAAAAATAATTTAAAGAATAAATAAAGTCGAATAACCTTTGTGAATAGTTGACTTAGCTTCTAACCGGGTTTCCATGTGGCAAAAACTTATGGGAGACTACAGTTTTAGTGTTCGCCACTTAAAAAATGGATCTTCTCTCTTATTTCTCCCTTTTGCCACCTTAGTGTCTACATTCACCATTTTTATTTGCTTGATCACTTTTTTTGTTACTTGTGCTTTGTTTTTGGTAACAGGTCACACGTGGGGCTATATGTAGGGGTGTCTCCGACCATTTTGTATTGTGTAGGTGCTAAGGTATGGCTCAATCATGGTTCTACAGTTTGGATGTAGCGCAAGGTTCTAACTCCTGTGTAATGGAAACTCGGATCAAACTCACCTATATACAAAGGCCAACTCAATTTGTGCACTGATTAAATTTAATACGAGTTTCTTGATCCAAACATGGGCTAGATGGAAATGGTTCGGCCTTGCTTGTTGGAGACAGGGTCGAACTTGGTGCTCGAATGGCTCACCACCGTAGATAGGAGAAAATTTCCGAATTCATGGTCTACCAAAGATATTTTCTTGGTAACATGGGAGGAGCTCATGGATAGCATGGTTTTCTCGATGCAAAGTAAGGGAGGAGGTCTCGTCCTCAATTGATCCACTTTCAATGCAAAAAAAGACTTCTAGCTCGTTAGGTTTTATAGATTTTGAGCGATGCAAAATGATGCAACTTGGTTCACCAACAAAGCAACACACCCAATGTTGAATCGATCTCTAAAACTAGCATAAAAACCTCTAATTACAACAACCTTCTAGTATTAGTAGAGACCAACGACACCTCTAATATCGGAGGTAAAACCCCGCTTTGGGAAAAAATTTTTTTAAAAATTCCTGCAAAGAAATTTTTCCCCTGCAGTGCGTGTAACAAAGTCTGCAAAAAAGAATTTACATTCCAAACATCTGGAATGAACAGGAGGTTGTGGGGATGTATGGATGGGTCTAAGAAGTTGTAAGAGGATGCACATGCTCTCAATTTTTGCAAATTTTTCTCCAATATCATTATCTCCTATGCTCTCTCTTTCCACACCTTCTCTCCTCATAGATCTAGATTAACCAATTCTGGTACTAAATGTAGTTTCACAAACAGGGGCATAAGCCTATATAATTTTATTAATGTGAAATCAACATCCATTACAATGGAGTGTTGTAATTCTTATAGGAATTATATAGTCGGTATAGAAAAATGAGATGTTGCAACAATAAATAATCTCGTGCACATATAAACAAAAAATATATGGTTTTGAACAATATAACCATATAACACATTTAATAAATAAAAAATACATGTACGGGATACTATTTACAATTACAAATAATAAATGATTAATAACAACTTACCATTAATTAATAATTAACTAATGTAAATGCATAATTAACCAAGGTAAACTAAATTTTACCTAACACCGAGGTCATGTCATGACAATCAAGTGTGGAATGTATGGGTGGCTAACTATAGGAGAGTCGGTGACTAATATCCGGTAGTGTGATTTCCCAGAGTTTAATCATCAAAGGGGGAGATTTAGAACCTATGAACAGGTAGCACAAATTCCCTATGGTAGGTTTGTCTAACTAGATCTAAGCACTAAACTAGTTTGAAGCATCTATTTAAATAAATATGAAATTAATGATCTAATCTAATACTAAGAAGGAAACTAATCTAAAAAAATCACAAAAAATTGAAATAGTACAATCATGAAACAACAATTTTATTCTATCATAATTAATTAAACTATTTCTACACTTAAACTAAACAAAAAGATAACCCCGTGTGGTTATGCACTTATGATGAGTGTATGCTAACATAAAACAAGAACTTTTCCTATTAATCTATGATATGTAGACAAAATCGTACCGATCTTCGCTCCTTCAAATCCATAGGGATAGGATGAAGAAGATCCATAATTGGGGGCTGCTATGAAAGAATTAAACCCTCTTGGAAATTAAAAAATTACTTGCAAATGAAATGATATTGATTTCTACTCTACTTGATATGATGTAACAATGATAAATTGCAGGAATGAAGGAAATAAAACAAAAAATCCAACCTAGAGTTCACCGAATAGAGGTAAATCAAGCTGTGTAGTATTTTTTTTCCCTCTGTTTATCCTTTCTTCTCTGTGTGTCCATATGAATCCAAGGAATTGGGAATGCAAAGGCGACAACAAAAGAGGGTGTTTGATCAATGACAACTTAAAGGTAGTTTGATTGCAATGCAAGTAGAAGAGAGATATCACAAGAAATATGAGATTTCCTATGTAATTCCTAGCAGGATTGTGGCAGCAATACTATGTAATATACATAAAATTCTTAGGCCATTTGCTTGAATAAAAACATTGAATATATGGGAATTTTTGGGATGTTCCTTCATGCAAAAGGCAACATTGGAGAGCCAAATAATTGGGTGAAGAGGCATTTCAAACTAATTAAATCTATTTAAAAATAGAAGAGGGAAGGAAGACTATGCAAACAAGACTATTTTTAGGCAATTTGGTTCACAAACACACCCTAGAAGTCTAGTTAAGTGAAATCACGTGTGTTAAAAACACGCATGGAGGATTCTGTAAAAATTGCACAAGAACGCTACCCCGCCTGGCGGTGGTCCCAGAACCGCTCCCTAGGTAAGGCGGTGGTCCTTGTACTAAATTCCAATACAAGTATAAAATGAAACGAAAAAGTGTGGGAAAGATAAGTACAAGAATCTACACAAAAAAATATAATTACGGATGAGCTTAGAAACTCAAACACCTTTTGAAAGTACATGAATCATCACCTGGAGACTTTTGTAACTACTTTCGACAATTTAGCACATGCAATTTTGGGTGCATACATTTATCATTTGGTAACTCAATGGTTCCTGTCTCCCTATACATAGATAAACATTCAAAAATACAAAAAAAATGATAGAGTTACAAAATAATAAAAATCATATATTTACAATAATACCAAATAGGTCATGTACACATTTCTTATATTATTATCATTTTACAATATACATGTTGTTTGTCAGTTTGGATTGATAGATAACACATATATTTTCACTTTACACTACAACATTCATACAATATATTGTATTTGATGTAGGACATACACAAAGTTATACACGATGACATGTGTTAGTAAGAACTTCATACAAACTTCCTATACATATGGGTGCATCTCTTATATATTATAAATAGGTCATACTATTTGATTATCATTCCTTTTTACATCCTCATTATGCTTGGTTACATATATTATGTACATTTTATATTTTCATATTAACAGGATAACACATGTGTCTTGTGAAGTGTTGACACCTCTTACTTGACATGTTTTTATCTATATAAGTTGTTATATTAGTTTAATATTATGAAATTATTATTTTTGTGTGTGATTTTTAGTTGTGTGTGTTACTATTTTATTCCTTCATGAGTTGTGTCATAAGTTTTGTAGTGCCCCACACATTTATTAAAGTAAATTAAGAAATAAAAACATGTTTGAAAGTCATGATGAAAGGAATTGGGTATTAGGGGACTTGATTACGAGTGGGTAGGAGGACCAGTATTGGTATGTGAAGACATTAAAGCACATGGCCTCCTTGTATGTCCTCTCGGCACTGTCACTTCCCCGAGTAATTAGAACAAAAAAATTATTTCAGATTCGGAGGCATTAAGCAAGCTGAAATGCAAGATTGCTTTTTTAGCAGCATTTTGATAGTTTTAGTGGTGGTATTTTAGAAGGCATGTGTTTCCTCACGAGACAATATAACTATTCCACGCATGAAACAAACAATTCTCTCGATTGTATCAGTTTACATTTTCCTACACACCTGTCATCCTATACCAAAATGTGAGCTCTAGAACAAGGTATGGATGTCCATCTAAGCATAAAATATAGAGGAATTTTTTTAGATGTTGTACTTGCAAATTCTCTAGCAAACGTGTATGCTAAATATGGAACCTCTCACAAGGTAGGCATGCTATTTGATAGAATGTTTTTTTTTTTTTTTTAAAGTGGTTTTGTGGACAACATGGAGTGTAGGATATGCAAAAAATGGGTTTGTTGAAAAGGCTTAGAAACTTTCAAAAAAATTGATTGGAAGGTGCAAATGTGAATTTCCATAGCCTTTTCTAGCATCTTTTCATCCTATATTAAAATGGAATTCGATGATTGTAGGGTATGTATATAATGGTCGATTTAAGGAAGAGAACTATTTTTGTAACTCCAAAATCAATGGTTCCGAGAGACTACTCCATCCAAAGAAATAATATTTCAACACAAATAAAAACAAATATTGACCATTTCCTTGATCTTCCTCTGCCTATATTTGTATATGTTATGTTATTATGACATAAAAGAGGAGTTACAAAGATCTATTTTGATAAACATGATAATGAGCATTGGAGAATTTTTGCCACAATTTTTATCATCCCACTAGCTTCCCAATATGTTCTCAAGAGAAATATGTCTATGCATGAAATCAACAAAAAGGGCTCTCCTTAGGGTTCCGTAGAAGTTGGCTCATGGAGTAAAATTATGCATTGGGATCCATTTTCTTTATGACTTTTCTTGGGTTTGTGGATGATGCCTTGAATTTCCTTGGTGCATAAAATTGTTCTTACCTCTAATTACATCACTCATTTATTTGTGGAGTATATTAGTCACACTAATAGTGTCATTCCAAAGCCTCCTCGTCATTACCTAAGAATTCAGGCATTAGATCTAGTTCTAGTTGTAAATATGATTGTGGAAGGTACACGAGATGAGCTTAGTGAAAAGGATTTGAAACCCCTCCAACAACTAGAACTGGCTCATGAAATTTGAAAACCACTTGAATTCTATCACCACTCGAATATAGGCATTGTCTCCTTACCATTATCTCTTATAATTTTCATATAATTTGGTTATTCATTTGCAATTAAATAAAAATATTAAAATATGAGATACTCAAACAATTGGATATTTTAACAATATGATTAGTGCAATACATAAAACAACACTTTGTAATTTCACCGCCAAGTTATAATTTGACCCTCAACCGTGTCATGACCATGACCTTGTGCATTGCTAAAACCAAGGTGTCAAAAATGTGGTGCTCATGTCTATTGATTTTAGCGAGAGCTAGATGAGTTAAATAAAACAACCATGTCTCTATCTTTGAAGTTAGAAAAAATGCAAATTTATGAGACTCACAAAATAACCTTTTGTAAACTAGAAAAGATATATTAACTTCCGTCTATGTTCCTTGTTATGCAGGAGTCATATCGGCCTAAATTGAACCTGATTGACCTTTTTCTCTTTTTCATCACCTCTTGGAGCCCTATTACACTGTTTTCCATTTGTACAAAGCTACTAAAATTGAAAAGTGTGTTTCATTTCAGCTAACCATTTAGACACTAAGTAAGGAAATGCTTGTCCACCTTCACAAACCTCTAGTAGTTTTACTAGACAATTTCTTGAAACCTTCAATTTGGGGAAAAACACATTCCTGGCTAGTTTGGCAAGGTGGTTTTTTAGGCCTCCGCATGAATGTTACTAGATTAAACTGGACCAATTACTACCGATGGCTCTGGGACACTCGTCGTTAGCAAGAACCCTTTTCATGTTCCTAGTTCTTTCAACTCGACGTATTCTCCATATATAGTAGGGCATGTAGGATTCTCCCTGTGGAGAGTCCAAACATCGAAAATAAAATTTCAGATAAAGTTTCTTAGCCCTTGAGATAAAATTGGTTGATGTACATATATATATATATATGTTAAATGAAATTGTAGAGGATAATTCAACATTTTGCGAAGTGTTAAAAATTTTATTAATGAAGTTTTGTAATATTTTTCAGATGATAGTGTTTAAAGGAAATGTTCATTTAAACATGGGTGTTATTTTGATTCCCAAATTTAATATTTTATAATTTGGACATATATGTTAAATGAAATTGAAACTAATGTCTTATATTGTATTTTTGGTAGGCAATTGATGATTAAATAATTGTTGTGTTGTGTTCCTTACCTTGAAAATTTAAAAACAAGAAATCTAAATGAAACACTCAACCCTATTATAAAATTCATGCATAACTATTCTTCATGTGTGATTATTTTAGCATAGGAAAATAAAACCTTAGGATAAACTTAAATCCTTACAATCGATGACACATTCTAGTTAAGTAAATAAGAGCCCAAGTTGAGTTTTCCATCCTATCTTTTATGTTTGATGACATTTCCATGAATTTGACAATTAGGAACCACATCATAAAAATTTGTCTTGGGTATGTGGTCCCCTCCTAGGATTTATAGTTTTGTGTGTGTAGTAAGGATAATGTGTTCTCTTAAGGTTGTACTCCTTGGAAACCAACATTAAACATAGTGTAAAATCCTCTTGGACCGACATACATATTGAGTGGCGAAGATTTCCAACTAACATTGGAAGTCACCCTTAAGATTTGGGATCATAAATGAATTCGATATCCAATCTCAATTATCATTTTGGTTTTCTGGTGCAATCCTTAGAGTTAATTGTGAAACTTAAAAACTTTTAGTTTATGATTAGTTAGTGAGAATGTAACTATAAAATAAGGTGCTTTTAAAAAAGGTGAAAATAAGATCATTCTTATAATGTTTTTGAATCATATTGTGGTGATAAAATGGATCCACATTGTGTAAACTCAAATGTAAACCTTACCCCTTTAAATGATGGAATAGTCGATCTTATCCTCCAACTTGTCATTCTCTATAAGGGATGTATGATGTGAAATTGTGATCATGTTCTTAGAGATAAATCCCCTTAGAATGGGACTAGTGCTCTCATGAGGATTCAAATGCCCCTAATAGCAAATATGTTACACAATTCATTAAGAAAGACACATGAACCTAGTTAAGGAAAACCCTCTTAAGTTAGACGTAACCAATACTTGGGAAACCTAATCTAGAAACAAAAATAAGTATGTTTGCATGGTAAGTTTCTTCAAATCCTTAAATAATTATTGGAGTATAATTATAGTAAAGTTATAATTGATGCTTGACCTTAGGAAGTGTAATCATGGGATGTTATTCCATAGGAAAGTGAAACATGATCTACCTTGTAATGTGATTAAACCCTCTGTTGTGGATAAAGAACCTATTTCATATATAATCCTTAGTGGGTGCTAAATCAGCGATCAATTTATAAATGAGTAAAGGAAACATTACCCTAAATCCTTAAACAAAAAAGTGAACTTCAAAACCTTTGGACTTATACTTGTTCCATTATGTAATGCAGGTATTGTAAAATATCAAGATGCATGCCCTTAGGAGTGAATCCTAGGGATAATACCTAATAGCCTTGTGCGTAAATGGATATCCTACTAATGAAGGAAAAATTAAAATATTAATTGAAATAATGTAGATAATCCTTATTCAATGATATACACCATAATTTAAATTTTAACACTACAAAAAGGAAATCTAGCAATAGAAAAAAGAATGTATGATTCACATATTATGAGCCTTTCTAGAACTTAAGTTAAAGATTGAATCATCGTTATAATAAATATGTAATTCTATAAGTATCATGCCGTGGAAATACCATATCTATATGTTTATAGTGTATTTGAATCATTATGTTGTGCCTTGTTATATGGGAACAAAATGTGGCTTTTTATGCATAACATGTTTTTGTGTTATCTATGTGGGTTAATGTTGTGCAAACATATCATGTGTTGTGTGTTGTCCTAAGTTATCTCCTATAATGTCATGTGTACTACAATTTAATTCAAAAAAATTTATTTCAGTATTTTTTTATTGTTGTATTTGTGTCTCGTAAAATGTGGGTGTTATATTTGGTATCGAGTGGACATTCATCCTCTCAAACCTCGGGGAAAAATAAGAGTTGTGATGGTTTTGCATGGTGGTGGTAAACATTGGAAGATTAATGTGATATAATCCACAATATAGACTAAAACCCAATATAATATTTATAGTGGAGAGAGGAGAATGGACCAGGTTTTTATAATCTTGAGCTAAGTAAGATTGAGGAAGTGGAGTCTTATATAGACTAAAAACACACTTTTATCTGTTTATTATACTTTGAGATTTCTCATTATATTGTGGATGTGCACCACCTTAGGCTCAACTTATGCAAACTAATGTCCCCTTCTCTTTCCTATGTGGGTTTTCCATCGAACAATCCTATGTGATTTTGACTATGTTGAGCCTTATGGGAGCATGAAGGGATGATTCAGGCATAGATTATGACAGTTGTATTATTTGAAATGTTATTTTGTGAGCTAAGGCTCGATATCCGAGTGTGAACAACTCAATGAGTACCCCTTTGGTGGATGTATAAGGCTACATAGTGATTGTAATGTTTTATTTATCTATATGTATTTTATTCATAAATTGATCATTATTTTTGTTCTTTACAAAAACAACAATTTTCTTGATTGATGTGTTCTTATATTTTGGGAATTTTATTTAGTTGTTGCACTAACATGCAAATTTTTGCACTAAATATGGCTATTTGGCCATTTACTTTGCTTAGTTTCAAATTTGTGTATTAAGGTTAAAATATTTTTATAGCCTAGCCCAAGGCTTGGGATTTTTCCATTTGGCATTTAAAATGGATTTTCTATTCGGTTCTAATGTCATAATGTGTTGGAACATGGTCATGAGATTCACCATGGAGTGGTTGAACGATGGACCCGCTTTGTTGTACGAGGGTATGCCCAAAGGAGTTACGAGATAACTAGTGGGTTTTGAACCACAATTTATCATGTCACTCGGGTTAGAGGTGTTTGGACTCTATGTGCCTAGGACCATAGGTTGACCAACCTCTTTTGTGGAGCTAAAAGGAGTATTTATCTTTATTTTATTTTGTGGGAGGTATATGGAGATGTTTTCTGATGCTTTGAGAGGTATATGGAGTTATTTTGTGATGCTTTGAGAGGTATATGGAGTTGTTTTATGATTATTTGTGAGGTATATGGAGTATTTTGTGATGCTATAAGAGGTATATGGAGTTGTTTTGTGATGTTTTGGGAGGTGTGTGGAGTTGGTGTTATGATTTATGTGTACTCATGTGAGTCTAGTTATGTTTTGTGATGTTGATGATTGATGCTCCTCATTGAGGGTATGTTATGATCCCCTTTTGACAATACGTAACTACATTTATGGTTTTGAGTTTTGTGAAATCTTTATATGTGTACCTATTTGGAATTCCATGTTGTTATAGTCTACTTATGTTGCAAATTATTTTTAGGTGACGGGTATGTGTGTGACAAGTACTATGTTGTGTGGATCATGTATGCTCCTTCCATGATTTTTTTGAGTTCTTTTTATGTGATTCAATTGTCGAAGTATGTAGAAATATGTATTTCGGACCATTAGTGTTGTGTTTGGTCTTTGTGTCGCATCATGATGTTAGTTCTGTTATGCACCCACAAAAATAAATAAACTAAAGTCTTAAAACAATGAAACATTAAGAGCTTGAGATTAATAAATACTTTTAAGGGAATAGAGTAAATATAATATATGTAATGATGTAAACTTGAACTATCAATTTTCACTAAACTCTAAAAAATTATCAAACTTGCATTCTTCCTTGTGGTCATGCTTTTTAACACGTATTATTTGCTGGTGGCATGAGTTATAAATATTTCATCCTTGATTGTGAGTACCTCTTCTAATCTTTCAATTGTTTCACATCAAAGACAATGCTTCTATAAGTGGAGGGATATGTAGTGCCACACACATTCAATAAAATAAATTAAGAAAGCAAAACATATGTTAAAGTCAAGATGGAAGGAAGTGGGTTTCAGAGGAATTGATTGCAAGTGGTTGCGAGGACCAGCATGGGTATAGGAATCCATTAAAGCACATGGACGCCCCGTATGTCCTCTCGGACGTCACTTCCCTAAATAATTAATAAAATAAATTATTTGAGATTCGAGAGGCATTAACCGAGCTAAAACCCAAGTTTACGTTGTAATTTAGTTGTATTTGGAGAGTTTTAGTGATGGAAGTTTAGAAGTCATGGGTTTCCTTACAAGATAGTCGTACCGTTCCACGTATGCAACAAATAGGTCTTCAATTGGATCAATTTACTTTTTCTTACGTACTCTCTCGGCACTGTGCGAAAATGTGAGCTTTATAGCAGGTATGGATGTCCATCTAAGAATAAAAGATTGAGAAATTTTGTCAGATGTTATAGTTGTAAATGCTTTGGTAGACGTGCATGCTAAATGTGGAACCTCACATAAGGTAGGAAAACTATTTGATAGAATGTATTTTTTAAAAACCTAGTTTTGTGGACATCATGATCGTAGGATATGCACAAAATGTGTTTTCTGAAAAGGCTTAGAAAATTTCAAGAAAATACGATTAGCATGTTCAAATCCAAATTTCCACAACCTTTTTAAGCATCCTCCCGGCCCGTGTCAAAAGGGAAATCGATGATTCATAGGTATGTACAAAATGAGCTCTTTAAGGAAGAGAACTGTTTTACTGCAATTCTAAAATAAACAGCTCTAGAGACTACACCATCAAAAGAAATAATATTTTGACCCAAATACCAGAAATTAATACCCATTTCCTTGATCTACATATGTCCATATTTATATATGTTATGTTATTATGACATAGAATGGGAGTTACGAAGATCCATTTTGATAAACATGGTGATGAGAATTGGAGCATTTTGGCCACAATTTTTATAATCCCACTAGCTTCCAAATATGTTCTCAAGAGAAATATGATTGGGCATGACATCAAAAAAAAAAATCCTAAAGGGCTCTCCTTATGGCTCCATAGAAGTTGTCTTGCGGAGTATAATGCCACATTGGTATCAATTTTCTTTATTCTTTTTCTTTGGATTGTGGATGATTTCCTTAATTTTCTTTAGTGCATAAAATTTTTCTTACCTCCAATTACACCACTCCTTTATTAATGGCGTATGTTGGTAATACTATAATATTCATTCTAAAGCCTCTTCATCAGCACTAGGAATTTGGGTATTGGATATAGTTCTTGTTGTAAAGAGGATTGTGGAAGGTACACGAGATGATCTTGGTGAAAAGGCTTTGAAACCCCCCTCTAAAGAATGTAACCAGCTCATGAAATGCTAAAACCACTTGAATTTTATTGCTGATCAAATTCAAGCATGTTCTCCTTACCATTATGTCTTATAATTTTCATACAATTTGGTTATTCATTTGTAATAAAATAAAAATATTAAACTATTAGATACTTAAATAATTGGATATTTTCACAGAAGGTTAGTGCAATCAATAAAACAACACCTCATGATTTTTCTACCAACTAAAAATTTGACCCTTAACCGTGTCGTGACCACAACCTCATGGATTTCTAAAACTAGGATGTCAAAACTTGGTGCTCATGTCCATTGGATTCAGGAGAGCTATATGAGTTAACTAAAACAACCATTTTTTCTAACTTGCAAAGTTAGAAAAATAAAAACACAAATTTTGAGACTCGCAAAACAACCTTTTGTAAACCAAAAAGAGATATTAACTTGTGTTTGTGTCCTTGTTATGCAGGAGTCATATTAATCCTAGATCAACCCCGATTGACCATTTTTTCTCTTTTTTCACCCCCTCTTGGAGCCATGTTACACTATTTTATAGCTATAGGATGATGCTAAAAGTGAAAAGTTGGGTTTTGTTTTGGCTTGTTGTTTGGACGCTAAGTGAAGAAATGATTATCCACTTTTGCAAACCTCGATATTTTAACTAGACAATTTCATGGAACTTTCAGTTTAGGGAAAAACACATTCTTAGATATTTTGGGATGTTTCTTTTTAAGGCCTCCAGGGCGTAGTGTGACTAGGTTAAACTGGACCAATTACGATGGTGGCTCTAGAAAATGCATCATTGCCGTTAGAAAATTGTTTTGCAAGTTCCAAGTTCTCACAACTCGGACATATTATCCATGTATAGTAGTTCATGTAGGAATATTCTTGTGGATATTCCAACGATCGAAAGATAGTTTCGAGATAATTTTTCTTATCCCTCAAGCTAAAATTGGTTACTATTACAACTAGCCCAATTACAATCGATGGCCCTCAAAAACTAGCCACCAATCATAAACTATTCTCCAGATTCAATTCCATCAGTTCTGTGAATTTTTTTCTTATAGGAGGACACATATAAATTTATCCATTGCGTATTTTCTCATCGAGAAGATAGTTTTGAATGTGGTTTCTTGGCCTCGAGCTAAAATGGGACTTTTTACAACTAGTAGAAAAATGTAAAATAAGGTCACATGACCCTAGCCAAGACATTAATCCGTCATTAAAACTTATTTAAACATATAAGAAACCGTAGGAAACTCTCTCGTGTTGCTTGTGGGGAGAAATTTGAATTTTGAAAAAATAGTATTTCTCTATCTTCCCTATATGTTTCTTTCTCCTTGCTTAAGAAATGAGGTGAAATGAATATATGTGTCTAACCCTCCCCTTTGAGTGATTTTTTTATTATTATGTAAATGGGAAACTAAAAATGTTGATTATGCTAGATTTAGGTGGATTCCATACCAGTTATTTATCGTTTATTTCATTCTCACATGATTTTGTAGGATGCAAGTAAGATGGTGAAACAACGTGGTTGTAATTTATTGTGTATTTTTGTATATATATATATATATATATATATATATATATGCAATGTAGCATTACCATAATGTTTATTATGTAAATTTGGCAATATGAATTAGATGCTAGTTTTAGGGCTGATTTGGGAAATTCACATGTAGCTATAGGTGTCTTTTATTCAGATTTACGTATGGTAAAAAAATGAGAGTTAGATATATATATGTTAAATGAATTTGTAGTAGGTAATTAAGAATTTTCTTAAGTGTTAAAAATTTTATTATTGAAGTTTTTTGATATTTTTAGATGCTAGTGTTTAAGGGAAATGTTCATTTAAACATGGGTATTATTTTGATTACCAAATTTTGTGTTGTAAAAGTTGGACGTATATGTTTAATAAAATTGAATCTAATGTTTTATAGTGCATTTCTAGTGTCCAATTGATGACTACATAAATGTTATGTTGTGTCCCTTACCTTGAAAATGTAAAAAAGAAATCTAAATGAAATAGTCAACCCTACTATAAAATTCGTGCATAAATATTCTTCAAGTGTGATTCTTTTAGCATAGGAAACTATAACCTTAGGATAAACTTAAATCTTTACAATCGATGGCACATTCTAGTTAAGTAAATAAGATCCCAATTTGATATTTCCATCCTTTTCTGCACGCTTAATGACATTGTTGTGAACACAACAATTAGGAACCACCTGGTAAAACTATCTTGGGTATGTGGTCCCCTCCTAGTATTTATAATTGTGTGTGTAGTAAGGATAATGTGTTCTCTTAAGGTTGTAATCATTCAGAACCAATATTAAACATAGTATAAAATCCTCTTATAATGACATACATGTTGAGTTGTGAAAATGGCCAACTAACCTTGGAAGTCACCCTTAATAGTTGGGAGGATAGATTAACTCGATACCCAATCTATTTTATCATTTGGGCTTTATAGTGCAATTCTTGGAGGTAATTGTGATACTTAACAACTTTTAGTTTTTGATTAGTTAGTTAGAATGTAATCGTAAAATGAGGTGCTTGGAAAAAGGTGAAAATTATATCATTCTTATAACGTTTTTCAATCATCTTGTGGTGAAAAAGGGATCCAGGTTGTGTAAGCTAATATGTGAACCTTACCCCTTAAATGATGGAATACTCCATCTTGTCCTCCCTCTTCTCCTTCAATGTAAGGGATGTATGATGTGAAATTGTGATCATGTTCTTAGAGATAAATCCCCTAAGATAGGGACTAGTGGTGTCATGAGGATTCAAATTTCCCCAATAGAAAATAGGTTACACAATTCATTATGAAAGGAATATGAACCTAGTTAAGGAAAACACTTTTAAGTTGGATGTAAATGATACTTAGGAAACCTAATCTAGAAATAAAAATAAAGAAATATGTTGCCATGGTAAATTCCTTAAAATCCTTAATTAATTGTTGGAGTATAGTCATAGTAAAGTTATAATTGATGTTTGACCTTGAAAAGCTGTAATCATGGGATGTTATTCCATAAGAAAGTGAAACATGATCTACCTTGTAACGTGATAAAGAATTTATTTCATATATGATCCTCACTGGGTACTAAATCAGCTATCAGTTTATAAATGAGTAAAATAAACACGACCCTAAATCTTTAAACGAAAAAGTGAAATTCACATCCTTTAGACTTACACTTGTTCCTATGTGTAACGAAGGTATGATAAAATATTAAGATGCATGCCGTTAGGAGTGAATCCCAGTGATAATACCTAATAGCATTGTTTGTAAATGAATATCCTACTAATGAATGAACTAATTAAAAAAGTAATTGAAATAATGTCGATGATCCATATTCAATTAGCTACATTAATAAGTTAAATGTTAAATAGTACAAAAAGAAAATATAGCAACATGAAAAGGAATGTATGATTTACATATTATGAGACTTTGTTGGGACCCTGATTTATTAGCTAAGTATAAGAAGGTGAGTGGGTGCGCAAAGCCTTGTTAAAGAAGGGCGCGTAAGGAGAAAGCACACAGAACAGGGTTCTAAGAGGTTTTAATAGAACAAGTAGCGCACGTAAGGCAAAGCAGGATTTGGGACTTAGCCATATTTGGCATATTAGGTAGGACATGTGAAAATAATGACATGACTACACATGTGGAGTGGATAAGGTGCCAACCTAGTGACAAGTTGGCCTAGGAAGGAATATGCCTTGCGATAGAAGCTTCTAGAAGACCATCATGACAAGGAGTGGAGAGCTCAGGCCTAGAGGAGCATGCTCCCATGGAGGACCACATTTGGACACTTGGCGATGGATCTGAAGCCTCAGAAAGGTGGGTTGGTAGTTCAAGAGGCCTATAAATACAAGCGTCTGCAGAGGAATTGATATAGATCAATAGAGAGTGGAGCTCTGTAGAAATGCTACGAGAAATTCTATTGGTTTAGGTATATGACTTGCATGGGAAGGATATATCAAGGGGTTTGGGTATGAAATATTCCTTTCATGTTTAGGAGGACTCTAATCTAGTTATGATGTATGACTTGATGCCGCCATATATTCGATATTCTATAATGAATCTAATGCATGTGATGAGGTTGTGTGTATGATGGAATATAAATATAATAGACTCTGGTTTATACATAAAATTGTGTAGTTCAGTTTTGTATGTGTTATATGAATGAATATAAACTCCTATAAATTTCCTTTTCATTTTATGTCTATAAAATACTAAAGTATCATTTTGTTTGAAATGAATGCATTGATCTAGAAGTCGTTTCCGAGCTCTATGGTGAATGTAAGTCTTGTATCCACTCATTCTTTTAAATTTCTGTCATAGATGATGATTTCCCATTTAACTCACATAAAATATAGACTCGGTGCTCGCGCATGCCTTGGGTGAGCACCCAACGCCCATTGGGTGATATTCCGGCATGCACAAGATTCCCTTTTTCTTGGTGGGTGTAAAAATGACTACATCTTGGTCCTCATTCTTTGGGACCTCTTTTCGAGGTCAGTAGTGGGAGATAACATATGTCATGATCTATGTAATGAGTGATGAAAAATGCATAACTCTTGAAATTATTGAATCATGGTTCCAGATCATGGAGGAATAATTTTCTCATAGATTCAACATTGGGCCTGATTTTGATGTACGCAGATGGGTAGAAGAGAAATTCTACCAGGATTTATATGAAACTTTGTTTTGTTTCTTTCCGGAAGAGTTGTATGAATGGCTCTCAAAGATATGTTTCTACATCAAGTGGTATTACAGATCATGCTTGTGGATCCAAGAAGAGTACGAGAGGATGCAAGATGCAGGTCTAATGTGGAATCATATTGTGGATCATTGGTGGAAGGGAGTGTTGGCTAGTTTGTACTGGAATATGTTATTTCTATATATTCGTGTCCAGGAAGTTGTTGAGTTTGAGTTTCTACAAGATCCCAGAGGATCATTTATACATGTTATTCCTTTGGCAATAAAGATATTGGTCATTACCTTGATTTTAGAGGCATTTTTGATGGCTAGATAAACTTTCTTGAGCATCGGGTGAGGAAGATAGGGTGAAGAAGAAGATGGAGACATTGTGATCGAAAAAGAAAGGAAGGAGAGACGACTCAAGTATAGTGAATCATGTGAAAGGTAGATTTATAGACAATGTGATGTTAAAAGTGTGATGGATCTATGGAGGAAAATGTTGTAGAAAGGAGTTGAGGTTCACACAGAGGATTTGGAACATGAGTTTTTTGTGTTACCCATCTCAGCAAGCACCGGAGAGAGACCCCTTGTGTTACCCCATCTCAAAGATGCATCTAAACCCACCTAGTGACCAAACCTTGGCACTTAGTTTTCCAAATCAGAGGAGTGTTGATAACATAATTGGTATCGAGTGGGAGTGACCGATTGGCACCTAGGAGGTATAATTTCTCATTTGGAACTTCTATGGCTACACACTCTATTCTAGTGTTTGGAGGAATTTTCAAACAAAGTGCAAATACAGAAGGTTTGGGTAACGCATCAGGGAGTGGCATGGGGCATACATTTGGAAGTGGAACAATCTCGCAAACCATTTGTGAATAGTTTAGGAAGACATTACGGATGCTAGGTGTGACCACTTCGGCCCATTATATGTTGTAGAAGGATCTCGGGGTGGAATTGGTGGATCGGGAGGCACAAGACCTGGTGGATCTAGTGGATCCAGCGAAGGAAACACCTTGGAGGAAACCAAGGATCTAGACTAGGAGGATATGGGCCTTAGCCACCTCCTCAAGTAATCTTTGAAATGTCTTTACACTTTCCAGACTACTAGGGCATAGAGGATGTTGTGGAGCATGTTCACAATTTTGAATTGTTATGGCACGGAAAGGGGATCAAAACCCAAAGCAGAAGGTCTATCAATTTGTAACAATGTTGTAAGGGCACGTACATAGTTGGTATATGAAGTATGACCCCCATCAGATGGTGGTAGATTATACCGCATTGAAAACCACATTCCTAGCAAAATTCCACATACCCAAGTTCGAATAGAAGAGCATCAACGCCTCAAAGAGATTCAACATGGAATGGAAGAGAGTGTAGGGGAGTATGACATGCGGTCTAAGACTCTCTTGTCAAAATTATCATATGAAATTCAACACTCACAGCATGCTCAATTCTCTGTTGGAGGGTTGATAACACCATTTAGAAGAGCTTTATCTCATAAGACTTTCACAGACCCACGTGAGGTGTTAGAAGCTGCTCTACATGTCGAAGCTATTGGAAGTGTTGTTACTAGTGTTAGCCCATTCCTGTAAGCTCAAATTACTACTATGGATAAACAACTGGAAAAGTTATCTGTAAACTCAGCTCATGAGACTCGTAGTGGAATGTGGTGTATGGATTGTGAAGTAGAGGGGCATGATAAGGAGAGTTTCCTTGGAAAATAGTACACGCCTTTAGCAATAGATTGTGATATTTTTCATGGGCACCATGATGTGAGTAGATGTACCTTGTTACAGTGTGCGATTCGGAAGAATGTATCTTACTAATGTAATATATGCACCTCTACAACCCATAATACTAAGGATTGTAGGATTATTGACCAGATCCATGAGGAAATTTATCATGGTGTACGCCAGACCATCCTTGCTAGTAGTTCTAAGGGTGATGACTGCCATTATGAGGAGCACGCAGATGGAGGCACGTGTGGAAGAAGTTCTCGTGGAGGATTTTGGGGTCATGGAAACCATGGAGGAGGAAGAAGTGAGTTCCCATGGGGAACATGTTATAATTGTGGATCCACAGAACATTATAAACAAGAGTGTCCTGATCTATTACAATGCTTGCAGTATGAGAAGAAGCACAAGTATGAAGAGTGCCCAGAACTCTATGAGCATATGAACCAATAACACTAGAAAGATAAGGGTGTTGTTATGGTAAGTGTAAAAAGGGCCGATTCACAATGGATGCCAAGAGTGGCATGTGAGTCAGAGCTAGAACTCAGATCTTGGTGACAATGCGTGTAGAGGCCACACACACTAAGGAGATGCCCAAACCAAGGACATTAGTTTCTAGAGAGGAGGTACCACATGGAAAGTACCCAAACCCTGCCCATCAGAAAGAAGTATACCAGGAGACTATGGACATAATTCAGAGTTTACAAGGGGAGATACAAAGATCTCAAGGAGCAATCAAGGTAGGTGGGGCAACGGAAGGATAATGAGGTTCCAAGAAGTGACCTGGATGAGGTCAAAGAAGTATGTAAAATGTTAAGGCAAGATAATATTATTCCCTTATTGGGAGAATGGCTAAGGGAGAAGGTACCATGCGCTGGAGCAGAGTGCGAGAGACAGGTTTTACATGAAAACCTTTCTCCACACAGCCTTGAATATGACAAAGAGATTACTCGAATAAAATTTCGATGGATGAATCCTAAGCAATATCCTCATCGACACCTAAGTAAAAGTGAATGTTCCTACCTTAGATTCTTGACATCAGATGGGAAGGCCCGCGTTGCATCCATCTTCAAATGTGTTGTATATGGAAAACAAAACTAAGGAAATGCCCATTAGAGTATTAAAGGATGCAACTATCACCATTCAAGGGGCCAAGTTTATTGGGGACTTCGAAGTCTTGGAACTCGCCGAGGTAGAAAATTTTCTAGGAGTGTTTGAGCACCCATGGTGTTACAATAATAATGCTAACATAAGTTTTAACAAAGGACATATCAGTTTCAAAAACAAGGAAGAACAGGTGATCATCCCTTTGATAGATGGGAATTCGGTGCCCTACACAAATCCATTGGGAGAAGAATTCCTTGATACAATATACATGCGCTTAATCAAGGATCCAGAGATAATTCACCCTACAAAAGTATTTATCCGATCTGAGGATGCCCATTTTGTGAGTGATACCACGAGAATTGTGTGTAATAATTTGGCACACGGGACCTATGAGTTGATCAGAAAACACTTAAGAGGATCGGTAACCAAAGTGAAAAAAGAAGATACAAATCAGACACCTAGGAGGTATAAAACTACCAAGTTACTCGGGAGGGGCTAATCCGGAAGATTTCTTGTGAGAAGTGGAGACCCATTGGAGAAATGAGAATGAAAGGAGTAAAATGTTTAACTACAACCTACTTAGAACAATTATGCGTTGGTGAGGAAGACATTGGGAGAACCTCTTAGGATGGCGTAAGGTGAGAATTGCGTTCTCCATAAGGTTTTGCAAAAGAAACACCCCCACGTCTATACAAGGATATCAAGGTAAAGAGACCACTTCCTTCCATATCCATGGATGTGAGATAGCCTGGATGGGAAGCACACAAGCATTACAACCTTCATTATGGGTTCATAAGTTATAGTGCACCCTACAAAGTTGTGTGCGTGCATGATATATCCACTCTGAGATACGTTGTCAAAACGGTAATCGGAAAGAATTGGAGGCTGATATCATTCAGGCATTCGAGCATTGAAGTGCAAATTCATCAGTAGATAAGGTGTTGCAGTAGCAAAACACCTTACAACAGGGGATAGTGCTATGGTGGAAGATATAATACAACAATTGCTAGGTGAACCTAGCTTGGAGGTGCCCCTTTGAGGAAGAATAAATAGAAGAGATACAACTTGAGTGCATGTGGGTGCCCCTTTGAGGAAGAATAAATAGAAGAGATACAACTTGAGTGCGTGTGTATAGAAAAAGAAAAGGGGAAGATGATGTATGTCATTGATGGGGAAGAAGTGAAAATATTATATGTTAACCATTCTATAGGGAAGGGCGAGGTCATATATAGTGCTGATGAATAGGTGCACACCTACCATGAACCTTTAAAGATGAAAAAGGTTAACATCGGCTTAGAAGCATAACCCAAGGAGGAAATCATTGGAGACTATTGGTCAGAGAAAGAAGTCTCTAAAATCATTGATTTGTTATGAGAATTCTAAGATTTGTTCCCACGTGGGTACCATGAGCTTAAAGGAGTCCACCATTCTTTAGGGGGATGAGGATAAAGATGAAGGAAGGTGCGTGCCCAATCCGAGAAGAGGCCATACTGGATGAATCCCAATTTACGCGTAAAGTTCAAGGAGGAAATAGACAAAATGATAGCATCAATTATAATTGAGGCTCTGTAAGAGTAAGAATGGATGAGTCCAATGTTGTTTAGTATAAAGAAGGAAGGGAGGATAAGGATCTGTGTTTACTACATGGACTTGAATGTAGTGTGTGTCATTGATCCTTTCCCAACCCCATTTACTGAAGAAATCTTAGAGGGAGTGGCAGGACGCGAGGTCTACTCTTTCATAGATGGATTCTTGGGCTATCACCAGGTAAGGATTGTGAAGGAGGACCAAAGGAAGATGAATTTTTATACCGAGTTGGGATTATTTTATTATACACTCAATCCTTTTGGGTTAAAGAATGTGTGCACCTATTGTGTTCTCGCGAATGTGGTGCAAGCTTTCCAGGACTTCATCCATAAATTTCTTCAAGTCTACCTGGATGATTGGACAATATATGGGTTAGTGAAGGACCATTGTGACAACTTAAGATTAATGTTTGAAAGGTGTCGGTAGTTGAGGATATCCCTCAACATTAAGAAATGTGTATTTTCTACCCCGTTCGAACATTATTGGGGCACATCATATGTAAGGAGGGCTTACTAGTAGATCCCGCCAAAGTTGCAGTAATTGTGGGATTAGGGAGCCTACTAGTCAAAGCACAATGCATGGATTACTTGGAAATGTGATTACTATAGGAAGTTCATCAAGGCATATGCCAAGATCGTCACACCTTTAGAAGAGCTACTTAGACACAAGAGTGCATTCCTTTGGGGAGAGGCGCAATAGAAGGCATTTTACACTTTAAAGGATAGGTTTATCACTGCACCCATACTACAATTCCCCTCTTGGGATAAGCCCTTTTATGTTCATGTCGATGCCTCAAGAACCACCATTAGAGTGGTACTTACATAGCCTGGTGAAGGGATTTTTTATCATCCTTTATGCTTTGCGATGAAAGGGGAAGTTGACACTAGCGGAGAAGAATTATACTACAACTGAGCGTGAAGCATTGTCAATGATCTACGCGCTTCACAAGTTCAGACAATATTTCTAGCAACCCCTTTTATATTTTACACTAACCATATGGCATTGAAATATTTAGTGAATAATCCCATTCTACAAGGACACATGTGTCGGTGGCTACTATTGTTCCAAGAATTCAAGTTCACGGTGGTTTTCAAAGTAGGAAAAAGTAATTATGGACCTGATCATTTGTCTATAATCGATTCAAGGGAGGATGCGTAAAGCATTTAGGATACCATGATAGATTCAAAACTATTTAGGTTACGGTGCGTGCCCTCAAAATTAGAATATATTGTAGTATTTTGCAAGATAGGCCTAGTCTTTGGAAGGAATGAAGGCATTAGATAAAAATCAATTAACTATACGCTTCACGCCCTACATGTTGATTAGTGGGGATTTATAAAAATTATGCATGATGAGATTCTATGCCGGTGTGTGCTAGAACATGAGATCCTAACCATAATAAAAGAGGCACACAAAGATAGTATAGGTGGGCACTATGTAGGTGATGCCACTGTGTTGTCACCCTCAAATTTCCCTCCATTTTCCAAGTCTAAAAATGTTAAATTTTGAGTTGGTGCCTTTGAAGTATGCTTGAAAGAGGTATTTTAAATTTGGGACTAACCAAGGACTTAAAGAATTTTAAAAATCATTCATCAGATGGGAAATCTCTTCTTCTTTCCAAAAATTTGAATAAGTCCTCCTAACTCCTTGTATTTTGCAAGTTATGGCTCGGTGGACCTATGTGGTTAAATTTTCCCTTTGGTGGGTTGGTGGACCTATGGAGTTCCTTGTGATTTTTGCACTTTTTCACCAAAAGGGGTAAGTTAGCAAAAGTGACATGCGAGCCCGCATTGGCCAAAAGACTAAGTTTTTGGGATTTGAAGGAATCATCCAATCAGAGACCACCACGTGTCCTCGGGGTAGTGAGCCAGTAGAAGAAATTTTTGTTTTGAACCCTTTGTCAAAAAAGGGTTAAAGGTTCAAGTTTTTCCACCCTCCCTTTGGGGCCCACAACCAATCGAGACCGCCACATGTCATCGGGGTAGCGGACCCACGGACCCATGGAGGAAAATCAAATTTTGTGCCAAAAGTTCAAAATGTTGCAAATTGAGCCCCCCCCCTTATCCAATCAGAAGGTGACACATGTCCTAGTCAAATCGGGAGGGTGGACCCACGGAGAAATTTGAGATTTTGAACTTCTCACCAAAAGGGCTCAAATGGTTGTTTTTGGACCGTGTTTCCTCATCCAATCGGATGGCACCATGTGTCCAGCCTTTGGCGAGAGCTGTGGAGGGGCGGAGGAAATTGAGAAATCGTGCCTTTTCTCCCAAATGTTGGGAAACATATTTTTTCCACCTGGCTCATCATTTCTCTAATTCTGACACGTGTAGGGTCCTAATTTTGAGGTAAAAAAGAGGGAAAATGGTTTATTTACATCTGCATCTGATCTTTTTATCACCATTTTTGGCTCGAGCTCTGCAATGGATGAATGTGGATCATTTTTGTCCTTCCTTCTCTATTCATGGTCACTTTTTGTGGAAATGCATTTTGGGTCTATTTTGGAACAAAATCGACGATTTTCACTGAGGAATATGATTGATTTTTGAAGAGATAGGGTAATCAGGCATTTGTGAATGAAAAGGAGAAATGTGCCAACTAGGCACTCAAATATTTTGGAGGCAGTTACAAAGGTGAAATGATGAGGGAAAATGAATGAGGAAACCGCCATATACTTCTGCTAAAGCATTCACATTTGAAATGATGAATTTCAACCGTTTAGGGCATCTGCATTTTCCATGAGTGCATTCTTGTTTCCTGTCTCTTTCCAAATGAATCTCCAACAAATTTGATCCCATTGGGATATTCTTTCCTTGGAGGCAAAGCAAAGATGAAATAGGATTGTTATAAAAACATGCTTTGCCATTGTATACGGGTTCCTGGCATTTTTTGAAAGATTGTAAAAAACTAAAATTGCTCAATACAGAAGTCTTTTTCTTATCTTCCTCTGCTATTTTCTTTCACTGGCTCCTAATTAGTGAATTTTTCATCTCTGCATGCAAAGAAACTTTGTGCTCTTGTGTATATGATCTCTGGAACTTTGTGTCTGAAGATTGATACGTATTGTGAAGGTGAATGATCCCATTCTACATTTTTCTATTTCAATACAAGTAAGGTTATACTCTAAAATCTATATTTCCAGAAAGTATTGTTGTTCTCCCCATCCCTTTTTCCATCTTCTCCATTCTTCTGAGCCCTTTGTATTGATGACATTTTGGTATGAAATCTCTTAAAGTATCAGGAATCCACATGATGAAAGTTGTGTATATGTATATAAGTCTTTACTGCTTTCAATAAGGGAACCTCTCCCATTAAAGAGGAGGGACTTGTTGTCCCCTGACTATGGTTTCACCCAAAGTGAAAATCTGAAACCCAACACACTGCACGCAAGATATTAATGGCTTGATTATGATGGGAGACCCTATATCAAGACTACAAGTAGTATTGTAAGGCATGTGACCATTGTCAACACATTAGAAAACTAGGGAAAAGAGATGAATTGCCTTTGCGCCCTATTCCCAAAGATCGAACCATTAAAAGTAAGCTATAAACTTTGTAGGCCCTATTGCACCAGCCACATGTAGGACTGGGACATGCTATATAATCACTTACATAAATTACTTTACAAGGTGGTTAGAAGCAACATCTACTAAGGATATTACAAAGTAGATACTACAACAAGGTTCCTATGGGAAAACATTATTACAATGTATGGATGTCGTTTGAGTTTGAATAACGAAAAGGGAACACATTTATTAAATGAAACAATAAGGATTCTAATCATAAATTTCATGGTGGCTCATCACAAGACTACCCCTTACCATCCACAAGTGAATAGAACCGTGAAGGAATTTAAAAATATACTAAGTCATACCCTAACCAAATTTTGTGACGTTTGTAGGTAGGATAGGGATGACAAAGTATCAACAGTTCTATGGGCATATAGGACAACCTACAAGAGGCTAAATAAGGCCACACTATTTCAATTGGTGTTTGGCGTGGAGACTATCCTACGAGAGAAATTTAACCGTGAGTGACTAGATTTGATTTGCAAACTAGAAGGAGAGAAGTTCACGAGCATAGAGAAAAAGAGTTGTGGAGAAGTGTTGTCTTGTGAAAGATGATATTGTAGTTAGGGTTTGGTAGCTAGGGCATGGGCTGAAAAGGGTTTCTTCACAAGTTTGAGATCTGGGACTAGAGGAGGTAGAAAAGAAAAGCAAGTAAGAGAATTTGAAGTGCTAAGATAACCTAAACCATGACACCTAAGAAACCAACTATATCACCTAAGAATCCCAAAGGCAAGGGCAAGGGAAAAGGCAAGGGAAAAAAACTAGAAACCCCCATAAGTACAAATGAATAATGGTATGCCGAAATGCAGTACTCGGATGGGGTTTTTCTTAGGATGGAATAGGAGTCCCATTTAAGGAAAATGGCTATAAATGATTACAACCATCGTACAAACACAACGGATAAGGAAATGGCACTAGAGTTGGTGTGCCCAACAAACAAAAGGAAACCAATGGGGTTTCCTATTTATAATGACTAGGTAAAAGTGAAGTTAGAGAAGGAAGCACTATTAAAACTCTATGAGTTGCCTTATTTTGGAAAACCTAAGCACCTCTATCAATGGTTAATGTCACACATGCATGAGGACCAATTTTACTTTGCGCAGGTGTAAGATGTGCATAACTCCTCAACTGATTTCAAAATTCACAAGCCTCATCTGTGAAGGAGAAAGTATAGATGATGACTTGAGTGACAAGGAAGCCATCAAAGAAATAGTGACTACATATTCTTATAAGAAGGGGTCATGGTACTTTGATATCACGGACATCACAGAGACTCGGTGATGAAAATGGCCACATGCCTAGTGACCAAGTTAAATGACCAAGAGAGGTGGACACAAGTGAACAAGTCTTGGTTAAATGTTTACAGAAGGATATTAGAAGGTGCCATCTACAACTTGTCCACGTACATCGCGGATGAGATTATCAGTAGCGCACAAGAAGGTGACAAGATTATTTTGGAAATTTCCTCTTAACCATCATGTTTTCAGAGATTGGAGTGTCAGATGGGCCAGAAAATACTATATGGGAGTACCCAGTGGAGGATCCATCACCCACAAAGAGATTCGTAAAGTACACTTGCGACAAAGATGACCGTTCACAAGGCACATCTTGAGAAATGGTATAAGCACTTAAGGGATGCATTCGGGCAGAGTGGAGGATCCTAAAGAAATTGCCTACACTTACAAAGGGATAAGCCAAATTTGCAGTGTACCAGCACTTTTGCATTGGTAGATTCAAGTTGGTGGATGAAACCATGATCCCATGGTGTAAACTCCCATTCTCTTTCACAACCTTATATTTCCAAGCAGGGGTAAACTAGTTTATAGAGGCAAAAATACTAAGGTTCGACCTTAGTGAGGTGGATCAAGACCAAATGGAGCTTCACAAACAACTCATTTACCTAAGAAGTGTGAATACGTGGAGATGTATGTCTCCCATGAGGTACAGATGACAAAGTCTTTGACTTTTCCAATTACAGGAAGGATGATGACGCGTGTGTATCTGTGCATAAGGCCAAATTTTAAGAAGGGCACATACCTAGAATGAGATTTCTCCATCCCCAAAGACCCCATGGGCAGAAGGAAGTCCACGCTAACAAGGAAAGAAAAAGAAGAGGTGCAACAGAAAGAGGCACCAAGTTTTGAGGATATGCCAATAGTGGGCATGCGAGAGACAAGCGCGGACAAGCACTTACACATGCATGAAGAATACTTGAGTTAGGAAAAGGCACCAGAACAAGAAAATCCTATCACAAAGGAGAAGTCACTAGAGGAGGAAGAAAGAGTTGAATCTCCCATACTGGAATCCCTAGTTAGGAAGAAACAAAAGGTGATGGAGGAGGCTGAGTCGGAGGACACAGAGAGCTTAGAGGCCTACAGGGGTGAAAGGGATGATGACGAAGAAGATGAACCTGAAGGGCCCAAGAACCACTTGTTTTTAGTGTGCATGATTCTAGAGGAAGAGGGCAGAGAAGAGGAAAATGAGTTTCACTTCATACGGAGGAAGGGTAGCCAGGAGGGGGAAGGTACCCAAGATAAGGGAGGAAGCGAAGAAGTGAGTACAAAGAATCAGACTCCAAGCCCCATGCAGGAGTAGGTAAATGAGGTGGTAGAAAAGGAAGTGGTGAAAATAATTGAAGCCTTGGTAGAATAAGAGTTGGAGCGCAGCGCTAAAATAGTTATGAATGAAGATAAAGAAGAAAGCATGGGAAAAGATCATGACAATGAAGGAGTCCCCGGCCTAATGATAATTGTTCCTAAGGGCACATGGAGATCCAGAGACCAAGGATGGGTTATGTTGATGAAAAAAACAAGGTGTTGCATGCACATTTCCAAGGAACCATTCTAACAGAGAAGCTCCTATCCATGACATCATTTGATGTGGAAGGTGCATACCTGTGGACAAGGAAAATGCTTTCATGGGAATTTGAGTCCCACATCGACGAGCCAGAGTTTGAAGTAAGCCAAGGGGCTTTGATGGAAGTGTCGGAGTCTAAAGGGACCAACCCCTAGTGAACGCTCAAAAGCTATCTCGATGAGCAAGTTTGCAACGTGCTAGAAAAGGTCTCGGTTGAACTAGAAGCCAGGTTATTCGGGAGGAATGACAGGGTAAAATTCCTAGAGGAAGAACTAGAGAAGAGGGAAGAAGAGCTAGAAGAAAGGACCAAGGACTTAAAGCAGGAGGAACTAATCAGCATGTAGCTAAAGTGTGAACTAAGGGAAGAAAAGGAAAGGGTGTGCGAGGTATATAAGAAGGTAGAATCCATCACAGATGTCATTGTTTTGAAGCATCTGGACCTAGCACCACCCACGCAAAAGTATGGATCTTCCCTAGAGTGCCTAGAAGACTTAACATGTATCCTCACCATGGAGAGGTAGCCACTAGCCTTAGAGTCCACGGAAGAAGTATCAGTGTGCCTAGAAAGGGAAGACAAATTGAAGGTTATAGCAATCATTTCCAAGTACAAAAATTTCCTTACTAATGTAAAAATTGCTACCAAAGCTGTTGAGGCTGTGCATGACAACTGTGTAGATAGGGATAGAGTGGTGAGCATTCTTGTTGCCACTCACGAGGAAGAGCTCAAATAATTCCAAGAGAAGAACAAAGGGAACAAAGTGGAGTGGGATAGGATCTTAGCCGAGGTTGAGAAGAATTCCAAAGCCATTGAAGTCCTATGAGGTTTAGTCAAGAACCGGATGAAAGGGTTGTACCCAAAAATCACAAAGGGGATGGATGCGCTTGAGGATGTGGGCAAGAAACTAGAAGAGGTGGTTAAGGAAATGAATACTCAAGGAGACGACAGTTGGGTTCTAATGAGGTAAGCGCCCTTATCGGCGACCTCTACGAAAGAGTAGAAAATGAAGTTAATTCCTAGAATAAGTTGGAGGTAGAATTGAAGAAATATTTTCCTCTCATGTTGCAACAGTAACAACACTTCCCCATTCTTTCATCTTTCCCAATTATTCTTTTCCAAATCATTATTTCTTCTGGTACTTGTTGTAATTCTTTATTCATTGAAGATATGTTCCCATGGGTAGAGAATAGGCATAGTGTGGGGTGATGTTGGGACCCTAATTTATTGGCTAAGTACAAGAAGGCACGTGGGCGCACAAGGCCTTGTTAAAGAAGGGTGCGCAAGGAGAAAGTGTGTAGGACATGATTCTAGAAGGATTTAATAGAACAAGTAGTGCATGTGTGCGCAAGGCAAAGCAGGATTTCGGGACTTAGCCATATTTGGCATATCAGGTAGGACACGTGAAAATCATGACCTAACTACGCATGTGGAGTGGATAAGGTGCCAGCTTAGCGATAGGTTGGCCTAGGAAGGAATATGCCCTGTGATGGAAGCTTCTAGAAGACCATCATGGCAAGGAGTGGAGAGCTCAGGCCTAGAGGAGCATGCTCCCATGGAGGACCACATTTGGACACTTGGCAATGGATATGAAGCCTCAGAAAGGTGGGTTGGTAGTTCAAGAGGCCTATAAATACAAGTGCCCATAGAGGAATTGATATATAGATCAATAGAGAGCGAAGCTC
Organism: Taxus wallichiana var. yunnanensis; assembly: GCA_018340775.1. Classification (NCBI taxonomy): domain Eukaryota; kingdom Viridiplantae; phylum Streptophyta; class Pinopsida; order Cupressales; family Taxaceae; genus Taxus; species Taxus wallichiana. The sequence goes on along the minus strand of CM031242.1, from coordinate 853,709,840 downwards.
TACAAAAATGCTGTGAGAAACTCTATTGGGTTGGGTAGATGACTTATAGGGGAAGGATGTATCAAGGGGTTTGGGTATGAAATTTTACTTTCATGTTTAGGAGGACTCTAATCTAGATATGATGTATGACTTTGGTCTGCCATACTATGATATTTTGTAATGGATCTAATGCATGTGATGAGGTTGTCGGGTATGATGGAATATAAATATAATAGACTCTGGTTTATACATATATTTACGTAGTTCTATTTCATATGTGTTATATGAATGAATATAAACTCCTATACATTTCCTTTTCAGTTCAGTTCTATAAAATTGTTAAGTATCCTTTTATCTGAAATGACTGCATTGATCTAGAAGCCATTTTGAGATCTATGATGAATGTAAGTCTCATATCCACTCACTATTTTTAAGTTCCTATCATAGATTATGCTTTCCCACTTAACTCACATAAAAGAGAGACTCGGTGCTGTGTGTGCCTTGGGTGAGTGCTCAACACTATTTGGGTGATAGGCGAGATGCGCATGGGATTCCCTTAGTCTTAGTGGGTGTAAAAATGACTAAATACTTTGTATAACTTAAGTTAAAAATAAATTATCATTGTAATAAATGTGTAATTCTAAAGGTATCATGTCGTGGGAAGACCCTATCTATAAGTTTATATTGTATTTGAATCGTTATGTTGTGCCTTGTTATATGGGAACAAAATGTGTCTTTTTTTGCATCACATGTTTTCATGTTATCTATGCGGGTTAAGGTTGTGCAAACATATCATGTGTTGTGTGTTGTCCTAAGTTATATCCTATAATGTCATGTGTACTACAATTAAAGTAAAAAAATTTCGGTATCTCTTAACTATTGTATTTGTGTGTGTAAAATGTGGGTGTTACACGTTTCTTTCTTTTCTTGTGACATTGTGGATGTCCCATATTTTTAGCTTTTTCCTATCTTATGTGATCTTTCTTCTCATATTTAAATCCCTAATTGCATTAATTATATTTTAAACCTATGGGTTAGCCATGTTTATGGCTCTATTCCCCTTTTGTAATAAAAATTACATACTATTGACTTTGACTTCACTATTACAATCCCTCCGCACTAGTTTTCATATGCATCCATTACATTACTATTACTAATTTTAATTTATTACTCTTATTATGCATCATGGTATCTCCATCTTAATCCCCTTTCTAGGTCCTGGGATCCCACCATCGGTAGCCACCACTACATCCTTCAATGAGTTTCATGCGGACTATCAACCTTACTAGACATGGTTACACATCTATTATTTTTATTCATGCACTTACATACTTTATCACATACACCTAAAATGATGATGGATTCATGCGGGTATATTCTACACCCATAACATGCGAGATACATACATTTGAGTGAGATACATATATACACAAGGTAAATCATGTTATAAACAACATCAAATACAAAAAATTAGAAAATTAAGCATATGTTAAAAAAACATCTTGTTCTTGACCATATGGATGGTTTTACATATTCAAACAGTTTTTCCCATAGAGAAACAACATCAACTTTCTCAAAAGTTTATGATTTCCTCCTATAAATATAATTTCTTGATACATTTTAGATCCATTTCACTCATTTTAGATAATTTAAAGGGGTCACAAAGTAACCGACTACTACTTCACTATGGAAATCTATTTTATTTACAATTATATAGATCTCGAGAGCATGGGTCTCCTATTTTTGTCTATATTTAAGTATATTACAATTTTTATTCAATTTTTATTCGGTTTTGTGACACATGCGAAGCGTATGGGAACTCATTCTCTTTTATATAATGTGTCCTTATTTACAAAATTGGGCCTAGATCCATCTACAACAGTGTGATATGTGGGATTATGGAAGCTATCAAAGTGAATAATATCTTCATAAGAATTTCTTCCTTTCCTTTTACATTGAAAGTGGAAGATATTAGAGTTAATAAATGAATTTAATACAATGTATTCTTCCTTCATGAAGTGGTTAGGTATTTTAATCTTATTCTCTTTCCTCACCATTCCATGTTGAGTTGCATGGAATTATAAATATTAATTATCCTTAGCACAATTGGGTACTTTGGGACCTGATCACCCCTAATCATTAAACAAGCTCCATAACCCAACTAATCAAGTGTAAGAAAATAACTAGATATTCTCCCTCCATAAAAAATATGTATTCCTTCTACATTTCTCGTATCCTTATTTCAATTTATGTAAATGAAAATTTTATGTATTACATTTAACATTTTATTTAAAGTGTAATTCTTTACTATGGACATTGACTACACTTTGTGTTATCGGTGTCATCATGGAGTATGCGAACCAACACAATGGAATGCATAGAAATAAAATTTTAGTTAAGAAAAAGTGTGTCTAAACACATAGGTATCTTTTCCTCTAAGCATGTAATTTTCATTTCATACTTAAATGGGGAAAATGTAGACTCTCAATTTTAGCATATTAACCTTTAAAGATGATGTTTTTGATAATGCATTATTGTTAAATTAAATTCACTCTTTATATCCCCACTCAATACATCCTTATGTCCTTTGTCTATCTTGTTTTTCCATACACATTGATAGGTTGACATATTTTAGGAGTTAAATGTATGAAATCCATTGAAAAGCTCCACTTGATAGGGTACAACCTTTAATTTTTATATTTTTCATCACTGTTCTAAAATTTCCACTTTCGTCAACTTATGGAATTTGGTTCTAGCCAATTTGTATGGTTTTGCACTGACATATCCTCCATCTTATCTTTCCAATTCATATTATTCATTTTGTCATATACTCATTTTGTTGTGTCCTTTCCATGATAATCTACATTCAAAACCCTAAATAAGAAAATTAAACTCACCTCATTTACCAACCTGCCATAACATAGTACTTCCATGAAATCCTATTACAAAATAAGACACTATAAGAACCTAGACTCCTAAATATGGCCAAATATCATGCATAATCATTAGGAAATAATCACTATACTTCGAGGACTGAAACATTTTAATAGTTCATGGATGAATATTTTATCATTAATAAAAAATCAAACATCCCTAATTTAAGCATTAGAATAAGAAAATCATTTGAGCCATTATAAAGTAGGTTGATATTACCAAACATAGTTTCATTCATTCATATATATAATTTTTTTTAGAGAACAACATGTGCTCTAAGACCTCTTTAGATTCGTGTCAATGTTAGAAGTACAAGGATTGCACTTTAATCCACTTAATGTTTATCTTGGCGGGTCTCCCACCCATGGATAAGGTTTGTGAAATTTCTCATAATATAAAGAGGGATTAGTAATATGAGAAAAAAATGGATTTGTTGCAACATACATTTCAAGGATGAAAAACACATCAAGAAGTTATAGAGAAACATTTAGAGTAGTTCTAAAATAGTACAATACGCAAAAACTATAAAAATGGTCTTGATAGATTTATAAAGTTCTTCACCATTTCATTTTCTAGTTATAGTTCTAGAAATGAAGGAGTTTTATGTTTAAATATATTATTTCCAACAATATTCTCTCCCAAAACATGAAAGATTCATCTGTAATCATAGAAGTACACTTATCCCCTTGGTTATTTTAACTTCATATCATATCGTATACATTACTTGTAAGAAATTATGAAATGCGTTGATATCCCATGATTAATGTTTAAAGTTAATTAATTATAATAAACTCCTCTAGCTCCCCTTTACATAATTTTAAAGTAATTGTTGACTATTCTACTTTGTAGATGAACCATCGAGTCATTAGATGGATTAGGTTAGTAGGACGTGTGCCCTAAGGTAACCTCCATATTTTAAAGAAGATGGATCTGCTCTATAGTGCGAGATGAGGGTCAAAGAAAAATGAAACATAACACAAAACTTAACAGAAGGGATGCACTAAAAAGGAAGAAGTTAATCAAGAATCCAAATTCCTAAATTGGGAAAAAGGTGAGCAATGAAAAGGATGGATGAAATCCACCACGTGCTAAAGATAGATTCACACATAATACCACTTCAAACCATAAATCACAACTTCTAAAACCCGTAGTGAACATTAAAAATTTTCACAGTATACCAACATCAAATAAAGGATATTAGAGATGATAAAAGCATGCAAAGTATGGACAAAATGCATCACATGGAATATTATATTTCTCCAAAATTATACAAAGTACAACAATCAGCAAGTAAGAAGCAAGAAAAATGACATTAAAAATCTATAGGAAGAAGGCTTGGGCTCCCAAATTAGAACCCAAGTAGAGAAGAAACATAGGAAGAAAGGAAAAATGACTAACTCCCGTTCTATATCTATCAATGATCCCCTTGATTACAATATATAAAATGAGAAGAAGAGAAGAGAAGAATTCTGGAACTATCTTTCTAGCCACTTACAAGTTGTAATAAATGAGATGAAGTGACAGAAATAGATTTCTAAAATATATCTCACACTAACCCATGATTTTCCATTAAAGAATGAGATCCATACTCATTCAATACATCATCGAATACCTTGCAACTTCCTCCCTTGAAGTGGGCTCATTTTTAAGGAATACAACCTCAAATCTTCATGAATATCTAAATTTCTATATTTTTGTGCATCGAGATTTGAGCCATGATTCCAACAACAACGATTTTTATGTAATCTTATTAAATAATGCTCGAATTATGGCCTTACGAGTACATGTCAATAGTTTTAATTTCCATGGTTTGATTCTTCTACATGGAACTATGCATTAACTCCTTTGCTAAAAAAAAAAAAAAGTTAGTAATTTCTTCGCCATCCACCTTTTGAAAGATATGAGCATTTAAAACTTCTAGGTGGGATTCATTACTTCTCACACATGGCATTAAACTACCACAAATCTTTTCTGACTTGCTTAGGTTTTAGAGCCTATTCGTGTTGAGATTTTTGTAGATCCAAAGTGCATCTCCAAGATCTCCACTTTTTTACATGTTTTGAAAGTGTGTTTAGTGACACATGACATCTTCCACACTCCTACTTTCGTTGCTTTGACTTGTAATGAGGATCATTACACATTGATATGATGATCCTTCCTTGGCAATTACCGCATCTTTGAATCTACGTGAAAGTTACAGTAGGATTTTGGGATTTTGTTACTCCCTTTTCATTTTTGGATTTCTTCGAGGCTTACACATGACACCTTCAATTCAAGTTTGTCACTTTGCTTTGAGTTGAATCATCTCAAGCTCAGCCTTTTACCATGATTTGGATAATTATTTCCCCATATTGCCGAAGTATTGACTCATTTAACATTAGTACAATAGTTTCATAGTTTTCTTGATTAATCACATAGTAATATACTTGTTATCTAATTTCAATGGGCGATGGAGGAAATTAGATAATAGTTTGGTGACTCGCAGGGGGTCATTAGTCTGCTAAATAGAATGAGCTAACTATATGTATCTATTCATTGGGCATGGATTCTGCATCATGAGCTGATCTAAACCTTGATTTTAGAGTATTTGAAGTTTCATTGCTTGATTCTGAAGCCACTAGTTGATCCTTGCACTTTCTAACTCTCATAAGGAGACTCTAAAATTTGTTTTATGAGAGTAGAAAATTCTTTTTGACATTGAATTTGACTCATTCTCACATCTACAATTTTGAGGTTGAAGGATGAATATGATTCTAAATTTTGGGATTTCAGTCGATCTTTGCAGAGGTGTAGAGGCTTTTCTGTAATTCGTTCTGGAGAGAGTCAACAATATTGCCTCCTTTTTCAAAATTTTAGTTTCTCTACATTTGTTCGATCCAAATTTTACAAATATTACAGGGAAACTTTCAATCTACCTACTGCAAATATTTAAGGGCCTAGTGCATTTGTACCATCGTAATAATATAGACAAAGATACATACAAACTATCAAGTCATACATGCCTCATGTAAGCCATGTAAAGTATGCAAAAGAACTTTTATGCTGAAATAAAATATAATCCTACTCCTATACTAACCAAATAAAGAAAAGATAAACATATCATAAAATAGGTAGGAGAAATAGCTTCCCTTATTTATAAAGTCCATCCATGAGATTAATTTAGCAATAGATATGGCATGTAATAAGAGTGAAAAATTACCTTCCTCTCTTCTACCCATGGTATTAAAAAACAAAATAAATACCTCCTTAAGATGCTTATCCTTTGGTTGGAGATGTTGTTCTTCGACCCTTGGGGATTTGAAGATTATATTCATGCTTTGAAGTGAGCATGACCAGTGTTGGCTTCTCCCATGGCTCGATGGGGCCATACTCTTGAAGGGTAGGGTTTGATCCACTTTACTTGCCCATCGCTCCGTATTTCAACCTTTGAGATGAGAGTTTCTTGTAGACTTTCATGGATGGAGTTGTTCACATGCTGATTTTGACTTTCTTGTGCTTTTGCAAAAATTGATCCTCTACCTTGATGAATGGTATAGAAGTGGTGTCATCCTCATCTTCCTTTTAATATTTGTCAAGCAAATACAGAATCTTTGATTAAAATAAAAAATACTTCAATGATTACATCCTCATCAAGATCTTCGAATTTGATCTAGGGGGACTATCATGAGTAACAGGTTGTCTTTGAATGTCCTCTTCCATGGCAATAAGCTCTTGTTGTTGGAGAATTAATGATGAAGCTACAAAGGTTGTGATTTATGTGGTCTCTTCTTCATCAAGACATTCCTCCAAGTTAGATAAGAAATAAAGCTCATCATCGTCCTAATGTGCCAAGGTTTCTCCCTCTTGCATGATGGTCTTTGAGTCTAGAATTTTTCATCATTTATAGCTTCATCTTCAAACATGAAGCTCGTGAGATCAAACTCTTCCAAAAAATCAGATTTATGGAGAGAATTAATGGGAGAGAGATGTGCACTCTCTTGTGCACCTCACTCATGGTTTGAATCCTCTAAATTTATTTTTGTCATCCCTATGTGCTCCTCTTCTTTTGGATTCAGAGTTATTCTCATTGGTATTGAGGGGATGAATGTTTAAAAGGAAAAGGAAAGAAGAAATGAGGTGGGATAAAAGGCTAGGAGATGGAGAAGGGAACTCAACATTTGGAGGGGTATGACATGATAGAGATTGGGAAGGGGGGAAGATGAACAAAGAGTTGGTGATTGACTTACCCATTGAAATTTTTTTCTCACACTTCATTCATATGTTTCCATACCCTCAATCCACTACATAAGTGAGGGAAACATTTCCTCTAAGGAATCAAGCTTCTCCTACGGGATATAGTTTCTCATAATAGGGCATTCCCATGAACAAGGTGCCCTGCATCCTATCCTGAATTCCTTAATTTATGTTATAGCCCGAGATTGAACCATGTCTACCTCCATTATCTGGATTTTATCTAGTAGACCAAAATTTTCTATCAAACTATAGTCACCATATGCATACCCGTGTTCTTTATAGGTTCCATCGTCATACTAGTTATTGTAATGTTGATACGGGTAAGCATAATGGATTTCAACCTTGTTATAATGTTGACTTAGAGAAGTCTTGAAGCTCATTAGAGGTGAAGATACTACTTCAAAGTATGAATTCCCTTTGCGAGAATGAATTCATGTTTTCACAACTTCATAAAATGAAAGAAAATGAGACATATGGAAAGAAAGACAAATGGAAATGGATGGAAGAAAGGTCTAACAAATATGAGAAAGGGTTGTTCGGACCAAATGGATTCACCGGATGTGATTTTTATGTACCTCGAAAGGATGAATCTCACAAAGAGAATGCCAATGTGATGAAATGAAGTGGTAGGATGATTTAAACTATCCCCAAGGGTGTGCAAGAAAAATTGTTGATGATTATCTTCTGAGATGAACCTAAAGACACCAAATTTTGGTCACACTCCCCTTGACCTCCTTTCGAGAAATTAACATAAAATTTTCACCTAACCATGACCCCTTACCCCATATTCATATTAATTTAATTACTCACAATTAAATTAATACTCATGCTCACTTGATTTATAAATTTAATTACTTTATTTAAATTAATTGACATCTCACCTAGACACCTCATCATGAACCTATTCTTAGCATGTTCCTTTTAACTAAAACTCAATCTCTACTTACCTAAAATAACTAAGACTTAGTTTAACCCTAACATTAGATGCCTATTCTTTCTCTAACAACATGCCCACTTACTTAAGCAGAAAATACCATTTTAGACCTAGACCAACAGGAAAAACTTGCCAAAAGATTGCCAAGATCTGTCATTTTGGAAAACCTAGGATTTATCACCATAACCGATGCGCGAGTTAACACTATCATTTCCAAGATCTGTCATGGTCGTCGGTTATAATATATTCATTTTGGAACCTTATTCTAGAGGTTGGTGATTTTTGAGTTCTCGAGAAGGATTTGCATGCAAGCTTCAACCTAGTTTTTTTCACCTATCTAGAAGTTAGAACCACACCCAACCGAGAGGCTTAAGCATGCATTGGAGTCTCAAATAGAAGTGTTGGAAGTCACAGGGGATATCTAAAAAGCATTGTTATTCACAAAACATTTTGGCTCTACCAAAAATCCTCAGCACTTCACCATTTTCTATTCATAACCCTGCAAGCATGAGGCATCGAGTAAGTAGAATTCCCTTTTACTCTCATTTGTTCGGATATTTGTTTTTCCATTCATTATTTTTCTATGATAATCATATCCCAATCATCCCACACCTTAATGTTTCAAAAAAACTACCCAATTACTTTCTCACCTCCCCTAAACTCTTGTCATTCAACCTTTGAGTCCTCGTTTATCCCGTGTAACTACATTTAACCCCTGTAAGGTTCTTTGTTCAAACATAAAGAATAATGAAACCTTCATTGCCATATTAAGTCCTTTTCCATAGTGACCCACATCGGTCATGCCCATACCATCATTAGTCACATTGATAGTAACCCAAACCACATTAGTCAACTAAAACCCATCCAAAAATATTACAAAAATCTTACCAAACTCCATTCAAGCCTTAATGACCTCTTTTCCTACACCTATTAATCCTAGACACACTCTCTTTGGTTCCTGTGAAGTTATAAAAGGCTTGAACACCTATTTATGACCTTGTGTGATTTTCGTCAGTGACCGATATCAGTCACCCTTGACTAGCATCGGTCATACCCACATTGACGTCGGTCTCTGTAACTTGTAATCCTACCTATAACAGTGACCTAATAACCTTCACCAAAATAACCCAAACCACCCAAAATCTGACCCTGACCTGTTCCAACCACCTTGGCTACCTACCCAACCTAAAACAAAAACCCAACCTCAGTTAGATTTAATTTTGTATTGCAATATTCAACTTTATCTAATGTATTGTTAATAATTTGAGATACCAAAATCAACTTGTTAGCAATAGGACCTCTATTTCTCACATTTTTTTCATTTATCGATAAAAAAGGATTGAAAGACATCTAGGAAGTATAACACTTCTGAATCTAGCACACGCTAGGTAGTCCACTCACATATATTGTTTAATATTTCTCTTATGGTCTTGTTTTGCATTCACGGCTGTAGTTCCTCCTAGCCAAAAGGAATTTCTTGCAATCGGTAGTAGATCGTAAAATTAGAATGCATGCATTCTATCTCCCACCTTAATTTTATAGGTATTCCTCCTCACCTTTACCTTATCTATTTTTCTCATATGTCCGCAAATTATTGGTGAAACATTTTGGCACACCCGATGGGACCCTCTCTTGGGTTCATTGCATTTTCTTCATATAGGGAAACAATTGTGTGTCTCTTTCTTTTCAAAAATGCAAATTTAATTTTCTCCTGGTAACATTATCTTCATGTAATTGTCTAAACGAAACTCGTGATTTGTTTTTTAATAGGAATCATTTCTTTCTTCCTGCATTTGCATAGTAGTGAAAGAACACGTTCTTGACCTATTCATCATTTGCTACATTGAATATAATTGTCGATTTGGGTTCTAAAATTTGTTGCATTTCATCCTTGTAAGCTACATTATTAGCTCTCATTTAAAACTAAGGACAACCTATAGAATGGAAGTCATGCCCGGTGATGGTTGACATAATTGAATTGCAGAAAGAACTTTCTTTCTCTCTCTCTTTCCAAACCCGCACAAATACAAAATTTACACATCTTCTTAAACAACATCCTACCCGAAAGAGACTATCAAGGATCACATGATCGAGGGATTGACAATGGGCACTTAGTTGGTTTCTCTGTCTAGTCATTACCTCAAAGAAAGGACCGCCCCTGCCAAAACATAACCTGAAACCACCCTTCAAAATTTACCTCTTCATAGACGCCTTGCCAACAAAAAAACTTTTTTTTGAATTCACAAGTCATTTTTAAATAGCATAAGTTGAGACAACATAAAATTCACTTGTAGGATTTCAATTTTTATTAGCTTTCATTTGAATTGTGTTTTGAGTTGTGAGGTTGTGTGGTTCATCTTCTTCTTACTTTCACACTCTACCATCATAGTTGGTGTATTACGATTTGTTTCGAGTGTGTTAGGACCCATTTTATCATACCCAAATTTATGGGTTGACATTCTATTTGATTTAACCCATATATATATATATATATATATATATATATATATATTGATTTTCTTCACCGCTTCAAATTTCATAGTAATAAGCATCTATCAAGCAACCATCATCGGTTTACATCGACTGTCTTCAGTTTATGTAACTTGAGTCTTGGTTTTTATCTGCATTTTTGGTCATTTTACGCAAAAATAACATTCATTAAATCTTTTGTTCTATTTGAAGTTCTCAAAAATAATCGTATCCACAGTAACTTTCATATCACAACCTAGTAAAGTTCCCATTATTTTATTTTCATTTCTCGAGAAAAATTTTCCTCATTTTCAAAAGAGAAAATTCCACACAAGAATCTGGAATTGGTTATCATAACCGTCATCGGTTACCCTTTAACCGTTATCAGTCAATCTAACCATCGTCGGTTGATGTGTTTTATTTTTAATCAAAACACCAACTAGATTTACCTCTCAAAATTAATCCTTATCCATTTCTATTATTTTGTATGTCATTTATAGAGTACTATTTTATCAATAAAATGCTAATTCACATTATTTTGACTCACAACCCGGACTAATTCCCTTGTATTTCATGCTAGCCTTCACCACTCCCACCTAGCACATCACCGCCTTTCACCTTATCACCTATCAATCTAACTCAACACATCACCATTAGTACTAGAAATGAGGACTTCAAAGAATCCTTGACCAAAATCCTTTGGCCATACAATACTATCTTACCCACTCATCTACTCGAGACTCCTTATGACATCTAGTATATGGCATGCATGTATCTATCCCTCCTACCCTCGTACCCACTTCCACGTCAGCTAGCACTAGCTCGGCGTTACCCTCATCCACTTTACCCCTTGTGGTCTCTCAGCTAGGCCCCACATCTATTATAACTTCTTGATCTACAACATTTATCACACCTGTCATGTCAACTATTCCTTCATTAGCCACCTTGAGCATAGCCCCATTTGCACCTGCTACCTCACATGTGCCTATTGCATCGCAACAACCCATGCTTTGTTGGAAACTCATATCCCATTCCAAAACCTTATCCTATCCATCCCACAATCCTTACCCCCAATTACTACCCATTTCGTCACGAGTACCCCACCTACTTACACCTATCACCAACAACCTCTCGATCTCATCCATCACTTATTCTAGATATGTGCCACCTATATCTATTCCCCTTTCACAGTCCTCCTATTCGGCATCACCATATATTGGAATGCCACCCACATCATATATTCATCATCAACCCCCTTATACTGGGAGGTGCACATTCATCACAACCCACCAACAACCTCATTAAGATGATGATGGAAAAGATGCAAACATTCGAGTTTCTAGCTCTTATAACTCCCTTACTCATGACGGAATTTGTAATGAGCCTATTCATCCATCTATTACTATTTTCTAATACCCGTGTATTGGGAAATTTCTATGTTCCATCGTTTCAATAGTAAAGAAGACCCGCAACAACATTTGCGGTCATTCAAACATGGGTATTACCTAATCACCCATGATGATGCTTTACTCCTAAAGACCTTACCAATGTCCTTGATAGGACTTGTATTAGATTGGTAAAGTGGATTACCCAAACATTCCATTTACTTGTTTAATCAAGTGGCTCAAGCCTTCCTGGACCTCTTCTTAATCAACATTTTAAAGAAAGTCACCATGACTAACCTCTATTCAAAGCCGACAATATGATGATGAGCCTATCATTGATTTTTTCACTCATTGGTGAAGCCTCATCATCCAACTTGCATTCCAATTACCTCAAACCAAGCTTATAGAGATGTTCACTAGGGCTTGTGCCAAGCACATCTCACCAATTCTGAAATTGAAAACCTTCCATACCTTTGACAAAGCATTTACCATGGCATGAAAACTTGAAATTCGGGCCATTGAAGAGAAGAAAATTCAGTTGTGTAACAAAAATGCTACATTTAAATCAAATTATACCTCTTCGTATTAAAATCTCCAAAAATTGTAACATTCCCATTTTAAGACTTTAGAAACAAGGGAATTTTTTTATAGTGTTCACTGTTCTAAATAAAGCATTATTTAGAAAAAATATTCCATGCCAATCAAATTCAATGGATAAACATATGCAGTTGTAATGACTCGATGATTCACCAATATATTCATTCCATAACTCGATAAGCTACCGATCTATTTATGTTATCTTATGTATCAAATACATATCGTATACTTCATATACTTTTTCATCCTACCCTACATCGGGTATTGAGTGATTTGTTTAAAGAACATATCTGAATATCTGCTACCAATATTCATCTGATATCACGTTGTTTTAAACTTGGTGACATAGGACAACACAACCAGCAGTTTGCAATACTTTGGCCAAAGATTTATAACATACTGTGTATGTCACTATTCCTAGACGACATACTCGTCATATTGGAATACGTCCTTCACCTCACTCCTCATTTATCATGATTGGTATTTATTGACTACCGTCAGTCCACTTGTTCTAGGTTTAACCCTAGCCCTAGATAGGAACATAACCTATTATAGGAAGATGCTCACAATGGCTTAGGGTAAATGGGCATACTCGGTTGACCTAAGTCGACTGGATGTGCCAACTTACCCTGAGCCATTGGAAGCTAATTCATATCCTAAATATGCTCCTATCTAGACCTAGAGGGAAACTAAGTTCAAGTCCGAGTTCTTATTGGGTGTAGATCTAGATGATCAATGCGAAAGGTGATGCCACATGTCAACTACAATGTTGTATTCTCGAGAAGACCCAAGCCTTCTCAAAAGTACAGCCCTGCAGTTGGTGTGTGCCAACATCCTATAGAAATTACCTCATCGAGATGTACATACCCCCAAGGAGATTGTTAATACTTTATTAGTTTAGATTATTTCTGGATTTTAGCAACCTTGCCAAACCCTAACCCAACACTTAATAATTTCTTTCCTAAATTTTCTTTATTTAGTCCATGAAGAAATTTGTTATACTTACTGGTTGTTTTCAATGTTAGGTCTCACAGTTAAATTGCCAATTAACCGCAATCGAACAACATTATCAAGTTTTATTTTAAAGTACAATAACTTTTAGACAGGTTCAATGTTTGAGTATATATCCAATTAAAGTAGACTTCATACAAAATGAAGTCTAATAAATTGTAATCACATTAACATACCTTTTTGGTTTATATTCAATTAAGAAAGATAAAGAGTCTTTATCTACATGTTAAGTGTTAGGGTATATCCTACCCAATATCCACATTTCTTAATGTATGTTCAACACACATTACATTACCATATAATATAGTTTAGATAAGAACATCATATTCTACAACTTAACAAGCTGCATCTTAATTAGGGAAATTGAACTAAATCCCTTTATCCTACCTATCAAAGGATAACCAATTAAGCATAAAAATAATATGAAGAATATCAACAAGATAGAAATCCATCTTTTTCATACGAATACAAGATAATTTACACAACCAATACAAGTAAATTCTTAGCTTTCAATTAATATTTATAACTTATACATTTACAAGCCTTATGCACTTTAGGCGTACTGCATAACAACTGCCTTCATTAAAAAAGAATACTACTTTTCTTTTTCAATACAATCTCAAGAACAAATCAGAATTCTTCACAAGGAATCATATTTAAATCAGCCAATGCATCTCATAAGTTTAGCCTTCTTTTATCACTTACGAAGTCCATCTGCAAAAATTGTTAGCACGGGTCAGTTCAATGAACTGAGCATGATAAGCACTAAGCCTTAAAATGAATTGCATTCCACTAATTGTTCCATTAAAACAACTCTGCTTTAATGAAACAATTAATATATCATACTAATAAGCATAAGTAATAACAATCAGGAAAGAAGTACATTAATAAATCTGAATTCACTTCTAAGAGAAGAACATAATATAATCCACAACATCTGCCTTACAAATTAAAGTTTAATTGATCCTATCAATTACCTTTAAACAAAAAAACATATCATATCATCTCATTGTTCCCAATTCTATCATAATAGAATAAAACATTTATCTTTACTATAAGACAAAAGAAGTGTTTACAACATGGTTCCCATTAGGATGATTCATCTAACTCTTAAGCAAAAGAAGAAGAAGAACCATTACAAACTATGCCCAAAAACAAAACATCCAAAAAATAGAAACAAGTTCATAACATGAATTTAACTATTTCATTTTAAGGAAAACTACCTTAACATTCAACATTTAAGATGTTCATCATAATAGAATCCCATGTCCATCCCTGAAGGAATATAGAATCAAATAGTCTGTCAACAAGTTTACATTTTCTGTTCAACAAGACCGAAACATCTAATCTCTTTTTACATCATTTCAGTCAAATGATATGTACAAGAAGACTAATCAACATAATAAATCTCCATTCCCTAAGAGAATCAATAACTGAAGGTTTCAATCAAATGAACTTAACCCAACAACATAGAAAAGGAATCTTATCAGAATGTGATTCCATCCTTAAATCATTTCACTACACTTAACAAAAATTCCCTTTCTAATCCAAACAATAAGCTCATACACTAGTTCCCAGAAGAGAGAACAAAACCAACTCAAGGTAAGAAGAAAACATACTGCAAGTCTCCCTTACAATTTTTACCTTCAATAAAGCATGAGTTCCCATTTCAATTCAGAACAAATACACAGTAAAGTTCAAAAACAACATACTATCCCAAATGAATCGAAATTTCTTTTCTCTTTAAAAAAAAGAATAAGGATTCATTTACTAAATCCAATCAAGAAATAGAAAATCCCTAACAGAAAACTAACAATTCTTAATTACCCATGAGCTCAACAAAGACTGAAACTTCATTACAAGATTTCAACATTTTATTACAAAGAGCAAGTGTTCATGGTTTCAAGAGAGCAATAATCCAAAAAAACTATCTCAACTTCATGTTTCCAACAGAGGAGACATTGTTTTAAACAAAAAAATCAACCCAAGATGCGGGTTTCCTCAAAATAGAGGGGAAAAGGCTTTCCCTACTTAAATGCCATTACTAGTTCAAAGAAGATGAATAGTCCACAAAAGAAGTTCCAATTCCATTATCTAACGAAAACGTTTCTAGTTTAATTTTCCAAAAGATATTCAAACAGCTCGGTTAAACTACTCTACCATATTTCCTTTGAGTAAGTAGTTCAAATTGATAGAGTTATAAGCTTTTAACTTAAATGAAATTAAAACCAACTCAAAATTACCAGAACAGAACTGACACATTATTCTAGCTATAAATTCCAACACTAAGTACCAAATTACATGTACAGTGTCAAATCACAAAGTCTCAAACATGAGCTCGGATATACACAAGTGTCTTAATACGAGGCAATATATATTACAAATATACATTAACAGTTCAAAACAACAGGGAGCCTCCATTACCAATTTATATCTTATCAAGAATCCCTATTTCTAACTCAAAATGAAACATGAGTTTCCAATAAGAGTTCGGAACCATACAAGTAACAAAATATGAGTGCGGTATAAACATGAACTTCCATTAACAGTCTAGAATATCACAAGAATAAAACATGAGTACAGAGCTACATACGGACTTCAAACAATAGTCCTGAGTTACCCAAGGTTCCAAACACGGGTTTAGAGCATCAAGAATTATCCAGTACCAGTTCTTATCAAAATATGAACCCAATACAAGTTCCAAACCAAACACTAGCTCAAATACAAGCTCAAGCTTAAACAAAACATGAGTTCCAATGCAAGATCAAATGGGACTCAAGGTTCCCAAAAACTCAGAACCATATAAATAGCAATGAAGGTCAGTTAAAACACAACACTTCGAATACCGGTTCTAAAAATGACAAGCAGAGCTACAGAAACAAGTTTCCCATGAATGATTCAAAATTTAACCCACACAAAGAAATTTTCCAAACTTAATGTTATTTTTCTAAGGATTTCATATCCAAATTTCCAGAGATTTATAAAACCCATCAAGCAAATAACCAGATAAAACATGAAGAACAAGAATCTCATAAGAGCAGAGTCATTTTAATGAAATGTTTAGAAGAAAGCAAGAGATCTTAATGGTTAGAGCCTATCATGCCTGATAGTGCTTCTGCCAAATCAAAGGAGACTTCTAGCCGAGCTTTCAACTCCTTTTCTTCTCCACAAAAGATCAACAAACAAACAACTTTCCTTAGAATGCCTCATATACCTTCCCATGATTGAAAATAGACCAGGTGAGCTAAAAATAGCAATGCACTGAAAGTCAAACTACTGGTTCGAAGAACCAGTTCGCTCCATGCAGAGCAAAATATGGAAAGCATGCAAAAACCAACAACATCCCACAAACCCACCTTCCAAGTTTCCTAGACAGGTTTGTGAACAAAACATGAGGCCAATAAATTTCATTAATTCTAATTTTCCCATTCAACTCTCCTTGTCACCACCTCCCAAATCTGGCGAATGCCAATTCACATTTAACATGCAATTCTATCTTTAGTGAAAATTCCACATAAGCCTCCACCAAGTCAACTAGCCCCTGCCAAAACTGGCATTACTTTATGCCTTAACAACCTTATCAACAACTTAAATGCCATTAGAACCATCACCTTTGATGCATGCGACCCCCTTTAGGTTTCCTTTTAAATAGCTTAGGACAGATCCCTTAGAACCTAGGTTAGTTTGGAATTAATCACCTTAGGCCTTACACATTACCTTAGGTAGTTTCCACATAGGTTAGATTAATTCACAACATAATAGTTTTAGGCATTAGGTTAGATCATCACATAATCCTATAGCATTAGGTTTTAGGTTAAATTAAATAGCCTAGTAACCTCTCCATAATTCTTTAGCACAAAGCTTAGGTTAGGATAAAAATTCAATTAAGTAACATAGCTAGGTAGTAAATATTCTTACCTAGCTTAGGATTCTGTAGGATAATCCTTTAGTTTTAGGATTTTAAATCCTTCCTATGCCATGAATAGGCTATATTTCATTTACGTCAGCAATGTCCTACCATGATCGATCTCCAAAGACCCAAGCACAACATACAACTGAATGGAAACACGTTCACACAAAATCTAAGAACTTGTAACAACAAAATTTAGTCGGATATGTCCCTTCATTTTATTGAATGTCAATTTACCCTTCATTCAACTGAGCAGATTTAAAACATTCCTTGGATCACTAAAATTGATCCAAGGATGAGTCAGATAAGGAGATAAGTTTACAACTCTTAAACCAGATTGCAATTCACCTACAAGAAGTGAAAAATGGGTTCAAGGAAGCCATTCCATTTCAGTCTAGTGATCTTAAGAATAGAAAATATTTATCGATATCAAGCATGATATCTAACAACCAAAAGAACACATCTTTAGAAGAAGATCACATGTCAACACTTGAAATGAAAAAGAGGAATATAACAATTATCAAGGGTGTTACAAAAACATTATTCTAAATTTAAAGGATCTAACAACGTGGTATTTTTCAAAGTTTCCTTATCTCACCCATACAACCAAGAAAAACCTTCCTCAAATCTTTCTCTCATTCAAAATTTTTAGTTTAAACGAGAGCAAAAAAAGTACACCCCAATAGGGGAACCTTATTCTTCGTCTTAGAAAATCTTCTTAAGGATGGTGTCATTACCCTTCCACCCATAAAACTACATACTAGTTTTGATCCTTCTCGTCCCATGCCTGCATGGTATAAAGAACATGAATTTTACAACTATCATCATGTCAAAGGCCACGATAGTGGTAATTGTATCACCTTCAAAAACATCATCTAAGAAATGTTGGATAATGGAGATCTAGTCTTGGATAACCTGAACACACCAAATTAACCGTAACCAACGCATCTTTAAAATGTTGTTCCCTAATCATACCCCATCTTCTAATCGAATTGGTGAATCTTCAACTAATGATAGTAATGTCCATGAAGTCCATGCTATTTTTGATGACATACAAATCATTCCCCAATTTCCTCTTGTCCCCTCTATTGAGGAGATCCTAGCATGAGCTCCCCTACCCATAAAAGAGCCTACCTCATCTACTCCTTCACCCACATAGGAGTCCCCTTCATCTCCTCCTTCACCCATGGAGGAACCCATAATTTCTACCAATCCCATTTCACCACTCACCTCTCAAACTAATGAACAATTAATAGTATTAACTCTCCTACATACGAGAGAGTCATGCTCACCTTCCTCTCCATTACAAGGAGAGCCTACCTCCTTTCACACATCATCTCCCCTACCTAGAGGAGATCCTTTAGAAGCACCCCTACATGTAGGTGACCATTTTCCATTAGCCTTCCAAGATCCTATTGATCTACTCTCGACTCTCTTACCCACAAAGTCTGAAGCCAACCATTTCCCTATCTCACAAATCTATTTTATAGGGATTACTACTAAATAAACATTTGCCCCTATTACAAAAATACCATTTTCATGACTAGTTGATTGTTAAGATTACGTTGATAATTCCATGCTTTAGGGACACCTTCGACGCCCTTTTTCAACCCAAATATAGATGTCACTCACGATACATCCAAGATCTATTCGAAATAATTTGAAGTGACCAAATCAACCATAACTATGCCTATTGGAATGGCTCCTTGGTCATGATCCTTCCCTACATCCGAACGTTTTCCCTCAACTAAACACACACCTATGCCTAAGAACCTACCTACACCTACTTATTCTCCTATATCTAAACCCATCACTACCTGGGGGTTATGCCGACATCAAGCCTTGTCCATCCACAGTCAAATTGGATTTAGCTACATTTTCCCAAACCTACACAAAATCATTCCTCCACCTAAAAGGAAGACCCAACCTTCTAGGTCGCATACACCAGTCTCTCCCACCACATATTTGTCACTTTCACCCTTTCCATCCTTCTTAGGATCTCACCCATCAACCATGTTCAAACAACCTCGCTACCCATAGTAAATCAAAATGCAGTAGCCCACCCTCTAATCACAATCCTCTACTATGCACAATTGACCTACATGCCCTTTCCATCACCCGAATCTTTCTTACCACCTATACCCCCACCAACTACCATAACTTCATCACTACCTATGAGACTTTATTGTCTTCTTCCAATACCTTCCACCCAAACTCTACCGAGAAAATTTAACCATACCTCTATTATCCCCATGGATAATGTGTCATCTTCTCCTATCTTCCTTTCCTTCTACATCACGCACTCCTTCCTCACCTCTACCCAAGAAAGTGTAAATGAAATTGAAAAACCCACTACCCTCCAAAGAAGTGGTTAGACCTACAACCCCTTCCATTTCCAGTTCATCTACTACACCTTTACCAAGAAGGTACAACCTAAGCCTAAGACAATACCACCCCCCAAACCGGTGGTCCAACTTACCCCTCCTCAAATTCCACCTCATGTGGCACCTCTCCCATCGCAATCACCCACCATTCAACCCAAACCCATAATCAATTCACTTTGTTATCCATTGGAAGGGTTATATGCCATTATTTTGGCCAACCTATTAAATGATCGATGATGATATACCTTCTATTAATGTCTTTCAATGTCGGGATGATGAGTCTATCTTCACTTACCTTGGTGTGGAAGATTCTTATATTCATTGGTATTTACCTTTTGAGACATAAACCATGTTGAATGAATTTACCATCGAATTCAATATTGACACTCGGGATGACCGTACATTCTAAAGATAGGCCAATCTTTAGATGTTTGAACAAGAAGCCATTACTTCTTTCCTCTAGGATCATAGCCATGATTTTCCTTAGTTCTATGTTGATATGCCCGATATTGACCTAAAATAATGGTCAACAATATCATAATCATTCTTAAAGCCAAACCCGTAAAATAGAAGGTACAAAAATGCATCCTTGCATTGCTCTTCTTGTTAAATAAGAACTTTAGCACCTTCTCTCGGTTTCCTTCATCCTATCCATCGACTTACCCCAATGGATTTCTAACATTATCCCTATTATAAAAGTGATGTGGGGACTTTGCATTTACACTGATTTCTAGGACCTCAACCTAGCTTTCCCCAAAGACAATTTTCCTTTGCTCGGTATGGACCACCTTGTTGATCTCAACACTGGCCATGAGATGCTATTAGTCATGGATGGTTTCTCGGGTTATAATAAAAGATTACTCACTCCAGAAGATCAACACAAAACTACCTTCATCACTCCTTGGGGACCTTCTACTATCGATTCATGCCTTTTGGCCTTAAAAATACTAGTTCTACATATAATTAGCATATGAATTATATCTTCCGTGACATCATGCATCATATATTAGAAGATTATGTAGATGAACTTCTTTCCAAATCTAAACATCGGGTCAAACAACTTATAGTCCGAAGGTC
Source organism: Taxus wallichiana var. yunnanensis (assembly GCA_018340775.1). Taxonomy (NCBI): domain Eukaryota; kingdom Viridiplantae; phylum Streptophyta; class Pinopsida; order Cupressales; family Taxaceae; genus Taxus; species Taxus wallichiana. Next base: position 853,688,927 of record CM031242.1, on the reverse strand, counting down.
ATATTTGACTTTCTTATCAAGTATTTTGTTCGCATTCAACCCAAAAAGTGTGTCTTCACTTTTCTCTCAGAAAGCTCCTTAATTTCATCATTTCTTTGTGTGGCATAGAAGTCGACCTTGCTAAAGTAAAGGCTATTGTCAAAATTCCTCTGCCTACTAATCTTTTCCAATTTTAAAGTTTGTAAGGTAATTTGCAATCTATTTGTCATTTTATTTCGTAACTTTGCAACCGTTGTCAACCATTTCATCATCCTCAAAAGGATCTCTCCTTCAAATGGGATGATGAATGCCACAAATCCTTTAACACCTTAAAAAATACCTTCTCTCGACTACCAATACCCATTCCTCCTAAGGATGACCAACATTTTTACCTATACATTTCTGTTACTAATCATTCCTTGGGTTCCATGTTCTCTCATCTCAAGGAGAAACACACGGAGTAAGCATTTTATTCCATAATTCATACCCTTGTGGACTACAAAACTAGATACACCCATGCTGAAATTTTTTCTTAGCCTTATTTTTGTCACCACTAAATTTCGTCATTACCTACTCAACCAAAAACCTTTGTCATCACCAACACCTTTGAGCCCATACATTACGTGTATGCCAAACCCTACCAACATCAATGTGTTGCATGTTTTCTCATGCTTCTTATAGGCGTCAACCTCGAATTCATTCCTTAAAAATTTATCAAAGGCCAAACCATCATGACCAACTTGCGCAGACACACCCCTCTCTAGAAATCAACCCTCTAACTTTGATTTTCTAGATGAATCCATTTCCACCCACTATTTGGACAATACCATTTACCAGGATGACCTTATTCTTGAATGGTTCAAAATTTTAGTGTGGGGGTGGTGTAGGTGTTATCCTCATTCATCTTGATGGTCAACATATGCCAATTAATTCAATCTAGATTTTGATTGTATTAACAATATTTATGAATATGAAGCATTCATATTAGGTCTCTAAGCCACCATTGCCATGGATGTTAAATCGATTAATATCTTTAGTAACTCTCAACTTGTTATAAACCAATTCAATGGTATATACCATTGTCATAATGAAACACTTCAAAATTATAAACACTATGTCGACATAATTTTTACTACCTTTGATCACATTACAAAATTCAAACCACTTCACGCTCCACTAATAAATTTGTACACACCATGTCCTATCTCGTATCTCGGATACCTTCTTCACCCTCCGACTCAAAAATATTTGTCACAATACAAAGGTTGCAATCACCTTCTTATTTGTTTCAAAACTTTAACCTTTTCGGAACCATTAAACCTAACCCACGTGACCTTTGGTATAAGTAGTTTGCGGAATACCTTTTCCTTTCAATTCTCACTCCTGACCTTACTTGCAATGGACAACATGCATTTCTCAAAATTGCCTCTCGCTATGTCATCATGGGTGGTCTTGCGATGCCTTACGAATTCTGAAATTCCCTACACCATCAAGGAAGTTCACGATGGAATTTTTGGAGGTCACTTTAGTGGTTTGGCCATCGCTAAACACATCATTCGCCTCGGCTATTATTGTCTAACCCTAAATCGTGGTTTTGTGACTAAGTCAAGCATTGTGTAAAATTCCAGCAACATGTTAATCTTCATCACACACCTAGTCATGCCTTACGGGTCACCCAAGACCTTTGGTATTTCTCGCAAATGGGTTTGGATCTGGTTGGAGATATCAATCCTTGTTTTTCACAATGCCATCAATGGATTATAACTACTAATAAATATTATACTAAATGGGTTGAATCCATACCTATGTGAATTTATTAATCAACACATTATTTGTCACTTTGGTGTTCCTCAACATCTCATACACGATAACAAAAAAAAATCAAAAACAAAACCCTATGGAAACTCTCGAATCCTTCCACATCCAACTCATTTTCTATTCACCTTACTACTCTCAAACAAATGGCCAAGCATAATCAACCAACAAAACCTTCAAAAAATTATTATGAAAGTATTTGAGGATCTGGAAAGGATTGGCATACGCACATTCCTTTCTCCTTGTGGGCATACCATACTAGTATTCACACCTCAATGGTTTCCCTAGTTATCTCTCTATTCCACGGTACTAAGGTTGTTTACCTCTCAAAGTCTAGATTCCATCTCTCTATATTTCCCTCAAACACATGCTCAATGATGATGACTTTTGCGGGACCGTTTGGCACAAATTGAGTTATTAGAATGTTATCTTAATTCTCTTGACCATATCCAAATCTACTAAAAATGTATCAAACGTGTTTATGAAAAATGTTTCCATGAACGAACCTTCTAGGTCGGTGACCTTGCCACTGAAGGAAAATCAACATGTAACCAAAGAAGAGAAAAGTAAATGGGAAAATTTTTCTCCTAAGCGGCTTGGAACCTATATCATAATTCATGCATATGGGTCAGGTGCTTATTATTTTCTTCACTTGAAGGTAAACTCGCACTGAGCCCCTTAATTCCATACATCTTCAATCATTCTATTATTGAAATTGATTCCTATATCACCTTTTTCCTATTTTATGCTCGTCCCTTGAGAACCATGTACCTTTTCTATTACCTATTCTAAGAATCAACAAATAAACAAGAATCATGTGATTACCCATCACCTTCTAGCCTTAACTTCAATATGTGTACCACGGCTCTACTCATGGCATGATTCTCATGGATAATTTTTCATATTTTTTCAAATATGGAATCCCATGGTCATTCATCACTTAAAACCTCCTCAATTTTGACTTCTAAACAAGAACCTAATTTCCTCTATAGTCTTGTCTATGACTTAAAAGTCCAAAAAGAAAATAATTTCAAAAATGGGATTCAACTCCTTGAGTCAAACTTTCAACAAAAAGATTAATCCCTAAAAAGGACATCTCTTCTCTTTATCTCCCATTATAAATAGAATGCTCCTTGAAGGACAACTATACAAAGTTATCCATACTATACATAGTCTATAACAAAGAAGACTATTCTTGTAAAAACAAAATAGAGTATTAGAAGCTTCCTACATTGATCAGCTTCATGAAGACCTCAAGGAGATAATATACTCATCCCATATAGAATTATTGCAATGATCAGTTTATAAAAAAATTGAAAATAAGAAAAAAAAAAATTCATCATGAACTTGCCTATCTTGATCTCGGGTCTCTTGCTAAGTAGGCATGCCATTTTTGCACCGAGTTACGTTATAAACTAAATTACATACAATTCATCACCGTTTTCACCCTAATTTCCTACCTCCGAAGTGACTTGCCACAATTTTGACATTTTGTGATCATGTGAATTTCTTCACCCCTAGAATAATCGATCATGCAACGCCTTTAGGGTCTTACATTCATAATCCAATCTTTGGTAAAGTACATTCGCTATGGTTCTTATCAATTAGGCGGGTCTTTTTTCACCTTTTACCATTCACTTTCTTCAATACTTGTTGATATTTCTATACGAGGACTAGACCATCAACACATCCATTTTTAGAATTCCTCTTTCACCAAAATCAACCTAAAATCACCCATACCTATTTGCCCTTGATTCAACCATGCCTAAATGACCTAAACTCAACCATGCCTAAATGACCTAAAATCAACCATTCCTATGACCTAGACTCAATCATGTCTAAAACCTATCAACCCATTCGTCTACCTCATAATATTCCTCCCTAGCTTATGGGAGAACTATATCATTCCGAGGCCCCTTTTCACTAGGGCTATGTAGCTAGCATTCTAAGGGAATGGGGCCCTTGGAGGTAATATCGGCCACTCTTTATCCTAAAATAACTTCCTCCTTATTTCTATTCATATGTTACCTTAGTTATTTTCCATTCTACATAACACTTAGAAATTAAATGAACATACACACATACAAACATGCATACCTACCATTTTCTCACATCATCATATCATACATCCATCATTTTACATTCCCATGATATCAAATATTTGGAAATTTAAAACCACATACCTACATATAAATCATCATTTATTTTCCATGTTACCAATAACTTGGAAATAAAATCAAAATCCAAAAACATGACTTAACCATGCCTAACTCGACCTAACTCAACCATGCCTACATGACCTAGCTCCACCATGCCTACATGACCTCAACTCAATCTTACCTAATTCACCTGGTATCCATCACATACATTATAACAATGGAGATTAAAAACACAAGTACAACATCCATGCCATAAATTTCATCATCTATATAAATGGGAAAGTCTATGTATCCATACATATGTACACAAATACAAAATAAATAGAAGTGTCTCTCGATAAAACCTCACTATCTTGGAATGGATGTCGATATAATAATCAAAATTGTAAAAACTCTCATTTACATCCTTGCTATAATTGGCACGTAGGCCATTATATACCAAAAATTGATACACTTGATCATATACGGTGAGTAATCGTCACCCCACTTGATATCCATCTCGGTCTCATTTGTCTACTCCTCCCCTCTAGTAGGGCACCCTGCTAGCATACCTCCACCCTATGTGGGTCTTGATCTAACCTCCATTTGTCCTGTGGCCGGGTGGCCACCATGAACTCGTAGCCTCACCTCGTCCATGTCTCTGCGGGCATGTCAGCCCCCTATAATCTCTCGTGGTATGAGTGCGGGACATTTTCCTCTCACTTGATGCCTATTATGTAATGTACTCTACATAGGAGGGGAAAGTTATCCCTATGTTCATCAAGTGATCTTGGTAATATCGTACCTCATTCGGTGAATCCTTGAACCACACAATCAACACCATTTGAGGTGGTCCCATAGGTCTCACGAGTAATGTGTGAGTTTTGTGCTACTAGGGCTTTCCTTGTACCCTATATTTGTGTACCATATCCTCCTCCCTATATGATGGGACCCTGTCCTACTACTTGCCTTTAGTATGGGAACCTGTCTCTTAGCCTATGGCGGTGCCTAAGGTTTGACTTTGTGTGTGTAGGGAAATAAGATGAGCTTGTGTAGTGGCTAACTTACCATGTAAATGTGCTATCTATGCCTGTAGCATGGCTACACTCCATCCATCTCCATCCTCACCCTGTACAGGCACTTGTCCTTACGCTACTGGGCATATAAGGCTACCACTTGTGCCTATTATGTGGAAACCTATTCCTCGACCCTATGAGTTGTCTCTGCAAGGTCAGTAACCTCTATTTGAAGGGCAGCCACACGACCCTGCAAGGTATCCTCGAATGGTAATGGTAGCTAAGTTTGGATTCCTCATCCTTGGTAGTGTTGCTCATATCTCCATCACCCACCACTACCTATACCTATTAGTTACCCCGACATTGTCGATGCACCTATCCACCACCTACTCCTCCTTCCTGTTGATAAACTCGGTCGTGGTGGAGACATATGTCTCTCCACATCATCTCTCATGTATTGTGGAAACGATGGAGGCACATCCTTTGGTAGCCAAGCCTAATTTCGACCATGTCCTCATTTATCATCTCATGATTTTTAGAAAAATACACCTCTATCTACATGAGTAGGCTGTAGCTCCTCCAACTCCATTACCATGTGCTTATATGATGGAAAAACAACATATGGCCTCCAAATAATATCAACCCCTAACAATCCCTCCAGCTACTCACCTGTAATGTGCAACATAATGCACAACCCTAATCACCGTACATTGTCTACCATCGAACCAAACAAACCTCAAAAAAATCAGGTTGAGGAAAACAAATTGGATGTACATACATGATGTGCTCGTATGCTCAAAAGTGTAGAAGGAAGGTACAACACAAACTAAACCTTTGAAGCCTCCCATAGGCCAACAAATCTCTATACAGTTGCACAAAAACATTGGTGTTGAGGAAAAATTGACCCGATCATCCATCATGTCATGGAGAATGCCCATCAATGCTCATGGGAATCTCCCACCCTCTGTATCGGCAAGGAAATACAACATACCACCTCCATCATCAAAACAACCAATCTCATATATGATGAGTATGGTCGTATACATGTCTCCATAGCTTTGAGGCCCATGCTATGGTACCTCAAATCAGCCATCACCTCTCCAAAAGTGGCCACTATTGTCTCCTCTGATGCCTCTGAAGTAATTGAATAAATTGGATCCCCAACTATCGATAAACATGGGATCCTATACACATCCTCCAAGGTGATTGTAATCTCACCCATCGGTAACTAGAAAGTATTGGTCGCTGAATCCCATTTATCAATGAGTGTTACCATCAAACTCAGATCTCAAGCCATACGCTGTAGCATGGATCCCAATCAATTACACATCCATCACGTGATTCCACTCCTTTATAGTCACATTTGATCATATCACTAGCATCAAAGGTGGAAGTTTGTCATGCATTCGTAGCTGGTCCTTAGCCTACATCCAACAAACCTCAACATTATCATAGCCTATCAACCTTCACTTACCTATTAACCCCCCAAACCATACCCAATCACATCGGTCCCACTCACCTCATTTACCTAATCCACCTACAAACCTATTTGTTTCTTATCCTCATTACCCGCTAACTCAGTTCATCTCACCTACTTACCTATCCCACATCACCCAAATAACATTTTACCCTTTTCCCTCTACATAAATCTTCACCTACCTCTTTCTCACCTATTTTACTCTCCTACCTAGCCCTTCTTTCACAATTCTAATCTTAAGCATGACCAACACCGGTCACCATGACCATCCTTTGGTCACCATGACCATCACCGGTCCCCTTGACCAGTGTCATTCACCCAAACCATGAATGAAAATGGAAAAATCCAATTGACATTGATCACCCTGATTGTCATCACTCCTTGTCTCAGCGTTCAAACCAAAACCCCTATACCCATTATCAACAAATTCATAAAAACAACCTAAATACCTACCCCAACCCACCAAAACCTATCCTAGCTTAATTACTACCCCTATTTATGCCATGTTTGACCTTCTCCACCCCTGTTTCATTTAATTTTACCACGATTTCAAAATTACATTTCCACCAAAATTTTAAACAAACAATTTCAAAAAAATCTTTTCAATCAAATGAAGGATCGAGATTGTCTCCTACCTCATCTTGATGTAAATCATGTGGTGGTACATCCGGCGGTTAGGCCATTTACCCACCCAATCCCTCTCTTGCCTCTCTGCCATGCCCAAATAAACACCTCACCCCAAACAAATGAAATCACTCAAACTAATCTCGTGGACCCACCAATCAAATTCCAATCACCCGCCATGTATGTAGCTCCCTACCATAGCTCCACACCTTGTTCTATTATTTTCCAACTTTCTTCTTCTCCTCTGTCATTTTCTACAAATAGCTGCAAGACAAATGATTCGTAAAAAGTGGAATTTTCCTTTTTAGGCCCAAATCGATATGACCGATGTCGGTTATGTCATGCCTAGGCAACCAATGTTGGTTACCTTATAACTAACATTGGTCCCCCATTATAGTTGTTTTCCCATTCTAGGATTCTTTTTCCTAGAAGAAGTGTTGCTCAAATAACTTTTATCATTATCGACACCTATTAAAATGCAACCACAAGATTACACTACCCACACATTTGCTTAATTAAATTTAAGGACTTGTCATTTTACCTACAGTTTGGCCTTACACATGCCCTAACCTATATACCTTGACCTGAACCACCTTTTGGGACCTTTGAACTTGTGTACTCATTATACCTTGTGACGACTTTACCCGTGTTGTTTAACCTAATGACCTTACCTTGCCTATTTTCATTCCATTTATCCCGACTAAACCTTTGGTGTACCAAAACATACCTAATCATTCCTAAATCTTACCTAAGTTGGGTTTCTAGACCATATCCTATACCTTCGATACCTGAATCACTTCAACCTTGTTTGGATAAACCTATCAACCCTAAACGATGTAGAGTTTGCAAAGTATCTTCAACACGGTACCATGTCACACTCTATACATGTGCATACGTTCAATTTCCCATTACCCAATACGATTTGACCCTTGACCATTACCCATTAACCGATTTGAAATTATAACCTTTACCCAATGTGTCCATATTCATAACCATATCCACTTACATTCATTCTTCATCACTTCCACATTTATCAAACCAGTCACCAACTCCGTCTAATACTTCATCAGTTCCTATTTTGAGGGGGATCACCTTTATCCCTACTTGGGAAACCCCACTCTCACTTTTTTAGGGAAATCACTTCCTCTTTTTGTCAAGCATTGCTTATCAATACAAGCTACGCGACAAAAGGGGGTAATTGTAGACACCAAATTTGGGTCACACTCACCTTGACCTCCTTTCAAGAAATTAACATAAGATTTTCACCTAACCATGACCCCTTACCCAATATTCATATTAATTTAATTACTAAAAATTAAATTAATACCCATCCTCACTTAATTTATTAATTGAATTAAATTAATTGACACCTAACCTAGACACATCACCTAGACACCTCATCATGAACCTATTCTTAGCATGTTCCTTTTAACTAAAACTAAATGTATACGTGCACAATTAACTAAGAATTAGTTTAACCCTAACATTAGATGCCTATTCTTCATCTAATGACATACCCACTTACTTAAATGGAAAATACCATTTTAGACCCATACCAATGGGAAAAAATTGCTAAAAGATTACCAAGATCTGTCCTTTTGGAAAACCTAGTATTTCCCACCATAACTGACGCCGGCTAACCCTAAACCGACACTAGTCACCCTAACCATCATCGGTTACCATATATTCCTTTTGGAAACCTTGTTCTAGAGGTTGGTGATTTTGATTTACGGAGAAGGATTTACATGTAAGCTTAAACTAGGTGTTTATGACGTATTGAGAACATAGAAATGTGCCCAACCAAAGGCCTAAGCAAGCATTTGAGTCTCATCTCGAAAATGTTGGCATTCCGGTGGCCATTCTCGGGAAGCATTTGCCACTCATAGAACATTTTGACTCTGCCAAAAATCCTCACTACTTCACCATCGTCCATTCGAAACCTGCAAGCATGAAGCTTCGAGTAAGTAGAATTCCCTTTTACTCTTGTTTGTTTAAATACTTGTATTTCCATTCATTCTTTCTCTATGTTACTCATCTCCCAATCATCCCACACCCTCATTTTTGAAAAAAATGACCTAATTACTTTCTCACATCCCCTAAACCCTTGTCATTCAACCTTTGAGTCCTTGCATATCCCCTACAACTACATTTAATTACTCTAAGGTTCTCTATGCAACCATAAAGAACATCACAACCTCTATTGCCATGTTCAGGTCCTTTTCCATAGTCACGATATCGGTTTCCTTTGACTAACATCAATCACATTGAGAGTAACCCAAGCCATATTAGTCAACCAAAACCCATCCCAAAATCTTACAAAATCCTTACCAAACTCCATTCAAACCTTCTTGACCCCTTTTCCTACACCTATTAATCCTAAATACACTCTCTTTGGTTCTTGTGAAGTTATTAAATGCTCAAAATATATTTTTGACCTTTACGTGAGTTTACAGTGACTGACTACTATCAGTCACCCTTGACCGACATTAGTCATACCCACATCGACGTCAATATCTATAACTAGTAATCTTGCCTATAATAGTGACCTAATAACCTTCACCCAAAATCGACCCACCGACCTACTCTAACCACCTTGGCTACCTACTTAACACGAAACAAAAACCCAAACTCGGTTAGATTTAATTTTGTATTGCAATATTTAAATTTATCTAATGTATTATTAATAACTTGAGATACCGAAATTAACTTGTTAGCAACATGACCTCTATTTCTTGCGTTTATGTTCATCGATCGATAAAAGTGGATTGACAACCATCTAGGAAGTATCACACTTCTCGAATCTAGCACATGGTAGGAAATCCACTAATATATATTGTTTAATATTCCTCTTGTGGTCTTGTTTTGCATTCATAGGTAGTTCCTCCTAGCCAAAAGGAAGTTATCACAATCAACATTGGATCGGGAAATCAGAACACATGCATTCTTCCTCTCACCTTCATTTCAAAGGTTTTCCTCCTCACCTTTACCTTATTATTTTTCTGATACGTATGCAACTTATTGGTGAAACAAAACCATTAGAGTCGATAGATACCTTAGGTTAGTGGGACGTGTGTGCTAAGGTAACCTCAAGATTTTAAATATGTTGACTCTTCTCGTGGTATGAGATAAGGGTCAAATAAAAATTTAACATTAGACAAAACTTAACTTGAAGTGATGTGCCAAAAATAAGAAGTTAATCAAGACTCTAAGCGCACTGAAATGGGAAAAATGTGAGCAAAGTGAAAAGGGTGGACGAAATGCACCACAGGATAGACATATATTCACACACAATACCATTTGAAATCATTAAGCACAACTTTGAAAACCCATAGTGAACATTAGAAATATGCACAATATACCAACATCAAATAAAGGTTATTAAAGACGATAAAAACATGCAAAGGATGGCCAAAATGCATCACAGGGCATATTATATTGCTCCAAAATTATGCACTGTAAAACAATCAATAGGTAAGAGTCGTGAAAATGCCATTATAAAGCTTCACAAAGAAGGCTTGGGCTCCTAGATCATATCCCAAGAAGATAAGAAACATGGACATAAAGGAAAAATTAATAACTCTTGATGTATATCTATCAATGAGTTCCCAATTACTGATATATAGAATGCGAAAAGAGAAGCCAAAAATTCTAGAACTATCTTTCCACCACTTGCAAGTTGTAATAAATGAGATAAAGTGACAGAAATATATTTGTGAAATCTATCTCACACTTCCCCATGATCCACCATTAAGGAATGAGATCCATTCTCATTAAATACATCCTCAATTACCTTGCAATTGCCTCCCTTGAAGTGGGATTGCTTTTTAAGGAATACACCCTCAAATCTTCATGAATATCTAAATTTATTGATTTTTTTGCATTGTGATTTGGGTGATGATTCCAACAACACTGAATTTTGTGTAATCTTTTTTTAAGAGTTCTCATATTATGGCCTTCTCACTTTGTAGGTGGATAGTTTGAATTTCCACGAGTTTTTTTCTTCTACACGAAATTGTGCCATTAACTCCTTCTTTGAAAATACAAGTTAATAATTTCTTCACCCTCCATCTTTTGAAATATCTGAGCATTTAAAAATTATAGGTGGGATTCATTACTAGTCACACATAGCATTGACACGCCACTAATATTTTGAAACCTACTTGATCTGAAGCCTATTCATGTCGAGATTTTTGTAGATCCCAAGCACATCTCTAAGGTCTCCACTTTCTTACATATTTTGAAAGTGCATTGATATTATACACAACATCTTCCATGGATCCTTCTACTTTCCTTGTGACTCATAATGAGGCTCGTTACACAATGATATGAGGATCCTTCCCTTGGTGGGTCCCCCATCATCTACTGCACGTGGAATTCCCGTGGGAGTTTAGGATTTCGTTACTCCCTTTCCATTTTGGGACTGTGTCGGGCTAACACATGGCAACTTCCACAAGTCATTACTTTTCTTTGAGTTGACTCATCCTAAGATTGGCCTTTTACATGTGATTTGGATAAGTCTTTCCCAATATTCTTTGAAGGATTGACTCCTTTCGCATTAGTTTGAGACTCTCATAACTTTCTTGATAAATCACAATAGTAATCTTCTTGTTATCTAATTTCGGTGGGCGAGGAGGAAATTAGATAATAAGTAATTGTTATCCATTTTTTCCCCTCAAGAAAAATGGACAAACACAACCTTGCACACAAATAAAATTGATGTGACCATTTATCCATGGGAGCTAACATTTTGGTTTTGAAAATCAACTTGTAGGTGGGCTCGACAATGAAGATGTAAGGTTAGAAAAATGAATGGTCAAATGAAAGTCAAAGGCTATCAAAGCTCGAGTGAAAAATGTAGGCCGAAGCTTGAAGTATTCAGACTTTGGACATTCGGCATTTTAGAGACAAAGCAGACCCAAAAAGGAAAAATTTCCAAAATTCTGAGTGAAATTTTGGACTTTTGGGTTTCGGAGAAAAGAAATGACCGATCGGGAAAATGGTGAGAAAAAGTCCCGAAATCCCACACTCAAAAACTCCAAAATTCCAAAAGTCTAAAATTTCATACTTCGGACTTTGAAAATTTTAGGTTTCAGAGTTTTGGAACTCTCAGTGGGTTTTGAGAAATGAATAGTCAAAAAGCTCGAAATGAACAGTTCTAAAATTCCAAAAGTCTAAAATTTTGGACATTCGGGTTTCAAAGTTTTAGAATTTTTCACGCACCGATGTAATAAATAGTAGCTCAACCTTGAAATCAAAATGTCTAAAAATCTAAAAATTTGGGATATTGAAGGTTGCATGCATTTCAAACTCCAATAAAGGAAGATCAACCGTTCATATTTTTATAGAATGACACAATGACCTTCACATGGCAATAACTTTTGACTGGGAGATTGGATTTGCACAAGAAAGGAGTTTTGGAAAGCTCACAGGATATCTTAATTTGAGTAGGACTAAGTTCTTAAAAACAAAAATATAGTTTTCCTTTGTAGAGGGTGTCCCTGTGTTTCTCACCTACCACAATAATGAAGGTATGGGTTTTCTTACCCAATAAGGCATAGTACATGAGGATATGGATTTTACAAAGTGGCACCCATCATTGTTGCGGGAAAATTCAATGCATTCTATGGTGGTTGAAGAAATAATTCAAATTATTCTCTCAAATTTCTCTCATTCTTCCTATATGTTGTAAGGAGGGGCATTTTTAAAAGGTTGGACAGTTTGGTCTTCCACCCTCCCTTCTTCTCTTGTCTACAAGTGAAATTTTGGAGTTCAAACCTCTCATCTAATGTAAATGAATTTTTTTGTCTTGGCCATTGTAATGCATTGTATCAATATTTGGAGAAATAATAAAAGTTTGTGGATGATTTTCAACCCTTTCTTATGTTCATTGCATCTTCCTAATCTCTCATTGCAATCTTGGTTATCTATGCATGGTGGTTGTATTACATTTTTAATGGTTTGTGTTTAATGGAAAAGTAGGTGTTCAACATTCCTTTGGTACATCACCTCTGTTAGTTTAGATTTAATTTCTTGTAATCTTCTTAACCTTATCTCCTTGGATAGTTAGAGTAGGCTTTATAGTACATCCTCTACAGTTTGGATGTGTGCATATGAATAGAGGAGTAGGAATCGGCCTTCATCCGAATAGATTTCTTGATTGCAAATTCCCACACTTTGGGAAAGCTCCATGTTATGAAATCACACTAATAGTTTCAACCCATCAAGTTCCATACATTTAGGGGTGTTGTGATTACACATCAACATTAATTAACTCACCAAACCTAGATAAATCTAATAAGGGTCTTAAGCTCCCCAACATGTCAAAGTAATCTGGTTCTATGGGATAATATTTGTGTTTCTTGTTTATAAATTTAGTGTCCTAATATCAACAATATTAACACTAAATATATAACACTCAACTTCATTTCTCTCAAACTAAACACTTTTATGAAAATATATAAAACCATTAGGAAATAATTTTATGGACATTATATTGCTATACTAGAATAGTCAATTCACTATATATTGAGAAACTATTGCAAGCTCAATACCTCTATCTAGAAAATGAATTAAACTCTAGAGTTATTTTTATTCATTCAATTGTGTGTGTGTGTGTGTGTGTGTGTGTGTGTGTGTGTGTGTGTGTGTGTGTGTGTGTGTGTGTGTGTGTGTGTTACACGTAAGGGTGACATAAATCAAACTTTAGATCCTTATAGAGGTTCTTAGTAAATTAAAACTATCAAACACAATATAAACCTGACATGTTGATAATCAACAAAGTGAGAAGTGGACCTAGTTCAAGGAAATGATAACACTTACTATGCATAATATAAAGTATGATAATTCAAAAATATTAGAAAATGTCAATAACATAAACCTTAGAAGATTTTGAATATCATGTGAAATAATATTTCAATGATTTATGTAAAATTATAATTAAACCATAATGATTGAAACCTTGTATGAAGAATAACATTTTAAACTATATTATTAACATAAAGTGATGATATATTTTAAATCTTATAAAATATCTAGATTTAATCATAACATTAAACATATTTATGACCAAAATATGTTATGACATTATTAAATGTTATTCATGAGGATTATGAAATAACACACTCTTTGTTGTATTAATATTGAGAACTTATAGATAAGGGTTTGATTTTCAACCAATATTGGGTTTGGGGTGAACACGAGCTCATGTTCAAGCCATGGTATCTATCTTTTGACCCTCTTAAAGAATCCTTTGATACCTACCCTATATGGGTTCACTTGCCTAGACTCCCATTTAAGCTCTAGAAGATACCATGCCTTCTTGTTATAGGATATACTTTAGGCTTCGTGTGAAAGCTGATGATAATACCTATATTCGGACTCATACTACGTATGGTAGAATCCTTATAGATCTAATTTCTGTGAAGAGTTTCTTACGTAAATCATTTTGTAAATTCTTTGAAAGACTATGGGTGTAGAGATTATACTACGAGGGCTTGGCTTTTAGATGTTGGCAATGTTTTAAAGGGTAATATTTTAGAGTATTGTGAGCACTTTAATTATAATATCAAACCAACATGGTGGAATGATTCTATACCCAAACATCTAACAATCAAACCCCATGTAGAACCAGTTGTGGGAAATTTCAACCCATCAAATATTGTTACACTTGCCATGGAAGGTTTTTCAAACACTTCAGAGAAGAAAACTCAATATTCTCCTTCCTGTGGTGTTATTTCAGCGACTCCGATTATGCCTCAATGCCCATTTTTGAGGGATAAATTCCTATCAAGACACTTGCAACTGTAATTCCAATCGTAGCAGAAGAAGACAATGATAAATTGATGGTGGTGAATAGGAAAAAGAAAGGACACACCAAATCTAAATCCCCATCACTTAAGATAAGGTTTGAGACTTGTCCTAGATTCACTACTATTGTTCGTCTATTCTCTATTGCTTGATTTATCTTTTTTGGGAAACACCTATTTTTTCTCTTATGATGTTGTTGTATTTTCACCGGTGCGGTTTGCTTGTTATTTATCAAGTGTTTCTTATAAGTTGTTGGTTTTGGTATTTTTAAGAGTAGATTTTTTTCTATTGTTGGGCTTACATGTTTTATCTTGATTTTGATCTTTTTTTTTTATGCTACAATTATAAAATCGGCATTTGATCCTTCTTATACAAGGGTATAGTCCCTTTCAAAAAACTATTTACCAATAATGAAAATAAAAAATATTAAGAACTTATGAAAGTTCATTATATAAGGATTGACATTTTTATAAACCTTATATGAGTATAATTAAATTATAGAGCGCGTATAATTGGAAAATAGTACTATTACAAAAATTTAGAGTCCTTTGCATGTGATAGGAAATTGGGCTTAGGATTCTTACAATAATGAATTCGTTGGGTTAAATGGGACAACCAAGAAGGTTGTGATTTTATGGGTCATTTTCATGGTTTCTTTTGTAATATTATTGTGAGAAACAAACTAGGATAAGGATCCTTATATAATTAATATGAATGGGTGGTATGGGGAGTTCAAAAGGCTAGCACATTTTGTTTTCTAGTCCATGTTATCCCGGTTTATTATTATCAAAGTGTTATCTAAATAAATATCCTAGTTATTTGGGTAAATTGTATACATATTATGGCTCTGAGCTATTCATTGCAAGGTTGTGCACTCTCAAGTTCACTTGGCACATTCCCTTTGCTCACAGTTTCCATGCACGCCACCTTTCTTTTCCTCACGTTCTCTCACGAGCTTTCCCTCCTTCCCTTCCTTTTACTTTTCCTCTTTGTCTACATCTTCCCTCGCACACATCTCCTACGCATTTTATTTCTTCATAACAACTATCCATCCTACATGGAAACCTTGCACTTGCTCCAATTAGCCAAGTCCATGGCCCTCTTGCTCATTGTGCCCATAAATTTGTAATAGTTATGCCTTTACTATGCATTCTTTGCTCATCTATTTTCCTCATTTCATCATGCATATCACACGCGATTTTTTTACACTTTCCTTTATTTTCTTCCGTGCACCCATCCCTCATGCCCCCTTTACAACCTTCTATGCCAATTCATCTTCTAATATGCTTGAGTGTTCGCACACAACTAGTCAAAGTGTGCCAATAGAGCATCGAATCCTTGCAATAAATCAAAGTGAGTGACACGTGGAAAAAAAAACATTTGCACATTTATCCATCCTTTTAACCAATCCACATGTAAAATGTGTCTTATGTCCGCTAATGAATCGTGGATGTATCTTCTTCGCTACTGTGATCTGATTAGCACATGCCTCGACTTGTCAAAAAATTGTTAACATCATCTACAAGTGTTCAATATTTAAATTCAAATTCGTGGCGAGATATAATAGATGAAAAATGGGAAAACATCTCTCTAAGAATTGATGAGCAGATCGATTGTTCCAATGACCCAATTTAATTTGATTCTCCCTCCTTCCTTCTTCAACACACCAAATAGGCTTGGGGAAGTGTATTTCACATATTTCAAGTGGATTTAAAGGCATTTAATGCTTCTTGTTGGTGGTTTCATTTCAAATTCATATTTTCACCCTCCTTTTATTTTATGCATTCATCTATAAATGTAAGAGTTGGTCTTATTTGTTATGTTGGAAACTTTAGATCCTTACGCATTCTCGCTAAGGTGATTAGGGGATATTTTTTAGTTTCAAAAGTTCCCTAAACTTCCCTAGAGAATTCTAGTGTAGTATATCCTTCATAGATCTTTCCTATGACAATAATAACGTGAAAAATGGACACTCGAGCTCAAGTTATGTCCGTCAAAGTTAATCAACATGGAAGTCGGCTTTGGTCAACAAAGTCAACAAGTAGACCAATGGTAAGGTGACACGTGGAAATTGGGGACAAGGAAAATTGATGTTCTTGTAATTTTTAAAAATTATTTCCATGGTATAAATCTCATCGCAAGCTTCTGATGCATTTTGAAAGGACCAAATCTGAGTTCGTATGCAAAAGATACGCATAGTCAAAGTTATGGTCAAATGATGACGTGGCACACTCGACGTGGAAAAATGACATATTATAGGCATGACACTTGATAGGTTTTTAGTGGTTTTAGATTTAAAATAACAATAATAATATTTTATTTAATCCATTCCATTGGAATAATCCTAATCCCATGGGAGAAGGAGGATTTTGTGGACAAAAAGCTATTTAAAGGATTATCCTATCTCTTTCCCACCAAATCTGGGGTCAATGGCTAAATTGGGCACCTAAACCTATGGAAGAGGGATTTTAACCCAAAACCTCATCTTAAAGAATAAGTGGCCTTACCAACCCGCCACTTTCTTGTAAGTGGTATAAGTAGAGCGCACTTGTATTTGTAATAAACAAGTGCTAGGTCTGTGTCAAGCCAATAAGCAAGCAATTTTAGAAAAATGTAATTTTGAGGCACTTCCACTCAAAACCAGATCTCAAGTTATATATGAAATTTGTTTATAATTATGAGATGATCACGATGTTGTAATTATTTATCTAATTTGGAGATTTTGTGATAGATTTATTTGTTGTTAAAGTCACACGAAGGCGTAGATCCAAAGAGAGACACTACTGCAAAAGGACCGGGAAGGTGAAGGACATAGGTGAGCTCCATTAACATCCTTTGAAGGTTTGAAACAATTTTTTTCAGGTTTTTGATTCAATATTGGTAATGTAAAGGTTATTTTATTTACATTTTTAACATTATTAATGGATCGGTTCACCACGAACCTAGGGACGTAGGAATTCGAACCCCGTAAACAATCTGGTGTTTCTTTTTGATTTTATTTTCAGTTTCTGATTATTTTCAATAATTGAATTTCATTAAAATAATGTGGATACAATGGTAATCAGTATTTTATAGCTTTTGAACATCGATTAAAATCAAAAACAATGATTTTTGGGGCTTTGATCAAATAGTGAAATTTTGAGTAAAACGTAAACTTAATTTCAGTTTGAATTCAGTCTTAAATCAGTATTTGATCAATTTTTGGAATATAAAAGAATTCAAGTTGATTAAAAAAATAACAATCCTTGAAAACGTTTAAAAGTGGAAAAAATAAAACACCCGTTTTCGGATCAAGTTTGGTATCAAAGTGGTTATTACACTTGCAAACTTGCTAATCTCTGAGCAAGTTTGGTATCGAATAGTTAGATTTTCAGATTAGCTTCTAATTGTGTTTGAAAATTTGGCTTCAGTTTTAGTATTGATTTCATTTTTCAGTGTGCAAACATTTTGGGGCTTGTTAATCTTCTTTTGCAAGTGTGCAGTTTTGGAAGTATAGGTTGTGTTTTAGAACGAGGGGAATCGTGGGCAAGTCATCCAAACAAGAGCAATTGGATGAGCTTGAAGCCATTAACCGCCAACTCCAGGAAGAAAATATTTCTTGAGAGCTAATTTTTATTCCTTGGAAGAGGAAATAGTGCGGTTAAAATTTGAGCCATGATCCTCTATAACCAAGAAAGAGGAGTATGTCAATTAGATGCTTCATGACAAAGTAAGAAATTGATGGGTTTTGGTAAAGAGTTACAGGAAGAAATACGGACCAAGGATGCCCTCTTGGAAAAGCTACAACAAGGTGAACACAAGAAGGAAATGCCTTCCAAATCAGATGCAGGTACTATGATAGAATGCACTGTAATTTGTTCACGTGAAAATACTTCCTCTAATTTAGTTTCAGATATTCCTTTGGGTCAGTTTGAAAAACACACTAAGGGAATTGGGTCTAAACTAATGGTTAAGATGGGATATAATGGAAAAGGCCTTGGTAAAAATGAACAAGGTGATGCTAACCCCATACAGGTAGAGGATCAACCTTGGTTTGCAGGTTTGGGATATTCTAGTGGGAAAATGGAAATTGGAGAAAGTTCTAAATCCACTGAAGGAAGACAAGCTTCCAACAATGAAGGATCTACACCTCTAGAAGTTTAGGATTCTGCCATTAGGATAAACAATGAAAGGTGTAAGAAAATAGGTAAATGAGGTAATGAAATTCCACCTCCTCCCACTTACACTAAAAATAGCACTAAGGGGAAATTTAATCCTAAAACTTCTAAAACACTCTTTCAGTTTGAACAATATAGCTTTGGTAGACAAAAGTATGGTTTTCCTTGCACATTTGTGGAGGTACTAATCATTCTGCAACATATTGTTGGAAGAGGAAAAATATGATAAAGAATTTAATGCCTTTTGTGAATGATAAGGCAGGTGCTAAAGATCAATCTCTCCTTAGTAAGGAAAGAAATGGCAAAAAGGTTACCTCTCCTAAACAGGGAATCATTTTCCTAGATAGAGTTCAAGGAATGGAAAAATGGGTAAGAATCCTAAAAATAAGGAAGTTAAATTTTGTTCCCATTGTAAAAGGAATGGTCATGATGTTAAGATGTGTTGGTATGTTCCTTCAGTGCAACATTGGAAAGTTGTTAAAAGGAAAATAATGTCAAACCAAAATTTCTTTGATCTAACTCATGTAAATGCTCATTCTAGTATTGGGAAGTAAAACCACCTAAACTCAAGTATCAAAGTAATTGGATGGATAAAATATTCTTTAATTTTATGTTTGCATTGCAAGAATGGTGATAGTATGCAAGCATTTTCAAAGCTATATTTTAGGGATTTTGATCCTATGTTTATATTCAGCTTTGAAATAATTTGGAAGAAATCATAGAGAAGATTTGAGTGATAGGTTCATCATACTCATATTCATCTTCTCACATTGTGGTTGGTTATTCCATTTCTAACAATAGTATGCAGGGATATGGGCATCATCAGAATGTTGATTTTGAAACTTGTAGTTTTATAGTGTTGTCATTTGTGCAAATTTATGGATGCTTATAAGACCCATTCGGGCACCTATTTGATATTGTAATAAATAGACAAACTTGTTGTATCCACATGTGTTATTTGCACTAATTTATAAGGCCCTCATTTTGGGAAAATTTTATTTTTGTAACTATCAGATGTGGTTGCAATTAGGGTGTAAATTTATTACACTAACAAACTGGTTTGCAAAGGCACCAGGTGATCATTTTGTAGATTATGGCAGTTCACCAATTTGGGTAAGCATATAGTTTATAATCTATCCCTTTATAGTTCAGTGTATGGATATAATATTTACATATTCATGTTGATTCAGATTTTGAATATAGCCATTTTGGGCATTGATGGTTTAATTATTCTAGATAGTGAATATTTTTAGTTGTAATCAGCATAATCACAAAGTGTTAGTTGAACACTAGCTTCTATAGATGGGTGTTATTATCTGACTTATTATTTGTGATGGCGATACAATGTTTTGGCAGATTCATGTGGATTCAGTTGTTGACTATAGCTATTTTTGGGTGTTGATAGTCTATTTTATTCTGGATAGTGAATACTTGCAGTTGTTATAGTTTTAGATGGACAGTGGGCACTAGCCTAATTGTGGGCAATTTAGATGTCTGGTATATTGATCTATGTTTATGGAATTGTAATTTAAACAATCGGATGTATCACAAATGACAGGTTGAGCAATAGATTTCCGTAATATAATGGGTTTTATTATCTAGTCAATTATTTGTGATGGCATTATAATGGGGTATGAAAATTCACAATTGTGTGCAGATTTGACAAGGTTGTAGCATTTCAATTGAACACTAGCTTAATTGGGTGTTATTATTCGATTGGTTATGTAATTAGCTAATCAACTATTTGTATTTTATTAACCTATAATGTTATTTCTAGATCTTGTATGTTTTCTTGCAATGCAGGAAGAGATAGCATGTTTTGTGGGTTGATACATAGCTTTTTGTGGACAAAAGCCTTCTCAGTAGGGAGGAGTGATCAAGGGATATTTTTAGTTTTAAAAGTTCCCTAAACTTCCCTAGACCATTCTAGTGTAGTATAGCCTTCATATATATTTCTGAAAAATGTAAGAATGTGAAAAATGAACACTCTGAGCTCAAGTTATGTCCAGTCAAAGTTCAGTCAACATGGAAGTCAACTTTGGTCAACAAGTCAACAAGTGGACCAATGGCAAGGTAACACGTGGCAATTGGCGACGAGGAAAAATTGATTTTATTTTATTTTTAAAAAATTAGTTCCATGTTATAGAGCTTGTCACAAGCTTTCTGACGCATTTTGAATGGACAAAATCTGAGTTCGTATGCGAAAGATATGCATAGTCAAAGTTGTGGTCAAATGATGACGTGACACACTCTGACGTGGAAAAATGACATATTATGGGCGTGAAACTTGGCAGGTTTTTAGTGGTTTTAGATTTAAAATAATAATAATAATATTTTATTTAATCCATTCTACGGGAATATGCCTAATCCCAAGGGAGAAGGAGGATTTCTGGACAAAAATCTATTTAAAGGCTTATCCTATCCCTTTCCCACCAAATGTGGGTTCAATGGCTAAATTGGGTACCTAAACCTATGGAAGGGGGATTTGAACCCAACACCTCATCTAAAAAGATAAGTGGTCTTACTAACCCACCACTCTCTTGTAAGTGGTATAAATAAAGCTCACTTGTATTTGTAATAAACAAGTGTCAGGTCTATGTCAAGCCAATAAGCAGGCAATTTTGGAAAAATGTAATTTTGAGGCATTTCCACTCAAAACCAAATCTCGAGTTATACATGAAATTTTTTTATAATTTTTATATGATCAAAATGATGTAATTTTTTATTCAATTTTTAGCTTTTGTGATAGAGTTATTTTCTGTTAAAGTCACACAAAGGCATAGAACCAAAGGGAGACACTGCTGCAAGTGGATCAGGAAGGTGAAGGACATAGGTTGAGTTCCATTAACATCCTTCGAAGGTTTGAAACAAAAATTTCATGTTTTTGATTCATTATTGGTTAATGTAAAGGTTATTGTATTTACATTTTTAACATTATTAATGGATCGGTTCACCACGAACCCGAGGACGTAGGAATTCGAACCCCGTAAACAATTTGGTGTTTCTTTTGATTTTATTTTCAGTTTCTGATTATTTGCAATAATTTAATTTCATTAAAATAATGTGGATGCAATGGTAATCAGTATTTGACAACTTTGGAAAATCGATTAAAATCAAGAAATAATGATTTTTGGGGCTTCGATCAAACAGTGAAATTTTGAGTAAAATTGCAAACTTAATTTCAGTTTGAATTCAGTCTTAAATCAGTATTTGATCAATTTTTGGAATATAAAAGACTTCAAGTTGATTAAAAAAATAACAATCCTTGAAAACATTTAAAAGTGGAAAAAATAAAACACCCGTTTTCAGATCATAAGGACTTCATATTTTCTCTATTTTAAGTCACATACCTCTAGATTTTTCTCGTACATGTGGATATCGGCCTCTTTTGCCATTGTACCATCTCTATGCATTTATATAAGTAATAGAAGCATCATTTTATGAGTATTCTCTTTCCTAATGTGTTTTCATTCCATTTTCTTGTCTTTTATTTTGCAAGTATGTGCTTGTTGTGCCATTTCATATCACTTGTAGTTTCTTTTTGGTTATGTTTCATGGGAATGATTTAGATGTGCTACTCAAACCAAGCCTCCATCCACGCATTTCCTTTTATTCTCACTCAAAACAAATAGTGTTCTACCCTCTTTTTCTACTGCTATCATCTTTTAGTGTAGTTTACTTTCATGATATCCTTCTATCCTTGATCCTTGGCATCTTTATCTTAGTTTCCCTTTTAGACAAGGAGTAGTAGTAGCAATAGAAATAAATAGAGGAACCGAAATTCTCTGGAGATCCGTTTCAAGCGTGAAAGGTCCTACAACTTGGATATGGTTCCATTGTGATCTCAAACAACTTGGTTCTCCCGGATCCAAGATGCGGGTGCAATTTTGAAGACCAACAATCTCTGGCACACCGGTGGGACCAACATTAAAATATTACATTCCATATTGCTAAGTTATTTTGTGTGGACTTAGTATTTCATACTTTATAAGATCATTTCAATGCATTTGATTGACTCCAAAATTTTACAGATCTCTATTTTAGTAGCCCCGAGCTCCTTTCATGAAAAGAGTGAACACAAGTAAAAGTGTAGTAATCAAGATTATTTTGAGTACATCCAACTATCCCCAAGGATAGCTCATTCTAGAAAGCCCGCGTGTGCATCTCCATCTCTAGCACATCACACCCATTCAACTCCTCCTAAAAATACACAACCTACATGCCCTACAATGAAGCATCAACAACCTCCTCCACTTAGAAAATTTGCTAAATTTGTGGGAGGAAGCCCCTTAGTTATGGCTATGCAAAATGACATGCCCAATGGCATGCTCCAAAGTATTCCATACTTTATTTCTGAAAATAAAGTCACCCCTCAAGATCATATCCAAGATGTAGAAAATATTTTTTCACTCTATTTAATCACACATGATGATGTAGCAGTCAAGCTACTTGCAACTTATCTTAAAGGAAAATAAATTCAATGGTAGCAACGATTGAGACTTGGATCTATGCCACCTAGGATGAGATGGTTACAACTCTTTGCAATTATTTTGAGGATAAGTAAGATCACCTATCTTTGGTGGAGCAATGGACAAAAACAAAGAGGGTGCCTAATGAGTAGATGACTAATTTCAACATCAGATTTTAGAAGACTTGGGACTGAATCCCTCTTATGGTAAGGCCTACAACCTAACATTTTTTTCAGTATTATATCGAAGGCATTGAACAATGAAATTTTAGGCATGATCCAATCCATGGGAGGTAGGACTTTACCAGCTTCTTATAAAATTACAATAAGGGTAGAAAATAGTTTTATTCGGGAAGGAAAGATAGCTCATGCACCGCCTATGCCCTTGTTTCTAGAAATGCCACAACTACCTCAACCTTCATCGTTGTCCCTATTCCTGTTTATGATCAACAAACGTAGCTAGTTGCTTCAACATCATACTTTGTCTAAAGTGCAAAAAAAGGAGGATGAGGAATTAAAGGCCCCGATTAGAAATATATCAAACAAGGTCATATCATTAGAAAAGAAACAAGCGCAATTCTATAGAGGAATTTATAATCGGGTGCATAGACAAAGTAGTCACCTTATCGAAATCAATATGGAAACCAAAGATATGTGCCCAACCAATAGAATGATAGATGACATGCTAACGTGCATCTACCCTTGCAAGTTGCTCCTCCAGTTCCCTCTCTTCTAGTACCTAGTACAAGTCAGGTGCTCGTTCCAGTTTAAAATAATTTGGCGTAAGAGTTAGAATGGTGCTTTCTTTGCAACATGCCTCATAGTCAACATCACTATGCCAATGCTATGCACACCCAAGCCTACATGATCTAAAATGCTTCAGCATGTGAGCCTTCAAGTTCCCTTCAAGAAACTAACCAAGGTAAACCATAAGTCTCTCCAAAAGAAAATTTTATTTTTCTTTGGAAATGATGAATTTTGCATAATCAGCCAAGCTACAAATGATACAAATAGAATGCACCTGGTAAGGACAATACAAGGTATAAAAATAGAATGCCCAAGTCTGGTACGTAGGTCACACTCCCAAAGAACACACGTTGACCCTCAAAAGTCGAAAGAAGTAGCCAAGGCATCTAGTAGCAAGAATGATCAAATTCCATACAAGCGAGGCTCTGTGTAATGCCTCAAGTGGCATGCCCCCTCTTTTTGTAGGTCAAGCCCTGTTCTAGTTAAAGTCCAGGATTCCACACGAGCAGTCAAAAAGGGATGTTGTTCCTCAAATGCACAAGTCGGTATGTTTTCTCGTTTAGCATTGTAGACTTGATGAAGATAAAATAAATAAATGTCAAAATGTGGGATGCTCGACCATTCCATCTCAACAAGACCTCGTTGCATGAAACTCTTGGGAAACTCCTGCACATTGATCCAAAATGTGCGAAGAAGCCATGTGCCTCTATCAAAATTTGTCAAGAAGAGGAAAAGAAAGTAAGTAAGGTTGTTAAAACCCCACCCTTCTATATGTCCTTGATCATAGGAAAATAACTTATCCATAATTATATGATTGACTCAGGCACTAGTACTTCTATTATGCCTAAGAAGATTGTTGATGTATTAGGTCCGAACCGTAGCCCCTTATCTAAACAAGTACTATAACTTAATGATTAAATTGTCAATACTTTAGGAATCATTAAGGATCTTGAGTTAACTCTTCATGCATGCCCAAGTCTATTAATAACTCAAGATGAGTCAATCATTGACATACCCTTTTGTTTTCCTTATGTCTGTCAAGATACTTTACTATTGAAGTGGGTGGTTACTTGTCTTCTTATTGGTCTCATATGTTACTCAAGAGAAGTTATGGTACTCATTTTACCATACAAGCTGAGCCAATATTTTCCTATCATGTAGATTCATATGTCCCATCCCCTATCCAAGAAACGTATTTAATCCAAGAACAAGCTTTAGCTCCAAAAGAACACCCTCTTCCACCTTCTATTCTTGATATGGTACTCGATGAATGGGCATAGAAGCACCATAAATTTGACCCATATGTTAAAGAGTTGTAAGCTTATGAAATTTAGCTTGGTACTTACTGCATTCTTAGAGAAGAATTTATGTTGCCATGCGTGCTCAATAAAGACCAATTTGAACCTAGTTTATGGAAGTTATATTTTGATGGTTCCAAAAGAAGAAATGACACGGGAGAAGGATTTGTTCTCATTTCCCTATGGATGAGAAATTATTCTTCATGCATGGGTTGTAGTTCACATGTTCCAATAATGTGGTAGACTATGAGGTGCTACTACACGTCTCATTGATTGCTAAGAAGAAGAATATTAAGGCATTGTAGATATCTGGGGATACAAAGTTGGTTATCCATTAGGTTTCCAAAAAATTCTAGACAAATAATAAGCTTCTTAAATCTTATAAACACATATTTTAGGACCTCCTTGAGAGATTTGATGCTCTAAATCTATAGGTGGTGTTGCGAAAAATGAACAAGGAAGCTAACCAAATGGCCACACTTGGTTTGCAGTTCTCTCCTGTTGAGGACTTTGTCAATAGAAACACTCAGCACATTAAGATGGTAATCAAACCATCTATTCCGGCACAATAATACCAGTTAGCAAGTGTTTGACAGTGACACACAGGTTGTCTAGTTCATCTAGAATAAAGCTCACTTGCATGACTTGTAGATCATCTAGATCATCAAGAATGCAAGTGACTTATATGACATCTATGGTGACCAAGAGATACAGCTACACAAAAACAAGTTTCGTAAAAGGATGGTCACCTTAGAGAAAAATTTTAACCCCGATGATGAATTCAACGGTGAAGAAAAGTACATGTGCATCACACAAGAACACTAGTCCCAGTCATTATTGCACGTGGAAAATAATTCTTTGCTCAATGAATGTTGCACACATGAACAAAAGAAATACTTCATTCTCTCTGTCAAAAATACAATGATATCTTCTCATGGGATTATAAATACCTCAAAGGTTTTGATCCGAGTTTTTATCAACACTCTATTGACCTTGATCCTGGTATCAATCTCATCAAACAAAAGTAGCGGTCCCATTCAATCCAAAGATAGAGCCCCTCATGAGAAAGGAATTATCTAAAATCATTGAGGCAAAGATTATTTTTCCCATCAAGTACTCTACTTGGGTCATGAATCTAGTTCCAGTGCACAAGAAGAATGATGAAATAGAACAATGTGTTGATTTCAAATATTTAAACAAGGCATCTCTAAAGGATCATTATCCTTTTCCTTCAATGGAGTAGATCATGTAGTGTGGCTAACACGTAGAGATTATTAATGCTAGATGGATATTCAATATTCAATCGGATCTTGGTCAAGGAAGAATATCAATTAAAAATAATGTTTAAAACCCAGTGGGGAACATATGCATATCAGAAAATTCCCTTCGGTCTATCAAATGCAGGCACAACATTTCAGTGCGCTATGGATATTGACTTCAAAGGTTACATCAATCAGTACATATTGGTTACCTTGATGAAATAATTGTCTTCTCAAAGCAAGGTACAAACCATATGGCACACTGAAGAAATTATTTAAGAGATGAAAAAAATTATGGGGTATCTCTTAACTCCAAGAAGTGCAATTTTGCAATCACGCAAGGCAATATTTTGGGCCATGTCGTTTCAAAGGATGGCATAAAAATTAATCCCGAGCTTGTTTCAGTCATCCTATCTCTTTCCTTTCCAATGCACAAGAAGGCCTGACAGTCCTTCTTTGGTAAGATTAATTTTTTAGGCAGTTTATCCCTAACTTTCTAGGAATGATTTGGCCCATTACCCTTATGCTCACGAAGGACATAACTTTCAGATGGACAATAGAAGGAAGAGAAAGCTTCAACAAAATCAAGCAAGAGATTACTTATGTGCCAACACTCATCAACCCAAATTATTCCAAGGATTTCATCCTTTATGCTTATGGCACTGATGTGAGTGTTGATGTTGTCCTAACACAAGAAAATGAACAAGGGATGGAACAATACAGTGGATTTCTTCAGTCAGACATGAAGGATTATGAATTGAAATATAGTCACATGGAGAAGTAGGTATTTTCCATCATGCATGCACTTAATAAATTCAAAAGTATGCTCACCACAAATCATATTAAGGTGTTAGTCTCCCACTCTTCTATTAGAGACTTCATCATGGGAGCAAAAATCAATGAAAAGAGAGCATGTGGGTGACAAAAATAATGGAATATGATGTGACTATCACAGCCAAAAAAATGGTACGAGGTAGCACTCTATATAGACAGATTGCTGAGGATGCATATAATTAATCGAGAATTCATTATTTCTAGATGTGGTTCTCGCACTTGCAGAGGACTTAAACAAATTATAGATCCTAGAGCGCGTGGATCTGGATGAAAGGAAATGATCACATTTCTTTCTAAGGGTACATACTCTAAGTTTAAACAAAGAAAAGAAAATACATCCGAGGTTAGAATCTATCCCTTATGTTTTGATAGATGGACTTCTCTTCAAAAGGAATCTTGATGGCATACTGATAAGATGTATCAATGACGCTTACGTACTAGACTAAAAAAATGTTAGCATAATTTCACGATGGATTCTCTGGTGGATAATTCTCTTCCAAAACTACAACAATGAAGATCATAATGGTCAAAAATGCAAAGAATGCACTTTCTTTGTAGGAAAAAAAATATTAGAAGTGCTTCCCCTCTGACCAATCCAAACATATCATTCTTTTGCACAATGGGGTATTGACTTCATAGGCATGATCAATCCACCTTCAAGTGCTAGAAAAGAATGGGTGTTGACACCACATACTACTTCAATAGATGGAAAGAAGTTTTCATGCTCAAGGAATCAACTGATTCAGTCATCCTTGACTTTCTCAAAGGTATAATCACAAGGTTTGGCATTCCTCACACCAATATCTATGATAATCCAAAATTCTTCCTTGGAACTAAAATCACTGATTGGGCTCTAAATTTGGGCATTTATCTGAAAACCTCTTCCAACTATTTCCCCAAGGTAATGGTGTAGTAGAGTCAACAAAAAGAACACGATCGGGATAATGAAGAGCATGATGAACATCAACCAAAGAAAATGGCATACAAAGGTCTCGCGTGCACTCTGCAGATAGAATCAAAGTCAAAAAGAAAATAGGAACTTCTCCTTACAGTATTGTCTATGACAAGGAGGCTACCCTTCCTTGACACTAGATTTGAGCTCATTGGCACTTTCCCAATAGTTGGAATTCAAAGGCGTAGACCGAGAGAAGTCAAAATGGAAGCATTTGGTTAATCTTGAAGAGTTAAGAAACTCTTCCATGGTCAAGATAGAACAACATAAACTTTCAGAGTTAGGGACTTGGTTTTAAAATGGGATGTTGAAAGAGCTAAATAAGGGTGCCATTCAAAATTTTATGTTTGGAGTGGCCCATATATCATCGAGTTCATGCAAGGATTCTAACTCTTTCGAGTTAACTCACCTTGATGGAGGCATTGTGCAAATTCAAGTAAATGGGATCTATCTCAAACATTTCCATTAAGCTTGTTGCATTATTTTCTATATATTAGAGTAGTTTTAATTCCTCTAAGTGTGTTACATGAAAATTCTTCATTTGTACATAGTTATTTCCTCTTGTGTGCTCATGCGCGCACTCTTCTATTGCTTCCAAGATGTAGGTCTTCTTCAAAAGTTATAAGATTTATAATAAAGTCAAGAAATTATCCTTTAAGTGACTTTGGGGAAATTCTTCAAAGATACAAATAGGATTTCATGATTACATAGTTTACTCAATTCCCAATGCATGCTCCAAGCTATTTATCTCCTTCATCTAGTAGGAAGATAGCCCCGAAAGTCACTGAAGCTGCTATCCAAATAACTCTCTTAGTTATTTGGGTAACTTGTATACATATTCTGGCTCGAGATATTCATTACAAGGTTATTCTTGCTCATGTTCACTTAGCACGTTCCCCTCTATCACAATTTCCCTATGTGCCCCCTTTCTTTTCCTCACGCGCTCTTGTGCACTTTCCTCTCCTTCCCTTCCTTTTTAATTTTCCTCTTTTCTAAATATTCCCTTGCGCACATCTCCTATGCATCTTCTTTCTTCCTA
Organism: Taxus wallichiana var. yunnanensis; assembly: GCA_018340775.1. NCBI lineage: Eukaryota > Viridiplantae > Streptophyta > Pinopsida > Cupressales > Taxaceae > Taxus > Taxus wallichiana. The sequence continues at coordinate 853,659,318 of CM031242.1, read as the reverse complement.
GTAGCTATCCATCCGCACGCGTGCCTAACACTTGCTCCAATTGGCCAAGTCCCTAACCCTCTTGCATGTCGCGGGCCAATTACTTTGTAATAGTTACACCTTGACCATGCGTTCTCCACTCACATGTATTCCTCATTTCCTCATGACGTTGCACGTGCTTTCTTTTTTTCTTTTGTGTACCCTTTCCTTGCACCCCCTTTGTGTTCCTTTGTGCCAGGTCATCTTTTTACATGCTTTAGTGTGTGTTGTACACAACTAGTAAAAGCGGGTCAATAGAGCGATGAATCCTTGCAACAAATCAGTGAGTAACACATGGAAGAAACAACAAACATTAGCATGGTTTCCCATTCTTTCATCCAATTCATGTGCACCACATGTATTGCGTGTGTTGATGAATCTAAAAAATGTATGATAGACATATCTTCTCGTTATAGAGCTCGATTGGCGAACACATGGAATTTTTAGAAAGCTACGACATCAGTTTTTGTGCTAGATATTCAAATTCAAATTCTTGGTGGATGTGGTAGGTGAGAAATGGGAAAATGTCTCTTTGAGCATTGATGAGTAGATCTGATTTCTCCAATGACCCGATTTAATCTAATTCACCATCCTTCCTTCTTCAACACACCTACCAAGGCTTGGGGAATTTTATTTCACATATTTCAGGTGGATTTATAGGCATTCTGTGCTTTTTGTTTTTGGTTTCATTTCAAATTCAGATTTCACCCTCATTCTTTTCCTTTTCTTCTATGCATTCATCTATAAGCTGTAAGAGTGGGGATCATTTTTATGTAGGACACTCTAGATCCTTACACATTCTACTAAGGATTTCATATTTTCGTATTCTTAGCCTGCATACCTCTAGATCGGGTCATGCATGTGGATATTGGCCTCTTTCACTATTGTAATAGCTCTGTGCATTTTTGGAAGTAATAGAAGCATTTTTTGTGACTATTCTTTGTCTTAGCATGTTTGCATTCCTTCTTCTTGCCTTTTCTTTTGCAGTGTGTGCATATTGTTCCATTTCACGTCCCTTGATGTTCTTTATTTTATTGTGTTTCATGAGAAATATTTGGTAAATACATTTTTAATGTGCTACTCCTACCTAGCCCCCTTTCACGCATTTTATTTTATTCTCACTTAGAACATATAGTTTTCATCTCTCTTTTTCTAGTGCTATCATCTTTTAGTATAGTTTAAGTTCATGATATTCTTCTATCACTGGCCCCTTGGCATCTTTACCTTAGTTTCCCTTTCAACACTAGGAGTAACAATAACAATAGAAATAGATAGAGGAAGCGGACTTCTTCGAAGATCCGTCTCAAGCACACAAGGTCCCATAACTTGGGAGAGGTTCCATTGTGATCTCAAATAGCTTGGTTCTCCCAGATCCAAGACATGTGTGCAAGTTTGAAGACAAACAATGAGATAAAGAAATCTTGTTGTGAATTACAAGTGATGAAAGGGAATACTTTTGACATATCTTTTATTACACTAGGGAGTGACCTATATGAATGGGATACATAACATAATACAATAAATCACACATGAAAAGTGTTAAGAGGGTATGAGCTAGAATGTCGATAGACTCAATTCTTACCCTCGTGATTAGTAAAGTTTGGATTATGTCATGCCCTAACAAATTGTTGGGTTTTGTAAGGTAAGGTTACATTTTGTTATGCTAATTATTTGGGCCAAAAACATATTCATTATTTACATTATTTTAAGGATGTTATGTATTTCTACCCTTCCCTAAGTCTACATGTATTTTTCAATTAACTATACTACATATAGTATTGTCTCTTACATTAGTGATTGCATCTTCCTTCACATTATGGTCACGAATAATCTCAAGTTGTGAGAGGTGTGTGATGATTAGTAAGGCTTCTTGGTGGACATAAATTACTCCAATGATACTTTTTCTCCACAGTTATTTTTGACATCAAGATGTATCTATGATGAAAAATAATGATTATGTCACAATGACGGATTGGTGTACTTCTTTATGGTGATATTTATTACATGATATTTATTAAGAAAATAATTTATATGTCTGTAATGAAATGATGAGTACCATGATGTAACTAAAATTATGTAAAAGGAAACTAATATCTCACATTTAAGAAAAGATCAAATTTATACTTGATATGTAAAACTATATAATGGTTTACACTTGATGAATGGAAAACAAACACTTTGTATTCTTACTAACTATTATTTTGTTGAAAATGATGAACTTAACAATATAGATCATTATGGTTAGGTAAATTGATCAGCCTAATTATATGGAAAGTAATTATTTAAATTTTCTTGTTACACACATGCACAAAAGCGAGGCATGCACACACACAAACACATGCACATGCGCGTGCACACACACACATACCAATGTGTACTCAAGTGGAATGGAAATATGAATAAACATCTTAATATAATTAAATGCAATAATATAGTCTAAAATGGATTAACTGTTGTTTATGAACACTTATAGGTGCTATACTTAATGATTTATGTATGGTTGATTTATTTTCTTTGAGCTCGAAGGAAATTTTATAATGTATTATTTAGTGAAATATTTCCACCTGTTTTCAAAAATAAGTTTGTATACTTGTATTATTATGAAAATTTCATGTGTTTAATTGTATGTTTAATAATAGGAAATAAAGAGGCATCTATTTCCATCCCTAATTTTGGAAGGTTGATTAAAAACTTTGGTTACTAAATTTTTTTGGCATACTAATGCGGTCACATGTTGGGAGGTCATTATATTCCCAGCATATGAGTTTTTATAATACCATTCTAAAATTTCATAATAATAAAAAAAATATGGATAATGTGTTACACTAATCACAATTTGATCTCATGGATGTCGCTTTTTTAGATTAGGTAAATAGCTGGTTTTGAGGGGACCAAAACCAACCAATACAAGAGGAGAAAAGATATAACAAAGAGGAAACCAAGATGACACCTCTACCAAAGGATGAAAGGGACACAAAAATAATATACACAAATGATAATAAAAAACTCATCAAAATATGTAAAAAATTAAGCCAAGTCAAAAAAATCACACGACACAAATTATGATCCCACATCGTGAGCCCCTAATGAAAACTCCTTGTTACATGTATGAACCAAGCCAAGTTTTTGGTTTGGCCATAGTCCAACCTCCCCATACGGCGTGGGGTTTGTCGACCCCCTTAGTATTTCACCATTCATCTCAAGGTCAACCTATAACATACCCTCAATAGCATTCATTGATCATTGTACAACCCCTGTTTAAACACTACTGGCACCCCCAGTTTCTACCTTGTACAAGATTACCAAGTGCATTAAAGAGAGGTTCAAAATTTTAAATAAAAAAGGGCTAGCCCACCTAGTTGAAACTGTCAAGCTATTAATATTTGTAATGCAATAGACAAACTCCATCACCACCACCACTTGATAAACACCATTAAAACCCCCTTTCTAGATGTAAACCATCGAGACACGAGATCCACCAACTGAATTAAGGACCAAATTTAAATTCTCCCCATCCGGTTGGAGTGATAAACCACTTGACCCACACCTCCTCCACCACACAACCCCTCCTCCACTACTCTTGCTCCAAAACACACCATGCCACAATCGCCGCCGATATTTCTCTTATTGATCTTCCAATTTTCCACAGGCTTTATCTCACCCAATGTGTAAACCACTGTCTTGACATCATCTTGCCTTTTGTCTTCTCCACTGAATGAATCCTCTTCATTCAATTCATCGTCAACCTGTGAGACATGAATTTCATGGTTTGAATGATGATATAACATAAAATTAAATGCTTTTCCTTAAAATAATATTCAACAAACAAGAAAATAAATACAATACGGGGATGGTTGAAAGGAGAGAGGAGATTGAAGGATAACTATTGAACATCCTAGTTTAACTGAATAAGATGGTTTACTATGTATTAAATAATGCTAACATAGTCTCGATTTATTTCATCCTCCTTTTGAATTAGAGCACCACAAAATTTTTGAAGATGTGGAGTCTAACTACAAGTTGAAGTGGCATTTTGCTTTTTCCTTCATTTTGGGAGGAATGCATGGCCATGAATAAAATTAACATTGTCTTATTAATAGACATGAGTTGTTATTTTTATGTTTATCTTATTTATAAGCATTCTATATTTAGTTTTTTTGTGGATGAAGCAAAATTTTACAAAGAGGTGCACAATTATATATATGTGCATGGATTTTCTTTTTGTAATATGAAAAAATAAAGAGAATTGTATTATATTCCTTAGGACTGAATAAAGGAGAAGGATGACTTGTTTTTTGTGGATGTAGCCCACACTGAGTGAACCAAATTAAATATTGGGTTTATCTTGTGATTGAATGCTTATATTTATTTTAATTTAATTCTATTTTATTGTGTGTCGTGTTTCGATCCTAACAACTCGGTATCGAGTAGGATTTTGTTTTCATAGAAAAATATCATAGGAGGGCTTCTTGTTTGAGTGGGAGAAATGGTAAAAGATAGCAAGTTCAGGGTTGAGAAGTTTAATAGTAAGAAATTTCATCTATGGAAGATGCAAGTGGAGGACTACCTATATCAAAAGGATCTTTATCTACCATTAAAAGTGAAAGCTTTGAATTTGTTAGCTATGAAAGATGAAGAATGGAATGTTCTTGATCAGAAGGCACTCGAGAATAATACAGATTGTGATAAACATGCTACGGTAGCTTTCAATATTTATAAGGAAAAGACAATGGTAGATCTAATGAAAAAATTGGGTAAATTATATGAAAAACCCTCATTCTCCAATAAAGTATTTCTCATGAATTTTTTTCAATATGAAGATTGTTATCCAAAATTCACCCTCAAGGTAATTTTGATAACATGCATCAAATTATTCAGTCCTGAGCAAGTAGATTGATTCAAGGCCCGAAATCATGTTTTTGGGGGCCCTCAGCTTCTCTCTAACTCTCCCATCCAAGAAGAAATCCCAACGAGTTAGAAAAAGACAAAAATGCAAAAATAAGGTTGCAGGATTGTTTTAAAGAATTTCGGGTCTGAAGGGTTCAGGTCGTACCAATGCGGGTCGTACCAAGGTTCGTCGTACCAAGCTTGGGGCTGAAATACAAAGAAAATCAGCTAAGTCAGACATTTTTGTCCAGGCATTCCACGGGACAATCGGGACAAAGGTACGTGTGGACGCAGAAAAGTCAAACAATGTAGCAAAGCAAGGAAAATCGTCAAGTTTTTGTTTCACGCGGTTTTGGGACAGCCGGGACAAAAGTACGCACGGGACGTGAATCGGCTGATTTTCCGACAGACATCCATTTCAGGCGGTTCGGAGATATTTGTCCCAGGCAGTTCGGGACAGTTGGGACAAAAGTACGTGAGGGACGCGTGGGACGCGAAAAGGTGAAAAAGCCAAAAACAGAACAAGGAAGCCTGAATCGGCCGAAGTAGGAGATTTTCATCCGGGACAGTTGGGACAAAGGTATGCGCGGGACGTGAAAAGCCGAAACAGCCGAAGGCAAAGAAGAAAAGTCAACGTTTGACCTATGAACTTCAAACGGCCATAACTTTTGACTCCAAGCTCGATTTTCACAAAATTGGACTTTTTGGAATGAGCACGACATCCTCTACGCCAAATATTTTAAATAATGGTAGATATATTTAATTAAAAGAAACATATTTGGCTCCAGTCAGTTAATGCTCATTCCTGTCAAATGACAAAAAACGCCTGCCAAACCCAAAATAGCTGCCCACACTCAGAAGGCCATAACTTTTGCATTTCTCAACAAAATCACACAAAATTGGTACCGTTGGAATCTTGGCTCCGATCCGACACACAAAAATCAAGAAATTCTAGATTTGATAAGAAATTGGTCTATATTTTTTAGAAAACGTGGCTTGGTTCATAACAGTGTTTTATTTGGTGGTTGGGAGTGCAATTAAGAGGCATGCTCATCATTATTTCTCTGTTGTAGCACCTGGGACAGTATGGGGAGCCTTTTGCAAGTAATATATAATCATTTTACTCCATTTAATGCCTCTTACAAGTGGTTGAAGGATAGATTTCAGGATTTCCATTTTCCCTTCTCTTTCCCTTCTCATTTTTCTATAAATTGGAGTGTTGGGCTCATTGTAAAAGGGGAGGTAGTTTTGTAGAAAAACTCTACCAAATTTCTTTATGAAGATAATGTCTTGCAAGCCCTTATTTTGGACTCCTTGCATGGTGATCCAAGCCCTTTTCTTGTAACCGATTGAACTGTGCATATCAGAAAGCAATAAAATATAAGTTTGTGGATGCATCTTCCCCTTTTTTGTTTTCTTGCATTCTTCTTTCCCTCTTCAACCTTGATTACAATAATATTGTGTCTATTATTATTTTCTTGTAGGGATTCATTATCATTGTGTATGTTCGAGGTATTTTTGTGAATGCATTTTGCTAGATTGTGGAGAACTCTCATCACTCCTTCTAGTGTGCACTTTGCTTCGCATCTCATGCATTTGAAAACTACTCTCACACCCTCCTTTTCTCGGTGTATCACCGCTTTAGTGTAGGATTTAATTTTATGCATTCTCTCCCAAGTCCTTGGAAGTTTAGCTTAGAATAGTTAGTTTCCCTGCATTAGAGTACATTGTGGCGGGTAGTTTAGGATCAAGAACTAGCTTTCTCTGGAGGTCTATCTCAAGTAGCAATTCCCCAACTTGGAGATAGTACCCATGTTATCCAATCACACCGTGAGTTCAAATATATGCGCTTGTATAAACCATAGAAGGGTGCTATGATTCGGTGATAACAAAGATGTCCAAAGGTGATTAAGTAAATGATCATTTAAATGAATTCAACATGGTTACTAATCAATTAAGCTCTGTAGGAGTAAGTCTTGATGAAGTTAGGGATCTTCGGTTTTGTGCTCATTTCCTAAAAGTTGGAATACTTTGGTTATGGTGTGAGTAATTTTATTTTGGGTTCAAACACTTTAAAGTTTGATGATGTTATTGGTGTGATTTTTAGTGAAGAGATGAGAAGAAAAAACACAGGTGAGTCATCTAGTAATAATTTGAGTGTAGAGAAAAGGGTAAGACAAAAGAAAAATTAAAAAAGGTCTTGGACACCATTGAAAGTCTAAGAAGGGAAGATCTAAATCTAGAGGGAGGATAGTATGTTGGAATTGTGGAAAAATAGGACATGCAAATAAATATTATTGGTCTTTAAAATCAAGGAAAGATCAACAAGAAGGGAGAAAAGAGGAAAATGTAGCAGGTGATGTTTTACAACATCCTCTTATTATTTCTTTAGATATAAAATCAAAATCTATGGTTTTAGATTGGTGCTTCATTTCATCAATGCCTCATATACACTACTTTCAAGATTATGTTCAAGGAAATTTTATTAAGGTATATCTTGGTGATGATGAGCCATGTACCATTATTGGAAAAGGAAGTGTTCATGTTAAAATTTCATAATGGTAACACTTGGGTGTTGAATAATGTCACGCATGTTCTTAGCTTGAGGAGGAATCTAAATTTTGTAAGTTAATTAGTAGATGAGGGTTGTATGGTTATATTTTCAACAGATTTTAAAAAGTTTCTAAGGGTTCTCTTGTGGTAGAAACAGGTAAGAGAGTAGGTACTTTTTATTTATCCACTATTAGTGTTGATCTATATTCTATTTTAGCTACTACAGGTATAGACATAACTCTATGGCATCACAGACTTAACCATATGAGTGAGCGGGGGATGAATATTTTACATTCACGGGGAAAGTTGTCGATTTGAAAAACATAGACCTAGAATTTTGTGAGAATTGTGTGTATGGGTAAAAAAGTATGTGATATTTCTCAATGTTGGATCAAACAATAAAGATCAAAAGATCTTGTTCATATGGATGTGTTAGGGGCAACTCAGGTATCTTATCTTAGTGTTTCATGATATTATGTTACTTTTATTGATGATGCTACTAGGAAGGTTTGAGTCATCAAAAAGAAGAAATATGATGTATTTAATATGTAAATAAGTGGAAAGATTTGGTTGAGAATGAAAAGGTTTGGTGTTGAAGTATCTCGAGATCGGAAAATGGTGGAGAGTACTACAACAATGCATTTAATAGCTATTGTTCAAAGAATGGAATTTGTAGGGTGAAGAGAGTTCCTAGAACACCACAACAAAATGGTTTGTTAGAAAGAATAAAGAGGACTTTTTAGGAATTAATATTATCTAATGTGGAATAATTCCTTAGAATCGCAATAATAAGAAGTATGAATAGAATTATAGAAATGAGATATGCACACCACGAAGACAATATTTAATGTGGTTAACCCAATGTGGGCTACATCCACCAAGAACACTTGCTCAAATTTTACTACAAGCCAACATTCTTCACGATTCAATAATAAGATCTTGTTTGGATCTGCACTCAACAAACCCTCCCGAATTCACACTTGAATTCACACACACTATTCACCTTCTCAAAAAATTCATATCAATCCTATTGTATGCCCATCTATTTATAAGTACATCAATAGGTAGCCGAAGAGGTGGTTTTTAAAACAATGGGTACCAAAAAGCCATGGGCCCAAAAAAGCCCATGTGATTACCCATTACCCATGAAAATCTTCTTTAGGGGCTTCACCTCCCGAAACCCCTTGACCCATTGAGCGGTAAGTGGGACCGCTAAAAATATCCGAGTGTAACACATGGAAGGTGTACCAAACTCTAACATGAAAAAAGGCTCCACAAACATAACAATCTCCCACTTGAGACTCGATTTCCACTAAGCAAGCTTCTCAACCCTTAACTTTCATCCACGAAGGCCAACCAAAGCTGAACATAGCTTTAGTTTATCCTTGTGACCACCTTGGTCATCATTTCTATAGGATTTTGACTTGTATGAATCTTCTCCAACTTCAACTTATCTTCCTCCAAAGTTGTCTGATGAAGTGATATCTCAATTTGTATATGCTTCATCTTGGAGTGGAAAGAAAAGTTCTTAGCTAGGTTTATAACACTCGACTATCACTATGCAGCTTAAATTCCTCCTCCTTATGCCCCAACTCCTTAAGCAAACCTGTCGTAACCAAATAATCTCTTTGCTTGCCTCTATGGCAGCAACATACTCAACCTCTCGTGGTTGACAAAGCCACTAGCTTCTACAGTTGTGAAATCCATCTCACTACTGTCCCACCTACAGTGTAAATATAACCTACCATGCTCCTCCTACATCAACATCTAGCCAGCCATGTCGAATCTACATAACCATGTAAAGTGGTGTCTGATCCACTGTAGCAAAAAATTGTCCCCATGGTCCCTCTCAAATACCGAAGGATCCACTTTACTTCTTGCCAATGCTCTTTACCTGGATCACTCATAAATCTACTCACAGCTCCCACTTTGCATGGGCAATATCGAGGCCTAGTGCACACCATAGCATACATAAAACCGCCAACCGGCTGATGAGTAAGGTACCTTGGACATCTGGTTTCTTTCTGCTCTGTCTTGGGACACCACTCCTTTGATAACTTAAAATGTATTGCCAAAGGATTCCTAACTAGTTTAGCATCCTACATGTTAAACCTATCCAATACCTTATTAATGTACTCTTCTGAGATAAATTCAACTTCCATTCCTTCCTATCCCGAGTTATCCTCATACCAAGGATTTTTAAGCTACCCCCAAATCCTTCATATCAAAGTATTCATTTAGTTGTTTCTTGAGTAATTTTATTTCCTGCATGTTTTTACCTAAAACCAACATGTCATCAACATACAAACATAGGATAATATAACTTCCATCTTAAAATTTCTTTGTATACACACAATGGTCATAATGACGTCTAATATAACCTTTCTCCATCATGAAGCTATCAAAATTCTTATACCATTGACGTGGAGCTTGTTTCAGGCCATACAAGCTCTTCTTCAGTTTGCACACCATCTCCTCTTTACCTTTGACTTCATATCCTTCTGTTCTGCTGCATATATAGCTCCTCCTCCAAATCACCATGGAGAAATGTAGTCTTTACATCTAACTATTCTAAGTGCAAGTCTTCTGCTGCCACTATTCCAAGAATAGTTATGATAGAAGTCATTTTTACTACAGGAGAAAAAATCTCATCAAAATCTATACCTTGTTTCTGTGCAAACCCCTTAACCACCAACCGAGGCCTTATATCTTTTCTTTCCTCCTTCTTCATCTTTAACTTTGTACACCCACTTGTTATGCAATGCTCTTTTGCCTTCTGGTAGCTTCACCAAATCCTAAGTCTAGTTCTCCATGAGAGACTTATGCTCCTCATCCATGGCTTGCTCCCACTTTTTTACTGGCATCTACCTACATTGCTTCATCAAAGCTCTCTGGCTCTCCAATATCAGTGAGTAATAAATAATAAAGATAAGGATAAAACGTTCGGAGTTATTTTCTTACCCTAGAAGACCTCCTCACTATAGGAGTTTGGGATTCTGTTGAGTAGGTTCTGAACCGATTCATGGGTCACTGTCCCATCCAGAAGATCCTTTACCATTGCATATTATTTCTTGGATTCTTCCCTGTTTTCATGCAATCATTTCTTATACATGACTTTCTCATTAAAGACCACATCCCTAGACCGAATTATTTTCTCTTCCTTAATAATCCAACATTTAAATCCAAATTCATCACCACCATAACCAATAAAAGTGCATTTTTCGATTTAGGCTCTAGCTTGGTCCTATCATCCTTGTCAATATGAAAAACACCTCACATCCAAAGAATCTAAGAAATGAGTAATCAAATTTCTTACCATACCAAGCCTCCTCAGGTATGCCTCCATCCAAGGCACTTAAAGGTCCTCTATTTATCAAGTACACAATTGTGCTCACTTCTCGCCCAAAAATAAAGAGGCGATCCCGCATGTATCCTCATGCTCTAGCATGTTCCATTATTGTTGTATTCATCCTTTTCGACACTCCATTCTCTGCGGGGTTCTTGAACTGTCTTTTTCCGTGGATTCCATTCTTAAAACAATAATCATCAAAAATTCATTGCTGCAATACTCCCCTCCATTATTTGACCTGAGACATTTTAACTTAAGACCTATTTCATTCTCTACCAAGGCTTTCCATTTAACAAAAGTATCAAATACATCGATTTGTTTCTAATACAATAAACCCAAACTTTCCTTGTTGCATCATCAATAAAATTAACATAATAACTTGAGCCCCCAAGAGATTATACCGAGCCGACCCCCACACATCGAATGTACCAGCTCTAATTTAATCTCTTTCTTCTTAGGTCCAACCTTGAGAAACCTTAATCACTTCTATTTCCCATATATGAAAAGAATCCTTGAATCTAAAACCCAAGATTCAAGTAATATTATGCAAAGAAAGAATCAAAGCATCCTGACATACATTACCCGATGCCACATTTTCCTCCTTGTTTTCTTCCTATTATTTCTTCTTGTCCTAAAGCTCCCAAAAATCCTTCTTTACATGCCTAGAATTTCCACAAAGTGTCAAAGCATACTATCTTGCTTTTGGATTTTGACCTTGGCCGATCCTTTGATTCTCCACGCTTCCTCTATTCTTCTCTCCCCTAGTTTCCTTTGTCAAATCATTCCTTGAAGTAGAAGATTCACAAAGTTTTTTCTTCGCATTTCCTCACTTAGAATCACCCCTATAACATCCTCAAACTTTAACTTTGAGTTAGCAGGAACCGAGTTGCTTACCGCCATTACCAGGCTATTCCAACTCTTAGGTAAAGAGCAGTAACTAATAAAGCCCTAACTTCTTCATCAAATTCTATTATAACTGAATCTAGCATATTTACAACCATATTAAAATCATTTAGATGATCTGCACATGAACCATTCTCATACATCTTCATATTAATCAAATTTTTCATTAAAAATATCTTATTATTAGAGGAGAGGGTTTTTCATATAACTTCCTAATGAATCCATCAGTTCTTTTGTGGTCTTTTCCTTTGAAAAAAATTAAATAACACCGAAGAATCAAATAATCCGGCATACATTACCCGATGCCACATTTGCCTCCTTGTTTTCTTCCTATTGTTTCTTCTTGTCCTAAAGCTCCTAATGAGTCCTTCGTTGCATGCCTAGACTTTCCACAAAGGCAAAGATACTATCTTGCTTTTGGATTTTAACCTTGCCCGATCCTTTGATTTTCCACGGTTTCCTCAATTCTTTGTCTCCCTTTATTTTCCAATATCAAATCATTCCTTGAAGTAGAAGATTCACGAGCTTTTTCTTCGCATTTCCTCACTTAGAATCACCCCTATAACATCCTCAAACTTCAACTTTGAGTTAGCAGAACTAAGTTGCTTACTACCATTACTGTGCTATTCCAACTCTTAGGTAAAGAGCATAGAAGTAATAAAGCCCTAACTTCTTCATCAAATTCTATTATAATCGAAGCTAGCATATTTACAACCGTATTAAAATAATTTAGATGATCTCACATCTTGAACCATTCTCGAGACATCTTCATATTAAACAATTTTTTCATTAAAAATATCTTATTAGAGGAAGAGGATTTTTCATACAACTTCGTAATGCATCCATCAGTTCTTTTGTGGTCTTTTCCTTTGAAAAATTAAATAATAATGAAGATGCAAGACACAACTAGATTGTTCCAAGGGCCTTCTTATCCAAAAAATCCATTCTCGCATCTGTCATACTTGAAGGTTTGTTCACCTTCTCGAGATAGTGGACTATAAAGATCCTTCGATAAAGGTAATCTTCCATTTGCATCTTCCAAAGACTGAAATTCTGCCCATTGAATTTATCAACCCTAGATCTTCCATAGCTCCCACTCAATCTAAAATATTTCCCGTGATTCAACACTTCGCAAACCAAACTAGGCTTTGATACCAATTGTTAGGAATTAGTAATATCTAATGCGAATAATTCCTCGAATCACAAGAATAAGAGGTATGAATAGAATTACATAAATGAAATAAGCACAACACGAAGACAATATTTAATGTGGTTCACCCAATGTGGGCTACATCCACCAAGAACACTTTCTCAAATTTTATTACAAGCCAACAGTCTTCACATTTACAATAATCGAGATCTTGTTTGGAGTTACAATCAACAAACCCTCTCGAATTCACACACACTATTTTCCTTCTCGAAACACTCATATCAATCCTATTGTATGTCCATCTATTTATAATTACATCAATAGGTAGCCGAAGAGGTGGTTTTATAAAACAATTGGTACCGAAAAAACAATGGGCCCAAAAGCAGCCCATAATTGTTACCCATTACCCATAAAAATTTGCTTCGGGGGCTTCACCCATGAACCCCCATCGAGGGGGATTCACCCCCCCGAATGCCCTTGACCCGCTCACCAAAGAAGCGGGACTGCCATAAAAATATCTGAGTGTAACACATGGAAGGTGTACCAAACTCTAACATGAAAACAGGGTCCACAAACATAACAGGACTATGATGGAGTTTGCAAGAAGCTTGAGATTACATGCAGAATTTCCCTTACAGCTTTGGTAAGGTGCTATAGATATTTTTATTTACTTGATAAACGAGAGGACCTTCAAGTTCTTTGGAAGGTGGAGTACGTGAGGAAGCTTGGAGCAGTAAGTAGGTAAACTATTATTTTCTCGAAAGTTTTTGGTTGTGAAGCATTTATGCACATTAATAAAGAGAATAGGACCAATCTAAAAGCTAAGCCAAAGAAATGTACATTCATTAGGTATGGCATTGATGATTTTGGATTCCATTTGTGGAGTTTGGATGAGAAGAAAATTATTAAGAGTAGGGATGTTATTTTCAATGAAAGGGTTATGTATAGAAAACAACTACATAATAAGAAGTTGTAAAAGTATGAGTATGTAGAACTTGATGAGATAAAAGATAGAGAAGTTCTCAAAGGGCTGGAAAATCAATGAGTTGGCATCAATCATGGCATAGTCGGTGTTGATTCTATAGATGAAAATCAACAAGAACAGTAAGAGCCTCAAAATCTAGAAATTCTTGTGAGACATTCTTATAGGGTAAGTAAACCTTTCACATGATTATCTTTGTATGATATTTACTATTGTTTATTGACGAGATGGTAGAGAACCATAAATTTTTGAAGAAGCAATGCAATTAAAAACACATAAAAAGTTGGACTAGGGTATGGATGAGTAGATGGACTCTTGGATCACACCCAAACTTGGGATTTGGTTCGATTTCTTACGGGAAAGAGAGAATTACATAACAAGTGGGTTTACAAAGTTAAATGAAGAAGAGCGTCGAAAAAACAGGTGCATGGAAAGATTTGTTGTGAAGGGATTTTTACAAGAAAAAGGTATATACTTTGATTAAATTTTCTCTCTTGTTGTTAAATGACTTCCATTAGAATTGTTTTAAGTTTAGTAGTTATGGAAGATTTTCATCTTGAACAATTAGATGTAAAGACTTCTTTCCTTCATGGTCATTTGGAGGAATAAATATATATGGATCAGCCACGAGGCATATGAAGTTAGGGGAAGGATAATTTGGTATGCAAATTGAAGAAGAGCTTGTATGGCCTTAAGCAAGATCTAAGGCAAAGTGGTATTTGAGATTGTACAAGTTCATGATAGAACAAGGTTACTCTAGATGCCATTCGATCACTATGTTTATTTTAAAAGATTGGAAAACAACACCAATATTATCTTGTTGTTATATGTGGATGACATGCTTGTGGCACGATCAAACATGTAGTCCATATAAATGAGCTAAAGAGAAAATTAGCAAATACTTTTTCCGGAAGGATTTATGTGCAACAAACAAAACTCTTGGCATGAGAATCAATAGAGACAGGAAGAGTAGAATATTGAATTTGTCTCAAGAATAGTATGTGAACAAGTTGTTGGACATGTTTAGGATGCATGATGCAAAACCCGTAAGTACACCTCTAGCAGGGAACTTCAAGTTAAGTAAAGAACAATGTCCTAAAACACATGAAGAGTTGAATATATGCCCGTGAGTTCCAAATTCTTCAACAAAGTGTGAAGCTTGATGTATGTTATGGTATGCACAAGACCATACATTTCCCATGTAGTGGGAGTTGTGAGAGAGATACATGAGTAATCTAGGAAAGGATTCTTTGGAATGCGGTCCAATGGATTCTTAGATACTTGAGAGGGACCAGTAGTAGATAGTTGTCTTTATAGAGGGTTATACATTTCTTTACATAGATATGTTGATGCGAGACATGGCTTGATATTTAGATGGTAAAAGGAGCACCACAAAGTTATGTATTCATGGTTGGTAGTAGCACAATAGCTAGTTCGATTTCAAAACTACATAAAATTGTTTCCTTGTCTACTACAGAGGAAGAGTATGTTGCTACTATAGAAGCAAACAAGGAGATGATATCGATGCAATGGTTCATGGTAGAGTTGGGAAATAATCAATAGGATTACATATTATTCAATGATAGCCGAGTTTAATTCATCTTTCCAAGAAATCAACATTCCATTTGAGAAACAAACATATACGACTCGGTATCACTTCATTCGATCAATTTTGAATGATGGACAACTCGATGTTGGAGAATATCCATACATGTCAAAATCCTACCGATATTTGACAAAGGCAATGATAAAAGAGAAGATGGAAGGTTGTTCAACTTCAAAGGGTCTTTAAGATTGATCTTGAAGAAGAGAAACAAGTTAGAGAAGAGTTTGAGGATGAGATGTAATAATGGGTTGCAACAGTTGGTATCTAAGTGGGAGATTTTTGAAGATGTGGAGTCTAAATACAAGTTGAAGTGGTACTTTTCTTTTCCTTGATTTTGGGAGGAGTGCATGGGCATGGATAAAAATAGTATTTTATTTTTAATATACAGGAGTTGTTTTTTATGTTTATCTTATTTATAAACATGTTATATTTAGGTTTCTTGTGGTTGAAGATTTTTTTTACAAAGAGGTGAATCGGTTACATATATGTGCATGGATTTAATCTTTGTAATATGAAAAAAGAGAGAGAATTGTATTTTATTCCTCAGGATTTAATAAAGGACAAGGATGGATTGTCTTTGGTGGATGTAGCCCACATTGGGTGAACCAAGTTAAATCTAGGGTTTATCTTGTGAATACATGCTTATATTATTTCTATTTTAATTCCATTTTTTTGTTCATCTATGTTTTGATTCTAACAGAAAACACATATTAGCTTCATAAGCAACCTTCTAAAACTTGTCACGGATAAGATGTGACTTCTCAAAGTCAACTACTGTTCACATTTCTCATCGAAGCTGTTCAACAAAAAAATTTAGGTTATGTTTTTTCCCACATGGACGTTCTTGCATAGTCAAGAAAATACCAGTTTAGATCATGCCTTCATACAAGGGTAAACCACAATAAGTACGCCGATAGATCTTTTCATTCAAAAAAATACTTTGAGCTCCCATAACTCTAAGGGAAGAGCTAAGAGATGATTCCAAATAGGGTGTTCCTAAAAGGTCTATTGTAAAGTCAAACCTTGTCTCCACCAGCACAAGTAGATAGTTGTTTTCCCATAAAACAATGGTTCTCCAAGAACCACCCTTTGTATGTATGATTCTTCCTAGAAACAGAAAAGGAAATTTCCCCCCAAGATCCCTAACTTGTACCTTGCATTCCCATTTCAACTTTCACAACTCTTTCACGGAATAGATATTTCGTAGGAGGCCTTCAAACCTTTCAATCATGGAGTATTTGTTTTTATTCTTGGCATGATCAAATACGACCTCCAAAATTTCAAAACTATGGAGCATATTTACACCAAGATGGCATGAGTGTCATAGGATCCGTTTGAGCATCAACGAAGAGCCCAGATACCCATGATTTGGCCACAACAAGGGGAGACAAAGGAGCCAATCGAATCACCATAGAGGGAACTAGTTTTCTTCAACCTTAATTTGGTTGCTTTATGGATGTCCTTTTTAATGGGGTTTTTAGATGAGTTTTATTACCTATGATAAACTCGTATTATTTTTCAATATTTCTCAATTATGCAATATTTTCCCAAGAAATTTAGGATTTATTGTAACTTTTCATCCTTGAGAGAAAATGTGCATTGAAGTTTTAGATCATGCATTGAAAATTAAGAAGGCAATGTTAAAGGTATTAAATAGATATTTTAGTGGACTTTTGATTTTGAATTCTAATTAATAAAATAAAAATTGATATCACACAAATGTGGTTAGAAGGTGATATCCCATAAACCAAAATCTCTAGGAGGAAATAAAAACCATTATGTGAATATGCTAAAATCTTGAACTTGCGTTTATTTTTAATTTAATCAAACAATTATTGTTTTCAATCAGGCACCACCACTATATTCACCATAATAAAAATTTCTATTACCATATGTTACAGATATATATTCCCTCTCACATTCCATTTTATATACTTCCAGAATATGTATGTTAGTTTAAAGTCTTAGGAAAATAGGTCATTTTTTATTTTTAATTTCATTTTATATTCATAAAAATTGATAATTAGGAAATTTAAAGTTTTAATTTTAATGTTTCTCGTCTAAATAGAGTTTACGAATAAGATAAATGTAACACCCACATTTTACACACACAAATACAACACACATAATAACATGATATTTTTTGGCTTACATTGCTTGATACATAACATCACATAGGATCACTTAGGATAATGTATAACACATGAGATGTTTATGAACCATGGACCCACATATATAACATGAAATGCATGATGTAAATAAAACCACATTGCTAAAAATGAAAAATTACAACAATGACCCACTACAATATACACTTACTCATAGGCACTTCCCACAACACATCATTGTTCATGGTGAAATATTTATTACAATCCTATTTTTATTAGTTGACTATAATTTTCTAAAGAACACATAACATGGGATCCTTCATTCCTCTTACAACTAGGTTGCATGTTTTTGTTTAACATTTCACCTATAGTGGTTCCTTTATAATTTACTCGTTTCTATTATGGAAATAAATTTATATAGCTTGATTATAATTAGGAACATATATACACACATGCGTCTTTTAATATTTTACTTAAAATTTGTTTCCAAGATCCAATTTTACCTAGTCCGAAAGAAATACTCTCGTTACATGGAGGAAAGATTCATAGGAATAAAAAGGAAGGTTACTAGATCAATAGAAAACCTATCCTAAGTTCATTTCATAGCATTGTTTAATACTAAAAATACACTCTTTTCATCTTCAAGCTACACAACCAACTATGTAGGTTAAATTATTAAATTGTATCTTTCTTGATTCAAAACCGTTGCTCTAATTAGGGATTTATATTTTCATAATCATATTGTGCATGAAGAATACACTACACATGTGGTCCCATTATCGATATTTTTCCTTGAATTTAAGTGACAAATTTCACATTTCAAACTACTTTTATTTCATCATCTTAATGATTCACTCTCAATAACAACGAGTTAATTACATGTTTTGACTATAAATTCTACTTTCTAAGTGATCCTCTATTTAATATATTCCTATCTACGCCAATGGTTCTACTAACTTTTACAAGTCAAACTAAAGTGCAATTTCCTTAACCCACAAGACCTTGGCTACAACCAAAGGTATCCTAATCCCAAGGCTACATTTCATTTTCACATTAGCATCATTGTTTAATCCACTTTTATGCAAAAAAATAATATGATCATGCATCATATTTGTTTTTTAAATTTATTAGGTTGTTGTATTAGTCATGGAGCTCTAATTTATTACATTCATTTTATGATTGAATTTGACGTTTTAGTTGGTTTTGACATCGTTCAATGGCGTACCATTTTTCCATAATAGACATTCCTTAGTTTACTCTTATTTACCATTTCACTAACTACATTTGCATAGTTACTTTGGTCCTGTATTAACATCATTTGGGAACAAATGTAATTCCTATAACACTTACGTAACACTAGGGATTTAAGACTACAAGGAGTATGACCTCACACAAGACAACTCATTTCATTTCTCTTAGACATGTAAGTATTAAGTGTATATTGCAAGAGAGATATCCCAAATAATCTTATGCATTACAAAAGCCTCTTAAGGACCTATTTCAATTGTTGGGTAAATACACAAGTAATTCAACATGTAGTCTCCACTCACATAATTTAGATATCACAAAATATCAATCATAGGTACAACCACCAACTATCTTGCAAGGATTTTTTCACCCACTAGGGTACCAAGGAAAATTACACATAAAGGGGTTAAAATTATTCATGATATGATCAAACCTAACACATCTAGACATGATCACCTCATTATTATACCCCTGTTACATTAATTCTTGTTGTCATTGATGTTAAAGGAGTTTATGAGAATGGGAGAGTGAAAGATCAGGCTTCTCATGTGTTTATCAAAGGTTCAATATGAGTTCATGTGGTTTCAAGAAGGCAGGGCCTTGAAGGTTGAGTGGTACTGTAATTTCAGGGTGGTTTCAGGTCCCCAATGAAGTGTGATAGAATGATACATGCGAAAAATCATGGGAGTGGATTTAGGCTAGTTGTTAAAGCATGTGTGAACTAAATTTAGGCTCAAATCATCCCCAAGAGTCAAGTTCCTATGGTGCCCAAAATTTGGTGTTGAGAACACTCGGTGTTCATATATGAAAATGAGATGGTATGGATAGTTTCAAACCTATTCCTTTCAAATAAATCAAAGGATATTATGGAAAAATGTGTCTTGGTGCTTCATGCAAAATTTTAGGTCATTATGACGTCCTTGGAGAAAGCTATGTAAGTTTTTACAAAACTGGTCTATTGAAAAGCTCATTTTGAGCTTCCTGGCTTCTTAGCACTCATGAAAAAATATATTGTCTCCTTTAGATAAATTAGAGAAGGTATTTTTGAATAGGTATCTAAGAATGAATTATTAAAAAAATTCAAGTCATTTGGACTTGTCATTGAAAAGATATGAGTGTTTCGGTGAAGTAATTTTTCTCCCTCCTAAACTATGCTTTAAATCAAAAGAGCAAAAAGGTAATATTGGTCTCAAATTCCTTGATAAATTATAAATATTTTTAGTTCCTTAAGTATTATATATAGGTTATTTGATAAGTTGACATGGTCTCCATTTTAAGATCAAGCTACAATCTTAAGTGCTTTATGCTGTCCTAAAAGGATGTCTAGAAACATTATCTTGAAGACATGGTCTTAACGAATATTCCTTCACTCTTTACACTCAGTCAACCTTATCATAATTTTTAGAAACAAAAATATATTTTCTAATCTTTTTTATGGAGCCCTTGATAAAAATCTAAAAGTGGGTAGTCCATCTACTCATAGACAAGCTCTTGGTGTCATTGTTAACTTGTCCTAGGTATGAGTTGTCAATAATTCCTCTCAAAAGTGGTAATCACATGTTTGGGTCATTGAAATTAATGGAAAAGGATATTTTCAAGGTATCATTATAGATATTTAAATGGATACTCAAACAAGTAATAAGTTCAATCATAATAATATCAAGCTAAATTTAAACACAAGGTAATTCATGTTCTCTTGCTTTATAATAACGGTGATACAGAGAAATTAAAAACTTTTCTTTGGCATTATAAAATAAATCCTCATGCTTGAAGGATCAAGACATGGCTATTCAAAATCTCACCATCAAGGTGTTTATACAATTTTTAAAATGGAAGATGTGTTTGTATTAGTACTCCTAGTTGTCCAAAGGAGCTAGGAGTTTATATTGAAGTTTATTCTTAACTATAGCAATGTTTGAAGAAAATGTTTAGGAAGCTTTCCTATCTCTTAGGATCAAGTAAATGTGGTTTTATCATTTAAGGGGAGCGTAATATCTAACTAGTCTTCTATTAAATCAAGGATAATAATGTAACCTAGACACCCTCATTCTCATTAACACCGATCTTTTCACTAGACTAGACCCTACAA
Source organism: Taxus wallichiana var. yunnanensis (assembly GCA_018340775.1). Lineage (NCBI taxonomy): Eukaryota > Viridiplantae > Streptophyta > Pinopsida > Cupressales > Taxaceae > Taxus > Taxus wallichiana. The sequence goes on along the minus strand of CM031242.1, from coordinate 853,638,425 downwards.
ACTATTGATGTCTCAGGAACATATGAAATCATTTCTTGTTTAAAAATGGATTTGAAAAGGTGGAGGGAATTTCAACAAAGAACCAAAAGAAAGAAATTTAATTTTTCATCCATTATCAAAGGAAATATAAAAAAATTCTATCGGGCCATTCACTACCGGAACCCTGTTTTAGGGTTTTCACAAATTTCATTTGCTTGAAACTCACAAATTCTGTGATAAAAATTCTTGAAACTTGGACCAAATTTTTTTGGTATGCACTAGAAAATTTTGTGAAATAAATTTTATTAATTGATTAAGAATTATAAGATAATTTCTTATCGAAGTTTTGAAACCTATCTACAGTCTTCTTGTTAACAATTGCATTGATCATTTTACATCCTTCCTTAGAAATTGAGATGGTTCATGGGTTGGTTTGAGTTCTAAGGGCTTGAATAAAGGTTTTTGATCTTCTGTATCATTTGAAAATGTTTCTTCAAAGGAAAAATTCTCAAAGTTCATCCAAATAGTGGAATACTCGAACACGATCGGCTAGTGTATACAATCTCATTTGAATCAATTGAACAGAAATGGAAGACTTCTCAGTTACTTATTCTTGTTTCTTGAAGTGGAGGGAAAAAATATTGTAAATAGAACTCCATGCATTTGAAAGTTGAAGGGGAAAAATCGAATTTGAAGAGTCTTTTTCTAAAATTTAAAGTTGGTGCTACTTTTTTTTGAAAATAACTCAAGGTCTAGGATTGAAATGGAAGGTGAAAAGTCTGTGACAATATGACAAAAATTCTAATCAAGAAAGATAATAATCATGAACTTGTTATTCTTGTACAAGGAGTTGAAAAGTTAGAAGACATTGAGTATGAGGATTGAAAGAATATATAACAGGAAGATATAGCAAGTGAAAGCTTACTTGAAAGGAAAGTTCACTTTGAAGATATAGTTGACAGAAATGAAGTTGAGAAAAATATAACAAACATAGTCTTGTGTAAATTTTTTTAAAGAGATAGTAGTGTAGATCAAAGTGAGAAAAGAAAAGGAGCAGTGATTGTATGTGAGAAAATAAATGAATTATCTTGATTTGATGTGCACAAGAATTTCTTGAAAAATATAGATATGCAGTATGAAAATTCAATGCTTAGGATCGTGATACAAGGAGAGGAAGTGAATTTGAGTGAACTATGGTGAATTATGGAATTGTGAAAATCTATGAGAGTATTTACAATTCAATAAAAAGGTACGAATATTTGAATTCAAAGATATAGATTTTGGTGAGAGAATAATGTGTGTGAATTCCCAAGTCATTAAGAATAAGTGGCAAAGATATAAAGAAGAGAAAAAATAGTGAGTTACATGTTTATATAAGGTGTGTTGAGTGAAGAGAGATTTTGTGAGTTAGAAGATAGAGGTGAACTAAATACATAGCTCATTGTAAATTTTTAGGAACTATATAGATAGAGAGGAAGTGTGAGAAAAAGTTATAAATACGAGTTAGGTACAATTTTGGAGGTTAAGAAAGAGTGATTGAATTGAGGTAGATAGCTAAGAAAAGTTACAGAGCAAAAGGAGATAACAAAACAAAGACTCAATGGATAGAAATCATTAATCAATAAGTATGATATAGAGGGAATTAATCATTAAGATGGATTGCAAATTTAGGGTCATCATTAGTTTTTGAAGACGATAAATAAAGAGTGACAAAATTGTTTGAACAAGTCTAAGTGTAAGCTTAGTTGTTGGGGAGTTGAAGCTTCCTTGTGAGTTGAAGCTCACTAAATATCAGTAGAAGCTGATTGAATTGTAGGGGGTTGAAGCCTCCAGAATAGGTAAAAACCTTGTCAAATTGAGGAGTAGCAGCTCATGGTTGAGTTGAAGATCAACCTTAAAACTAATGTAACAGAAGTAGGAAAAACTGGTCCTAACCATAGTTCATAGTTTTAGTGGGTTTTCTTCCCATTTTGGGTTTCCCACATTAAACCTTGTGTCATTATGTACTCTCTTGCAATTTTATTGTACGATTTTATGGTTTTATCATATCAAATTTAAGAATGTAAAATTTTGAAGACACTGATTCACCCCCCTCTCGTTGTCTTAGTTTCTAACATTTACTCATCCCGATATGATAAGTTTCATAACATATATGCACCACCTCATAAAATATCAAGGAAATAGACCTTAATAAGACATATTAGGTGTGAAGCATGAAGACGATTAATGAGATCATTGTTTTATACCTTGGAAAAGGACTCCAATAGGGCGGGAAGTACAATAGGCATTAAAACTTGTTCTTTTAATTTATTTTTGATGAGATGATATTCTACCTAGCATTTTCGGTGTTAAGGAAATAAACTAATAATTAACATAGCAAAATATTAGTTTAACATCTTAAAAACATAGGTGCAACCTAGATTACAACTTCACAACCAATTCGACATTATAAAATATAGCCACATTGGTATTCCCTTTCAAAATATACAAAGAACAATTCTTCGAACAACAATACATATCATTATTCTATGGTAATACATGTATTGCAAGATGAATACAAATTTACAATGACAAATCATTAATTACAACATATCACATCCGAGAAAATCCCTCTTGTTCGAGTACCCGCAACTAACATTGTATTAGTCCTAGGAATGAGTATGGATATCCCCTATACTCAAGTATAAATTCACACATTCATAACTATTAACATTCTAAATGAAATAGAGAGGGAGAGAGAGAGAGAGAGAGAGAGAGAGAGAGAGAGAGAGAGAGAGAGATTTTCTCATGCATTCACGCTTTCAAATTCAGTTACACTTAACATTTTTCGTACTAAGAGAGAGAGGGTAAGGATGAGAGATAAATTTAGGAGACATTTTATTTTCCATTTTCGATATCATAAGCATTTTCATTTCATGTCCAATATCATTTAATTTCAAACTGATTCACATTTCCCAATTCATTTACATTTTCAAATCAGTCAAGTATCAATGTCATTTCTAGAGAGAGAAGACGATGGAGAGAGAAAATCACCATACATTTCAAAATTCATTTATAAAAGATAAAAGATCAAATAAAATTATACATATAATTGCAATGGTATTACAAGGTCACACACGTGGCTAGAAGTCAAATGAGACTGAAAAATGGGATTCTAGTTGGTGAGGAAATTGACCAAAACATCAAAAGTTCTTACAAACTGGGTCTTGAGATCACTCGGTTTAATTTTGATCATGAAGTATGATGATTTCTACTTAGTCTCCCATATATAGAGATTTCATCATGTCCAATGGAGGTTGATTATGAAGAGCAGAGCTCAAGTTATAAGGGAAACTTCGGGGCTAGTTATTATAATTACGTAATCAACTCTTATTGCACAATGACCAGTGGGCCCCAAAACCCATTTGTAAAATTATATTCTGAAGGTATTTTCATTGAACTAAAGGTGGGTTATGATATTTTATTGGAAGTATAGAGGTAGGAGGAAGTGGATTTCAATTTCACTCAAGGTAAGAAACAACCATAAGCCAAAATCGATCGTGTTTTATTAAAATGACCATGTCACCATAAGTGACTAATAAGCTAAGAGGGTTTAGGAATATGAATTGCAAGAGCGTTAAATAATTTCAAACAACTTGGTTAAGGTTCCTATGGTGTTCCATGTTACTAGGGTCATGAAAAGAGTTTGGTTTTGTAGTACGTTAGGGTGTGGCGCTCCATGCACATGACATTCGGAGTTTTTTTTTTTTTTTTAAATTCGGAAGAAGTGAGGTTTTATCATTGTTTGGAGTTACATTTCCTCATAATTAACATTTAATTTGAAAATCCAAGAAATAATGATAGTTGAATTTAGAGCAGATAAAGTGCACACCTAATTCATGCAAAACTTAAGGTCACCACATTCGATGAGGCCGCATAACTTGCCACATCAACTACCATGCCCAAGCCACATAGCTCACCAATATCTGGATGTCAAGGACCATTTACTCCACACTCCTAAGAGACACCAAAGTAATCACATCATATGCATTCAAGGTCAAAGTGCCTTGCATGTTATAATGACCAACATGGACAACTCAGCATCCCTGTCACTAAATCCCTTGAAGAAACCATTACAAAACAAGCCAACACACTTTAAATGAAGCGGCCATTTGGGGAAAGATATGGAGGCCACGAGTACTCATAACCAGTCACACTTCACTTTAGTAAGAGCTCTGTTCAATGAGGGATGATTGAAATTTATGTGTTTATAAGAATAGTCATCCAATCTCATGAAATATCCAATGCAAGCACTAGATATTAGAGTGGAGCACCTAAATCTAGCCTCCAAATCACTAGAGTCGAATGGATGATTAATTTATAATGCGTAAATCTTAACAGATTCAGAGGCACGAAAAATCTAGACATTGGCTCGGCCAGGTCATTTTGTACTAATTTGAATTGGTATAACAATGAATACAAATGCATCCATCACGAGATCTAAATCATGGCCACAAGCATAAAAAAACCCATTTTGTGTATATCCTGTAACTATGATATTCCATGAAGCATATTTCTTTGGGGCATTCTGTCAACATTTCACATGCCATGTTTTATGCTCCCTCATTTTGTATCTGCTTGAAAGTTATAAAGCTTTTTCAACGAATACATTTTCAACACATCCCGCAGTCATTACTGCCAGCGTGGTCTAGACCAAGAGAGTTTTTGTAGGGACGTGGGATAGAAGGAAAGGAACTTTCTCTTCCTTAATAAATACAACTACTCTAAATAAAATATAAAGAGCAGGAAATACGAAGTGGTAGCAACGACTACCTTGAGAATGGAGCTGAAAAATGTTACAGTGCACAACACAAGTGGACAGAAGCAGGAGGTAAAATCAATATGGCTGTGCATTACACCTAATTGAGTGCCTCCTAAACCTCAATCTTCTCAATCTTCTTCCTACAAAAAAACAAAATGTTGACAGAATGACATGAAGTAGTTCCTTCCTTCTCATACGCGTGACCTGCTTCAAAAACAAATACAAGTCAAGATCAATCAATTTGTGCCTCCCTACAACCATGGCATTCCATGAGACTTCAGATCTTTATTTGAGGCATTTGAAAACTATTCATCTTCCTTGTATAGGCGTCCACATTGTGTAAGTCTAACATAGCTCAAGATGATGGAAATTACATTTGGATTGTTAAACATGCCCCCACGCCAAATAGTGGGTTACAGATTTAGCTCCGTGTGTAAGGATGATCTAACTCGTTGTGGTACTGATTGGATGAGGGCTAATAGAGAGATGTTTGGCACAGTTCCACCTAACATCCTGTTCAATTACTTATTGGTGTTTACACTCGCTGCAACTATCCAATTACTGCTAAATTAATTACAACGTTAACTTAGGTTTCAGCGTGATTCTGGCCTTTGGATCTGAAATAAAGTGCATGCATTGTTATGAAAGGAACGTGAGAGGTTGGAGAGGATGTTAATGGATGCCCATGCTATGTACACACTGCTGCGACATGCCACCATCTGCCACCAGTTCGCCTTCCCACACAAAATAGCCCACGTGCCTTCACATGGAGTTATTTACTCCATTGACCAACCTCGCCATCCCAAATCCCCCTTTTTTATTAATATTTTTATCTTTGTTCCATTTATTTATTTAGTTTTTCTTATTTATTTATTTTTGGCTGATAGAATTCATTAGAGCCAATTTTCTTTGTAACTGTTTTTTTTTGGGTAGTCGTCTTCTTTTTAAAAAAATAAAATAAAAAATCACGTTGTCATTATCAAGTCTTCTTGATAATTGCATCTTTATATTCATGGTCGTCCTCTACCTTTTGGCAAATTCATTTATGTATTTGTATTATAAATTTTGTGATATTTATACGCCTATTCCCTCCATTCTTGTCTGTAAAATTCATTAAATTAAAAATTAGGTTGAGAATGGATAATCAGATGGTTTCAAGGAGAGGAAGAGTGGAAGATACAAATCCTGCAGACACATAATATACAATATTATTTGAATAAAATATCTGTGTGGAATTCCTTGGAGAAGTATCGAAATAAGCCTCATATTTTATCCAAAGAGAATTTTAAGCCTTCTCTGGATTTTTGCTGAGAACAAAAACAAGGACAAAAGCCGCAAAAGTTAGCAAAGCGAAGAAAATATTTATGATGATACAGTGTGTGAGATCCATGGTGGCTTTCAGCAACAGGTAAACATTTCATATTACATAATTTTTGTTCTCAAAGGTGGTGGATCAAAGCATGTTTGAAATTCAAAGATACAAAAATTTAATTTTCTTTTCCAAGGAAACATTGGAGAAGGAAAAAGCCAAGCTCCGACCGAACCTTCATGTTTATGCAATTGCAAGAATGTTTGAAACTGAAAAATTAATAGATGAGGAATGCCCAACTTTGTTGGAGATAAGTAGCAACTCGATTCTGCTGCTTCTACCAATGCAGAAATTTGTCAATCCTCTGCCTTAGATCTATCCTCAAAAAAAAAAAACAGGTTCAATCAAACTCTTTGCACATTTTCCTTTTTGGGGGGTGATTCGGGAACCCTTTGTTGTCATGTTAATATACAATGTTACGGCAGGAAAACATTTTTCTTTTTGCAACCAACTATCCATCCCAATTCCTTGATGCAATGAAACATGGTCAATCGATAATATTGTTTGTGTTTTTTGGTTCACACGGTTGACTTCTCTCAAATTCGTTAATATCTTTGATGAAGAGATTTTTTAAGAAGCAAAACAGTTTTAATATGCCTATCAGCCTCTCACAAGCACCTAAGGATGCTTTTGCTTGTTATATATCTTTTTCGTAAATAAGGGATCGTCGGAAGGGGCCGCCGATTATGGAGAGGGAAGAATAAATCGGGCATTATAATAAAGTGATGGGTCACATAAAATCCCCATTATCATGTCTTCATCTTTGTTGATACTAATAATATTGAAAATGGTGGACATGTAATGTGATGTGGGGTAGTGCATATTTGAATTACTTAAACAATTATAAAAATCCACATTAAGTCAACAAAATAAGCCCTTCCTTGGTTGGATGGATTGGTTTCTTCTAATATATTATAATCATTATTACACTTGTGTAAACTATGCCTTTGGAGGTGGTCCTCTCACTAACATAATGGTTAATTAGTTATTAGCATAAGTAGGTTTATTTCCTTTCTAGCCAAGTCGGATATGAATCTTGAGTGCACCTTGGCATTGATATAGTGATTCTCTAGACCTTATGTTCCTTTCTACCTAGCTCAAACATACCTTTTCAAGGTGCATCTTGAGTTTATTTTAAAAACTCTAAAAACCATCATATTTCGCTATTCAAATAATATTTCACCTTCATTCATTACAAATACTAGTTTAATTAAAAATAAACGCCACTATCAAAGTTCTCCCAAATATAAATATCTCGTTGAACTTTTAATGAATGGATTAAATTTTGAATTATATAGAAGTTGAACACACATTATATTACTAAAAGCACTATCAATAAATATATATTATACATAAAATATTTATTAAAACTTCTGTTTGTCTATTTAATTTTTCTAAATATTATACTTTATAACTTTGGCTTAAGGCCATAGAGACATTTAAGGTGGTAAGTTCAAGGTAAATAATGACGGATGACTATAAGAAGATTCAATTCCAACACACAAGAATCTTGGGGAAATTTTCTCCTTCTTATATGTTGTAGGATAGACTTACATGTGTAAGATAATAACTTGCAAGGCCCATATTATGCTTAGAAATATCTCTCCTACAATAGGATGACACACCCACAACATTTCAAAAGGGGCATATCCAAATACTTAATATTACATATAGTGATTTTATATTGTTTCGCCAAAAAAATTAATATTATAATATCACTAAATTCCCATAAATTAAAACCTCATAATTGAATTTAAAAACCCTTGATCATTGCATTTTCAATAATACTAGTAATTGCACACACACCATGTAATAGAGAGACTTAAGGGGATGTGATGAATATGATAAACTTGAGGGAGGGAAACATTACATGAGGAAGTGAGGTGATGAATAAGGGGTTTGAAGGAGGATAAGTTTAGGGGAAGGGAATTTTTGTAGGGGAACTAATAAAACTCCTCTTTGTTATGACTAGAAACATATAAACCATGTGCTAATTTTTTAAAGTTCTTAAAGGAGAAATAGGGTGTGGTGAATTGGTCATTAAAGAATTGTACTATTGAAATATCTTGGAATAAATCCAGTCATTGTCAAAAATTATTTCAAATGTTAATAGAGGAAAAAACTAACCAGTCTTTGAGTGGAAGACATTATTGTATTACATGGAGAGACATCTCCGTTAGTCAATGTGAAAAGTCTCCTTTGCCATCACACATAGATAGGAAAACTTACATATGTCCACACTTTTAACTCCACATCTGTTAGATGTGGAAACTTTACTTTTATAGTTATTAATTTCGTTGATATGAGTACATGGATATGTTGAATGAATGGATGTTTGTCGGGGAAAGATACAAGAGATATCATAATGTATGTTGATGCATACGGACATGTGTAGCATTTATGATATATTTTTATGGATAGGAAACCAATATAATGTTCAAGAACTAGATGAAAAGATAAAAAATGGCTAAATCAATGGAAGATACAAAGTTAGGTGATCACATTAGTAGTTTGCGGAGCTATCGGATGTGATTAATATTGAATTGTAATACTCATCCATAATGAAATACACATTCTAGCTTCGAGGACCCTCAAAGAAAATTCTCATGCATGTTGATCTTGAGACAAAATGAAAATCCAATACTAATAAAAATCAAATGATCAAGTCGATCTCAAGTAATAGTACAATGTTGATGTGAGAAATATTCTAAGTGTAGTGTAGTGGAGAGACAATGTATATTCATTTGATAGGTTTGAATATTATAATATGGATTATTTATCATGGAAATATGGACCCATTTTATATTTATTAGTTTTTTGTGGTGTTTTGTATCATGAATTAGGGACATAGAGATGTTTTTTCAAAGCATGCACATCACAAAATTGAAAATACAAATACAAATGTGGAGCACGTTCATATCATGTATGAGTGGGAGTGGTACTAAAAATTTGACACTAAGAGGCTCATCATCATTATTATCTATCACTAGATCAACATACTACAATTTCTTGCACGAGTTTCCTCTCGTATAATATTTAGTATATGATATCAAATGTTCCCAAACCATTTGCTATAATTATCTTAGAGAGAAGGTAACATGTAGTCAATTCAATGTAGTTGTATAAAACATTGGTGGAAGCTCTAAATGAGGAATAAAGAGCGCACATATGAGGGAATTTCCCCTACATATCACACCCCCATTGATTCCATTGTTAGTCTCATGAAATTGGTTGTCATCAAGTTCAATAAAAATTCAAAGAAGTTGCGAGTAGATTGCGAAACAACTATTGTCCAAATATACTCATTCATTAGAGAAAAGAAGGGTTCACTTTAAGAAACCCCCACAAAAAAAAAAATTATTATAGAAAGGTTGGTGAATTTCGGAAACAGACTTGTAGAAAATGGAGAAAATATTAAAGAATAGATTCGCAACAAAAAAACATGAAAGACCGAAAATAAGAAATTCTATAAATGTGCAAGACTGCAACAGAAAACCACGCAAGTACATGTGCAATCAAACGGTCAGTCAGAAATGCAGGCAAACGACTGCACATAGAGGTGGGTGGTTGAATGTGCGGATGTCTGACTGTGTATGTAACCGCATGCTTTCAAATACACACATGCAGTTGGGCGGCATGCCCAACAACACATGTAGTCACAAATTCAGCTGCCCGGTTGCATATGTAGCCACCCAGCTGTATTCATTTCTTTGCAGTACTGTAGTTACATACACAGCCGAGTGTCTGCACCTGCATCTTCCCGCTTGCAAGTGCATCAGCGTGCGGGGGTGCAGGAGACGATGTAGCCGCTTTCCTGCGCTCGTATGACCTTTTCATCTGGTTACAAACCACTTCTACCACCACCTCACTTGTTAATCACCTATATATATCGGGTACTCTTCCATTCTACAGCCTTATTTCATTCTGTCGTTTCTTTGCTCCAGCTTCCACGCCTCCAAACATCAATCATGTTTTAGGCTACAAGAATCCAGAATCCAAGGACCAAATTAAAATTCACAAATGGCTTCTCAATGACATATTTGCAAGAATTGATAACACCTCTAAATAAAGATGGGGCTTAACTATGCAAGTTGTTCAAAACGGTTTTCTTCAGGCCGTGATCGATTTTTTTCAGGCTAGGATAGTCTTGCAAGTAAGAAAATCAGACATACCATACCCGGCTCTTATTTACATGCTTTGTTCCCTAAGTTTCCAATAAATAGACTAGTGTTCAAATACATCCAATAGGATACAATAAGATTTGACATCTATGATTTGCAATGACACAACAACAATATTATAATGGTGTTTTATTTACTTGCATTATATTATGAATCCTATCATAATTTGAACTTTGATGTTAATATCCCTACTGCAATTGATGACATAATGAGCATAACATGTCTTTCTATTTATGAGCAACATTTAAGTCTAAATTTTCAATTTTTGCAACGAATTTTCATTAATTTATTTACAAAATGTAGCTAATTCTCAATTTTCTGTCATAAGAGAGAACTTTCTTTGAATGCAAGAAGAAGAAAACACTAAGAGGTCATCAATAGCCTAGGGATAGTGCAAATTCTTCCCTGGATGGACAAGTATCTCCGATTTGTAGGTTCAAGAAAAAAATACGTGTGGAATTTTGGTACACCCATTCAATTGCAAGCGATATAAGCATCTACATCAATTATTCCAAGTATAAATACCAAGGTCCAAGTATGTAATTGTATAGTCAAGAGTCAAGACTCAACCTATGATTCATAAAATAATGGCACATATAATATCTAATTTATTACTAATGAACTATCGGCTATGTGTAATTTTAAACATTTTAACATATCTACATATTCCTTTGATAGTTTTATACAATCTTCCCAACATCAAGTTGAACCAATGTGCTCCATGATGAATCATCCAATAACAGTGGAAGAAACTTCTACCCCCACTCCTAGACATACCAAGTATGGTAAGTATATAGCTCATTTTTAATCAGTTACAACTCTAAATTTTCTTATAAATTTACTAAATATTGAATTCTTTTGTTTTCAAATTTACATTTTGCAGTTCCTTCTCCTAAGACAAAAAAATATGCCACCACCACCACCCAAGAAACATGTTTTTATGAGGGGTAAAATAATATCTTTCCAAAGGCATAGTGGTGGCACAACTCATTTGACACGATCTTAGTTTCCAAATTTCTCCTTGAGTTGTCTCCCAAGTGTAATGGGCACCACCATTTGCAATCAAATTGATCTTGATGATTTCATGGGCATTGAGTAGTGGTATTGGTGATCTAGCTTCTATTAATCCCCATAATATTATTCAGTGGTCAAACCAAATAAGCTCTTCTTTTATAGCTTGATACACCTATTTCGCATGACACGTCCTCTCCACTGCCTTCAGTACCATAGACTATAGATCAATAAACATATTTTCCTTTGAATAATTTTCTAGTAGATAGTTGTTATGCTAACATGACTAAAGTTATTTTTCCTAATACACAAACATTGAAAACTTGGGAATTGTGGGAAAAAAAAATAATGAAGGAAATAAATATCCATTTTCACAACCATTCCCAAAGAAATTCATAATTTTCTGTAGTTCAAAATGAGCCAAGAAAGATTTATGTATTAGGGAATAAGGATCTTTAAGGAACCATGACAGTAGACAATGGTTATAATGATAATGTTTTGGATGTTATGTTGAACAAGTTAGAAAATTTAAATGGTGAAGCCCAAGCTTACTACAACCAATGGGCTAGAGATAAAAACACTGGTTGTGGTTGCAAATGCAGAAAAAGATAAAGTTATCATAAGTTTTAGTTTTCTTTATTTGCATTTAAATTTTAGTTTTACATATTTAGATTTGTAACTAATAATTTTTTTTTTCAAATGCATTCAAAATATGAAAAATTGAAGAATGAAGCACAAGTCTTAGATCTTCATCTAAAGGCGCAAGAAAAAGTTTAATTGTTGCTATTTCACTGAAAGAAAAATTGTGCTCCAAAATAAAAATAACAATACATTGAATAAATATATCAAGGAGAATGACCTATATCTAGAGTATTTGTTCAAGAAGAAATCTAATATGGATCCCATTTTACTATTTGCGGGTGATGCAACAAAACATGATATTAAAATCTTACTAGTATCGTTGTATTTAACTTTAAATTTAGTTAAATCAGGAGTACTTCAAAATGAAAAATTACGAGAGACCGAGGAAACATTATAGATAATATATTGTGATATAGAATTTTGTTATATTTTATGATTTTTTTTTTTTATATTATGCGATTTCTGTAATAATTTCTATTGAGACGTTTTGTGAAGTTTTTGAAATAATATAAATCAATTTTTTTATTATATTATTAATATTCTCATTGCATTTGTCACTTTGGTGTTTTCCTTTTCACAATGCAAATAGAAACAATGTAATATGTAAAGTATAATTTATATGTATTCTATTGAAAAATATGTATAAATTTCATATGAATTTTATAGATATGATTATATAAATTTGCATCTTTGGTGTTTTGTTTTTCACAACGCAAACTGAAACAATGTAATTTGTAAATTATATTTTATATGTTTTCTATTTAAAGTATATTTTTGTTATCTTATTATTGCAGTCTATACAAAACATAAAAAGATTCAATAAATATATTAAAATGATTTATTCAAAAAATATGTATCAATTTCATATGAAGTATATAGATAGGATTATATAAATTTGGATCTTTGGTGTTTTGTTTTCACAATAAAACCTCAAAATTGTAATTTGTAGAGTATAATATATATGTTTTCTATTTGTAATTAATGTTTTCGTATCTTATTGTTCCATTGTATACAAAAATAAAAGGAATAAAGATCTTGAAATCCTTTATATACAAGAAAATATGTATAAATTTGATTTGAACATTGAATTTTTATATAGGACTATATAAATTTGCATCTTTGGTGTTTTGTTTGTCAAAACACAAAATGAAACAAATTACAATGTAATTTGTAAAGTATAATATGTATGTTTTGTATTCGTAATTAATGTTTTTGTATCATTAATAAAAATACAAAAATCACTACAAAAATCTATCTCAATTTCAAATAAATTTTATAGATAGGATTATATAAATATTTATAAAACATGTTTCTTGAGTCTTACCAAGTTACAAGTGTCAAGCCTAAAAATTTAGAAGTTGAAACAATGTTCGAGCATTTTCCTTGGAGACATTTGCATATGTTGTGTTAGACTCAACAGAGCATCCACCTCTGGTTGAAATAAGATAATATTTGTTGATTTCTATGTTATACTCCTCTTTTATCAATAGTTGAAGTCAAAGTTGCAATCGCCCTTTCATTGCAGATCGATTAGATATTGTGAAACATATAATATCAAACATGTATCCCATGTTTTATCCAACCTGTTTCAAGCTTTTAGTTCACAAAGGATCGTGCACTAAAGACACGTTCATCTTATATTGATCCCAAAATAATTCTTTGGCAAAGATTGTGTAGCTGAAAATATTTACTAAGAATTTCTTGTAGGATGTTTCTTGGTTAAATTTTTTTCCATAGCCTTGTTATAGCTCCATTTTATGTTAGATTGTCTAGGTGCCAATATTGATCCAACATTGTAATTCCAAAATGTGATGACTGAGATATTAGTAAATGTTTTTGTAAAATAATTTTATTATCAACACCATTTATCTCGTACATTCCTTCTTAAATGGTTTACCAAAACAAACATATGTTTGTGAAATAATTCACCTATAAATTTTTCGTTATTACAATCAAAGACGTCTCCAAAATATGGGATTCACTACTACCATAGCCTATAGAAGATCACTCCTTTTAAATTTATCACAAATTTCTAAAGAGAAACTTTTGAAATATTTATGCATTTCATCCTTGTATAAAAATAACATTCTCATATAAGATGTGTGTAATGAGAACTTCTTCAATTAATGCTCCAACCAAATAAACTCTTTGTTGAAATGCATGCATTGGAATTTCCTTCCCATTAACAACTTGGTGTCCCTAGATTTCATCTGAAATCTGAAAGCGATAGAGCTCCAATGATATTGTATATATTGCTATATCAAATGATACAAAGATCACGCCTTTATATAGGCCGTAGCGAGAGCAGCGAGAGGGAAGATCCGAGGAACAGTTATATAACTGTTCACTAACATTCACTAACAACTAATTAATTAACAATGTATTAATTAATCTAACATTCCCCCCCTTAATACATTGCTCTTACAAATGTACCCCCTAAACAAATCAAACTTCACCTTGCCGAGAGGCTTGGTGAGAATATCTGCAACCTGAAAATCAGTAGGGCAGTACTGGAGCTGAATTTGGTGGTTCAAGACCTGTTCACGAATGTAGTGACATTCGACCTCAATATGCTTTGTTCGTTCATGGAAAACAGGATTCTTCACAAGCTTCAACACACCTTGATTGTCGCAGTGAATGATGGGAGGTTTCTCTTCAGGAATCCCTATATCTACAAGAATGCGACGTAACCAAATTACTTCGCACACAACTCCTCGTGGCGCAGTATTCAGCCTCAGTGGATGAGAGAGAAACAACAATTTGCTTCTTGCTAATCCATGAGATAGGTCCAGATCCGAGATGAAAAACATATCCTGAAGTGGATTTCCTGTCATCAACGGATCCTGCATAGTCCGAGTCTGTATATCCCTGTAAGAAGAACTGAGTGTTCTTCTGATACTCCAGACCAAAGTCAATTGTACCTCGGACATATCTCAACACATGCTTTGCTACTATCTAATGACATTTCTTCGGCTCTGCATAAATCTGGTGAGATAGCTCACTGCAAAGCAAAGATCTGGTCTGGTATAAGTCAAGTAAATGAGACTCCCCACAAGCTACCTGTAGTGAGTGCCATCTACCTGCGGTGAATCCTGGAATCTAGATAATTGCAAACCTTTTTCCATAGGTGTGGACATTGGTTTACAATCTGACATTCCATATTTTTCAGGAGTGTCTTGGCATATTTCATTTGGGAGACGAAGATATGATTCTTCTTCTGCCATATCTCTAAGCCAAGACAATAGTGAAGTAGCCCCAAATCGGTCATGTCGAAGGATTTCTTTCAGATCATTCTTTACATCATCTACAAGATTGTCAGAACTTCCTGTGATCACAAGATCATCTACGTACAAAACCAAAATGACAATCTCTATTCCTACCTTCTTGATATACAAATTTGTATCTGAGGGGCTACAAGTGAATCCATGCTGCAATAGGTGATCATCAATTTTTATATACCATGCCCTAGGTTCTTGTTTAAGTCCATAAAGAGACTTTATCAGACGACATACCTTGTGTGGTTGATGCTCATCTACAAACCCTTCAGGTTGGGCCATGTACACTTCTTCTTGTAGATCACCGTTTAGAAAAGCACTCTTGACATCCATCTACTGAAGTTTCCATCCATTTTGTGCTACCAGTGCACATACAACTCGATGGTTTTGATCTTCGCAGTGGGTGTAAAGGTCTCATCATAGTCAATTCCTTCTTGTTGAGCATAACCCTTTGCAACAAGTCGTGCTTTGCGTTTGTCGATTGAACCATCTCGCCTTATTTTTTTTTGAAAATCCATTTGCAGCCAATGGATTTCTTACGGAGGCAGATCGACAAGTTCCCACGTCCGATTCTCAATCGGGAATCATATTCAGCATCCATAGCTTTGTTTCCACTTGTGGTTGGTCTAGTGCCTCACGAACAGTGTCAGGTTCGGTGCTCTCAACAATTGAACTCATGAGTGTAAAATTTACCTCATGTCTAGCTTGACTTTGTGTTCTAACTCCCGTAGAATTACCAGGAAGTGAGTTCAGGTGAGCATCCCGATAGTACTGGACCCATTTCAGACGTTAGTGCTGCTCGCTGATGTGAAGATGTGTTTTCCAATGTGCCAAGATCAACAAACAAATCTCCACTCAGCTCTTCTTCTCTCTGAGAAGAATCATCTTGCTCATCATCTGGATGTGTGAGAAATCTATGTGACGAGGTCGGTACTGGATCTCCATTGTGTGGCAGGGAGTCAAAGGACGACTCATCACATACCACATCTCGACTCTCATAGATCTTCTTCGTCTCAGGATCCATGAGACGATATGCCTTTGAGGTAGTACTATACCCCAAGAAAAGACATGGCAGTGTCTTTGGATCGATCTTCTTCCTTCTCTTATCTAGAACATGCATATATGCAGTACAACCAAAAACTCTCAAATGATGAATAGAAGGTTTACGACCAGTCCATACCTCTTTCGGTGTCTTGTTCTGCAAGATCTTCGTGGGTGCCCGATTGAGTAGATACACTGCTTTTTGGATTGCTTCTACCCAAAAATGATCCTCCAACTTGGCGGTCGAGAGCATACAACGAGCCATCTCCATGACAGTCCTGTTGTGGCGCTCGGAAATCCCATTCTGTTGGGGCGTGTAGGGTGCAGTCAAATGTTGTTGAATGCCATGCTACTTCAGGTATGCTAAGAACTTATTTGACACAAATTCCCCCCCTCGATCTGAGCGGAGGAGAAGAAGAGGCTTCCCAGACTGCCTGGTGGCTTGCTGGTAGAAGGTTTGGAAATTTGCAAATGCCTCACTCTTCTTCTGGAGGAAATATACCCACATTTTCCGTGAGTAATCATCAATGATAAGCTGGAAGTACTCAAAACCTTGGAAGCTAGCTGGCAAGGGTCCGCACAGATCGGTGTGAACGACCTGAAGATGCTCTATAGAATGATAAGAGCTCTGTTTGAATGGACCTCTATGTTGTTTGCCCGCAAGACATCCCGAGCAAACAGGTAAGGAATGGGAGAGTGGAGGAAGCCCTCTTACCATTTCCTTGGCACTGAGCTGATGCAGAGCCCTGCAGAAAGATGACCATATCGAAAGTGCCAAAGTGTAGTGGACTCTATCGTTGATGCAGAGAGAGCAACGCTAGATGAAGTGACTGCATCCAGTGCAAATAGATGGCCCTTCAGAAATGCTTGAGCAATGAATGACTCTCCTGGAAATGATGCGGGACTTGACCCTTTCTCAACAAAGAATTCAACCTGCATTTAATGGTTAAGAAGTTGACTTATAGAAAAAGATTTGAAGTCAAACCGGAACACATAGCACCTTTTTGAGTGTACATCTTCGTGTTCCAAGAGGAATGATGACATCACCAATCCCTGCTGCAATATACTCTTGATTGTCTGCAATGGTGATCCAATCTCCAGTGGGCTGGTCACTCAGAGTATGGAACAACTTCTTGTTGCCAGTCATGTGTTTGCTAGCACCTGAATCAATCAACCAGACATCTTCTGACGGCTGCGAAGTCTGTGAGACTAGAACAATGTCAGAATGAGTCGTATCTAGTACCTCTTCATCGGAGGTGGCATCCTGCTGAGCAGCAATGTGGCCCTTCTGCCTCTGATTACGAGCATGCCATCGGGATTTCTTGGAATATCCTCGGCCAGAAGTGCTCTCTTCGCAGAGTTTCCATACTTGCGACCGTTGTAATAACAGTTCGCAGTCGTGTGCATATCCATGGAGAAAATGTGGCACCACCGATCCGCCTTGTGATTATGCTGCTTCTGGGGTGGCCGCTGTGAAGATGGCTGCTGAGGATGCTGCTTCTGATTCTAGGGGGCTGATTGCCCTTTCCGAGGCTTATGTTTTTGCCTCGTGATGAGAGCCTTGTCTTCAAAGGCTTCTTGTACATTTTGCATGGCTTCTTCCTTCTGGAGATAATTCACCAGGGTTGCAAAACTCACCACCTCTGTTGAGTGATAGTCAATGTGGTGATCGAGTGTCCGAAACCGGGAAGGAAGAGCTCGCAGGGTGAGCGGGACTAGCAACTTGTCATCCACAGTTCACCGAGTGCGAGAGAGTTACGCACGTAACTCGGGGCCTACACGCTGCAAGAAGGCTTCTACCGATTCGCCATCATGCATTTGTCTCGAAGTTACAACTTTGTCGTCGATTCTTAGCTTTGTAGATGGTACACAATGTGCTCCATGCACGAGAAGAAGCGGTTGCTTCACGAATGTATGTTGCACCTCATCGTAAAGGCTCAAGGTGATTAGTGCTTTCGCATCATCCTTTTCATATTTTTCCAACAGATCATCGTCTGTGGGAGGGGCGTCTTTGCCAGAGACGATCCCCCAAAGATCTTTGAATTGAAGAATCGTCCGCATTTTGGTTTTCCATGTGGCGAAATTTGGCCCTTTCAAGAGTTGGGCATCGGATAGCAATATTTTCAAGAGCAGACATTTTCAAAAACTCAAAAATGTATTTTATTTATTTATTTTCAAAAATGGCTACAATGCTTACTGAAGGAATCTGTCCCGAAGATGGGCTCTATAGGCTCGTGCAGTGAGACACCGACGCTCCTATGGGCATTCTATTTCGCGTTCGTCATCTGCATCATAACCACGTTCAAGTTCTGCACGAATCCACCGTGCTTGACATCGAACGTCGAACCAAAAATATTCCAACAGTCCTTGGCGCACAATCTCGTCAAAGAGAATGTTCCCAGTGTTGTGTAGCTCGTTGACCAAGGCAAAGAACAACCCAGTGGTGTCTTTGTTGTCACTCAATGCCCAAATATTTGGTGCATTGCTCGTGGTGTTTTGTGCATCAGAAATTTGAGACATACGCGCACACACAGCTTTGCAATTTCCCAACTTTGCTTACACATACAGGGATTTGGATGGTATTTCACATGGTTCTACAGGAAGTATGGCAGTCACAACATAGAAGCACTCTTCTTCTCTTCCACGATGCAAACTAATACCTCAAAGAATAGCACAGCCACTTCCTTCACGCTGAAGAGTGACAGAAAATTCTCCACGCTCAGCAGATCCTCCAATTGTCCCTCCACGCACTGCAATCCACGCGGGTCTCCACGCTTAGCACAGCAAATTCTCCACACTCAGCGGCTCCTCCAACTGTCCCTCCACGCACTGCAATCCACTGTCTCAAGCTTCCACGCACAAAGCACAACCAAAACGGACAGGCGAGAGGAATCTGAGTCTCCTCTCCACACACAACACGCAAATATTTTGCTTCCACGCAGGCAGAGACCTCTTCACGCATGGGTTCCAGGCTTCCACGCAGCAAGAAGACCACACAGGTGACAAAAACTCGCTCCCTCCAACGCCAGTCACCTTTAGAGTCTCCACAATCTCCACAACCCGCTCTGATGCCAATGATAGAGCTCCAATGATATTGTATATATTGCTATATGAAATGATACAAAGATCACGCCTTTATATAGGCCGTAGCGAGAGCAGCGAGAGGGAAGATCCGAGGAACAGTTATATAACTGTTCACTAACATTCACTAACAACTAATTAATTAACAATGTATTAATTAATCTAACGAAACTACCCTATCCAAAAAAAAAAAAAAAATCGTACTTTTAAAATAATGGGTCATTTTGTGTTTTTATTATCGAGAATTTCTGTAATGTGTCAAAATATTCCCAAAGAGTGTATTAGCCATTTTCACCAAATACCCGGATGCCCAAAATTTTTATATTTTGTAGTTGGGATTTTCCTCCAGGAAATTTGTATTTAATTATTTTGAGCCCGTTTTTGAGGAAATTTTTTCTCTAGTTTAACTCTGTTGTGATCGTATATATCATTATTCCCATATACCAGTAGGGTTTTAACTAGGAATGAATCCTGGGCTTTATTTGTGACTTTTGGCAACGTTTTGTGTTTTCCCATTTTGTTTTCTGTGAAATTTCTCTGGATCAATTCCTTTACCAGTTTGGCCTAATTCTTGGCCTGGAGTATCTAGAGATCACATACACACATTGTGCCAGAAGGAATTCGCCATCGAAGATCTGGTTCTCTTGGAAAAGACGAAGTCGTGCACCAAAAAGCTTCTTTTGGGCTGGCCGCATTTTTGGAAAAAGAGGGTTTGAAGTGGATCATGGGATTTTTGGAAGCAACAGACAGGTGGAAATTTTGTACTTGCCTAGCAGGGTACTTTTTCCCATGAAGGCAAAGTCACTTAAGTTATGATGGGAAAATTAGAGGCAGCAGGCAGGCGGGAATTTCTTACCTGCCTTGCAGGGTAAAAATTCTCCATTGTGGAATAAAAGAAAAACAACTTAAGTGAATCACAAGATTTTATTGCTTGCACAGTAGGGTAAATAATCCCATTATGAAATTCAAACGACTTAAATGAATCATGGGATTTTCGGGCTGCCTTAGGGTAATTAATCCCATTGTCATGTGACTTTTAAAAATAGAAATTCCTTATTCCAAAAGTGTGACCCACCTTGGGTGAATAATAATGAATTAAATAAATACTTGTTAGTATTTATTCACCCAATTTGGCTCCTAGGCTTGTAGAAAAGTAAACAAAGGGAAGTGGACAAGGAATTTGAAAATAGAATTCCAAAATTAAATAAATTTAATTTATTTAATGCAGCCCCATTTGGGAGAGAAATAATAATTTTTAAAGTATTAAATGATTAAATTAATTCCTATTTTCAGTGGCTAAGGTCAAAGCATGCTATGAGACTTGAGTTAATTGGAAACAAAAGTCTAAAATTAAATAAATTTAATTTATTTAATGGCATCCATGAGCATGCATGAAATAGGCACCCCATTTGAAGAGTGAAGCTTATTAATTAATTAATTAATTGCTAGTAATAGGAAAGGCATTAATTAATTATAGAATCATAAGCATTATATAAGCGGCGGATGCCATAATGATGAATTATTTAATTCACAAAGCGGAGAAGTGCAACCGGAGGAAAAGTGCACCCCATTTGAAGAGGATTTTTGCTCAAAAGGTGTAATTAATGCTAAAATCTTTGAAGATTGGTGCACAGGTTGAAGGAGGTTGATTTGTGTCTGGATAATTGTTTGCATAAGTGATACAGGTGCTCAGGTGAAGTTGGTAAAATTCATGCTTGCTTTGCATGTAAATAAAACATCAAATTCGGGGCAGCAAGCTTGAATTATGCAGATTTTATGATTAAAATCCACTGTTTATGTCCCGGTTGCCATCTTTATCTAAACTAATTGCAGGAATTCATTGCAGGTGCTTTATAAGAGAAAGGGAGCTTAAATAAATGTCCAATACATTGAATATATCCTCTTAATTTGAAGAATTATCCAGATCTGCACCAATTTTGAAGAATTTTGGCAAGATAAGAAGAAAAATAGTTGTTTAGACAAAGATTACTCCAGCCATGACAAAGCGCGATGAAAAAGAAAGCTCAGCAACATCATGCATTAATTCTAGATTTGCTGACATCAGAGACACAGATCCAGATCTCATAATTGCAAAAGATTCTAACAAAAAAGCTTCATCCTCTTGTTTCAAATGCAATGACCTGTGAAGAATTCAAAGTGTGTGGAAAATTCCTTCCAAAATCTTGTGCATGTGCTCCCAATCTTCAAGTTGAAGTCTTCATTGAATTTGCATTCACCCGGAGTGCTTTCCATAATTTTTAATTGAAACATTGCACTAATGCATGTACTGGAGAAGAACTACAAAAGCTTCAAGGATAAAAGGGAAGAAAATGTGAAGGCAACACTGCAAGAAAAATTCCATATCCAGTTGTTTCTAGATCCGGCTTCTTCTAGATCTAGTTGCTCCCATGTCTAGTTTGGTGAGAATCAAAGGCGAAAGAATTAGCTGCATGCGAATATGAAAAATAACAAGACCGCATCTTTCCTCTTCCTTCTTCTTTCCTCTGACAAAGTAATTGAGCGATCAATTAAATTATACAACTTAAGTGATTGGTTTAAAATCCATTACTTGAAGAAGTCAACTACTATGAGATAGGTGGCATACGTGAAAAATAGAAGGTTATATTTTCAGTTGCAAATCATGCATGTCATGCAAAGAGGAATTCCAGGAGGGAGATTTCCAGTTATTTCCTTTTCCACTTCCACATGTTCCAGTTCAACTAAACACTTCCGACTTGTAATCGCCCCTCTACATTCTATAAGTAGAGGAAGAACCTTTGGGTAAAGAGAGCGAGAATTTGTAAGTAGCATTCTTGTGTTCCAGACTTTGTGCTGAAACCCCTGAGAGCCACTTGAAGCAAAGGAATATAAAGGAGAAGATTTCCGGAGAACTTTGTGTCACGATGCATTGTGTTTCTAGTTTTTTATCTTAGATCTTATAATAAACTTTGTGTTATTTTAGATCTAGATCTGAAGTTTCCTTTGCTTATAATTTTGTGCATTGATATCTATTGGTTTCTTCTATGTGCATGCAATCAACTCTGTTATCTATTGATTGGGATGCACATCTTCCCTATTTCTTCCCTGTGTTTATATAATTCCCTTCTTCTTTAAATATTTCCTTTCTTTAAACAACTTCTTACTTGCTGCAGAACTGTACAACTATGGTTCATGAGCTAAATAGTTAAAGTAAAACCCCATATAGATACTAGCATACTTTAATTGACAAATCTGACATTGGAGCCTCACCGGTAAATGAGGGAGATTTATCTCATGACTACCTAGGTTTTTAACTATGCTAGAAAATCTAGACAATAGTTTTTGGCGACTCCGTTGGGGAATAACTATCTTTGCAGATCAAGGCTTATCTTTTGAAGATCAGAGTGTTCTCCATACAACTCTCAACCCGGCTGAACGTCCATTCACTCAATTTTTGAAGGCACAGGAAAGGATGGATCATTTCTTTAAATTGCAGGATCAATTCAATTTCAGTCATCCTCCTCAAGTTAGAAGCTACAGATCTAGTATTTCACCAGGAAGAAGAGTACAAACACATCCAGATCCGGATCATCTTTAGCATAATCCGGTAGCTATAATTATTCATCAAGTCTATTCTCAAAGAAGACGTTCTCCTTTCATGATGTAAAATCAGCCACTTGTCCCCGCAAAGACTGTTCCATGGGGTGCTTTGAATTTGGACCTTTGAATGAATCCTCCTATGCATGATCTACTTAAAGGGACGAGAAAGAATTTTCGAAATTATTTGGAGATGGCAAGCAAAATCATGATGACCACTTGGCTTCATTTTTCATATCCCGTGGAGTGCTTACAGTCAAACATGAAGATGTATCTGTCAGAATATTCATAGAGACTCTACATGACTTTCTTAGAGAATGGTTCTACCATCTATCTCTTGGCACCATAACCAATCGGAGCTACTATGTGGGATGCATTCTGAAAAATATTCAAGACAGCCAAAGATCCCAAAGACCTAGATAACCCAACCGACTCGGTGAAGAAGGAACCACATGAGCACATGCGGGATTTTATTACAAAATTCCAAAGATTACTTTACAAAATTCCAGCTTCTACTTCTCTGAATGATGAGAATCAAAAGGTGTTCTTCATCAATGCTTTGATTCTTGAAGTAAGCTATCAAATGTGAAGAGCACATCCTGTTGACTTGCTAGTAGCTCAAAACATGGCAATTGAAATTGAAGACAATCTCATCATCAGTTTGGAAAGATAAAGAGCAACACTTCTAGAGCTGAAAGTTCATCCTCTGCTACTACTTCGATTCATTGTTGCAAAAGTTAGAAAATGAGATGTCATAAATAAAGAAACAAATGGCTCAAATGGCTCATGGCAATAACACTAACCCCGCTTTCGAATTTCAACAACAACAACTAGAACAACATTGTTGGTTCCCAAAGATTAGCAATCGAATTTGCTCCCAGAAACAACGTGAAGATGAATGAAGAAGACAAGGAAGTTACACTGATCAGCTCGAGGATGATGATTTTAAAGGACCTCCTGGTGACTCCAACATTAATTACTTGAACTACAAATTTGAACATGACGATGAGAAACTTCATGAAGATGATCATGGTCATACATATGCAGTACTTACAAGATCACAAACTCACCAAGCTGAAGCATTAGCAGATGAGAAAAGAAGGGGCATCCCTTTGCCTTCTTCCTTAGCTCCTGGAAGTAAGCATGTAAGTTCTTCATCTCAACCACAAAAAGTGGTTCAAGTATCTGAATCTATTTCTTCTTTTGACATTATTGATCATGCCAAGAAAACTAAAGTTCAAATGTCAGAAGCTGAATACCTGAGAGCTTTTCTGAGTAGTTAAATAGGCTAGTCAAATATGTACAATCACTAGGATAATCCAATACATCAAAAGGCATTTTTCCTAAGCCCAAATTTACTCCTCCCCAGAACAACACTACAGTTTTTAAATCCTCACCTTCTAAAAGAGTAGAAGCTTTCTATGTCTCCTTATTGCTTAATGGTTTCAAGTTAAGCAATTGCACTCTAGATTTGGGTGCTTTTGACAATGTCATGCCAACTAAAGTTGTAGATTCTCTTGGGCTTACCTTGACAAAGACCATAAAAAGGTGCTACTCCATGGAGAGACAAGTCCCTTTAATCGGAAAAATCAAAGATGCACATGCTGTTCTAGCAGTTTTTCCTAACAAAAGATTAAAGATGACAATTCTAGTTACATATATTCCTGTCTCCAATGGGATGTTGTTGAGCAGAAACTTTTGCAAAGAGATGGGAGGAGAAGTAAAGATGGATTGGTCCTATGCTCATATTCCTATCAAGGGGATTAATCAGAAGTTGGAGCCAGAAAAGAAGTCTAAGTACATGGTGAAAAAATCTGAAGATCCTAGATCTCAGATTCTTTTCAGGGGGTCGACCACAGTGTATACTTCTTGGAAATGGATAAAGGCATTCCAAAGCCAGAACTTCAACCAGAGCAGAGCTAGCAAAAGAAGAAGAAAAAGTTTGGACGCTGGAGTTTAAAGGCACATGTTGTTCTTTTGGATCAAGAGCCGGTGTTCTACTAATATCTCCAGATCATGAGATATTTCCATACTCCCACAAGCTGATGTTTGAGAACACCAATCATATGGTGGAGTATGAAGCATTGCTTCTAGGAATGGAGCAAGCTAAAAAGAAGGGAGTAAAACTCCTCAAAGCCCAAGGAGATGCTGAACTTCTAGTAAAGCAAGTTCGAGGGAAAAATCAAGTCAAAAGAGATGAGTTGAAGCATTACAGAGATAGAGTACTTTTTGCCACATTGAATTTTGTATATTTTTCTATCATCTTCATTCCAATAAATAAGAACTCCAAGGCAGATTCTTTGTGATCATGGCTACACTATTGAATCCAGATATAACACTTTGTCCATGTTTAGATAAGGAAACTATAAAGTGGAGATGGTCTACCACCCCAAAGTCCCTGAACAAACATTTGCATGTCTACATGTTGAAGGGAGTAAATCACCACCACAACAAATAGTCAAAGGAAAATTTGATCCATGTTTTGATGACAATCAGTGGAGTAGTCCAACCAAAAGGTAGCAAAATCCTCAAGGGTTTGGTTTCCTTAGTGGAGACTTTCAACAAGCATGATCAATACTGAAGAAGAACAAAGAATATGGTGATAATTCTTCCTCTAGAAATGCAACAAATAAATTTGGGAACAGAGCAAGTTGATGCAAACTTACCCGCCATAGAGAGAAGAAAGGATGAGCCACCACCAGATGAAGTTGATAAGGACTTTCCCAAAGTACTTGACAAGAAGGCCAAAGAAAGGAAGTTCAAGATCGGAGACTGGGTACTCTGGTGGGACAAGAGACATGAACCGAAGGGCATCCAAGTCAAATATTATTCACTCGAGAAAGGGCCCTTCATGATCAAAATATCTTCCAGAATCGACACTTTCTTCCTTTCCTACCAGGATGGAATTGAATTGCCATTGCCTTTCAATGGGAAACACTTGAAGCTATTATGGACATGAAAAGCGTGGTAAACTGTATGTATATAAATAAATATTTGTTTGTTTTGTTTTTTTGTTGTGTTGTTTTTGTTTTCCTGACCCCATGCCTAAAAGACAAGATACGAAACCAGAGATGTTGGGATCTCATCTTTTCCCTTGTCATTCTGACAGAGAAAAAGATGTCCACAAATGAAGTCGATTTGGTGTCCCCATATTTTATCCTGAAATCTGAGACTACCCCTGTCTCGAAAATATTTCATACTTTTAAAACAATGTGTCATTTTGTGTTTTTATTGCGAGAAAGTTCTATAATGTGTCAAGATATTCCCAAAGAGCCGTATTAACCTTTTTCACCAAATACCCAGATGCCCAAAATTGTTATATTCTGTCGTTGGGATTTGCCTACGAGAAATTTGTATTTAATTATTTTGAGCCCCGTTTGAGGCAATTTGTGCTCTGGTTTAACCCTGTTGTGATCGTATATATCATTATTCCCATATACCAGTAGGGTTTTAACCAGGAATGAATCTGGGCTTTATTTGTGACTTTTGGCAACATTTTGTGTTTTTTGTGTTTTCCCATTTTATTTTCTATGAAATTTCTATAGATCAATTCCTTTGCTGGTTTGGCTTGATTCTTGGCTTGGAGTATCTAGAGATCACATACGCACATTGTGCCAGAAGGAATTCACCATCGGAGATCTGGTTCTCTTGGAAAAGACGAAGTCGTGCACCAAAAAGCTTCTTCTTGGCTAGCTGAATTTTGGAAAAAGAGGGTTTGAAGTGGATCATGGGATTTTGGAAGCGGTAGGAAAGTAAAAATTTTGTACTGCCTTGCAGGATACTTTTTCCCATGAAGGAAAAGTCACTTAAGTTATGATGGGAAAATTAGAGGCAGCAGGTAGGCGGGAATTTCTTACCTGCCTTACATGGTAAAAATTTCTATTGTGGAATTAAAAAAACAACTTAAGTGAATCATGGGATTTTATTGCCTACCTGGCCGGGTAAATAATCCCATTATGAAAGTCAAAAAACTTAAATGAATCATGGGATTTTCAAGGCTTCCTTGTAGGGTAAATAATCCCATTGTCATGTGATTTTTAAAAATAGAAATTCCTTATTCTAAAAGTGCGACCCACCTTGGGTGAATAATAATGCATTAAATAAATACTTGTTAGTATTTATTCACCCAATTTTGGTGCCTAGGCTTGTGGAAAAGTCCACAAAGGAAGTGGACAAAAGAAATTCAAAAATAGATTTCCAAAATTAAATAAATTTAATTTATTTAATGCAGCCCCATTTGGGAGAGGAAAAATAATTTTTAAAGTATTAAATAATTAAATTAATTCCTATTTTCAGTGGCTAAGGTCAAAGCATACTGTGAGGCTTGAGTTAACTAGAAGAAGAAGTCTAAAATTAAATAAATTTAATTTATTTAATGGCAGCCATGAGCATGCACAAAATAGGCACCCCATTTAAAGAGTTAAGCTTATTAACTAATTAATTAATTGCCCTTAATAGGAAAGACATTAATTAATTATAGAATCATAAGGATTATATAAGCAGGGGCTCCCATAAGGATGAATTAATTAATTCACAGGGAGAGAAGTGCAGCCCAGAGGAAAAGTGTGCCCCATTTGAAGAGGATTTTTGCTCAAAAGGTGTAATTAATGCTAAAAGCTTCCAAAATTGGCGCACAGGTTGAAGGAGGTTGATTTGTATCTAGATAATTGTTTACATAAGTGATATAGGTGCTCAAGTGAAGTTGGTAAAATTCATGCTTGCTTTGCATGCAAATAAAACATCAAATTCGGTCAAGTGAGGCTTGAATTATGCAGATTTTTATGATTAAAATCCAATGTTCATGTTTTGGTTGCCACCTTTTCCTAAACTAATTACATCAATTCATTACAGGTACGTTATAAGAGAAACATAGCTTAAATTAATGTCCAATACATTGAATATATCCTCAAAATTTGAAAAATTATCCAGATTTGCACTAGTTTTGAAGAATTGGCAAGATAAGGAGAAAAAGAATTGTTCAGACAAAGATTTCTCTAGCCATGGCAAAGCGGGATGAAAAAGAAAGTTTAGCAGCATCATGCATTACTTCCAGATTTGCTGACATCGGAGACACAGATCCAGATCTAGATCTCATAATTGCAAAAGCTTCCGGCACAAAAGCTTCATCCTCTTGTTTGAATGTAGCACTGTGAAGAAGAAGTCGGTGCGTGGAAAATTCCAAGATCTCATGCATGTGCTTCAATCTTCCAGTTGAAGCCTTCATTGAATTTGCATTCACCCAGTGATTTCCAGAATTTTTAATTGAAACATTGCACTGATGCATGTACTGGAGAAGAACTGCAAAAGCTTCAAGGATAAAAGGGAAGACAAGGCAAAGAAAACATCCGTAAGAAAAATTACAGATCCAAATTGTTTCAGATCCATCTTCTTCCCAGATCCATTACTCCTAGGTCCGGTTTGGTGAGAATAAAAGGAAAAAGAATCAACAACATGTAAAATATGAAAAAGAACAAGACTGCATCTTTCCTCTTTCTTCTTCTTTCCTCCGAAAAAGTAATTAAGCGATCAATTAAATTATACAACTTAAGTGATTGGTTTAAAAGCCATTACTTGAAGAATTCAACTACTAGGAGATAGGTGCCAGACGTGCAAAATAGAAGGTTCTATTTTTAGTTGCAAATCATGCATGTCATGCAAAGAGGAATTCCATGAGGGAGATTGCTAGTTGTTTCCTTTCCCACTTCCACATGTGCCAGTTCAACTAAAAGCTTCTGACTTGTAATTTCCCCTCTACATTCTATAAGTAGAGGAAGAACCTTTTGGTAAAGAGAGGAAAATTTGTAAGTAGCATTCTTGTGTTCCAGACTTTGTGCTGAAACCCCGAGAGCCACTTCAAGAAAAGGAATATAAAGGAGTACATTTCAAGAGAACTTTGAGTCACGGTGCATTATGTTTCTAGCTTTTTATCTTAGTTCTTATAATAAACTTTGTGTTATTTTAGATCTAGATCTGGAGTTGCCTTTGCTTATAATTTTGTGCATTGATATCTATTGGTTTCTTCTATGTGCATGCATTCAACTCTGCTATCTATTGGTTGGGATGCACATCTTCCATATTTCTTCCTGTGTTTATATAATTCCCTTCTTCTTTAAATATTTCCTTTCTTCAAACAACTGCTTACTTTGCTTGAGAACTATACTGACTATGGTTCATGAGCTAAACAGTTAAAGTAAAACCCCTTATAGATACTAGCATACTTTAATTGACAAATCGACATGGAAGCCTCACCAAGTAAATGAGGGAGATTTATCTCATGACCGCCTAGGTTTTCAACTACGCAGAAAATCTAGCCAACACAACTATACAAAGATAATATTTATTATTGAATTTCATATCAAAATTAGGATGTTTGATGTTTTTAACATTTTTCGGTTCTCAAATACAAGGCCTTTAAAATTTTCTTAGGACAAGTATAATTTATCTAGACTTAGAAAGACATGTTTTGTCAACCATATGAAATCAAAAATATATATTGACATCTCTTGAGAATGTTTAATCAAATGGCTGATTTCACTTAACATGGGGAGAATTCAACTTAAAGTCAGTAACGTTTCCAAATCTATTAAATGGTACAATAGATATTTTTCCTTATCAACTTCTCTATGATATTTGTACATAAAACCTACCAACGATGGATATTCTTGAAAAATTCTGCATGCAGGTTCATACATAGAAATCCACCTTATATCTACATCTTTAAGCAATTTTTACCATCAGTCACACCAATTGCAAATTTTTGAAACTCGGCGAATCTCTGGGAACTACTAGACTTAAGGATCAGCTCATCTACTTTTTCAACTCGTGTCAAATGTGTTAACTATTTTGTATAAAGTATTTATTCGTGGCCATGCAATGGATAGGGATTATGTATAGTACAAAAGAGGTTTTTATTCAAATGCAAAGACCATTTCTGTTCCCCTACATGAATGATGCACCATCTATACCAACACACAAAAACTTAGTGGCAATACTATAATAATTCATTCCCGTTATAGTTCTCAAACTTAAAATAAACAACTTGTAAATGTTTTCTACATTACACTATTCTGTCATTTTATGTCTTTGTCAATAAATGGGATATCTTTTTATGGTTCTCAAAAGTATAGATATGAATGTAGACCCATGCTATGTTGTCATTAATTGTATCTTCATTAGTAGAAAGTGACAAAAAGTTAGCATCCTTTACTTTTTCTTTAAAATCCTCCTTCTCAATCATTGCTAGACATTTGGAAATTTCCCAAGCACTGTTGTTTGACCAATGGGATTTTGGAAGATTAGGAAATCCATTAAGTTGAAATAAAACTTTATAATCCTGAAAATCAGAAATAGGTCTACCCTTTTTCAGAATATGGTAGATAGTTGTGAACTGTATATTTTTAGCTCACAGATTAGTATGAACGGATTTTCCTAGGTGAGCTGTAATAGTTCCTCCTTTCTCAACAAGCTTTTCTAGGCGTTTATTTTCATTTTCATACTCTTCTCCATATCTGACATGCATGAATTATTTTTCATTTTTAAATCTATGTGTTCTTTTTATTTGACTATATGCTTGTTTAATTGACACATATAATTTACCATAATGTTTCTCTATTGTGTCAAGTTTGAGTTGCAGTTTTTGATCCTTTCCTAGTTTCCAGCTACAAATATTATATTTACATTTAGTTGGAATATATGTACCTTTTTGTGGTTGTTCGGTTCAATGAATGGAAAATTTGTAGCCGCTTGCACTTAAAAGTCCTACCAATTGTTGACGTATTTATCTTTCTTATCACATATTTTTGGTTGCATTATCACATGCAACAACAAGATCACACTCAGTGCAATATCATTAGTTTTTGGATCTCATCAACATAAATGGGGTTGTTTTCTATCTGTTCCTTTTCAAATAATTTTTAATGAGAGTAGGGATTCTAGTGAAGGTCACCGACTAGAAATTTACTCTCTTTGTTCCATTTTGTAATTGGCAATGTCCTCAAGTGGAGGCATATCTTCAGCTTGTGTAGGGCCTATAGGAACATAATGAGGTTTGTCCTCAAGAGGATGCTTGCCGTCATCGAGTGGGATATGTGGAATCTACAAAGAAATGGATTTTAAAATTTGTATTATTAAGTATATTATTTGAATTTCAAAATTTAAAATAAATAAGGATTAATTATGTAGTTCATACAATACATGTATTTCATGTGTGTGGTGGGTGTGCTTGCATCTAATTCTGTTGTATCCCTTTTTGGATGGCTAAAATATGTTAAAAGATACCATTTTTTATATTTTCCTTTCACATTGCGAGCATCGAGAGGATCCTTGAGAAGGCATTGTAGAGAAACCGAAGAATGTAGTTGCGTGATTTGTGGTAGTGCTTGAGTACGTGGAAGGAAGAATGTAATCGAGTGATTAGTGGTGTGGCGGGGCATCTTGAAGAATGTAGTTAGTTGACATGGAGGTATTGGTGGGCATCTAAAAGAATGCAATTGAGAACGGCTGAAAAATATAATGGGGTGGCTAGAGGTGCTTAGTGGGCATTTGGAAGTATGCGATCAGAAAACTACATAATGTAGTCAAAGTGATTGTTGGTGTGGAAAAAATGAAAATAAAACTTGGCGATTAGAGGTGCTCGTTAGCATTTGCAAGGATATGCCATTGGACGTCCGTACACAAATCATGTGTCTCGATCAATCGGGTAATTTGGAATATGGTGTTGTGTTCTTGGGTTACGTTTCTATCCTATGTTGTTGTCGAAATAACAAATCTCTATGCTTGAGATGTATACTATATGCATATGTAACTGGTGTATTGTGGCGAATATATGTATGTATATGAAATTTATTATAAACACTAGTTGATTTGACCCGCCAAACGAACTAGTTCGAGATATTTTAGGTGAAATACTACTCTTAATGACTTTAAAAATTCTCCAAATCCAAATTTCAAAAATCTAAATATTCATGAATTTTTAAAGAATCACTACGAAAGTTTTACCTACCACTAGAACAAGCTGAAGGTCATTGGTAGGGTAATCCATCTCATATTCTTTGAGCTTACATGACTCAAATCCAGCGACACGCAACTCCTGCATGAGTCTGCTCCAAGTCTTTGAAAGGAAGCATCAATACAAACTACAAAAACTCCAATCAAATCATGAACTACTTAAATAGGTGTTGTTTTCAATCATTCCTTGAGTAACTGAAAATCCTTCTCATATTTTTTGACTACAAAAATTTATTCACTTTACGCTGAAGAGAAGTCATAGGATGAGAAATCCTAGAGAAGTCATGTACAAATTTTCAGTAATAACATGTCAATCCCATGATACTCCTAACCTCTATCACTGAAGTAGGTGTTAACCAATATATATACCCTCA
Source organism: Taxus wallichiana var. yunnanensis (assembly GCA_018340775.1). NCBI lineage: Eukaryota > Viridiplantae > Streptophyta > Pinopsida > Cupressales > Taxaceae > Taxus > Taxus wallichiana. The sequence goes on along the minus strand of CM031242.1, from coordinate 853,606,089 downwards.
TTGTAAATAATGTTTCCCAAGTATTGAATCTCATATTGAAAGAAACTACACTTCTCTAGGTTCCCAAAAAGTCTCTTCTCTCTCAAAATATGTAGTACTTATCTCGAATATTCCTCATGTTCCTCCTCTGAACGAGAGTAAATAAATATGTCATAAATAAACCCTAAGAAAAATTTATTGAAGAAAGTCCTATAAACCCCATTCATGAGGCTCATGAAAACTGATGGAGCATTGGCAAAAATAAAAGGAGTTATGGTAAAGGCGATTGCCCATTTGGAGCGTAGAAAAGTGTTTTGTGAATGTTTGCATCTCCAATGTATAAGTGGTGGTATCTTGACTTAAGATCAATCTTTAAAATACGCTAGATCCCATGATATGATCAAACAAGTAATCAATCCTCGAAGTGGATAATGGTTCTTAACAATTACCTTTTTCATTTTTCTACAATCTACACAAAGTCGTAGGTTCCTGTCCTTCTTATTCATTAATATCATTGATGACCCCATGGAGTCACAATAGCGGGATAAGAAAATTCTCCGAAAAATCTTCTAACTAAATCTTGATCTCATGGATCTCTCGGAGTCATTTTCCAATAACGTTCCCGAGAAAGCGGTGCTATCCCTAGTACCAAGTCTATCGCTAGTACCAAGTCTTGAGTTTATTAACAAAGATCCTATGTAAAGAGATAGGCATCTTCATAATAGTAATCACAACTGAACTCCCAAGGTCATCCTGACACTCAATGATCTTACTCCTACGAGGCCACATTGGCGATGACACTCAAGTCAATCCATGCTTAAATAAACCTAATAGCATCCAAGGGGTAGAATACGAAGGTCCAAGGGAGCGGAGAACACGCCCAAATAAATTACTTAACTCTCCACGTAGGTGTCCAATTCAAGTTTGGCCCCATAACCTTCTAGTGATCGACTACTTAGACATCATTAATGCACACCGGTCAACTATAGATAGTGATATAAAGGAGTCATATGCTCTAGATTCAAATAATACTAAGATAGAAATAACTCTAATACTACATGTAGCCTCGATAACCACAACCTTATTCTTTACTTGATAGTTATCCACTATTGTATAGACCCGGTGACCACATCCCACATCTACATTACTCTCGCTTTGAGATAGGTATATCTTCTTATAAGTGAAGGAGGGTTTGTGTAGACAATGGAAAGAGTAATGGTCATGTACCCCACAAATATAACCACTTGGTAACTCTCTGCGTGTGGGAGTCCCACCTATTTTATTTTGTGCAGACCCTTCTCGTCCAACTCTAGTAGACTAATAGGTACAAGCTTCCTCCACCTATTGAATTCCCTACCTCCTGTAACTACCAAATCCAATTCCTCCATGGCATCTACCTCTCTACATATCCTTTATGAGTCTAACCCTCTATTGCTAATATGCATGGTGATGTAAATGTTTTTGAGTTTTTGGTGGAGGTATCGAGCTTACGGTGGAGGAATAAATCCTCCCTACGGTGGTGGAGCTACACTCTCTATCCTATACTCCTAGAAATAATTTTCTTACTCTTGTAACTTACTCGTGGTCTTGTCTCTATAATTTAGGGCACTACCTATGTTCTCCTATGAAAAATAGGCCTTCTCCACCAGCTTTTCCAAATTTGAAGGAGACATCATTCTAACTACACCAACCAAATTTTTATTCGGGAACCCGATGAAGTTGTTCACCTGTAGTTTCTCATCCTAAAGGTATTAAACATACTACGAAGGTACAAGAAGTGTGATTCATACTACACCACTATGCATAAACTCTAATGAAGGATGTGAAACTTTTGTCTCCTCTTCTAAAAAAATGTTTAGACATATACCGAGTTGTGAAACACTCCTCAAACATCTCCCATGTCACTAAATGTGAAGTTATATGGAGCTTTTGTTCCTCATTCCTCCATAATATTCCTACAATGTCTCAAAGGAGGTTAATGGAAAGTGTAGCCTTGATGTTGCTTTCATATTGTTGAATATGAAAGAAATTATCGAGAATTAAGAGCCATATTTCGGCCCCAAATCTATCACTATTTTTTCCATAAGTGGGTGACTACAATCGAGAGAAGGTCACTAATAATAATTTCAATGTCATTATCATCTCGATGGTGCTCAACCATTTCCCTATCTAGTGAAAAATGTCGTATTAAACTGGTGGTCCCTTAATTCTAAGAGAGTGTCTCCAATGAAATTTTGTCACTTTATAAAAGTGAACTCAAGGACCATGGGAACTTTCTAGTCTTTACAAGTGCTATTGATTTATCACCAACTATGTACCCTCATCTTGTTTTGTACCATCTCTATATGAGCAACCTCCTCAACCAACTCTCACTATTCCGGGAGGTTCTATTGTAAAACCCCATCATCTTCTTCAATTCATCTAATATGTGGTCAAAAATCCATAGCACATGGCTCTAACGTAGATGGCCTACATCCTAATGCCCTAACGGATCAATATCTCATACCACATCTGGACATCCTATGATAGAAGTATAAAGGAAAATTTATTATTTTATGTGTTGTATCGAATTGGTTAAGGAGGTTAAGTAATAATTTTTAACATGATTTTTTTTATACTAATCCCAAGAGCATCCGGTGTCAAAACTCGAGCTCTGATACCAAATGTAATGCCCCATAATTTATTCCAATAAAAAATCTTGATAAAGCGACACAATTGATTCCTAATGCGGTAATATTTTTTGTTTAGTCTCATGCGTCGTTAGAAAGGATTAATTCATTTTTATCCTCTTCACTAAAATATTATAGAAAAATATTAATGGTACTTATTGAATTATTTTAAAATATCGAGGTTTTTAGAAACTTCGGATGATGGATCAACTTTCATGGAAACCATGAGTCATGAATATTTCCATTAGAGAATTTTCTAAGGTTCCAAGTCTACTTCCCCATTCCACACAATTAGCACTCAAGTGTTCGTAATAAAGAAGAAATGGAAGGGTCTTGTCTACCTTCGCTAAGGTATCCTAGGTATAACTATTAACTTCACTATAATTTATTTATTTTATTTATTAACTAATTTTTATAAAAATCTCATTGGCGGAAGGGTCATGGGATTTCATTTGATCCATCCAAATGAGTCACATGCCTACTTATTAAAACAACTGCTAATATAACCATATAAAATAGTTAGCTATAAGTCCATATAGTTTCAACTAAAAAAATTCACCCACTACATCAATTCCCACATAAATATTAAAGTAGGAGTTTCAAATATTAGCCCTTGGATTGGTTAATTCTTAGTCACAAGATTTATGTTTTCAATGTAGCCCTAATACTCCTCTAAGCCATGTTTTGGTTTATTTTAAAAAAATTCCCCATATTAGTTTACCTTTCATTCCAATTTCCTCCTTTACACAAGTTGACTCCATTGGAAGAGGAATAAATAGGGTTTAATGTGCTATTGTTATTATTATTATTATTATTGCTTGTGTGGATGTTCTACGGTGGTGGTCATGAAGGAACAACTATTTTAAAGTTTTTGAGGAAATGGAATGACAAATACAAAGAGACTAAGAGAGAGATAGAGATAGAGAGAGAGAAAGAAGAATGGTAGGTTAATTACATATGGCGGTGGGACGAAGTAGGGTTGTATAGCATGGCATGGAGGGGGAAGGCCGCCTTTGCATAGTGGTGAGGAGCATTAACGTTGATTGTGTGGGTTGTGCACACACCAAATTATGGAGATTACACACGGTTGTGGGGAGGGGTGTGTGGTGGGCCATAGACATTCACCAAAAAAATTATGTTTTAAATATATATTATTAAACCTTTTCATTTATACACACTCAAATATATATATATATATATATATATATATATATATATATATATATATATATATTGTCACTTGATAAAATATTTATTATTATACAAATATTATATATATATATATAGACAATAATAAAAATATATTAATGATGGAAAGATAGTTTAAATTTAAGTCTCTTTTTTATACAACCTCATGATCTACCGGTTCTTAAATAATGACAAACATGCTTATTAAATGGATTATATACGAAACTTATCATAGAAATAAAGATAAATGATACATATCATAATCTCAAAATAACCTTTCTAAACTATTACAAAACTGAAATTTCCATGATTCACTTTTAGGTGTAATGCTAAGACATTAAGGAAATGCAAACTAAAAATCCTTTCCTTATTTTCGAAAACTGATAAAAATAGGAAGCGCCATTGAATAAGTAGATGGGATAATATGTAAATTTGATTCTCCTTTATTGTTTACAAGAATTTATTCCAATAAAATAATAGTAACAACTTTAATACAACTCAATATACTTTATTTTTTCATTATTTTGATAACTCGCAAATGGAGCAAACAAACTTGGGAAAAACATTGATATAATAAAGAGAAACAATTCTTTCATGGTTCCATCACAATACAAATTAATAACAAATCCCAATACCATTGTCCACAAGTTTACATCTTTCATTTCAAGAGAGAGAAATATATCCAAAACTCCTACTAACAATAAAATCAATGACTGAAATGCAAGCATAACAATCCTCCCAAATATGGGAATAACATGACAAAAAAAATTACGTCTCTCCATCATATTAACCCTCCAAATGAAATCCCAAAAGCAGCTCCAATATTCACATTAATCAAGATCTATGCACCACAAGATAAGGCCTAATATTTTTCCCAACCTATAGACATAATCGTATGCCTATTTTCCAATGATAGAGCATTAGTCTCCCCCAATCCCATGGGAAAAAAGTGTAGCATGCTACACAAATATGACAAGGTAAAAAATATCTCAATGCACTGAAACAAGGATGGAAACGAGAAGACAAGAAATAAAACTTTAAAAATATACCAATCACAAAAATGCTAAGAAACCATGAAAATGGGAAAATGGGAGAAGGCTCGCATATTGCAAAAATATATAATATCAAAAGTAAAAATTTATCCTTAAAGTGTTATCTCCAAGAATCATCAAAAAATCCCAACCCTTATACCTCCATTATCTCCTCCTTGCCAAGGATTTTCAATCCTTACAATCTTCTTTTGGCAAGGATAAGAGAGGATTCCCAAATCAAATAGGAATGTGTCATACTTCTCCCAAGGAGGGGAGTGATAAGAAAACATTGATGGATTCCCCAAGAAGCCATGTAAATGAGGTTCCCCTCCCATTCCCAAATCCCACTCCAAATCCACACCCTATTGGAGTGGATGACTGAAAAACCCCAAGATATAAATTTCAAAATAAAGCAAAAACTCAAGAACAATAAAATCCCAAAACCAACACACAAATCAAAACCATTACCAACCATAACATCCAAACACATACTAATCTCCATAACGTTAAAAAAATTGGATGGAGGAAAAAGATGGTGACATGACCTGGAGAAGGAAATAGGCAATATTTTCAAAATCTTCTAAGGCAAGAATCTAGTAATCTCTATGATGGTGTAGGTCGGTGCGGGATTCAAAGCATTTTGTATGCCCTAGGTCATGGTGGGAACTTCTCATGGGTGGGAAAATTCATGGGTGGTTAGGATCCACTCTCTCTAATTTCTTATCTATGCCCTATTTGGAATGAAAATGGTTGATCCTTGATTATTTTTGATGTTGTGGTATTTAGGGCTAAAAATAGGTATCGACTTGCACTCATTGGTATTTTTACTAGCATTAGGCCCAATATTGACTCAATTATAGGTTGGGAACAGATAAAATGGGCACCACTTGGAAGCATTCAAGTGGTTTTCATATTCAAAAATCCTTCCTAATTACATTTAGAGTAGAAGAAGAGTTCCTCAAAGCCTCGATGGAGGACCCTGGTTCTTAGGAAGAATAGTGTTACATATTTCTATATGGTTCCCTGGGTTAGATTTGGGGAATTTTGAGCCTAGTGATTTCCATGTATGGGTCAAGATCCCAGCTCTTCCTCTTGATTTTGGGAAAAACATGTCCTAATGGGGATTCTTTAAGGCTCTAGGGGTTTGTTTGACCATAGATCTCTCTAATCTCTCTCGGTCAAGAATGATTGATATCATAATCTATGTTAATGTGTGCTTGGGTAAAACTCTAACCCCTTCCATTCATCTTATTTCTTCACAAGAAATTTTTGAGCAAGAATTTGAATGCAAAATCTCTCCCATTTTCTATAAAAAGTAGGTTTTGGATTCGGGCACAATATGGAAATGTAAAGTTGCCTCTGCTAATGTGCACGGATCCCTTAACCAGATGGAAAAATATTTTATTGTGGAGGATTTTAATGATATTGAGACCTAAATGATGACAAGAGTGGTTGAAATGACCATTGGTTTTATGAATCCTATGTTGGATGCCATGTTTGTGGCGATCGCATAGAAAAACAAATTTACGATTAAGTACGTTGAAATGTTTTTCCCTGCTACTAGTTTATATTATTTGGGGATGGGTGTTAGGCTTACCCTTATTAATGTGCCTCATGTTGACAAGTAGATAGGGAATCAAGGCCATAAAATTGGGGAGAAATTTGTAGTGGATCCTCTACATGCTTTGAAGATACCTTTAGGGAGATAGACACGATCAATTATTTACCTCCTATTACTACTCGGGAAAATGGCCTCATAAACAAGGATGAAGATAGGGAGGAGATTAAAAGAATCCAGTATGACAAGGAGATCAATTTGGAAGAGGAATCTATGGAATGTTTAGACTCATCGGCAATTGAATATGCTATTCAGATTGAGGTTGAAATAGATGAAGAAAATGTAGATGTACATAGCTGATCGACCCTAGGCTTGCTAGAAGTTGTGTTAAATATTGAAAATCCTAGATGTTAAGGTTTTGGTTAAATAAAAAAATGAACCTTATGACACTGAAAAACTCAAAATATTTGATTATTGGGAAGGCTCTTGCTATCGGAATACGGCCATGATACATTCCAAATCAAGAGACGATATTCATTAATAGAGGAGGAGGTTTTGCATACAATGTGGTTTAAGAAACCTAAAAATCCTCCTTCCTCCCATGTGTGATCTCTCTCTATGGTTGGGTAAGGGGGTTTTATATGACTTTTATCTTTATCACTCATATTCCCTCTTGTTATCTATGTGGTTATGTAGTTGATTTTTTGTTGTTGTTTTTCCGTATTTTGTTTTTTTTTTTCTTGCTAGGTTTTCTACTACCTTTATTTTTAACTCTTTATTCTAGCTTCTACACTTTGATCCCTGGGGTGTGGTCCAAACTTATCAAAAAATTATTTTTGTTAATTTGTTTTATCTACATTTTGATCCATCCTTTCTATTTTCGGGTATGGTCTCATTCAAAACCATTTACCAATAATAAAAAAACATCTAAAGACATACAAACATGTTTTTAAACAAAAATAAAAAGAGGTTTGATACATGCCTCACACTCCAAGCTCAAGTCCACAAGTTCATAGCTATTTCACTCCTTAAGCTCCTAAATCTCCCCTCAAATTTCTCCACCAGAAATCCCCTAAACATAAAAATTCAAACAAGATATAGGAAAACTCTTCATCCCACAAACCCATGGGAGGATGACATGTTCCACTTGTCCAATTATGAAAACCCTCCATGTCACCCTAGTCACTTTCCATGTTCCCCCACTAATAAATTGAAAAGAGGAAAAATTAAAATTATCCCCTAAATCCCACACAAAATACCAAGGTCGCCCATATGAGACAAATAAATTAGATTTAGATAGTTACTTGTGAGAGGGTGGAAAGAGGAAAAAAATTTTGTGTTCCAAAAATCTTCACCCATCTATTGGTTAGGTCTAATGGACCACTTTTAAGGTAAAGGAGACCCTTACCTTTGAATACATTCCTTAAAAATGGCCATGAAGATTAAATTCTAGATTTGGGGTTGAATGAGAAAATCAAGGTGAGGAATGGTCCCAAGACATCAATAAAAAGTTTCAACACCATAAATCACCTCATAACACAAATCATCCTAAATAACCACATTAACACAAGGAAATCTAAATTAGGTGGGAAATTAAGTAAATCAAAATTTATCATGATGCTCAAGGTTAGGAGGATAACAAACTAAATAAATTAAATTCACATGCAAGAGTCAAACAAATTCCCCAATTATAAACAATGGCCAAAATAAAACAAGGTGAGAGAAAAAGGTTTGGTAAGATGTCTTGAGCATCTTTGGTAGTGCTACCACTGATTCCCACATTTTCCAAGTGGTGTAACCTACAAAACCCTACATACTCAAGGAAAACCTCAATCTTCTCAATATGATAAAATATTCATATAGATCATAATGAAAAATTCCTATACTATATCAACTAAATAAAAATCTTGTCAAGATGAGGGGATTAAAGTTATATTAACATATTTAATAAAAATTAAAGTGCATGCATAAATAAATGAAAAAAAGTAAATAAAAATACATCATAACACATTAACACAATATTTAACATGGAAAACAGTAATGGGGTAAAAACCAATATCTTTTTATCCTAAAATTACATAATTAATTCAAATATGACCTGGTATGGCGAAATCATAGAACCCCTAAATGCTCACAAGTGAATTGTTGGACGCAGTCAATGTGATTCATCAAACACAGAGTTATCCCAAAGTGTGGGACTTTGCAATCAGGATAACCCTCCGGATGAAGGTCATATCCTATTCCTCTATTTTGATGCACACATCCAAATTCTAGATGATCTACTATTAAATATACTCTAACTTTCCAAGGAGACATGCTTAAGAATACTAGAAGAAATTAAACCTAAACTAACATAGGTGATGCACCAAAAGGAATGTTGAACACCTACTTTTCCTAGAGATGGAAACAACAATAAGATTTAGAAGGATGAAAACACACCACAAATCAATCCACTGATGAGAATCCACTAACCATTAAACACAAATCATTAAACATACAATACAATAGTCATGCACAAATAACCATAATTACAATGAGAGATTAGATGAAAGTAATGAACATAAGAGAGGGTTGAAATCCATGACAGATTTATATTATTGCTCCACAAATTTGATACAGTGCATTACAAAGGCCAAGAGGCACAAACTTGCATTACATCTTGAATGAGAGGTTTGAACACCAAAAATTCACTTATGGACAAGAGAAGAAGGGAGGGTGCATAACAAAATTATCAAGCATTATAAAAATTCCCCTCCTTACAATATATAGGAAAAATGAGAGAAAGGGGAGAGATGAATTCAATATATTTCTTCAACCACCCAAAAATTCAATAAAATCTCCCGCAACAATGATAGGCGCCACTACAAAATCCATACCTCTATGTACTTTTCCTTGTTGGGAAAGAAAGGAAGCCCATACCTTCATCATTTGGGTATGTGAGAAACTAGAACATTCCTCAAAAAAGGTAGATTTGTATTTTTTCATTTTGAATAAACTAATGAAAGTTGTGTAGAGGACACTAAGAGCTTTCCAAAAAGTCCTTTCTTGTTCAAATTTGATCTCCGGTTCAAACGTTATGGCCATCTAAGATTGGGGTGACATAATGCATTAAATACAAGTGGTTGTCTCTATTCTTGAGACTCTAAAATGCATTGCAACCTCCGAAATCCAAAATTTCAAATTTTAAGGCATTTTGACTATGAAGGTTGATGTTACTGTTGATCCGCTTGAGCACGTGAGACCTCCAAAACTCTGAAACCTTGAAGTCTAAAATTCAAAGCTTCAGACCTTTCCATTTTGGAGATTAGGTTATTGTTCATCCGCTTGAGTCAACAAAACCTCCGAAACTTTGAAGTCCAAAATTCAAACTTTGGGTTTCGGACTTGAGTTGTGATTTTCGTGTTTTGGGGCTTCAAAGTTCCAAAATGTCTAAACCCCAAAATCCAAAATTCATATTTCGGGTTTTAGACCTTTGCATTTTCGGGGGTTTTGGGATCTCGGGGTTTGGGTTTTCAAGACTTTCGGGATTTCACGGCTCAAGGTTTTAGGGTTCGGGTTTTAGGATTTCGGCATTTTTTTATTCATTTGGGAACATGAAACCTCAAAACCTCCAAAATCCTGAAGTCTAAAATTATAACTTCGGGTTTTGGACATTTTGAATTTCAGGGATTTTTTATTGTTCACCTTCAAGTGCTCACTGAAACTCCAAAGTCCAAATTTCAGACTTCGGGTTTTGGAATTCAAGTTATGAATTTAGTGTTTGTTTCCACCTAGTCCCATAATCTCTTCTAAGCTCATTTGAGTTGATTTAATCCTTTATTTCTTGAGCTCAAATCTCCTTTGACATTCCCTTGGCTAAGTTGGCCCTTGTCCATTCCTTTTCTCGACCTTGCATTACCATTTCCGAGCCCACCTGCAACCTAATTTTCAGAATCAAAATGTGAGGTCCCATGGCCAAATGGTCCCTTCAATTTCTTAGTGTGCAAGGTCATGTTTGTTTTATTTTGCATGAGGGGAAAAGTTAGATAACATTACGTATAACCATATTCAAATAACCTAAAGGGTTATGACGTTATTGAATGATGAGGCATACCCCGATTTAATATTTTTTAATAAATAACTAACCTAATATATAGTTTATATTAACTAATAAAAGAATAACTTATATTCTATACTATTTAAATATAAACTAAATATTATGATCACTTAATATTATAGTTCTAAAACCCCCTTAATATTAAGTGGATATCCATATGCCAACATTACATGTTTATACAACAAGATTTACAAATCCATAAACCCAAAAGGTTAGGCTACCATATGTATTTTTAAGGAATTATAACACCTTCATCATGTTCAACTTACCTTTTGGTACTAAATTATTTCAAATCCATAATTTAGAATTATGCTTTAGGATAATCATGATTTTGAGACTAAATCCCAACATTTCCCATGGAAAATTCTTAATCCAAATTTCTAGGAGCCTTTTAAAATATAAGGACCTCCTTTACAAAATAGATGCACACACACTGAACTATATTTTCTATAAACTCTACCAGTTTATATAGATAATAAAATATATTATTACAATTCATTATACTAGAGAATAAGTATAGCGGAGGAGTCAACAACCAACCATCCATTAGGAGGTGGCATTGCCATGCAAACTCCCCCTTAATGGAAATTACGAAGGCCAAACGTTGCATAGAACTTGTAGAAATTCACAACACATAATGGATTTGTAAACATGTCTACAATTCTATCTTCATTTGGGAAATATTGGAGATCTATATCACCAAAGAGAACCTTTTCTTTGGTAAAGTGCATATGTATCTCGATATGATTTGTCCTCAGGTGTTGAACTAGATTTTTAGCTAGTTAATGCAACTCTAGCTATCACATAGAATATGAGTACTTCCTTTATCTTCCATGTGTACCTATTCCAAAAACAACTTTGGCCACATGGCTTCTTTCGATGCTTCCATTGAACTTATATATTCTTCCTCAAGTAGAATAAATGGAAACTTTTGGTTTCTTTTTCTGCTCCAAGTAATGGAACCTACACCAAACTTGAATACATATCTAGTTGTAAAATTGTGATCTATCACATCGTCAACATGGTCGAATACAAATATTCAAATAAATATGAACAATTAGAAGAATTATAATGTAAATGTTGTTCCTTTAATATAACACAATATTCCTTGGCTAACTTCTAATGATATCGATAAGGTTTCTACATAAACCTTCAAGCAATCCCTACTCCATAAGAAATGTTAGGTTTAGTAATAGTTAGATAAATCAAACTACCTAAAAATTACTGTATAGATTCGGATTATATTTTTACATGCGGGTTTAGGATCAAGTTTACATCCAAATTTTATAGGAAAAGCAACAATTTTACAATCAAAGCAGATTAAACCTTCTAATTAAAGTAGTTGGATATTGTGATTGAGATACTATAATAGAATTTTGTATCCCGAGATATAGCCATGCCTAAAAAATATGCAATAATCCTAAGTCTCTCATCCTGAAAATATTACATTAATTTTTCTTTTAATTATGATAGCATTTTCTTAAATTTTAACAAATAAATTATTGTCAGGTGAACAGTTAGAAAAACATACTTCATTAAAAAAATGTTAATTTTTGCATACCAAGCTCTATGAGATTCTTTTAAGCCATATAAATAATTTTTTAATTTACAAACATATATTTCTTTACCTGGTTCTTCAAATCCTTTAGGTTGAGTCATATAGATTTCTTATTTTAAATCACCATTTAGAAAGGCATTTTTGACATCCATCTAATGGATTTCCCAACCATATTGAGTAGCTAAGGAAATCAAGATCCTTACTATGCTCATTTTTGCAACTGTTGCAAAGGTTTCAACATAGTAGATACCAAATTTTGAGTAAACACTCGAGCTACTAATATGGTTTTGAATTTATCTACATGTTATCTACTTTATATTTAATATTTGTATATCCATCTATATCCAACTATACTTCATTTTTCAGGGGGAGGGACTAAATCCCAAGTTTTATTTTTAATTGAGGATGAATATTCATCCTTTATTGCATCAATTCATCTTATATCATAATAATATTCTTCAAAATATTGAGGTTTAGGTTTATATAATGTCATAAAGGCATGATATTTATGTTTAATTATAATCATTTTTTGAAGGTTTATGGTATTAGAGTCATGAATAATAGACTCACCCATCTAGGTTTTTTTAATATGGAGGAAACATGTACTATCTATTTTTCAACCATATGTTCATTATTATTTTCTTCATGATTTTCACAATTTTCAATTTCAATTTAATTTTTATTAGAATCAAGCATGAATTATAGATGCGAGAAGATGAAGAAGAACAAAAAGGTTTTTCTAGAATTTTAACATTCATGTTTTTATAACTTCTCTTTTGTGAGATCAAATATCCTAAGACTCTTATTATTGACACCATATCCTACGAAGATACAAGGAAAATTGGTTTGATCAAGTTTATTCCATCTTGATTTCATAATGAAGAGGAAAGTTGGGCTAACAAAGATTTTCAAACGAGACACACTTGGTTTTGATTTGACCACTTTTCCGGAGGAGTGGAAATGACTAAGGATTTAGTGGGAAATATGTTCTTGATATGAAGATTAGTGTTCATAGCTTCATTCTAGAAGAATTTAGGAATCTGTCTTTGAATGTATCATGGTCATAGCCATTTCCACAATGATGTGGTTTTTCCTTTCCACAATCCCATTCTTTCAAGGGAAAAGGTGAGTTATTAGTTCCTTTTGACTGCCACATTCAACAAAAAATGAGTCAAATGTCTTATTAAAGTATTCCCCCATTATCAGTCCTAAGCCTCTTAATTAATACCGAGAATATTTTGTAACTAAATCTTTAAATTCCTTAAATTTTAAAAATACTTCAGATTTCTTTTTAATGAAATAATACCATACCGTATAAGAGAAATCATAAATGAAAATGACAACATACGAGAGAACTATTAAGGGATGAATCTTTTAGAGGTCCTTATACATCACTATGGACAAGATCGACGGTTCAAAATAATTAACATTATGATGACTGTGGAAGGGATTAGTAGATTTCTTACCACACAAACATCCTTCACACCTTTCATGATTTTGGGAAATAGGTAGCAGACTAGCTACTAGGTTTAGCGGAGACATATTGTAAATGCTCTTGAGTTTGACATGACCTAGTGTCTCATGCCACAATTTCATGTCACTTCTTTTAGATGTTAAACAAGAAGCAGAGGGAAATCCATTACACACATACAAACCATCTCTTTGAATGCCTTTAAATATAGTAACATGATGTTCATTTTTAATATACAATTTATCTTTTAATAGTGTAACATTCTAGTTATTTTAAGTCAAGGGATCACAAGAGAGAAAATTCATTTTAAGTTTAGGAACTAACAAAACATTGTTAATAAAACCATTTGAAACTTTTTCTTTACCTTGTCCCTGAATGTCAAGAATGGAATGATCACCCAAGTAGATCTGATCATTACACTCTCTAAGTTCATATAGGATATCAAATCTAAAGGTCATGTGCCTAGAGGCACCATTGTCCAATATCCACTCATTTTCCTTTGCAGTGAAAAAGGTGACATACAAAGCAATTACATTTGATTTTTTACTATTTTTCTAATTCTTGTTTTGGTTTTGATCAGATTTGTTACCCTTTTGATTTTTGAAATTTGATTTATTATTTTTAAATTTACAATCCTATTTCTTATGGAAAAATTTACCATAGTAATGACATTTACCATCAAAGCTAACTCTTAGATTTCCTAGTTTCTTATCTTTGATAGGAGGTTTAAAAGTTGAATTTTGGTTTTTGTTGAATCTAGAGGTTTTACCTTTTGATTTTTGAGCGAGAAGTTCCTAAGTAACACTCTCCTTAGAATAAATTTGTTAATTACTTTCTCTTCATGAATGAGGAGAGCACTATGGGTTTGTAAATCTGAAATGTCTTCTTCTATTTGATAATTAGAGTTCAAAATTGAAATGAAATTTCTAAATTTGTCATGAATATTTAATTGTATAATGAAATAAAGTAATTTATCCTGAATTAAGTTACATACATACCCATCCAAATGAAATTTAATATTTTTATTTATGTTAAATAATTTATGAGTTTTTCATCTCCCTTCATGAGAGTTATCATAAGCTTTAAAATCAATTTAATGATTTTTGATAAACGCATTCCTTTGTGCATTGATTTGAGTTGAATCCAAGCCTCTGTAATGCTGACTTATCTTCGACACTTGTTCATGTTGTAATCTTTATTACTAGTGGAATAGAGACGTGGTTATTGATATGTTATTTTTATAGCACTGTTTAAACTATACAAACATTTTTTTATTATGATGATTGACTCTTATAGTGGATTATTTTTATGCTTAGTAGATATTGTTTGACATTTTTACACATGTTGATTTAGCGTTGCTTACTTTTATACTGACATCTTAGATGCATAGTGATTGTGAATATGTTTTGATGCATCATCTAACCATGTTTACATTGATATTATGAATTTATTAATTTTGAGATTCTTTTTGGTGATTATTATATGGATTGCGTGTTTTTTGTAAAATGTGAATTTTTATTATGAACAATTGTAAATGTTTAAATTAGAATCGAATTACGCACTGTGATATTTGATGATGATTATATGATTATTCTTTATATGTGTTTTATTTATGTGACGTATTGATGCAACCATGAGGCCAAAGCTAGTATTATTATGATTGCAAGAAATGAAGATTACACAAATAAAGGGAGACTAGGAAATAAAACCATGAAGGAATGTCACGAGTTCACAAGATGGTCACCTTTGTAACTATCATGTTTTTGGTTGAATTATTTTCTTGTTGTTGTCTTTCAAGAGGTCTCTGTGGGGGAACACCTCATCATACGACCATGGGTATTTGTAGTTATGTTATTTTATTTGTATGTGGTTATTTTAATGTGGATGTTGTGATTCTAAATTATGTCTTAATGTACACTTATGTTCCTATGTGGTAAGTGTACCCCTAGTTATCCATGTAAATTTGTAGTATGGGTTAAGTTTTTTATGTGATGAATAGGGGACAATGTATATGGTTGTTGTTACCTTTGTATTTACATGGGTTTGTATGATTTTAAATTTTTCATTGGTATATGTGCTACCCTAAACCCAAAATTCGGATTTGGGCTTTGGGCCCAATTTTGAAAGCTTGTAGGACAAGTCTTACTTTTCCCACACTCTTTAACTCCTTTCCCCAACCACACCTATAAATTGAGGGGTCATATTTAGCCCCTAATAATGATACTTGGTCTTCTAAATTAGTTTTATAATGTGTAATGTCAACTTGTGTGCAACATTGGAAATGTTCTATCCTAAACCTAGCTCTTAATTATGATTTGGTCTTTGTGTGAACTTGGTGATTTGGATATGAGGTATATTAGTTAACATCCTACATGGAGTCACATTACCTCTCCCTTATTTTATATTTAATTGCATCTTTTGGAGGATGTTGGCGTTACTTAGTTTGACTTGTTTTTTCTTAGCTTTTTTGGATTTGGAGAGTGTTGGCTTGGGAGATTATTTTTGTTGAGGGAGTTTGAATTTTTAGATTTCTTGGAAAGTGAAGGTGCCACAAATGGCAAGGTAGGATCTTGATCCATTTTATTCCTTGTTTTTATTGTTTATGGACTGTAAAATTGTTAAATGTATGTATGTATATGGCTTGGGCTAGGTAGGTTGCCTTAAAAAGTATAGGGAGGAAGAAAATGGGAGCCATGACAGAGGTATTATAGTTTATGCAAATTTTTGAGGGATTTTTGGGAAGAGTGTTCCGCCTTTTGGTGGGATAGGGGAAAAATCTTAATTATTTTGTAAAATTTACTTTAGTGAGTCATAAGATTTTGAGGGAGGAATAAGATATTTTATCGATGGAGTTTTTGAGGTTTTAAGGTGGAAATGTAACCTAATTGGGAGGTAAAAGGGGGTTTACCATGTTTCATCTCTCCTTTTGGCTCTAAGAATGAGCCTTTGCGAATTATGGAAAGAAAATTGTAGGTTTCTTGTTGTTGTTTTATGTTGCATGAAATTGTTGTGTGTGTGTGTATGTATTTATGTGGAATCAATTTTTGTTTCCATGGTTGTGAGGTCTCTTCATTTTTACTTGGTTGGAGCTTAGGGGTCAATTAATAGGAATGGCTTCACCGATTCACTAAGATTTTGTTGGAAGGAGAGCGTTGCCTACCTCTCTCTCCTGTGTTGGTGTGCAAAATATGGGATTCCTTTGGAATAAATTTTCCATGTTGTCTCCACCATTTTGGGTGGAGGACGTGTATAACCTAGCATTTTACTAATTTTGTTAATTCTATAAATGTTTAGAGTTATTTTGGAGCCCTGTAACGATTGGGAAATTTGGGTTGTAAATAAGAATGTAATTGTATGTATTTACATGAATTAAGAATATAGAAGAAACTGGAAACTTTTTGCTCTTGTAAAGTTTATTTGAAAAGGATCAAGTCTATAATTTTACTACGACATTGTAAATTCCCAATTTATTTTATCAAAAGTAATATAATGAGATTGTTTGTGTTGAGTTGCAAAGATTGAAGGAAGTATCATATATGTTGATGTAGCATCATGCCTTTAGTGTATACGTATAACATGTTTGGGACTTTGTATAAACAAACAAAAGGATTGTAAAAGGAATGATAACTAGATCATACCAAGCCAAGAACTCAGATGCTAATCAAACACCATGCACAATAAGATGAAATTAATTCATCAAAATAACTATAATAAAATCTTTGGAAACAAATGAGTAGCAATATCATATATTATAATGCAACTCAATGAAATACAATAAGAATGGACCTTGTTTATATAAGCTAGGAATATCAATCTAAGAACTAGTCAAGGTCATACATCAAGACAAAAATCAAGCAAAGAACTAGTCATCAAAGAACTAGTCAAGTCCATAGATTTACGAAAGAACTAGTCATCAAGGATCTAGTTAGTACCATTGATCAAGGAATGAACTATACCTAACAACTATATAATATGTCCTAATATCTAAATAAGATAAAATAAATATCCACAGAGACATAAGTGGGTGAGGATAAATAAAACAAAGGTAAATAAATTACCTATGTGAACATGAGCTAAGATAAATACCTAATCTAACACCCCACTCAAGTGAAGCTAGTGGACCAAAATAAAAGTGGCATATTCACAATATTAGTCCCAAAAAAAGGCCTAATGAGGTACTCATGTACAACATATCCATAAAGAAATATTGAACCAAAATAAGGAAAGAATCTTGTTATAAGGAAAGAGAATAAAGAAAAATAAGGAATATGATCTCATGAACAACCCCCAAGAACAACTTCTAAAACCCTAAGCATGCCACGTAACTCAATATAGTGAGGTGATGCAAAAGGATTTGTAAATATATCCACAACTTGTTGAGTCGAAATGTACTCCAAGAAAATAACTCTATCCGAATGTGTTGACGAAGGAATTGTATGTGTATCTCAATGTGCTTGGTCCACTTTGGTTCTCAACAGGGTTGTGAGAAATATAAATTACACTTTGGTTGTCACACCAAAGTATAGTCGGTGAATCTATGGGAATCTAAAAGCTGTTAATAATGCTTCGAATCCAAAGAATATTTTGAATCGGTATAATTTCTACTATATACTCTACCTCGAAGATGAAATTGTAATAACATTTTGATTTTTTTGCATGCCGAGGCAAGCTGGAGAAGAACCAAGACAAAAATATAGCTAGAAATCGAATGCCTATCATCAATAGAACATACCCAATCTCAATCTATATATCCAACCAATTGATTAGAACCCCTAGTGTAGTGTAGTCCAAAGTGAGAAGTAACCTACAAATAACACACAATCCTTTTAGCATCTTGCCGGTGAATACTATGAGTAGAATGTGCAAATCAAGATACAAGCCCTACTGCAAATGAAATATAAGGAAAAGTATAGGTGAATTACATGAGACTTCCAACAAACTTCCTATACAATGTAGGATCAAAAAGTGGTATGGTACATGTGAAAGTAAGAGTTACCCTAGATTGAAAAGGAGATGGTCTTGGATTCCAATTAGCCATATAAAAGTGCTAAAGAAGATCATGGTTGTAGTTTTTATGACTAAAATGAATCCCACGAATCTATCTCGAGAAATCTGCAAACTAATGAAATAATGTAATAACCCAAGATCTATCAAATAAAACTATGTAGAAATAACCCTCTGGATAGTCGGAATGTGGTAAGAAGGACTGATAGAAAGTAACAGATAAACAACATACACGACAAGTATCACAATATCCTCACCACTTGTAGATAGTTGGGTTATAGATTTTTTTGCTTCTCAACACATGACTTATTCCGAGGAGTATTTTGTATCTCTAGGTTTGAGTTCAACATCCAAAATTTAGGTTGGATGTTTTATTTTCTGATATGGAAAAATGTGCAAAACAACATGCATGCCCTACTAAAAAGGAAAGATCCACCATTCCAAAAATAGCATTCGCATGTAACTTGAAAAATATTGCACCTAAAAAAACCTAGTGTGGATCTCTAAAAACCAAAAAAATATTTCTAGGTTTTGTTACTCACTTGTGCAGATTCCAAAGTGGCCCAGTACATACCTTGCAACAACAAAAAAACTTAAAGCGACTACATCTAGAAATGGTCAAGTTTACTTTTGATATTAGGGTTTGTCCACCTTTTGAATCCAATGGAAGTCTCTATTTTAGATAAAAACACACGCTACAACAAAATACAAACAAATCCTAAATATATGAATATAAAAAATACTTATTTACAAAATAAAACTTATAGATAGATGTCAACAACAATCTCCAACTATGATACCATAAAAATAATGATAACTAGATCGTACCAAGCAAATAACTCAAATTATAATCAAACACCACGCACAATAAGATGAAAGTAATTTTCCAAAATAACTTTAATAAAACCTTTGCGAAAAAATAAACAACAATATCATTTATGTTATGGAACTCAATGAAATACAATGAGAATGAGCCTTGTTTACTTTATACACCTATAATTTGGTCTACATGATCTTATTACTAAAATCATGCTAACTATCCTATTCTCATGTTAATTTACTACACTACACTAGTAAATTACCCTTTCTAACTATTAGTGCAAAATAACAACACCCCTAAAGTTTTGCAACTCAATGGTTTGAGACTCTCGGTGTGATTGCATGAGTCTCGGTGTGATTGCATAACATGGAGCTTCTCCCAAATTGTGGGAATTTGTAAATCGTGGAAACTCTCAAGATGAAGGTCAGCTCCTATTCCTCTATTCAGATGCACATGTTCATATTGCAGATGGTCTATTTTAAATCCTACTATAATCTACCAAGGGGAAAAGGGTAAGGAGACACAAGAAATTAAACCTAATCTAATATAGGTGATGCACCAAAGGAATTATGAACATCTTCTTCGCAATAAACACAAACCATTAAAACACAAAACAACTACCATACACGGATAACCAAGATGGTTATGAGAGATCATGAAGATAAAATGAACATAAGAGAGGGTTGAAATCATCCACAAACTTATACTATTGTTCCAAAGATTTGATACAGTCCATTACAATGGCCAAGAGGAAAGATTACATTGCAATTTGAATGGGAGGCTTGGAAACTCCACGAATTCTCCTGTAGGGAAGAGAAGAAGGGAGGGCACAAAGCAAGAGTGTCCAACCCTTTGGAGTTGTCCTCTCTGTATAATATACATGAATAATTAGAGGATGTATAAGAAATTCAAACTCTTGTTCAACCACACAAAAAGGGGCAATGAATTCTGTCCAACAATGATGGGTCTCACTGCAATACCCATTCCGCGTCATTTTCCTTTTTGGTCAAGAAAGGAGGCCCATTCTTCATCATGGTGGTAGGTGGGAGACTTGACAACCTCAAAAATGGTGAACCAAATCATTAATGGTGGCGGGGGAAAGGAACAAGCGCCGAGATCTTCCAAAAAGTCCTCTCCCACTCGATTATGAGCTTTTAGTCAAAATATATTGCCACTTAAAGGTGCTTCTGACTTGGATTCTATTCATGCAAAATCCATGTGGCAGCCCCACGCGTCTCAAGAATCCACCCCTTCTATTGGCTCCTAAAGTTGCCGAAACCGAAACGTGGCATCATTCGCAAGCTTGCTACATTTTCATTGTGCTCTACTTAAACCCCTCCTTTTGGTGGAGACACTATACCTGACCCAAGACACGTGGAGGGTTGGTACTCATTAAAAGACCCTACTTGGAATCTACCCACAAAGATGCACGGAGATGACACATGTAGGATTCCAGCCCTGTCTCGAATCTACCCTACTTGGAATCTTCAACGGCCGGTGAGACATTCCTTTGACCCTAACTACATGGCAGGTTGGCACTCGTTTGGGAACCACCTTTGAATTGTCCCATTGGAGGAGCACCAAGAGACACGTGGGGATTTCCAATGACCCTATGCCAAGCTTGGACTTTTCAACATTTGGTGAGACATTCTTCGACATTGATTAGGCGGTGGGTTGGCACTCATTTGGGGACCACCTTTAGATTCTCCCCTTGAAGGAATGTAGAAGAGACACGTCGGGATTTCCACTAGCCCCTGTCTCATACTTAGTTGATTATGGCCTTGAGTGAACACTTTTAACCTCGTCCCTTTGGTGTGTAAGGGAATCCCACCATATATAATGCCAAAAACCCCTTTACAGGTGGGAACCTTGTAGTTAACTCCCAAAATTATGACGGTGGGACACTTTTCATCATCCACAAGCCACCCCTTATGTCCCTCATGTTTAGTGTAGTCCTTTCTATTTGGAAGAGTAGTATGTATGACCCTAGACACATGGAAGGGTCACGCTTGTTTGGGTCCTGCCTTTTGTGTCTTACCTTTGAATTTGCGTCGAGTAGATGCATGGCTCCTTTCGTCGGCCTTGGACTTTTTAATGGCCATCTCTGCCCCTTTTGAATCTGACCACGTGGTGTCATCCGTGCTTGTCCATGGACCCTATTTGGACCTGACCTAAGACATGTGGAGGCTTGGCGCTCATTTGAAGACCTTGTTTGGATTTCACCTTGGAGTTACGCCGATGAGGAAAGTGGCACCCTCCGCAATTCCTTTACTTTGCTTATTTCTAGACTTTACTTTGGGATCGAATATGAGCCCAAGCGACTAGGCCGACCCCTCCATTTATCCTATGCAAGGTCGCATTCGACCAATTTTTCCCTGTGGGGTAAAATTGGGATAACAATTTGGCGACTCGGGAATCACTTACTGCTAGGTGAACAAATCAGTTGCCTTTAAGTATCCATTAGGCATGGAGTCATATATAGTAGCTTCGATATTGATCCTATTATTTGAAACTTAAATCTGACACTTGCACTTGGTGACCCCGAACCTACCTCGTTGTCTACACTCTCAATTTTCATAAGAAAATCTTGAAGATGAGATTTCTGAGAGTAGAAAATTGTCTTGACCTAGGGTTTTCACTTCCTAAAATGGACCACTACAACATTCACCTGGAGGCACATCGAACTATACAATGATACAACCTTGGAGCAACAAAACCTATGCTAGAGCACTTAGGGAAATGAAACCTAATCTAATAACAACAACAATGTGCACAAGCACTTAGAGGAATTGGAAATCCTAGACTAATATGTACAAGGGTGAGAATTCTCCTCCTAGTAGCAATGTTTGAGATAGATCCCATTGACTAGAATCTATAATTCTTCACCATACAACTTAGCCAGCCGGAAGGCATTGCTAACTTTGCATTCTAGTGATCATGTAGGGGCCACTCCAAATGGCATCAAACTTGGAATGCCTTCCTAGATTTGCACGGTCCACATCCCATTTCAGTACCAAGTCTCCAACTTGGAATGTCCTAGCTTTAGCTTTCTTGTCAAATCTCTTCTTGATCAATGCTTGATCCTTCTCCATGGTCTGCACTGCATGTTCTCTTGCTTCTTCTAACTCCATCATCTCTAAATACCTGATCTTCGTAGGCTCAAACTTAGCTAGTTCCAGTTGTTTCATGAGTTCTAATGCTAGAAACTCAAGTGATATAGGCAGAAATGCTTCCTTCCCATATACAAGCTTGAATGGAGAGCTTCTTGTAGACCTCTTGGGTGTGATCCTATCTGCCCAAAGAGCTGATTTGAGTTTTGTGTGCCAAATTCTCGTGATTCTCCTCAAGAGTCCTTCTGATGATTCTCAGTAAGTTCTTACTTGTGGACTCTACTTGGCCATTACCTTGAGGGTAATAGTTTGAAGAGGTGTTGAGGTATACATCGTTATTGATAGCCCATTTAGTGATATTTGTGCCAGGGAATGCCAATGCATTGTATGCGATATGATAGTAGCATGGGCACCAAACATTGTGACTATCCCTTTATATAAATCCAAGATGTTGGATTCATTTGCCTTCTTAAGTGCCACTCCTTCAATCCACTAGGTGAAATAGTTAGTCGCTATAAGTATCTACTTGTGGTCTTGAGTTCAATTTGGGTTGATCACTCCAATGAAGTCCAATCCCCATTACATGAATTAATGATTTACTAAAATTGGATGAAGAGGAAAGGCTTAAAACTTTTCCTTCCCTACAAAGAATACACATTTCTTGCACTTCTTGATCCATGAGTAGCAATCACTAAACATTGTAGGCCAATAATAGTCGGCCTTCATAATCGTGAGAGATGTTACTCATGGAGAAAAGTGGCCTCCTGCTTCTTAGTCATGGAACTCATGTAATATCTTCTCAACTTGGACTATCTCAATACACCTTAATATGACACCATTTATGTCCCTCTTGAATAAAACACCATCAACAAGCACATACGAAATGGGTAGTAATCTAAAGTACCTTTTTTTTCCTCCTCATTTCTGGAGGGTACAAACCTGTTTGGAGATAATGCACCAAGTCTTGAGTCCAATATGGAATGGGAGCATTGTTAGCTAGTTGTTCTTGATCATTCTGTAGTAGAAGGACAACCTCTTCCTCATCTCGTTAACTGAGTTTTTGTTAGAAATAAGTTGTTCGCAAAGACCTTTGACATGAACCATCTTGGTCACTTTGATTTCAATATCATATTCCATTACACGAGTGATCCAACCTACTCTTTTCTTGTTCAGATCATTATTTAGGAGAAAATCCTTGACACCAACATGAGACACTAGCAATTGAATCTTATTGTTCAAGACCAAGTGTTTGAACTTCTTCAAACTCCTAATAACAACAAAGACATGCTTTTCAATAAAAGAATACCTTACTTCATAATCTTCCAAGTTTGATGAAGAATGTTATGGGTTGTTATGAACCTTCTCTATTAGGCTGAATTAAGATAGTTGAGATTGTGTCTGACCCTCCAAAAGCATACAACATGAAATCCTTTGAAAAGTTTGGGTTAATAAGAGTTAGGGCTTGTGATATTGCACACTTGATAGCCTCAAAACTCTCTTTTCCTTTTACCGTCAATTTGAATGCAAGGATCTTCTTCAACATCATTGTTAAAGGCTTCACAAGAGTGGAAAATAAAGCACAAATCTGCGGACAAAGTTTATCCTTCCCAAGAATATTTGGAGATATTTCTTGTGATGTGGTAGTGGAAGTGTTCTAATGGATTCAACTCTTTCAGGGTCAATTGTTAACCCTTCTCTTGAGACAATGTGACCCAACAACTTTCTCTCACGTGCCAAAAATACACATTTCTTTGGATTCATGATACTACAAACCTTTTATACCATTGAAATACTTCCCGAGGTGAAAGAGGTGGTTTTCTGTTTGAGAAGACAATGATATCATCTAGATATACCAGCCCCATCTTGTTTATTAAGCCTTTGAAATCCATATCCATATCTCCCGAAATGTTGTTCGGGCATTGGACGACCCAAATGGCATCCTCCTGTAAGCATATGTGCCCCATTTTGTGGTGAAGGTTGTCTTGTACTGATCTTCTTCTTTCACCATTATTTGATTATAGCCTGAGTATCCATCTAGTAATGAAAACCTTTTGGAGCCAGCTACAACCTGCAAGATTTGTTCCATTGATGGAAGTGGGTAATGATCCTTGAGTGATGCTCTATTCAGATCACGAAGTCTACACACAATCTGATTTCTCTATTTATTTTCCTTATTGGCACAAAGTTTGTAACCCAACTTGAATGTTTGATAGGGAAGATGATGTTAGCTTCAATCAGCTTGTTCAACTCTTTTCTCATGAGAGGTTCAATGTGAGGATTTACCACCCTTTGCTTTTGTCTGATAGGTTTAGATCTCAGATCTAGCTCAATAGTGTGTTGTGCCAAATTTGGGTTGAAACCTCTTAAATCCTTATAAGTCCAAGAAAAGACATCTAGGAATTCTTGAAAAAGTTGAATGAATTCATATTTTTCTTGTGGGGTACTTACTTTTCCAATTTGCAATGTCTTGCCTTCATCTATTGAAATGGGCTCTGAATCTTCACCCTTTACTTGAATATTTTCCTTCTCCTTCCGGAATTGATCATTTGGGTTGAAGATTGACTCCAAAGTTACAAGACCTTTTGGTAATTTTTTGGTTCTCAACTATACCACTTGGTCACCATACTTTGTCGTTCCAACTTGTCTTGGTTTCTGGTAGAGAACTCAACTTCTTCTTGTAGAAAATTGACAATTTGTTGATCATTCTCAAAGATGTGCCAACTTGTGTTGTTGTCTAGAACAACTAGTCTTACAACCAATTTAATATGGGGCTGATATTTCTCACTCTTGATACTTTCTACAACATCAAATGCTACCCGATTGCTGCCAATTTGTCTGTTGCTTCATTCTTCTTTCTTGGGATGGAATTGATGCTAAAATCTTCAAAATCTTCAATGAGATCCCATACTCAATTATTTTAGTTCTTCAATAGATCATTATTGGCATAATTTCATCCTATGAATTGATTTGTAACTAGCTCACTATCGCCAAACACTTGTAAGTTTTTAATGCCTCTCTTTCTTTCCCAATGCAATCCATGAATCAAGGCTTCATACTCAACTATGTTGTTTGAGTAAGAAAACTTGAAATGGAAAACTGAGTAATTTTTTTGACCCTGGGGTGAAATGATCATCACTTATCCTCTTGTTCCTTATATACTTCTTGAACCATCAAATAATAACTACCATACCTCATTATCATCTTTGTGGTTTAGCTTGGTGATGCTAGCGAGAGGATGATTCTCTTCATGTGGACAAGAAAATCCTAGCTCAGATTAGTCCATTTCTTTGTAAGGGTCAAATTTATGTCTCTTATTTTCCCATTCATCAAGAGTCAAGTCTAGAATGCATCCGACTTTTTGTATCGATTTATGAGAACTTGGATAATATTCTTGATCAAATGTTGAACAATTTGAATTGATTGGGTTTTGTGTATGAGCTTCTATGTGAAAGATTGCAATAGGATCATATATTATTGTAGCCTTAGCTACATACCTTGTTCTGAATAACATATGTGACCAATCAATAAACAAGTAACCTTCAATTTTAGTGGTGAAGTCTCTTGTCTAGCACAATGCAAAGAGAGGTGGCAAGTCAATGACTGATACATCTCGCAAGATGGTTACATTGGGGCATGCATGTAATGTGAGGCTCAAATCTTTGATTAATCCAATCGTTCTTACCTATGTCCCATCCAATTGCACTACACTTGGGATACAACTTCATATTGAATACCCAACTAATCAGCTATTTGCTTTGGCATGACCTACTTGCTCCTAAATCAATCATGAAATTATGTACTAACTTATCTCCTATGATTGATGAGATGTAGAATGGTGGTGGCTTCATATTTTTACCTTAGTGGCTTCAATGATTTCCTTCTTGTTGAGATGTATTAGTGAGCACCTTTTCTTTTTGGTTAGGCAATTGATTTGCCACTGACCATTTTTCCATTGCAGCTTGCCAAAGGTCTCTCTGTTCTAGGATAGCCCCACGTATATGATGTTGAACGGAGATGAACTATCTCTCTGCTGCTCCCTTCCCTACACATTATTCTCTTACACATGGGTCATTACAACCAGTACTTGAGCTGGTCTAGAAGGTGGCCCGGGATGACTCTGCATATTGGGGGATCGAACTTTGGTTCCTAGCACTCTTGCGGGGTAACAGAGGGTTTAGGAACATTTGAATTGGAGGACTTCCCTTCTCCAATATTCCTCTTCTTGGACTGTGTATTTTCTACTACACTATGAGGAGGTGCTTGATTCATACCGCAAAAATCTTCATCCTCCCAATTGACAAGTGTGGTCTCATTTTGAGGTGCCTCTTACTGAGTCACCTCCTATTGGTTATTTCCTTCTTCGCTTGTCTCTTGTTCTACACCCGTTGTTGTCACCATAAGGGATTGATTCCAAGCACCATTGAAACACATTGACTAGTTATGGGGCTAATTGCATGGGAAACACCAATCATATTCTTGAGCCATGTTATTTTTCACTGGTACTAAGGCTCTAGATGTGGATGCAACATTAGGATTGTAAGGTTGGAATGGTCTATTAGCAGGAGGTTTGGCTTGATTATGATTTTTAGGTTATTTGGGTGGTTTATTAGGATGATATGGAGGCATGTTGGGTTGAGTTTGAGGCTGATATGATTTGAAATTTTGAGATTATTGCCTCTTAAGTGTCGTCGACTCATTACCCAAGTTTTTCAGTTGCTTCATGACTTCTTGGAGCACATTCGAGGAGCTAGAAGATGAGGTGGAAGATTAATTTGAACTTTGATTCCTTGGAATAGAAATGGCAGCTAATGGGTGCTTGACTAGTGCTTGGAGCTCCTAGTTCTTGATATAGAGGCATAGGTGGCCTAGGTGTGAGTTTGCCAGTTTGGATCAAGAAAATTTTGGATCTAATAGCAATTTTATAGGATGCGGGTAAAGTTCTACCTACTATGGATTTAATCATCATGGAAATATCAGAATTTAAAGCTTTCAGAAGTATAGAAAATCACCTTCAGATTGTTGGTCTCATGGCCACAGTAATCCTAACACATCAATCTTGCTTTGTAGTAAAAATGAAGACTTCTGTCCCACTGTGCATGCCAAAATTGTTAGCGTGGTTACACGGTGGCTTAAGGTTTACTTTTGATAATGAGACACCTCAAAATATTAAAGAAATCTAAATTTGGGTTCCCACCAGGTGTGCTAAAAATGTTAGTGCAACATCACAACACCCCCGATGTGTGCAACTCGATTGGTTGAGACTCTCAGTGTGATTACATAACATGGAGATTCTCCCAAAGTGTGGTACTTTACAAATTAGGGAAACTCTCCAAATGAATGGTGGCTCATATTCCTCTATTCAGATGCACACATTCGTATTGCAGAGGGTCTATTCTCAATCCTACTCTAATCTGCCAAGGGGACACGGGTAAGGAGATATAAGAAATTAAACCTAATCTAATAGAGGTGATGCACGAAAGGAATGATGAACATCTACTTTGTAATAAACACAAACCATAAAAACACAAAACAACTATCATGAGCAGATAACAGGACTATAATGAGAGATCAGGAAGACAATGAACATAAGAGAGGGTTGAAATCATCCACATACTTATACTATTGTTCCAAAGATTTGATACAGTCCATTACAATGGCCAAGAGGCAAGATTGCATTACAATTTGAATGTGAGGCTTGGAAACTCAACGAATTCACTGTACGAAAGAGAAGAAGGGAGGGCACAAAGCAAGAGTTTCCAACCCTTAGAATTTTCCCCTCCTGTACAATATATAGGAATAATTAGAGAAGGAGGTAGAAGAAATCCAGACTCTTGTTCAACCACCCCAAAAGGGGCAATGAATTCCCCTGCAACAATGATGGGTCTTGCTGCAATACCCATGCCCCCATCATTGTCCCTTGTTGGGAAAGAAAGGAGGCCCATTCTTCATCATGGTGGTAGGTGGGAGACTTGATGGCCTAAAAATGGATGAAAGAGTCATTAATGGTGGTAAAGTAGCAAAGAAGTGCCGAGAGCTTCCCAAAACATCCTCTCCCGCTCAATTCCATGCTTACGAATCAAAATATATGGCCACCTGAAGGTGCTTCGGGCTTGGATTCTATTTACACAAGATCCATGTGGCATCCCCGCATGTACCAAGATTCTAACCCATCCTATTGGATCCTCGAAGTTACGTCGAACTCGACACGTGATGTCGCCCACGGCCCGCTTTGTTTCCTTTGTGTTCTCGCTTAAACCCCTCCTTTTGGTAGGGACATTATGACTAACCCGAGACACATGGAGGGCGACACTCATTTGAAGACCCTACTTGGACTCTACCCCCAAAGATGCACCGAGATGACACGTGGAGGCTTCGTTGGTCCTATCCCAAGCTCGGACTTTTTAATGGCCGGTGATAAATTCCTCGACCCCAACTACGTGGCAAGCTAGTGCTCATTTGGGGACCGCCTTTGATTCAGCCCTCAAGGTCTTCCAAAGAGACACGTAGGGATTTCCACTAGCCCTTTCCCAAGCTTGGAATTTTCAACGGATGATGAGACATTCCTCGACCTTGACAACGTGTCGAGGTTGGTGCTCGTTTGGGGACCGCCTTTGGATTCGTCCCTTGAAAGAGTGCCGAAGAGACATGTGGAGGGATTTCTGTTGGCCCTGTCTCATAATTAACCGATTCAGTCCTCAAGTGAACACTACCTACCTCGTCCCTTTGGTGACTAAGGGGGTTCCACCATATATAATGCCAAAAACCCCTTTATGGGTGGGACCCTTGTAGTTAACTCTCAAAATTATGACAAGTGGGACATTTGGCATCATCCGTAGGCCACCACTTCATTTACTCATATTTGGATTAATCCTTTCATTTTGGAGGAGCAATATGTCTTACCCTAGACACGTGGACGGTTCGTGCTTATTTGGGTCCTGCCTTTTGGGTCTTACCTTTGAAGTTGCGATGAGATGATGTGTGGCTCCTTTCACCGGCCTTGGAATTTTTAATGGCTAGCTTTGCCCCCTTTTGACTTTCACCACGTGGTTTCATCCACACTCATTCAAGGACCCAGTTTGGACCTTACCTCATAGATGTGGAGGGTTGACGCTCATTTAAAGACCCCGCTGGATTTCGCCTTGGAGTTATGCCGATGAAGCACGTGGAACCCTCCACGGTTCCTTTACTTTTCTCATTTATGGAATCTACTTGAGATCGAATATGAGCCCACACGAATCGGTTGACCCCTCCATTTCTCATGTGCAAGGTTGCATTCGACCAATTTTTCCTAGGGGTAAAATTGGGATAGCACTAACCTCTTTAAAACCCCTAAATCATGTTAATCCCTCTCTAGCCATATTCTATAAGCTTGTCTCTGTGTAATTAAGATTGATAGGTTAATTAACCATCTTATTGACTTTCTAAGAAAGATTTGAGTTTATAAACAAATATCTTACCTTTCCAAATAGCCACTTAGGCTTCCAAAATCTAGTTCACACACTGCCAATGTGCTTTTCTAAAAATCATTTTTTTGAATCATTTTTAGTCCCACATGCATCTAAAACATCCTTTTCTCAAATCCAAAATCTAGAAATAGAGGGATATGCCTCCCATGTTTTCCTAAGAACTCTCTCTTTATCTCTCTCTCTCTCTCTCTCTCTCATTTCTGATTTAAGCCATTTTAGGTCTTGGTAAACTTATATTCATAGTTTATTTAAGTTATTTTCTTGTTATTTTATAATCCATTTCAAAGCTTTAGGTAAATGAGAGAAGCCATTAATGGTGAGATTCCATTATTAATCTTTTGAAACATCAACAATCACAAAAATTATTGCTAGAACTTGTTATCACCGAATCACAGCACCCCTGGAGATATACTTGAACTCACGGTGTGATTGGATAACATGGGTACTATCTCCAAGTTGTGGGACTTGCTACTTGAGATAGACCTCCAGAGAAAGTTGGTTCTTGCTCCTAAACTACCTGCCACAATCTACTCTAATGCAGGATAAGCTAACTGTTCTAATCTAAATTTCTAAGGGACCAGGGAGAGAGAATACATAAAATGAAAGCCTACACTAAAGCGGTGATACACCAGAAAAGGAGGGTGTGAGAGTAATCTCCAAATGTGTGAAATACAGAGGCAAAGTGCACACTAGAAGAGGTGATGACAGTTCACCATAATCTAGCAAAATGCATTCACAACAATATTCCAAGCATACACAATGTTAATGAATCCCTGCAAGAACATAATAAATAGACACAATATTCTTATAGAAAGATTAAAGGGGCAAGAAGAATGCAAGAAAACACAGCATGGGAAGATACATCCACAAACTGGTATTTTATTGCTTCATGATATGCACAGTTCAATCTATTACAAGATAAGGGCCTGGATCACCATGCAAGGAGTCCACTACAAGGGCCTACAACACACTGGCTTCACAAAGCAATTTTGGCAGAGCTTTGCTACCCAAAAACTCTCTCCTTTACAATGAGCCCAACACTCCAATTTATAGAAAAAATGAGAAGGAAAAGAGAAGGGAAAATGGAAATCCCGAAATCTATCCTTCAACCACCTATAAGAGGCATTAAATTGAGTGAAATGATTTTACATTACTTGAAAAAGGCTCCCCATACTGTCCCATGTGCTGCAGCAGAGAAAGAATGATGACCATGCCTCTTAATTGCACTCCCAGCTACCAAATAAAACACTGTTCTAAACCCGGCCACGTTTTCTTAAAAAAATCAATCAATTTCTGATCAAATCTGGAATTTCTTGATTTCTATGCATCGGGCTCGGAACCACGATTCCAACGGTACCAATTTTGTGCAATTTCGTTGAGAAATGCAAAATTTATGGCCTTCTGAGTGCGGGCAGCTATTTTGGGTCTGGCAGGCGTTTTCTGTC
Organism: Taxus wallichiana var. yunnanensis; assembly: GCA_018340775.1. Lineage (NCBI taxonomy): Eukaryota > Viridiplantae > Streptophyta > Pinopsida > Cupressales > Taxaceae > Taxus > Taxus wallichiana. The sequence continues at coordinate 853,574,694 of CM031242.1, read as the reverse complement.
ATTTGACGGGAATGAGCATTGAGTGCGTAGAGGACGTCGTGCTCGTTCCAGAAAGTCCAATTTTGTGAAAATCGGAGCTCAGAGTCAAAATTTATGGCCATTTGAAGTTTCGAACCAAACGTTGACTTTTCTTCCTTCTTTGTCGTCCGCTTTGGCTTTTCAAGGCTCCCATGCGTCCCTTTGTCCCAAATGTCCTAGTGCCTTTGCACGGGAAAAATTCTTCCGAATCGGCTGAAATGGGCTTCCATGTCCCTTTTCGCCGGTGACACGTGGCGTGATCGATTGGCTTTCAGCTCCTTTGGCTATCCGCGTCCCGCACGTCCATTTGTCCCAAATGTGCAGTCTTTGAAGTTCCCTGTTTCGGCCGAATCGGCCGGTTCGCATCCTCCATGGACTTTTGTCCCGCTTGCTTCCGGGACAAAAGTTCTCATTTCGGCCGATCCGACCGGTTCACGTACTTCACGTACCTTCGGCCCAACTGTTCCGGGACAAAAGTTCTCATTTCAGCCGATCCGGCCGGTTCGCGATTTCGGCGCCTAGATGTCCCTGATCGCCTGCTGTTTCAACACTTAGTCAATTTTCTCATTTTTCAGCCGGATTCGGATTTTGCCCCACGTGTCCCTTTGTCCCAAATGTCCCAAATGCTGCGCAGACCGCTTGGTGGCCTTTCGGCCGGTTCACGTCCCGACTATGCGAGGACTAGGACTTAGCCATTTTTCATGATTTTTTCTGGCCCGAGCTTGTTTTCTGTAATTTTTTCACCTTTTCTCGAGAACTTGCTCTCTTCTGCTTGGACAAGGGAGTTAGAAAAATATGAGGGGACCCTAGAAACATGACTTTTTTCCCTAACTCAATCTATTTGCCTGGGACTTGAGAATTTAATGCATGTTATCAAAATTTACCCTGGGGGTGAATTTTGGATAACAGAACTTTAATAGGTTCATTTATTGATAGTGTCATGGAGTAGAGAACTAATATAGTCATGTTTAGATGTTGATTATTTGTTTCAAGATTTATATATGCATGCAAATAGGTAGCTCTTGCTTATCTCTAATCTAATGGTCATTGAGTTTTTGTTTAAAGATTTTGGTGTTTCTTTAGAAGTTCTTACCCCATTTTCATAGTTTTTGCAAACTTTTCATTGCAGACAATTATATAAGAAAGGAATATCAATCTAAGAACTTGTCAAGGTCATAGATCAAGCCATGAATCAAGTAAAGAACTAGTCAAGTCCATAGATTTAGGAAAGAAATAGCCATTAAAGATGTAGTCAATATGATACATCAAGGAAAGAACTATACCTAAAAACTAGATAATATCTCCTAAAATCTTAAAAGATACAATAAATATCCACACACATAAGTGGGTGAATATAAATAAAATAAAGGTAAATATATTACCTAGGTGAACATGAGAGAAGTTAAATACCTACTCTAACATATTGAAACCTGTAATTTTAATTAAAATTTTGGTAAATCAAGGAAGGATCAAATCACTATTTCCAATCGTATAATATCATAGCTTTTAATTCTAATTTTTCTCTTTAAAAATCGAATAAAATGTTCTTCTTCTTCCCGTAGTTGTTCTAAAAATATCATGATTGTATGAGTAGGTAAATTGGATAATAGATTTATTATTCCTGTAATCCTCTCGAGATATAATAAATTTGAAACATTAATGCTTATGTTGGTATACATTTTAAAACATTTTCTGTTTCTACACATTTGCTTACAACAATTTGACTTAGCGTCTTTTGCCTGAATGCATTTAGAAAAGTAATGTTTGTTAGTCTGTAGATAGATTAGTCTATCTTCTGTGTGTGTGTGTGTGTGTGTGTGTGTGTGTGTGTGTGTGTGTGTGTGTGTGTGTGTGTGTGTGTGTGTGTGTGTGTATATATATGTAAACATATATATATATATATATACCTTCTAGATGTGTGTGTGTGTGTACACACACACACACACACACACACACACACACATATAGACATATCCATACCCCATTTTTATAAAATGGTCAGATCCATAGTGACCAATGCCGGTGTCTTCTATTAGTATCAATACCCATGATTGAACCGACACCGGTTAGATGACCAACGTTGATCACATGTGCAAAGTTCCCTTTATAAAAAGGGGTCGACTCGACCCAAGAACCTCTTTCTAAAATATTTAAACTCATAACACTCAAAAACGAAATCCCTTTAACAAGAAAACAAGTATATATATATGGATACACACACACAACTGTGTACATATGAATATATATACCCTTGTGAGAATATCTAACAAAAGAATGATTAAGAAGGAAAATATATTTAGCATGAGATATGAACCTTTTACCGATCTTAAACAAATAGATAGTCCAGATGAATATATATTCATCCCCGTAACCCATGAAATACACAAGGGTGATCAAACACCCACAACTAGAGCTTTCGATAAAGAACCGTAATAAAACTTGCATAATAAAATCCTTATAACCCTAAGGGAAACTATTAAACTTAAATATGAGAGAAAATAGATAGATATTCTCCCAAAGATTATCCCTACAACATCCTTGTCGACATAGTTTTAACCAGTAATCCCTTTCCTTCATTATTGCTCCTTTCTGTAGCTTCACCTATCCAAATGGAGGCACGATTAGTGTTAGAAATAAAATTATAGAGTTCATAAGGAAAACTTAGGGAAAATATGGAACCCTAATATATAAGGGAGACAATTAAATGAATCCTATAGCTAGGATTTAATCCTCGTCCCTTAGAGATGGGTGAATGAATTTTGTAAAGTATGGGTAAAACTAATATATTAAAACCCTAGAGGATATTGTTGTTGGGTGTGAGAAAAAGTAAAATTGTAAGGAATATTTAATTTAAGTGTGTTAATTTGATGTTGTGCATGGGATGTTCGTGGAAAATTTATTAAATGGGAGATTATGGGTTTAAAAAGGTAAGTGTTATTCGTGTATGTGTAAGGGTAAATAAGTAAAAGGGTGGCTTTAAAATTACGTTGCTAGGAAATGATTAATGTTGTGCTAGGAATCTTATTAAGGTTAACCTATAATATAAATTAAAGTAAACTTTAGCTTTTCATTAATAGTATCGAGATAAATCTTATATGGGTAAGTTTTAATTGATGAATGTTAAGGATAATTGTAATAAGAATGGATTAAATTATATTATTAATCGATTGGGTAATTAAACAAAATTAATTGAGGATTAATTAATTAATTAAATAAAATTAATTAGGGATTAATTAATGGAATGGGAAAAATTAATAAAATAATATGGGTTAAATAGGTTAAAATGTATGAATAAATAGGTAAGTTGTTATTAATTTTAATTAAACGTATCTCGATTGGCTTAACGTTTTTAATGTAATAAAAAAAAAATCGTAACTTTCTAGTTGGGTTTTGGCGTAGTTTGACGTGGCATTTTTGGGAATCACACTTTCGTATCAGTCGTGGGTTCAACACTAGGACCACGGGAAAACATGGGAACAAAATTGAAAACCTAGCACAACCTAACCTAGAACACTTGAATTTGTTTGAAAATTTTAAACATAGAAAACTTGGTAAATTGAAAGCACATAGAAAAATGGAATAACTCCCATCTTGGTTTTGTGCAAGAGGCATGAACTCAGTCGAGGACTTCTTGCATGTAGAGCTAGATGGACCACTCCTAGAGTATGGAGTTTCCACTATTCTACCATAGATCCTACAAACCCTACATTAGGTCAATGCCACAATATAAGGAGGATCAATAAGGGGATGACCTAGTCAACATGATAGGGATCCGTCACATGAGGCTCATAGCACTCCACAACATAGTGGGGATCATAGGATAGAGTGTTATCATGTTGAGCCGAGATAGATAAGACTTGGTATAGGGAGATAGAGCCATGAGACAAAGAGAGAGATCCAGGATCCCTAGACAGAGGGACAACCACGAGGAGATACCCACGAGAAAGAAGATGATAGTGGTTGATCATATTCAAGAGATCCTAAAGCTTCATCCACCCCAATATGATAGTGATACAAGACTATTCGTGGAAGAGGCTTAGTTGGTTAGCTTAAGAAGATGCTTGAGGCTATGTTCATGCTCTAGCAACACAAAGCCTCGTGTTGGTATCCATTTCCTGAGAGACAAGGCTGGTGTTTGGTGGAGGACAGAGGAATATAAGATCCACTTAGATTCTTTGTCAGTGACATGGGAGCTCTTTGAGCATAGTTTCAGAAAGCACGTACATTTAAAGGAGGTTCGTCTAGTAGTGGATCGATGAGTTCCATGATCTACAACAACCTAGCATGAGAGTAGGTTTCTAGACCTACATCGTATGTGGATTACACACGGGATAAAGTTAAGATTTAGAGCTTCATCCGGGGCCTAAACATGGACGTGGGGAAATGCGTATGCATTATCCATGGAGTTTAGATGAGGCCATTGAGAAGGCCTATATTTCAAAGGAGAACAATGGGAAGACGCAGTAGGCATGGGACAGGTGAGGAGTCCCATCCATCATTTATAGGAGAGTCGATCAAAGGTGACAACCCCTCCCACTCGTTGTGGGTATGGATCCGTATAGCCTTCTTTCGCATCAGCAAGCAACAATAGTTGACTCGCCAACCTTTCAGGCCTCCACAAAGATATGATTCTTAGAGAGGGATTAGTATGGGTTATCCAAGTTAGGGGACCCACCGGGACATAGATAGCACCCAGAGCCTAGTCAACTAGAGTTCAGCCATAATATTTCATAGCAAGGTATTTACATTCTACAACACAGACACCCCCGAGTCCCCAAAGGCATCTCTTCTCACCGGAGAGGACCAGAACTTTTTAGATGTGGTACACTGGGCCATCGCTAGAGAGATTGTCCATAGAACCCTAATAACAAGGGTAAGGGTCCCATTTTAGAGTTGATAGTGGGTGACATGGCTAGGATCCCCAGGATATATGTAGAAATTGAGAACCTACAAATAGAGCATTAGGGAAAATTTATTACTATAGGTAGCATCGGTGGTATTTCTACCTCTATCTTGTTTGATTCAGGATCTTTTGATTCCTTTATTTCTCCATCCTTAGTAGAGTGATGCAAGATGGTGGCAGTTAGGTAGGGTCATAGTTGGGATGTTGAGATGGCTACTTGATCCAATCTCTCAATGGACTCATTAGTTAAGGAATGTGTAGTTGACCTAGGACCCTTAACCATGACCTTGGATCTTTGCATCCTTCCTTTGGGTTCTTATGGAGTCATTTTGGGTATGGATTGGTTATCCATGAGAAGAGCTCGAGTAGATTGTTAAATTGTGTTGAATGTCTAGGTGTTGATTCGGTGATAGTAGGGGTTAGGAGGCCCATTTCTATTTGCACCATATCCGTTATTCAGCTTAAGTGGTGTGGGCATTTGGGATGTCATTTGTATGCTATCACAGTAAGTGATAGATCAGAGGATGAGTCTAGTGGGCCTTCACTGGATGATCACCACATCTTGAGATATTTTACTTATGTCTTTCTGGTGAGTTTCCTAGTATACCTCTCCATGTGAGATAGATTTTCATATAGATTTTAATCACAGAGCAGAGCCTATCTTGACTGCCCCATAGAGGATGGATACCCATGAGCTTTGTGAGCTCAAGCTTTAGCTAAAGGGATGTCTTGAGAAGGGCCATTCATCATAGTTTATTCCTTTGGGGTACACAGGTGATTTTTGTGAAGAAGAAGGATGGATCCCTATGATTGTGTATCAATTACATGACACCTGAACAAAGTAGTGATCAAGAATCATTAAACCCTTCCACGTATTGATGATGTTTTTGATTAGATGAAAGGGGCTATGTTTTTTCAAAGATATATCTCAATTCGGGGTATTATCGGTTGAGGATCACATAGACAGATATTCATAGGATAGCCTTTCGCACTAGGTATGACAACTACAAGTTCACAGTTGTGTCATTCAGTCTGATGAATGCCCCCGCATTATTCATGAGTTTGATGAATGGGTGTTCAGGAACTTTTGAGACCGCTATATGCTCATATTATTAGATGACATTTTGAATTTCTCACTTATGAATGAGTACCACGAGGAGCACCTTCACCAGGTTCTGTAGTGTCTTTGAGAGAAGAAATTTTATGGCAACCTAGAGAAGTGTCCATTCTTCTAGTCGAGGTTCAGTTCTTTGGTCACATTAATTTTGGGGAAGGTATCGTTGTCAATCCGTCCAATATTAGAGCTATTATTGATTGGCCAGTGCTGATGAATGTGATTGAGGTATGTAGCTTCATGGGATTAGCATAGTACTACAGGATATTTGTGCAGGATTTCTTTAGTATTTCTCATCCCATCACTTCCCTTCAGCAGAAAGGAAAGAAGTCTTTTTGGTCAAACATATGTGAGTAAGCCTTTTGGACTCTCAAGGAATTCTTTACTACCACACATATCGGAGTAGTGTCAGATCCACATAGGGATTTCTTTGTATGTACAAATGCTTCATTGGCAAGGATAGGAGGAGTTTTGATACATGACAAATGATTTATTGCCTTTAAGTCTTACAAACACGATGATCATGAGCTCAACTACCCGATTCATGACCTTGAGCTTGCAATAGTGGTCCATGCTTTGGTTTGGTGGTGAAATTTTTTTTTGTGTAGGAGTTTTACACTCAGGACAAATCATATGATCCTACGGTACTTCTTCACATAACCTAATCTCAACACCCGTCAATGGCGTTGGATGGATATTTTATGTGAGTATGATATGGATATAGAGAATGTGAAGCGGAAGGAGAATGTGGTTACAAATTATTTGAGTTGACTGAGTCACCTTATCATGGCTATAGCAATTGGTATAGATTTGAGGGACAGGATCTTGTAGCTAGAGTAGATATTTGTTCACACTGAGACCCCTTACAGGGGAAGTTTTAAGGGCTATATTTAGAGTCGATGGGATACTTCATCATAGGAGATGGAGGTGTGAGACAATATATCTTAGAAGAGGCTCATCGTGTACCTTATTCACCCCATTTATGGGTGAAGAAGATAAACGCTTCACCGAGGCATCTTTTTCATTGGTGAGGTCTTCGAAGGGATATTTCTCGGTTGGTATCTTGGTGTTTGGAGTGTCAAAGGGTGAAGTCGAACATCATCATCTATCCGGCCTTATATATCCCCATGTTATACCATAGTGGAAATGGGTCACCATTTCCATGGATTTCATTGTAGGACTACATACGTCAAGATATCACCACACTACCATCATTGTCATGGTTGATAGATTAACGAAAGTGGATCATTTTTATCCGGTGATGACCACTTATACAAATGCTAGTGAAATGGCACGATTCTATTTGGATGAGATAGTCAAGATTCGTGGGATTTTATGGAAGATTATTTGTGACCGCGAGTCTTTATACACATCACATTTTTGGACCACTATACAGTTTGTTCTTGACATGAAGATTAAATTCAATCTACAACTTATCACCCAAATCCAGATGGTTAGATAGATCAAGTGAACTAAATATTAGAGGATATGCTTCTTGTGTATGTCATGGATCATTAGTCACGTTGGAAGGATTATTTTGATCTGGTAGAGTTTTCTTATAAGAAGAGTTTTCATGGTTCCATCGATATGGCACCATTTCAAGCATTATAAGGCAGGGAGTGTAGGACTCCTTTGAGTTGGGACAGGTTAGAGGATAAGATATCTCTTGGGCCAGCCATGTTACAGATATGGAGCAATAAGCTATCTTGGTTAGATAGACATTGCAGGAGGCACGGGATAGGTAGGTAGAAGAAGTATGCAGATCAGAGGAGAGTTTACCATAGTTGTGAGGTGGGCTCGAAGGTATTCGTGAGAGTCGACCTTATAAGATCCCTATTCAATGTGGAATTTTTTTAAGATAGATCCGAGATTTGTGGGTCCATTTGAGATCTTGGAGTAGATCGGTCTCATTTTCTACCGCTTAGTGTTTCTTCCCATATTTTCTTGCTTCCATGATGTTTTCCATGTTTATGTTCTTTAGAGATATATTATAGATCCTTCTCAAGTATTGGATTGGATCATATTTAAGGTGTAGGAGTAGGGACAAGTGACTATGGAGGCCATGTGAATTTTAGAGTGTAGGATTATGGGCCTTTGAGGCCATGAGATTGATTAGGTGTGCATCTAGTGGGATCGGTCTGATGGGACATCAGCTACTTGGGAGGATGCAACTTTGCTATGGGTTATGTTCCCACACTTGTTCCAATGACTTCCAAGAGGAATTTGAGTCTAACGGGAGGAGGATGTAATGCCCGCTTCTATTTGAAACTTGTTCCTATTGTAATTTTTCTTGCTAGTGTCCTAGAGACATAGTTATTGATATATTATTGCGGATAACACATGTTTAGACTATACATATATTTGATTATTATGATGATTGACTCTTATCGTGGATTGTTTTGATTCCTAGTAGATACTATTAGACATTGTAGCACATGTTGATTTAGCATTGCTTACTTATATACTGACATCTTGGATGCATAGTAGTTGTGACTATGTTTTGATGCATCGTCTAACCATGTTTACATTGATATTATGGATTTATTGATTTCGAGATGATTTTTGGTGATCAGTATATGGATTGCGTGATTTTTGTAAAATGTGAATTGTGATTATGAACAATTGTAAATGTTTTAATTAGAATAGAATTACATACTGTGATATCTAATGATGATTATATGATGATGCTTTATATGTGTTTTATTTCCGTGATGTATTAATGCGGCTTAGGAGGCGAAGGTGGTATTATTGTGATTGCAAGAAATGAAGATCACACAAACGAAAAGAGACAAGGAAAGCCAACCATGAAGGAATGCCACGAGTTCACAACACGGTCACCTTGGAAGCTATCGTTTTTCGTGTTGCGTCATCTTATGTTTGTCATCTTTCAAGAGGTCTCCATGGGGAGCACTACACCATGTGACAATGGGTATTTGTAGTTATGTTATTTATGTTAATGTGGATATTGTGATTCTAAATTATGTCCTAATGTACCCTTATGTTTCGTTATCCCATTTCACGCCCTTGTGAAATTAAACAACAAGCAAGCTTGCATTACTACGTTAATGGGAATCCGGTCGCAAGATGAATAACAAATCCCATGAGTCATCTAAACATTCCCCCGACATCTCCTAGTCATTATAATGCACCGAGGAATCCCAAAATTTCCATAAAAGGTCTGGAGGGGATGTAGTTTTGCAAAGAAGTCTTTAGTTGTTGGGGTAACCCATCGAACCAGTTATAAAAAGAGGGATTTACTTTTTAAAACCACCGAGGTACTGCAATGTAATGGTTAATTGAGCTAACGAACATCACCAAGTTTTTGTATTATCCACCGAGCTTTTGTGCTTAAAAGGAGAATGAGCTAATGAAGGGAACCGATTTGGATCGGTGTCGAAGCGGCGAGTCCGTGTGTAACAAAGATGCCAAAAACCATACAGTCGAGTTGTTTATTGGGTAGTCGAGTTGCTCTAACGTAGTACAAGGTCGAATTACCCCACGTTGCACCAAACTATATATTTGTAGAAGGCAAGCTGGTTCCATGCTACATCGACTTGTTTCAGGGAATTTGAGCATCTAGATTACAAACACACTGGCCGAGATATGATGACCTTCAGTCGAACCGTTTGTTTTAAAAAGCAAGCTGGTGTTGGATAATGTGGCCGAGCCGCTCTCGATGAAAAGGGATTTGGCAAGTTTCTGAAATGAAGGTACGAGTTATTGTGGATCGCTCATTTAAGTGGCCACCAAGTCAATGAATGTCAAATTTCGAGCTCTGAAAATGATTGAGGTCGAGATGGGGCAATCAGGGTGAGCCATTTCCATGGAGACTCAGCGAATTCTACAGAATTGGAGCTCGAAATGAGCTAAGTACGCAAGTGTAGAGGGGCGAGCTATTCCGCCAAATAGGAATGAATCGATCTTTTCTGGAAGTCAGTGAGATGTAGAATATTCGGCCACAGGAACATGACTGAGCACCTGATAACATGGATCAAGATGTTCACTTGCCCTAGCAGGCTATTTTGTGTCGAGTGAGCTGAGAACTTGTATTGAGTTGCAAAGGCGACTCGTCACTCATGGAAAGGGTGCAAATTGATAATGAACGCATGACAAGCTAACTAGCACATGCAGCGATTCGTTAATTAAATAAAAGATCTATGTCATCAAAGCTTGAGCATTGGAACAAGTTGCAGATATGCGTGGCATCATGGTGAGCCACATTGGGGGTGGATGACGGAAGAAATGTGATGGCGAACTCAAAGTTTTGATCAACGCACAGTTTGTAAGGAAAAAAATTCTTTTGTGCAAAAATGTGAGCATGGAATATTGCGACTGGGTTTGTAGAGGTGAATTCTTATTTGGAGTATGAATCAACCATGTCAAAGAGTCCATAAGGTGATTTTTATTGAATTTATGGTAATTTTTGTTATTAATTTTTTTATTGAGTGTTCCTAATTTGATATTTTCATTGTTTTTAGTGGTTCTAATATGTTCACTTGAAAACTGTCCATCCATAGATCAAGCTGAAAAAAACACACATGAAACACCTCCTTCAATTCCTAGGTGTCCTCCCAATACCCAAGAAATACTTTTAGGAGAGATTAAGAGTAAGAAATATCAAATTTAGGGTTTAATAGATACCTTAAGAAACCCCAATGTCATTAACACCCATCGTAAATGACATGTATCGTCATTAGAGGCATTAATATCTAATATTGGTAATGTGATGGGTCAAATAAACATATGGGAGGGTTACAAAACCAATTGTCACAATTTTTATGTAGAAACATTTTCTTATGATGTGGAGAAAATAAAATCACCAAAGATAATTTGTGTGCTTTATTCACTAACCCAAAACCAATACACCCTTATTTTTTGAGCGGCAAAAAAATTCCTGATCCACTAGTGTAACCATGATGCGATCAAATTTATTTTTGATAGATTTTGGATGGTTTTTTTATAAACTACATTGCAACAATTTTGAGGTACCATAATATTTCTTGAGAAAACTCTATTGCAATTTCATATTAAAAAAATACCAATATATTTTGATATTCAAGTGTTCAAAGGAGGAAGTAAAGGCTTTACATATGATATATTGGGTGCACAATGTTTGTAAAACCGACCACTTAGACCAATTTCTCTCCCACCTATTCAACATGTTTAATTCCCTTCATTTGTGAAGGCGACTACCTGAGTTTGAGACACATTGAGTATAGTAGGTATTTGATACAACCATTGCTTAAATAGAACCCATTTTGAACCCAAGTCATTGGTGTTTTTTTTGATGTCATGTGGCATTGATGGAAAAGGAGTGAATGGTGAAGTGAAGCTGCATGAAGGTTTATTGGTAGTTCCTTCTTAGTCGTTTAGTGAGCATTTAGGATGGTTTCATGATAGCCTCAATACTCCGCAGCATGGTTTGTAAGGAAGGAGTCCACTAAAAGTACGAAATGGTTGGTATGGTGGGAATCAATGTTATAAATTTCATATATGATGGTGTCGGTATGAAAAACATCTCTTATAGTGAGTTACGAGGTCATCGAAGGAAGTTTCTGTTGAAATTGGCTCATTTAGGCCTAGTTCTAGAGCCTAATGAGATTTGAAATGTTGCTAAAGGTCATGGAAAGAGAAATGAACGCATGGGATAAGCCTATGAGTTTTTATAGGGCATGTATGAGCATCATTAAGGTTTAATTTAGCTCTTGGATTCATATTTTAAAAGTTTAGCAATGTTGGGTTTGGGGACCGAAAGTGGAAGCTGTTGCAAATGAGATATGTTTTAATAATAAATACATATTTATGAAAAAAAAACTCATGGATAACGTGAGAGGGGTAAGATTTGGAGCTTCATTCCAAATTCCATCAAGTTCGAAGATGTATGTGAAAGGTATGTTAGTGTTTCTAAAACTCATTCTTTCGGAAATGCAAAATGAGAAGCTTGTCTTATTAATACCCAAGAAAAAATATGGAGCCTTATTTATATAAATGATAAAATGAATTTTTTTATATAACTCCATTTTTGAGGTATTACAAAAATTTTTAGGTAATTTGGACAAGTCGAAAGAAGTTATGTGCATTTTATTAGCAAGTTTTCTCTCTCATCGGTGTGTGCTACTTTAAGTGTTTGAGTTGAAGTGAGTTATTCTGAATTATTTTCAAGTTTGTGAAGTATTGAAACTAATCAGAGATTAATTATTTTTCTCCATTCCATTATGATCATAGGCATGGACTCCAATCATATTCCTTCTACTCAATCAACATCTGTCTTGTAAGGGAATTCTCGCTCAATCTAGGAAGCGAAAGGTACAATCGGGGTCCATTGCTAACATTTGTTGTTTGTAATGAAAATTTGTTCTAGCTCCCTCACAAAGGTCATTGTTAAATTTATGAAACCCTTTTTTGGTTCTTGTAGTGATATTTAGAGCATAAACTTTGTCTTCACATTGTTCTTTGTTACTTTGTTAAGAAAGCAATATACAAGGGTATGTTTGAAAGATCATTTCCATGAAACTCTCTCTCTCTCTCTCATGACCTTGAAGGTGATCATCATGTTTAGGTGACAAGTGCAAGGTATCACATGTGAATACTAAGACAAAGAAGAATAATACTGGTTGTGTGCATTTTTTGATATTCATAATGTTAATTGTACTCAAGAAAGCTAAATGAAGCCTTCATTCTAGAATGATTAGGTGGTCTTAAAATGTTGGTGAATTGGTTTAAATGAGGTCAAGAAAATCTCATTATTTCTTCAAGCTAGACCACGTCTCAACATGAAACCTAAGGTACCTCTTTGTGCTCAACATGAAATACACTATCACACTATTGGTCTTCTTGGTTTGTATTTTAATTCCTAGGAATAAATGGAGATGTTTTAAATATTTTGGATATTGGGAAAAGTGTAGGAAATACTCACAAGTCAACAAGAGGAGAAATTTTTGAATTCCACTAATAAATTCCTAAGAAATTTATTTCTAAAACCTATCGGGCTTGCATTATAACGAAAACCTTGGTTCTAGGGTTTAAAAGAAGAAAAAGGTTGAAGCTCAATTTGTAACCAACCAAAACTTATAAATTTATGTAGAAATCTCTTTTTGGTAGCTCAAAGGTGTTGTAAATGGAATTAGGAAATCTCATCTCGAAATGCGAGAGATTATAATTAAATTCTTCTCAAGTATGATTTGTTTCCTCAACAACAGTTTGTGACATTTTAAAATGCAATATTTCTCTTGGTTTAACAATCTTTAATTGTGTTCATCTATTCAAAATCCGAAAGGATGATCTAATCCATCAATGGAGTGCATTGAAGTTGTTTGAAGTGGTTTCTCGGTCAAATTGCAATATAAAAGCTACATGATACAAATTGTGGTATACAATTTGTGTGAAATAACTAAGTATTGAAAAGTAGTAACCTATAACTATGGTGATGTCCAAATGAAGTCTTTAAATGGTGTCTTGATGGTAGAAATGCTCTCAATCTTTGAATTTACTTAGTGTCTCGAAACTTATTTATACGGTTTGAATTACTATTTTTTCTTCTTGTGAAGGTGAAAATTCATGAGTCAAGACTGCTCAAAGAGAATAGATAATTGAAGAAGCTCAAAATCCTTTGAATTGTTTAAAACTCCTCTTCTCTCCTTTGTTATCTCGAGTCGGAAGGTGAAAGGTTGTAAGATTATAGTGAGTAAGTTCAAAGAACCAATGGCACTAAAAGATGGAAGATGAAAATTTTATGTTTCCCAAATGAGAGAAATCAAACAAATTTGTGAAGGTAATAGTGAAAAGACATGGAATTCACAATGTATTAGCTATGTGTTTTGATTGGATCTTTGAAGAAAATTAAATTATAATATTTACAAATTTAGTGTGCAATGTATGCAGGAAATTGAAAACAAAAAAATTAGTTGATGAAAAATGTATTGGTAGTAAGAGATGTACACATGTGTAAAAAGGATGTTAATGAGATAGTTTGATAGAAAAATATAACGAAGTGTAAAGGGTAGATGAAAAAAATATGAAGATGAAATGATAAGTGCGAGAAGGTGAAATGATAGAGTATTCAAAGAGTGAGCAAAAATTATTGATAAGATAGATAGAACTTGAATATATGAGAAAAGATAGAGTATGTGATGGTATGAGAAGTGAAAAGTGTCTAATTTTTAAAAGGAACAAACTAGTCTAATTGGCAGAGTGAAGTTTGTTTATATATACATGTTCTAAGACTGAGATAAACAATTTTGAAATGGTTTGAAGACTGAATTCAATGACAATGATATATATAGAACATATTTGAATTTTAAGGTTCAATAATAAGCAAGTCTGTGAGCTTGTAATCTAAGAAGGGTAGGTGAGCACTTCAAATAGTTAGACAACGGTGAAAGGAAAACAAGGGCTTGAAAATTGATAAAATTGCAAAAGTAACAAGTAGGTCAAGTTGTAAATTTAGGGTCACAATAATATTTATTGAATCCAAGATGAAGGGTGATCAAAATTTGTATACACACCTTTGAGTTGTAGCTTCCCTGTAGATTGTAGATTGTAGAAGGCCGGTGCGTGCTAAATGAATTAATTTAGGGTTTTATCTTCAATCATAAATTTGTAGCTTTATTGTATTATTGGGGTTGTAGCCTCAAAATTTGAGTTGTAGCTCAACTTGAAATCAATGTAACATATAGGAAAATTTTTCCAAGATTAGCTCTCTAATTTCAATGGGTTTTCTCCCTTTTGGGTTTCCCACGTAACAACACTTTTTATTGTCTTTATCTCATAAGCTTGGAAATGGTTTCATGCGATTTTATTAACAAGTTTGGAGAAATAGAAATAATTTAATACTTTAATGAGACACTGATTCACCCCCCTCTTAGTGTCCAAATTTCCAACAATTAGTATAAGAGCCTGGTCCTCTTGAATCAAGTCTAACATCTTGGAGGTGATCCTAAAGACACAAGCATGGGTTCATTAGTAGAATCAGTGTTGAAAAGGAAGTATGAAATTGTTCAAGCTCTTATAAATGATTTAAAGATAGAAATCAAGCTCAAGGAAGTTAATCATGGTCAAGAACTTAATGAGATGGCTTCATTTGTTGAGAAAGTATCAAAGGCCTTAAGAGACAAAGAAAAATATTGTCTTAAATTTGAAGAGGAACTAAGGAACCTAGATATTGAGATGGAATAAGCAACTAAGCATATTGATGGCTTTCAAGGAAAAAAAGAGACATTTTAGTGAAGTAGAGCATGAGACATGCAAGGTAACTATTCGACTCAAGAGTCGAGAATGTGATTTATTAAAAGCATATCTAAAGACCCTCAGAGAGGAACTAGATAAAGCAAGACAAATGGAATTGAAAGTTGAATTAACCCATGTATTATGTCAAGGATATTCAAAAACCAAGAAGGAAATCAGAAGACTATCAGGTAGCAAAATGTAAGAAGACTACTAGGTAAATTTCAAGGAATTTGTTTTTAATGAAACATATTTAGACATAGAGCTAGAGATTTTTGGAGAAAGGTATATGAAGGCCATCCATAGGGGGATTGTAGGTATAATTATGAGAAGAAAATAGTATGATTCAATTGCAAAGTAAAATGTCTCATAACCAAGTATTGTTTAGAAGATCTAGTAAGTCATTTTTGGGACAAGAACAAGAACTAGATTTTATGCTTCAACTTTCATGATAAAGCGAACTTTTTCAAAAATTGTTATGAATTTCCTAGATGCAATTATAAGTTGAATGTAGTCAAGAGGAAGGACCAAAAGATATTAAGTGATACCAAGTCAGCCCTAGTTGAATGTAGTCAAGAGGAAGGACCAAAAGATATTAAGTGATACCAAGTCAGCCCTAGTTGAATGTAGTCAAGAGGAAGGACCAAAAGATATTAAGTGATACCAAGTCAGCCCTAGTTGAATGATATACTGGGAAGAAGAAAGAAAAATGGATATACAAGGTCAAAGAAGAAAAAAAAGAAGTTGAGACAAAAAAGAATGATAAGAGGATATAAAGGGAAGATACTTGAAGAGACACAAAAATAAGAGATAGTCATAGGAGAAACAAGCACAAGAAAGACATCAGAAAGTGATGACAATGGAAAGAAGAAATAAAATAATTCCAATACAAATAATGAAGAATTTATCCCTCAAGCAGTGTTAAAACCGTTGTATCAATTACAACATGTGTTCTTACTTGGCACTAAAAAAAAGAGATCTCGGGTGATGTGATTTTCACCCCAGAGGAATGCATCCACAAATTCCAACAAGAAAACAAGGAAAAGGAAATAAAAATTGATTTATCATGTTGTTTTGATGACTTACTCTTGTACTAAGGTGACATGATAAAGAGGTTTTCCTTCTCTAGGATTCTAGAAAGCATATATCAGTTGAAAGTAACCATGCTAAAACCTTAAGAGATTAATATCTTGATGAAAATTTCATTTCATGTGGACATTTTGAGTATGTTGTGACTAAGGAAGCCAAAGTTGTTTATTCAATTAATAATTTGAGTGATTTGAATAGGATATTGACTATAATAGTCCTTCATTAGTAACCTTGTGGAGTGAGTAATGTAATGACTTAGAACTAGATGTGTATTGTATTGCTTGAGATGATTGTGTATTGTGATCATGCAATTTGGATGTGAAGTTATTTTGTATCAAAAGGTGAAGGTTTCTTGACTTGAAGGAAATTTTTATGTGTACAACCCCATGGTAGTGACTAAGAGGCTTGTAGACTTTGAGAAGGATTTGCAAAGTGAATAACTCCACTAGTGATTTTGAGGGTTGCATACACTATTCCAATGAGTAAGAGAGGAATATTTCACCTAAAATAAGACATCTAGCTTGGTTGACAAAAATTGGTAATAATTTCATTTGCACAACCCTATTTCAGACATTCACAACAAATTTGAGACTTTGAATCAATTTCCACTAATAATTATAGCAATAAAGGCCTTCTCGGGCCTACACAGGACAAAGCTAGGTTTTCGAGGAAGAAGTGTGTATTAAAACCCTCTAGAAATGGAATATAAATATGAGATTGAATAAAAAAATTATAATCATGTTTAAGAAATAAAATTTTATTTCCATTAATTAAATTTCAAGTTATCTATGACAATTTCTTAAGGGGGATTATTCACGGTTGGAAACCTTGTTTTAGAGGTCATTTTACAAAGAGACTTAACATTAGACCTCGAGCCATGAATTATAACTTATAGGGAAGGTAAAAGATCCTATTGGTTTCCCTACAAGACTCTATTTTTTCATGTAAACCATCTACAACTAAATATAATGCTGACAATGTATGTTGACAAACCTATTAAGGACCTATGAAGTAAGAATACAACAAGAGAAATGTAGAGAGTTCTATGTCAAATGGGTGATTGAATTTTTGGGAGAATATTAGGATAGGTAAGACAAAAATAATGAATCTATTAAAAATCTATAGGTTCCTATGAAATTGTTAATGCATGTGGATTGCGGGATCATTGTTGTAAGACTTTATCTAGGACAATCTTATGCAAGAAGTGAGGTGGTGTTTTGAGATCTTGAATGCATTCCTTTATTGAATCTAAAAAGGTTATAAGAGTGTGAACAAGGATGAAAATTTTAGAAGATTCCATGGAATTTATCAATCATCAAGTTTAAAATGAAAAAATTGACTCTAAACATGGTTCAATATAGGCTAAATTTCTCATTTATTGATTTGAAGAAGGTTGATGGGGATATCTCAGATATTGAAGTTGGTCTTGATAATCATTCCCATGTAAATACATTAAATATTGAATACCCTACATTCATATAGTAATATCACTTACTTGAGATTTTGGAGCATGTTTGGAGTGGTAACTATTAGCTAATGAACTAGGATGAAGGTTTTAGATCTGATGTTGCTTCCTAAAGTTTAAAACAAAATTATTTATATCAAAGATGATTTGTAGAGAATAAAAGTTGGTAGAAGAGTTTTAAAATCATGACCAAACTATAATGAGGGTATACACAAACAAACCTTTCTTAGAAGCCTACTCTTGACCATCTACAAGTACATTAAGGCATCTACTGAGAGACAAAACTTGGTTTACATCAAGTGTGTGATGAGTTGGTGACTATAGGAAAGTGAGCATGAATCGTGAGAAGAATATAAAGTTATGCGAAGAGATATTAGATCATTTTAGTTGATTTTGTGACATAATTACAGAGCATAGACACAAGGTCCAAAGAAATAGAATGAATACTAAGAACCAAGGAGCAAGAAGGTGCAAGGTTGAGTAAGAAATCAATACAAGGAAATTGAAAAGAAAGTAAAGACAAATTTCATATAATTAAATATTGCTTTAGGGAAGGGTAAGAGATGAGTCATGAAAAAAAGGTAAGAACTCAAAATTCTACATTTTTTCGTAAATGAAGGTGTCATTGGCCTAGGGGGAGTGATGTGTATGATCTTCATGATGTGATCAGAATTATTAGGCTTGTAGAATGTTATCTTAGATTTATTGAAGTTGTCATTTAGGGATCATGGTCCTAAAAGTGAATATGACAGAGTTAGGGGAAGATTTTGTGATCTTAAGCATGAGAATGGCCTAGAAAGTGATGGAAACATAAATAAATGCAAAATAAGGAGAGTATAAGTTTAGGGGGAGCTTGGTTTAGTCAAGTAGAGGTCACTCAAGGTAGGTACAGGAGCTCAGAAAAGAGAAAATAGAGTCCTAGGGGAGCTTGTGGACAAGTAAGTTCATTTACTCATGCATATTTGTTTTTAGTTTTCATTATTTCATGTCAAGTGGCCAAGAACCCTTTTTCATAGATGTCAAAGGGGGAGAAAAGCTATCAAAAACTAGTAATGGTGATTTAAAGTTGTTGGTATGTGAATTTTTCATCATACTTTTTGAGTATGTTTCCATCAATGAAAAAGGGGAGATTGTCAAACCCTGGTCATTGGTGTTGTCATTGATGGCAAAGGAGTGAGCAGTGAACTTAATATACATGAAGTTTGATTGGTAGTTCCTTTTTAGTGGTTTAGAAAG
The DNA here is from genome assembly GCA_018340775.1 of Taxus wallichiana var. yunnanensis. Lineage (NCBI taxonomy): Eukaryota > Viridiplantae > Streptophyta > Pinopsida > Cupressales > Taxaceae > Taxus > Taxus wallichiana. Next base: position 853,555,647 of record CM031242.1, on the reverse strand, counting down.
CATTCGGGATGGTTTCGAGATAGCCTTAAATTATGAAGTCTTGGTTTGTAAGAAAAGATTCCCTTTGGAAGCCTAGAAATGGTTGGTATGGCTGGATCAAATGTTATACAGGTCAAATATGATGGTGTTAGCATGAGGAAGAGATCTTACAATGAGTTACAATTTATTTGGTGGAAGTCTATTGAAATAGGCTCATTTAGGCCTAGTTCTAGAGCCTAATGAGATGTGAAAGGTTAGTACAGGTTAGGGAAAGAGAAATAAATCATGGGAGAAGCATAGGAATGTTTTCTAGTGAATTTATGAGCATCAAGAAGATTTACTTTAGCTCCTGGAGGTAGATTTAAAAAATTCACCAAAGTTATCTTTGAAGAATGACAGTCTTGTTGGTGAAAATGAGATAGGTTTGAATAGTAAATTCATACTTATGATAATTCAACTCATGTATCATGTAGAGGGTTTAGATATGGTGCTTCATGCCAAATTTCATCAATTTTTAAGAGGTATGTGAAAGTTATGCTAGTTTTTCTAAAATTGGTTCTTTGAGAAATTCAAAATGAGTTGCTTGTCTTCTTAACACCCAAGAAACAATATGGATCCTTCTTCAGATAATTAATAAAAGTAATTTTTGTATATAATTCCAATTTTGAGGTATTGCAAAATGTTTCATGTAATTTGGAAAATTTTAAAAGAAGTTATGTGCATTTTACCAACAAGTTTTCTCTCGCCTTAGGTGTGCTACTTGAAGTGTTTGAGTTGAAGCAAGTTATTCTAAATTGTTGTCATGTTTCTGAAGTGTTGCAACTTATTAGAGATTAATGATGCATTATATATGTCATTGTGATGAAAAACATGGAATCTAATCATATTCCTTCTAAGGAATCCATCTCAATTTTACAAGGGCAATCTCCTCAATCTGGTGAACTGAAAGGTAAAGCTAGGGTACATTGCTAAAATTTGATGTTTATAATCAAAAGTAGTTATAGATCCCTTATAAAAGTTTTATTTTAAATTTATCAAACCCTTGGTTCATTCTTGTAGTGAGTTTTAGAGCACATGATTTCTTTTCTTCACATTGTTATGTGTTTCTTTGTCAAGAAAGTAATATACAAGGGTATATTTGAAAGATCCTTTCCTTGAAACATCTATCTCTTTCTCTCAAGACCTTGAGTGTGATATTAATTTTTAGGTGAAAATTTTAAGGCCTCACATTTGAATACTAAGACAAAGAAAAAGAATATTGGTTGTGTGCATTGTTGACATTCACAATGTTGATTGTAATATTGTAAGCTAAATAAAGCTTTTATGCGAGAATGATTAGTTGGTATTAAAATATTGGTTCATTGGTTCAAAGGAGGTCAAGAGAACCTCATTTTTTCTTTAGGTTATACCAAGTCTCTAACTGAAATCTAAGTCACCTCTTTGCTCTCAGCATGAAACACACTGTCACACTATTGGTCTTCTATGTTTGATTTTTTTAATTTATGGGAATAAATGGGGATGCTTTCAATATTTTGGATGTTTGGTAAAATTTTAGGGAATACCCACATTTCTAAAAGAGGATAAATTTTCAAATTCCACAAATAAATGCCCAACAAATTCATTTCTCAAGCCTCACGATTCTTGCATTGTAACCAAAATGCTAGTTCTAGGGTTTGAAAGAAGAAAAAGGTCGAATCTCAATTTTTAAACAATGAAAAATCTTAAATTTTTGTAGATAACTATATTTTGGTACCTCAGATGTGTTATAAAAGGAATTAGGAAAGTTCATCTCAAAACACAAGATATTTTAATGACTGTCTTCTCGAGTCCAATTTTTTTTCCTCAACAAACGTCTCGTGACATTTTAAAATGCATTCTTTCTCTTAGTTGAAGGATCTTTAAGCTGTGTGCATGTATTCAAACCCCAAATGGTCATCTAATCCATTGGTTGAGTGCATTAAGGTTGTTTGAAGTTGTGTCTCAATCCAAAGTGCAATATACAAGCTACATGATACAAATTATAATATACAAATTGTGTGAAATAACTAAGTAATGAGATGTAGTAACCTATAACTATGGTGATGTCTAGATGAAGTATTGAAAGGGTGTCTAGATGCTCCAAATTCTCTCAATGTGACTAAATTGACTTAGAGTCTCGAAACTTGGTCATATAGTTTGATTTATGGGTTTTGTTTTCATGTGAAGGTGAAAATTCATGAATCAATATTTTGAGGAGAATAGACAGATTGAAGAAGCTCAAAATCCTTTGAATTGTTTAAAACTCCTCTTTTATCCTATTTCAGCTTGAGTCAAAAAGTGAAAGGTTTCTCCATGGTCAATTTCTAGTGAGTAAGTTCAAATAATCAATGACACTAAAATATGAAAGATGAAAATTATTTGTTCCCCAAATGAGAGAACTCGAACCAATGCGTGTAGGTAATAGTTAAAAGATGTGGAATTAAAAATGTATTAACTATGTGTTTTGATTGGATCTTTGAAGAAAGTTAAATTGTAATAGTTAAAAATTTTGTGTGTAATGTATGAAGAGGAAATTGAAAACAAAAATATAGTTGAAGAAAAATGTATTGGTAGTAAGAGATGTACATGTGTAAAAAGGATGTTAATGAGATAGTGTGATAGAGAAATATAAATAAGTGTAAAGGGTAGATGAAAAAAATTGAATGTGAAATTATAAGTGTAGAAGGTGAAAGGATGGAGTATTAAAAGAGTGAGAAAAATTATTGATAAGATAGATAGAACTTGAATATATGAGATAAAATATAGTATATGATGGTATGAGAAGTCAAAAGTGTAGAAGTGTTGAAAGCAACAAACTAGTCGATTGGAAAAGTGAAGTTAGCTAATATATACATGCTCTTAGATTGAGATAAACCATTTTGAAAGGGTTTGAAGTCTGAATTTAATGACAAAGTGACATCTATACAATAGTTTTGAATTTTAAGGTTGAATAATAAGCATGACTATGAGCTTCTAATCTAAGAAGGGTAGGTGATTGATTCAAATAGTTAGATAGTAGGTGAAAGGAAAAACAGGATTCAAAATTGATAAAATTACGTAGTAAAAATTAGGTCAAGTTACAAATTTAGGGTCACAATCAAATGTATTACATCTAAGATGAAGGGTGATCAAATTTTTCTATACACACTAAGTTGCAGATTAGTATAATCAAGGAGTTATATATTCTTTGTAGGTTATAGCTCATAGAAGGTCAAGTGGTAGTTAAGCGAATTAATTTAGGAGTTGTAGCTTTATTTTATTCTTGGGGTTGTAGCCTCAATATTTGATTTGTAAGTGAACTTGAAATCAGCATAACACATAAGATAGTTTGTTCAAGATTACTTATCTAATTTCAAAGTGGGTTTTTCTCCATTTTGGGTTTCCCACTTCAAAACATTGTGTACTATCTTTCTCTCATTTTCTTGTTTATGGTGTCATATGCTTTTCTTAACAAGTTTGGAGAAGTAGAAATAATTGAAAAGTACAATGATTCGCTCCTCTCATTGTCCAAGTTTCCAACACCAATCTCTCCCATGCTAATGAGGCTAGTTCTTTAAGGAATCATACATAATATAACATAGTTTCTCGTGTTGGTGGGAGTCTAGGAACTTATGTGGCTGATGAGGCTACTTCACATCCTCATGAAGTTGTTCCATAGTCTAGTGAGGTTTCTTTATAAGCAAGTCAAGATGCTCTAAAACCTAAACAAAATTCACATCATCTTATTTAATTTGAGGAGATATGTCATGATTATGTTTTGGACACTATCATCATCACATATGGTCTATTGGATTTGACCTTTGGTATTGACCAACTAGTAATTTTACTTGAATTTAAATGCAATTTAGTATCTATTTTTCATACTAAATATAATAATTAAGTATGAATTAAAATAGTTGAGTTAGTGTATTTATTATAAACATTCGAGTTTAAACTACACATCTAGCATCAAATTTCATTTCCTCACATTTTTACAGAATGACAACCATCATGTCTAAATTGTAGAAAATTAGTAAATATCTAATGTGTTAATTTTTTATGCATATAAATGTTATCTTAAAATGACATCTCGATGTTGAACAGAAGGATATGGACCTTTGACATCCAATGATGTCACTATGAGTGCACATGTTGGGGAATTTACTATTGTGAGTTTTATTATTTCTAATCATCATTTATGAAAATAATTAACTATATTTAATGTATACAAATAATGTCATGTCACTTGTATGTGCATAACCTTGTTCTTGTTTTAAGTTGATGACATCATTAGAGTATCCGTCCAAAATTCAACGATCATTAGCTATTGGAATTTTTATGGGAATATCATCTTTGTGACTCTTACAAAGGAATGAGCTAATAATGTAATTTTCACAATGAATATATTGCATTAAATAACATCATTTTTATAAACAAATACATTTATACGTATTCTAATTTTATTCATCATTTTTGTACATGAGGAGATCACAATTCAAGTTCTTTCACCTACCACCGAGGTTGTTTCCTTGAGGCTAATCTTGAGAAGAAGAGGATTATTTAGAGGGATTATGAGATTATAGTAAGTACTTCTTTATAAGTAATTTTATTTTATATTTTATTATTATTAGTTATTCACTAATGTGTATATTGTTTATTTGTTTTAATATGCAGAACTAAAGTCATCTCTTGATCATAGGAGATCTAATCGATGAAGGGATGTTCCACTTTTGAGACAAGTTCATCGTCCTAGTGGGATAAGAGAACCAAATTGTTAGATGATACCCAAAAAAATTATTTATAAGTATTTTTGTATGCCTTCATCCATGTTGTCATAGATTTTTATTTTTAGATGTATATCATTGTATGCCCAAATGGATTTGTCTAGATATTCATTTTGTTTGATTTTTGTTTTCCATTATGGACTTAAAATATCAATATAATATATGAGACAAAAATATTTGTTATCAAACTTGTATAGTGGATCGATCACTCTTTTATATATATATATATATATATATATATATATCTAAGTAGATAAATATGATTCCATATGTATGTTAATCTAACATATATTACTATTTCAAATCAATTTTGTATGATATGAACATGGGTATTTGAATATATCTAATTAGCATATAGCGTGTCCACTATTATAATCATTCAATTCCGTCAATTATAATAATATAATCTCAACGCCAAGGCCATCCACTTCTAGAATCTCAATAATCATATAATGACGACACCAATAAAAACAATAGGTAGAGAGAGAGAGTATAGAATAGAGAGATATATATCTAGAGAGATAAAAAGGGGAGAAGATATATATATATAGAGAGAGAGAGAGAGATAAATAGAAAGAGAGGGGGAGAGATAGAAAGAGAAAGAGAGAGTGAGAGATAAAGATATGGAGAGAGTGAGATAGAAAGAGAAAGAGAGAGTGAGAGATAAAGATATGGAGAGAGTGAGATAGAAGAGAGATCAATATAGAGGATGGAAGAGAGAGAGAGAGAGAGAGAGAGAGATAAGGAGATCCATGTAGAGAGTGAGAAAGAGAAAGATAAAAAGATAGAGTGAGAGAGAAAGAGATAGAAGGAAATAGAGAGTGAGAGATAAATTGAGAGAAAGTGAGAGTAACAGAGAGAAATGGAGAAATAAGGAGATTCATAGAGTGAGACGACAAGAGAGAAGGATAGGAGTTGTATAGTTAGATAGGAAGGAAGAGAGAATGAGAGTTATAGTGAAAGATAGAGTGAGAGAGATGAGATAAGAAAGAGGTAGATAGAGAGAGCTAGAGAGACAAAGGGATGAGGGATGAGAGAGTGAGAGTGAGATATATACAAAGAGAGGAAGAGAGAGGAGATGGAAGAGAGAGTTAGAGTGAGAAAAAGTGAAAAAGAAAAATTTAGAGAGCCAAAGAGAAAGAGAGAGTATGAGAGAGAAAGAGTGAAAGAGAGAGAAATATTTATCCATAGAGATACTATGAGAGGAAGGAGAGAGAGGGAGAGCTATAATTCTGATTACATAGAGAGAGTGAGAGAGAGATTGAAAGATAGGGAGATCTAGAGAGATAGAGAGAGACAAAGAGATTCAGATAGAGGAGGGAAGAGAGAGTGATAGTGTGAGAGAAATATGGAGATCTTGAGAGATTGATAGTGTGAGAGAAATAGGAGCTCTAGTGAGAGTTTGAGCTAGAGCGAGAGTTAGATAACTAGAGAGATGAGGTAAGAGAGAGTGGGATCGAGAGAGAGAGAGAGGTAGAAAGAGAGAATGAGAGAGATAGAGATAGAAATAGGGAGATATAAATATTTATAGACTGAGATAACAAGAGAGAAAATGATAAATAGTGTAAATTCATTAATATTTTATATTATAATTATTTTTTATTTGACATGTATTATTATAGTACTAAGTCTATGCCTTAATTTTATATTAGAGAGAGAGAGATCCATAGTGAAATATATTGAGAGAGAGAGAGAGGAGGTATGAGAGAGAGAGAGAGAGAGAAAGTGAGTGAGAGCTTGAGAGGAGTGAAGAGAGAGTGAGAGAGAGAGAAAGAGATAGAGAGAAATAGGGTGATCCAGAGAGAGGGATAGAGAGTAGTTAATCATATGAATTCATTGAAAATTTAGATTATAATTATTTATTAAGTTGAAAAATATTTTAAAAATAATAATTCTACATTTTAATATTAGAATACAAAGAGAGAGACAACTAGAGAGAGAGTAGTCTTGGAGAGAGGGTGAGAGAGAGAGAGAGAGAGAGAAAGTGTGTCAAAGAGAGTGTGTGTCACAGAGAGAAAATACTAACCGTTATACTTTCCAACCATCGTAGTCCTTCCCGGCTTTGTTACTCGACAATTTCCCTTCTGCTCCCGAGAGAAAAACATAGGAATAATTTGACATGCAATTTCTCACAAACCATGTCACTTAAGAATGTATCGTTTGAGCCTACGAGATGGGAATCTGTTATGTCTATACAAGTATATCTTATTTTCTCCCATATATTACATATTTTCTCATGGTTGTAGAAAATGAAATGTGGCAAAAACCGTCAATTACCATCAGTTTTGTGGTATCTAGGGTGATATTTTTAAATCATAACCTTTTGTACTGAATTAATGGTGTGATTATACTTGAGTGGGATGTTAGATGTGAATAGAGGTGTCATTATACTTCCCAACCATCCTATTCCTTCGTAGCTACATAGGTCCAACAATGTCTTAAGTTCCATGAGATAATAAAGTAGGAAAATTTTGATGGATCATTTATCAAAAACTTTGCACTGATAATATCTTGTATGAACATAAAAATGGGAATATGTCCTATATAAGAAAACATCTCTCATTTTCTCCCATCTACCGTCTATTTTCTCATGGTCACCGTAAAAATAAATGTGGCAAAAAAATTCAATTAACATCAGTGTCGGGCATCTAGGGTCATATTTTTAATTGGAACCTCATGGCATATAAACAATGGCACCCTAATATTTTCATTGGCCATTAAACAAGATTAGAGGTGCATTTTTTCTTCCCAACCGTCCTTGTCCATTCCAACTACATCGCTTTGATGATGTCTCTTAAGCGCCATAAGATAAAAAATTAGGAAAAAATTGATGGGTGATTTCACACAAACCATGAAACCTAGAAATGTCTCATTTGAACCAAAAAATGGGATTTTTATATCTCTATGAAATCCTCTCTTAGTTTCTCCCATGGTCCGGCTATTTTTACGCAATTATAGTTAATAGAATGTGGTAAAAAATCAAATAACATCAATTTCAAGGCATCTATTGTGATATTTTACAATTAACACCTCTCGGAACCAACTAATGTCACTCACACCTATGGTTGGGTCATTAAATGCTCTTGGAGGCATCATTTCAATTCCTAACCATCTCATTATTTCCTAGCTATATTGGTTTGTGTTATCCAAAATTCACCCCTCAAGGTAATTTTGATAACATGCATCAAATTCTTTAGTCCCAAGCAATTATATTGATTCAGGGCGAAAAGTCATGTTTCTAGGGTCCCCTCATATTTTTCTAACTCCCCTATCCAAGAGGAAGGGAGCAAGTTTTGAGAAAATGTGAAAAAATTGCAAAAAATAAGCTCGGGCCAGAAAAAATCATGAAAAATGGCTAAGTCCTAGTCCTGCATAGCAGTCGGGGACAATTGGGACAAAAGGACGCAAACCGGCCGAAAGGCCGCAAAGTGTCTGCAGCAGAAATGGGACAAAGGACGCGCGGGACGCGAAATCGAATCGGCCGAAAAATGGAAAAAATTGACTAACTGTTGAAACAGGTAATGCGGGACATCTGGGCAAAAGTACGCGCGGATCAGCCGGATCGGCCGAAATGAGTCAAGGTAGCCCGGAGCAGTTGTGCAGAAGGTACGCTGGCGAATGCGAACTGGCCGGATCGGCCGAAATGAGAACTTTCAGTTCGGGACGTGCGGGACAAAAGGACGCGAACCGGCCGAACCGGGTGAATCGGGAAAATTTGTCCCAAACAGTCTAAAAGCAAATGGGACATCTGGGCCGCGAGTACGTGAATCTGGCCGGTTCGGTGAAATGGGAAATTTCAAGACCTTTGTCTTTAAAAGGGATGCGTGGGACGCGAAAAGCCGAAGGAGCCGAAAGCCAATCAGATCACGCCACATGTCACCGGCAGAAAAGGGACATGGAAGCCCATTTCAGGTGGTTCGGAAGAATTTTTCCCACATAGCACTGGGACATTTGGGACAAAGGGACGCGTGGGACGCGAAAAGCCGAAGCGGCCAAGGCAGAGGAGAAAAGTCAACATTTGACTCGTGGAACTTCAAACGGCCATAACTTTCGACTCCGAGCTCCGATTTTCACAAAATTGGACTTTCTGGAACAAGCACGATGTCCTCTATGCCAGTTAATTAAATATATATTTAAATAAAAGAAACATATTCGGCTCTAGTCAGTTAATGCTCATTCCCGTCAAATGACAGAAAACGCCTGCCAGACCCAAAATAGCTGCCCGCACTCAGAAGGCCATAACTTTTGCATTTCTCAACGAAATCACACAAAATTGGTACTGTTGGAATTGTGGTTCCAAGCTCGATGCACAGAAATCAATAAATTCTAGATTTTATTAGAAATTGATTGATATTTTTGAGGAAACGTGGCCAGGTTTAGAACAGTGTTTTATTTGGTAGTTGGGAGTGCAATTAAGAGGCATGGTCATCATTCTTTCTCTGCTGCAGCACATGGGACAGTATGGGGAGCCTTTTGCAAGTAATGTATAACCATTTCACTCAATTTAATGCCTCTTACAGGTGGTTGAAGGACAGATTTTGGGATTTCCATTTTCCTTTCTCTTCTCCTTCTCATTTTTTCTATAAATTGGAGTGTTGGGCTCATTGTAAAAGGGAGAGTTTTTGGGTAGCAAAGCTCTACCAAAATTGCTTTGTGAAGCCAGTGTGTTGCAGGCCCTTGTAGTGGACTCCTTGCATGGTGATCCAGGCCCTTATCTTGTAATAGATTGAACTGTGCATACCAGGAAGCAATAAAATACAAAGTTTGTGGATGTATCTTCCCCTGCTGTGTTTTCTTGCATTCTTCTTGCCCCTTTTATCTTTCTACAAGAATATTGTGTATATTATTATGTTCTTGCAGGAATTCATTATCATTGTGTGTGCTTGGAATATTGTTGTGAATGCATTTTGCTAGATTATGGAGAACTGTCATCACCTCTTCTAGTGTGCACTTTGCCTCTGTATTTCACACATTCGGAGACTACTCTCACATCCTCCTTTTTTGGTGTATAACCGCTTTAGTGTAGGCTTTCATTTTATGCATTCTCTTTCCCTGGTCCCTTGGAAATTTAGATTAGAATAGTTAGCTTATCCTGCATTAGAGTAGATTGTGGCAGGTAGTTTAGGAGCAAGAACCAGCTTTCTCTGGAGGTCTATCTCAAGTAGCAAGTCCAACAACTTGGAGATAATACCCATGTTATCCAATCACACTGTGAGTTCAGGTATATGCACAGGGGTGCGGTGATTCGGTGATAACAGTTTGGTGATGGTTCTTAAGTGCCATGACAGAAAAAGGTAGGAAAATGGTTACATGTGATTTCTCTCAAATCATGGCACTTGGGAATGTTTCATATGAACCTATAGAAAGGAATATATTTCAAAAAATATATCTTATTTTCTATCATCTCCAACCCATTTTCTTGTGGTCACGATGAATGAAATGTCATAAAAACCTTTAATTAATGTCAATATTATGACATATAATGTAATATTTTACAATAGACACCTCATGGCACCAAACCCATGGTGCACACACATTTTATTACTCTATTAGATTATATTTGATGTATTGTTCCACTACCCAACCATCTTGGTCCTTCCCATTTATATTGATTTGATGGTGTTTCAAGTGCCTTAAGAGTAAAAATTAAGTTAACTTTAATTGGCGATTTCTCGTAAAATGTAACACTTGGAAATGTATCATCTAAACCTACAGATGGTAATATGGTTCACCTAAAAAAATATCTCTTAGTTTATCCCATATCCTTCCAATTTTCTTACAATTGTAGTGAATGAAATGTGGTACTAAACCTTCAATTAACATCGGTGTCAAGGAGTCTAGGGTGATATTTTACAATCGGCGCCTCGTGGCACTCAACCGATGGTGCCCACATATCTAAGTGAGACATTATATTCTATTGGAGGTGTAATTAAACTACTAAACCATTTCATTCCTCCCTGTCTATATTTATCACATGATGTCTCTTAGGCACCCTAAGAGTACAAAGTAAGAAAACATTAACGAGTGATTTCTTGCAAACCATGGTACCTAGGAATGTATCATCTGAAATTATAGATAGGAATGAATTTTTTCTACAAAAATAAGTCTCATATTATTCCATATCCTACCCACTTTCTCATGGTTGTGGAAAATGAAACAGGGAATAACCTTCAACCAGGATCAAGTGTCAAAGCATGTAGAGAAATATTTTGTAATTAGCATCTCTTACAACCAACCCAGCCGTTGCACACACACATCTAGGTGGGCTAATTGTTATTATATGTATTGTTATACTTACTAACAATATCATTCATTCCCAACTACATCATTTTAGAAATGAGAATTTGTAAGATTTAAAAATAATGTTAAAAAGAGAAATTTCATACAATATAGGAGATAAAATTAGAATGTTTTCTTGTTGTTAAACAAGATTAAGAAAGAGAAATTTCATACAAAGTATAGGTGGTAAAATGATATTTTTTACTTGTTAACAATAATATTCAAAATAAAATTCTCATATAATATGCTTTCTCTCTTTCCTCCTCTATTTCTCCTTGTCTATCTCGCTCCCTCTCTTGCTCTCTCCTCCCTCTTCCCTCTATCTCCCTCTCAATATATCTTCCCTACTCTATCCCTCTCACTCTCTCTTCCCCTCTCTCTCTAAATTTTGTAGGGTGTTAAGTATTTTGGATTGAATTGGTACCAACTATAAATATTACGTGAAATTGTACCAATTCAATCCAATGAACTATATACGCCTAATCTAGTTTTTAGGGTGTTAAGTATTTCTTCATGGTTATACTCAAGAACTTTATATAAGCTCTTATTGTGTGGTCTACCTCCATATTTGATCAATTGTACATTAGATGCAACAACAAGGTGAGAACAATGAATAATTTTTCTATGAGTTTTAAAATCCTCGAACAACCACACATTGGATTTATTCATTTGGTACCTTCTTATCCATGTTCTAATAATAACCACAAAAAATTTCATATAATGCAAGACTTATCCATCATGTCATGGGGTCTATCAATTTATTTTTGCCTTATCACAATAAGATTAGTAATAATTTTTTTCCTTTATTATTTTATTTTGCAACAACTACATAAACATGACCTACATAAAAACCTACAAAAAATATTTAATTTCATTAAATGATTAATAAATAAATTACATAATGAAAAAAATATTAATTCTAATAAAACAATGCATCTATAGCATTTGGTTGCACTAGATCGATATATGGTCAAAAAAACATATGATTCACTCTTTGTTATTTGTAGAGCTCATGGATGATGATACAACTCAAGTGGATGTAATTTTATAACACCATTCACCGAACAACCTGTTTGGACTCACACTTATACTAAAAATGCATACATTAAGAGTAAAAATGTCAACTTCTTTTCATGAATAGTCCATGAACCTGTATTTAAAATTCTAAAAGAATGCAACTCACTAGATCCCATTAGTATAAAAAATATTCATATTTTTATAAGTTAGATTCAAGTCTACCAACCAAAAAAATATATGAATTATAGACTTACCCTTATTACCTAGACACATTTTTGACTTACACCATTCCACGATGGATGTTGCATTGGTTAACATTTTAGGTCATATTTTTACTTCAATGCTTCTCTTTCTAGGGATGTTTTAATGCATGCTCTTGCACCATCATGCACTTATTTTCCATGCTTAAACTCATTTAAAGTACAAATATGCTTCAAACATCACTCTTCATATGTATCCTTCTCAACCAATAGAACACTCATAAATTCTTGAATTATGATGTACAATTATCTGACCATATGATATGTTGACTAAATATGATGTTTCTATCACTCAAATTACCATATAAGATAACAAAAAAACCTTGTAAAAAACTTTGAAGATTGTGTATGATCATCACTAATATAGAAATGATATTCCCTCAAGATATTTTTGTATTCCTTTGTGTTGTTAAAATCATTAGTGAATGTTATATGGACAAATATAAAAACCTTCATAGAGTTGTAGTGTTGTGATTGGAATTCAATATGAGGTTGTAGTGTATAGTTATATGCAAAATCAACAACTATCAAAATGGTACCAAGATGAAACGTTTTCTTCCATAACCTAAATTTATCATCTAACAATAGATATTTGTGTGTATTTCATTCATGCTCATACATTATCTTGTCTAGAAATATAGTCATAAAATGAGATACACTTATTTCTTTACTCACTAATTCACACCGCTTGGCCACTTTATCATATTTTGAAGTGTATGCCATTGACTTGTATTTCCCACAACATACTAGTCCATTCCCAAATATATGTGTATTCTTGTGTGTATACAATTTTACAAATTTTTCAAACTATCACAAGTTCCTTCCAAATAATATTTAATATAATAAAAAGTTGTCCTTACTCTCTTGTAAAAACACTTCAAATGAAATATTTTCCTGATTTAGATAGAAAATTTATCAAACACTCTAGAAACATATTCTTAGTAAGTAAATTAACACATATATGTAATAAAACATCATAATGCATAGAAAAATAAATATGGATCCTACAACAAGTAGTACGATAGTAATTTATTATAACATTAAAAGGCTTTACCTTTTCAAGATACGTTGGACTAATTTTTATTATGTGATTAGTCTCTTTAAACTTATTAAAAATTTATGTTTATGTCAAATCCAAAAAATGTTTGGGATATCATTCACAGATTTTGAGAACCAATTCCTATTTTTTAAATGTCTTTTCATTAGGTGAAATCGTATTAGTTTTCCATAGTTCTTCAATTTTAGATTTTAACTCTTCAACTATGAAATTTTCTTTCCATGGGATTCTACCAAAGAATGCCCATAATTATTGTTGTTGGTTTCATCAACTCTTTCACGTATTTCCAAAGATTTCTATTTATCTTTAGTATACTACCCTTTTCCGAATTAAATAAATTCTTTGTTTCTTTACTTACTAGAGTTGATCTAATAATGTGTCGATGCTATTACTATCTTTGGTACTTGAGGTTGGTCCTATTTATTGATATGCTTCATTAGATTTCTTACAATACATTTTTGTTATTGGTGTTAGTTGTAATTGGACCAAGGGTATTCATAGTAGGTCTAAAATTAATAATTTTCATCATTTCAACAAACAATTGAAATATTCCTATTTCAATTAAGTCATTTAAAAATGTTTTCCATATCTTATTGTCTTTTTATACATGTGTGTTCGTTAATACTACTAATCATTTGGATTAAATGATTTCATCAATTTCAAGAAAAACTTGGGTGTTTTACTTAAAAATTTAATCCATAATTTCAATTGTAAGGTTATTTGAACATCAAATAGATATTTTCCATTTATTATAAGGTGTTAATTTTCATGATTTGGTAAAATTTGTGTGCTTGGAACAAGTTTTTCATTTTCTATAACATCTAATTTTAATTTTTGCATCTCATCCTTTTTCATTAAACCTTTATTTTTATTGATTCATTTGGTGGGTAAGAGAATGGAGTTAGGGGGCAAAAGGGGGTCTTAAGTGGACGCTTTTTTAAAAAATGATAAAATTTAACTTGTATGAGTTGTTTGAGATGGATACACTCAAAATTTTAAGAATCTATAAGAACATGGATTGTAGCATTTTGAGTCTTATTTCTAATCTAGTAAGTCTTATTGAAAATAGTTATGTATAAGTGGGTAAAATAGATAAAATGACAAGAGTTGCTCCTGTTTTTTCATAAAACATAGTAGATAGTCAATTGTGTCCCCCTCATCTTTTTGAATTGTTTCATCTTTCTATAAAACCTTTGGTGGAAAGTTAGATAGGATCGTCTAGTTTGGGATACAAATTTTATTTTATTTTTTAGTGAGTACTTATTTTTAATGAATTTAATTCTAAAAATAATTCGAATGAGAAATAATAGATAGCTAAAAGTATCCCCTATCTACATCAAAAATATTGAAATTTAGATTTTTATTTTGAATGAATATAAAATTATTCTTAGTTTGGGACTATATAAATTTTATTCAATTTGGATAACAGAAACGAAGGACAAATGAAAATGGATAAACATTTATAAATATAAAAAAATAGATCTCTAAAATGACATAATTAGAAAATAATAAGGAGGGAAGCCTTTTAGTAGTCGAAAATTTGTAAAATCATATATTTCGAATGAGGAAAGTTTCATTGACCTTGTAGTCATGTTTTTAAGAAATATGTTGATAATTTTTGTGAGATTTGTTACGGTGGAATATAGTTTTTAACATTTTATGTCAAAAATACATTGTTGGCTATTTTGAACATGACCAAGTCTCATGCTTGGGTTTTCAGACAGGTTCCAAACCTTAGGTCCTTGCCATGGATCTTTAATTTAAAGTAACATGAGCATTTTATAATGTGAGAGGGTTAAACAAAAATGTCTTATAACACAATCACAATACTTTAATTTACAATCCCTTACTTTGTCCATTGCCCTTTTTCCCTATTCATAGGAATTTTATCCCCAAATTGTATAATTTACAATACTTTATACTTTGTTCCGTGATTTTTATTATATGAAGTTGTCCTCACCCTCATTATCTATATTGTAATTATCATGGTGGGCACAAATTACATAAGGACATGGAGAAGATGAAGAACAAGACAAAAATCAATTATAAGTGATTAGAGTAAATTAATTGAAGCGATTGCGTGAAGGAAAAGGTACATCTACTATATCAAATGAACCTAATCTTGTAGAAAATAATGATGAAATACACAATGAAAAAGAGGAGAATAATTATTTTTAAATGAGTATTGATAATGAATTGAATGAAAATTTTGTTATGGATAAATAATTTGATATGAATAATGATATTTTACCTTTACATGAGAATCCAAATGTTAATTCTTAAAATTACATGGAAACATCGAATGAGAAAAGTAACCTTGATAATATATTTCTACCTCTAAGAACATATCCTTCCATTTTGCATTAAAAACATTTCACTTAATTGAAATCGATGAAATCATTGTAAATACACTAGCTAACAAAATGTCCGAGAGAAAGTTAGAAAAGCTATTGGAATTTGGGAGAATTATTTTGGGAAAATAAATGATACACAAAATGTCACTAATTTTTTAAATTAATGAAATTAATTAAAATTTAAAATAAAATAAAGACCTTAAGACTACGAACATATATCATTTATGGTGAAATGTGAAAATTGTTGAAAATATATATGAACCATACTATATTGTAAGTGGAAACAAATACAAAAAATATAGTAATGCTACATGACATGTGCTAACTAATGTTATAGTAAGTGATTAAACACTAAACTAATAATTTATTAGAAAAAAATTAGAGATTTGATTGTAAACATAAAAAAACTAATGAAAGAAATAGGGAGACACAAAATTATTGAAGCATTTACTATCACTAACGTCTAGGAATTCTCTAGTAGACTCCCACTAAAACATTAGAATACATATGATATTATAAAAAAATTACTCGTAAAGTATTGGAATAAGAATACGAAGGTTTCACCAAATA
This sequence comes from Taxus wallichiana var. yunnanensis, assembly GCA_018340775.1. NCBI lineage: Eukaryota > Viridiplantae > Streptophyta > Pinopsida > Cupressales > Taxaceae > Taxus > Taxus wallichiana. The sequence continues at coordinate 853,539,350 of CM031242.1, read as the reverse complement.
TAAAAGATAGAGTGAAAATAAGAATATGTTTTCATAATCATGAACCACATGTAAATGATTTAAAGAAATTTAAATATTTATCAAAGAAATGAATTCAAATGAATATAGCACCAAAAAGAAAGATATGTCATGAAAGAAACAAGAAAGTGTAATAAATTGTGAGATAAGGATGTATTACCTTGTACTCAATGATTTGGACTGATTCTAGAGTGGGAAATAGGTTTAGAAGGATGAATATTAACTATGTAAGCTTTGTTTAAGAAATTGGAATATGAAACCTCTTTAGATAGGACTTCTCAAATGAGGATAGGACCACATGGGCACTTTGGTGTTTAAACTAGGTGTTGAAAGTAACGATAACCAGATCGTACCAAGCCAAGGACATAGATGCTAATCAAACACCACGATCTACAAAATGAAAGAAATTCGCGAGAATAAATTTACCTAAAACCTTTGCAAATAAATGAGAAGCGATATCATATATTATTATGGAACTCAATGCAATAGATTGAGAATGGGCCTTGCTTAAATAGGCAAGGAATAACAATCTAAGAACAAGTCAAGGTCATAGATCAAGCCATAAATCAAGAAAATAAGTAGTCATCAAGGATCTAGTTAATACCATGGATCAAGGAAAGAACTATACCTAACAACTAGATAATATCTCCTAATATCTAAATAAGATAAAAGAAATATCCACACACATAAGTGGGTGAGGATAAATACAATAAAGGTAAATAAAGTACCTAGGTGAACATGAGCTAAGGTAAATACCTACTCTAACACCCCCTCAAGTGAAGCTAGGGGTCAAAATATAAGTGGCATGTCCACAGTATGAGTCCCGAAACTAGTCCTGATGAGGTACTCATGTACAATAACTAGGAAAAAAGGGACACCGTAAGGTACCCAAAACCAAGTAACAACAAAGTAAAGAGAGAAAAACCCACTCCAAGGAATCCCAAGAAGCTCAGCTCAAAAACTTGTATAATGTTGAAGAAGTTTGGTGTGCACTATGGTCTGAATCCACTACTCGATCACAAAACTCAAAAACAACTGACATTGGGCTTCACCAAAATAGCTCCATACAAGGAGACTGTCAACGGAGTGATGTCGAAAGTGCAAAAAAACACCAAACATAATTTGATCAACTACTGCAAATAGGTGTGCCACAATCTAAGAACAATAACCAAAGCAACAAGGCAAGGACACAAACTCCAGAGTGTCATGATCCAAGAAAAGCCAAGGTAACAAGGCAAGGACACAAAACCCGAAGAAGCAAGATCAACACCACACCCTCCCATACTGCTGAATGGGTGGAGTGACGCTACAAATCTGTATGAGTTGTCAAAACAACTACTCGAACACTGAAAAAATAACACTGGAATGCACCAGAATAGATCCCCATAAGAGATACTATCAACATGCCAAAAGTGTCAAAAATATAGATACAAAATCTCTCAACAAACAAGAGAGATACACTACACCTGCTAAAGAAAAATGCTCAAAACAAGAAGCATCACAATGTAGAAGGTATAGAAAGTGGAGCAAGAAGTCGAATGGTGGAGGAGCCATGCTGTAGATTCCTCTCAATGAATGCCTATGTCGCTGCTACGAGTGATCAGATATCCACCCGAAATCAACACGGGTGGATGAAGAATATGCCTGCATATGACTTGGTGCAAAATGCACAATGGGTGTATGTAAAATAACATCAGAATGTGTGTCAAGTTGATCATGTCTGACAGCTGAAATCTCAGGTTTCTCAAGCCTGAGTGAAGGTGCAGAACTCATGTGTTGCTCATGATCCTTAGAAAGAGTCAAGCGAACAAAAAAAGGAGCTCTGTCAATGTGTGATCCCAATGAAGTATCTGCTTGAAAACCAATGTCATGACGAGAATTCCACTTAACATGTGGAATAGAGGAAACAATACCATGTGAATGTCTATCAATGACTCTACTAGTGAGACCCATAGAACAGAGCATGTGAGAATGGAATGCAGTGGTATGCTTCTAAAAAAACCATGCAGTTGAGCAGAAGTAGGATACACAACATGTGGTATTGTAATAGGCACAAATGTGGAAGAGCATGCAGTAACAAGCTTCATAGGTGTATGAGCATCAAGAGCAGGAACAGACTCAAAGACTGACAGATCAATGTCAGTGGGTTCAGGAGCAATAGCTACAAGTGGACTAGGAGCATGGATATGGTTGTCCATAATATGATGGTGATGTTGTAGGCTAGCAAGTTTGTTCTGCAAGGAGTGTATTATTGTATCCTTATCGTGAATGAGTGATTGTAGAAGAGAATTTCACTTCTTGAGTGATCTATTTTCTTCCACAAATTTTACAATATCCTCTTGAATTCCACACACTTCAGAGAAAATCATATCATTCTCAAAATCCATGATAGGTACAAACTGCAACTCCCAAAAGTTTAGGACGTCGGGCTCAACTCGAAATTGCATCCATAATTGATTACAACACTCCTCCATATTTGACACTTTATAATTATAGTACAAGTCTAAAAATAAATATTTCCAATGGAAATATCATGAAAAAACAAGCACTTTCGAAAAAAAAACGGCACTCAAAACAGAGTTACCGATCAAAAGTTACAAGCTTTTTAATAGTTTTCTCTGTTATTTATTTTAGTTGCCACTGAAGCAAAATAAATTGTTGTTGCCTTCACCACACAAATAAATTTAAAGAGGGCTGAAGTTAAGAACCTACTAGTAGGAATCACAAGCTTTAAGCCCTCATATGACCATACCATATGACCAAGGGCTAAGAATTTTAATGGGTGTTTGCACAACTTACTATTCTTGGGGTGTGTCATGTGTTTTCGAGAAAGCCACATCCAACTGCCTCTTCTGGTAAAAAAACTATTTTTGGAATGTGTATACAGTGACCCTTGCTTTTTGAAAATAGCAACCTGCAAATTTTCTGAAATGCTAAAAACGTGCACAACATCCGTGGACCCCTGCCAAAAAAGAAAAGATCCGAAAACCTTCCTATGCGTAAACCGAGATAGATACGTAGCAACAAAACAAAAACCTAGTGTAGATCTCAAGATATCCAACAAACCTGAATAAATAAAATCACGTTTTTTCCTTGGCTTGAATCCCAAGCGCGCACCTATGTGCTTCTATACAAAAATAAAAAAACCACAAAAATGACCGCCTGAACGGAGGGTCGAGTTTCTGATTGATTCTAGGGTTTTCACGCCTTCCAGATCCAATGGAAGCCTCTATTTGCATAAAAATGCATGCAGCAACAAAATACGACCAAATCCCAAATATATGAATATATAATGAATTTATTTGTATAATAAAACTTACTGAGATAGATGTCAACACAATCTCCTGTGACCGATACCATGAAAGGAACGATAACCAGATCATACCAAGCCAAGAACACAGATGCTAATCAAACACCATGATCTATAAGATGAAATAAATTCACCAGAATAACTTTACATAAAACCTTTGCAAATAAATGAGAAGCAATATCATATATTATTATGGAACTCAATGCAATACATTGAGAATGGGCCTTGCTTAAATAGGCAAGGAATAACAATCTAAGAACCATTCAAGGTCATAGATCTAGCCATATATCAAGGAAATAACTAGTCATCAAAGAACTAATCAAGACCATAGATTTAAGAGAGAACTAGACAAAAAGAATCCATCAATACCATAGATCAAGGAAATAACTATACCTAACAAGTAAATAATATCTCCTAATATCTAAATAAGATAAAAAAGTATTCACACACATAAGTGGGTGAGGATAAATACAATAAATTTAAATAAAGTACTGGGTGAACATGAGCTAAGGTAAATACCTACTCACGAAAGGAATTAACGTCCTTGAAATAGATCCACTTTTTATATATTTCAAGATATGTACTTTTCTTCTTCAATATGCTCATTGTCACATCCAATTCATTGTAGGGTTTCTTTGTCACACCGAAGCTATAAAATAAAATGTGGCTACATGCAAAAATACCAAGAAAACATTTCATGAAATAAATAATGTATATGATTGAGTTAGACTGACCTTAGGGGTCACCCAAATGTGTTTTTCACCAAGTGTTTCACTACATTTTACATTCTATGTAATTATAATGTGTGTACTTAATTGAATTGTGTTCCTTGAAGATATGTTACCCTTGTGAAATTCACACTAAGATAATGAGTGGGATACAACTAATTTTCCCCAAGATGAATGTATGAGATGGAATTCGGAGATAGCAACTCCGTGCAACCTTTGAATGTTTCTTTTTCCCAAAAATTAGATAATAAGTAATATCTGAAATTTATCGATCCCCTAATGATAGTGAGAAAGTTTTGTATATAATTGACTTCCTTGTTTGAATATTGACACTTAATGACACCAAATTCCAACCTAAATAATTCGAAATTACCCAAAGTGTCAAGGGAAATTTATAAAATCAAATATAATGGAAAAAGTATTGGATTGTTTGACGAGGATCAATACAGAACCTCGTGCACATCCAACAAGGTTGCATTGAAAATTGTGACATGAATGCTCCACATAGAAAGAAAAATATGAAATAAAAATGATAATCAAGTACAAGAAAATAACGATGTGTCCGACATGCTCATAGATAAATAAGAGAGTTACATATAGGAGTGTTGTATAACTCTTGTGAATGACATGTGTACACAACCCTAACTAATCCTATTGGTTTATTCTCACCGAGTGAGATGAATAACCACAAGAGGTGGACAAAACACCAAGCTTCGATGAGACAATCCATATACACCAACACCCCTTTCATCAAAGTTGAGGTAGAGGTCATGGAAAGTCAAAATTGAAAGAGAAATCCCCTAGAAAAATAAGAAAGATGTGTCAATGGGGACCAAATACTAAACCTGATAAGGTACCCATGTACAATAAGTATCTCAAGTAATGGAGGAAAAACCCCTAAGGGAAAACACCCACTTAAAAGAGATTAAAAAAACCTTAAACAACCTAAGAAATATGCATCAAATGATTCCAAGAAACAAAAGGCCTAATAATGTTCTCAAATACAAACAAATATTATCTAGAAAAGAGAAAGAGGAGAAGAAAATGTACCTATATCGATTGTTATTCAAGGATCAATACAGAACCTCATGCACATTGAACAAGGTTGCACTTAAGTTTATGTCATGAACACTCCATGTTGTAAGCAAAAGATCCATCTGGCATACTCATAGATAAAAAAAAAAGAGTTACATATAGGAGTGTTCTAAGGTAGAAACAGGGGAGAGAGAATAGAGATTGATATCTCTTACTATTCTATTGAACAAAGAACCCACGTACATTATTTATAGGTACGGGAATAAACAAGACTCCCCTAAATAGATGGAGAAGTTACAAATAAGAAGGAGAGAATAATGGAATAGATAGAGAAACTAGTCTAATAATTTAAAATAAGTACGTAGACTATGCTAACATTCCCCCCCTTATTACATTATTATTGCAAATGTGACCCTGAAAAGTTTAAATTTCACTTTTCCAAGAGATTTTGTGAGAATGTCGGCTACCTGTGCTTCCATAGGACAATACTGGAGCTGAATGTGATGGTTCAAGATGTGCTCTCGAATGAAATGGCAGTCAATTTCAATATGTTTTGTTCGTTCATGAAAGACTGGATTCTACATGAGCTTCAACACACTTTTATTGTTGCAATAGAGAATAGGTGATTGTTTTTAGGAATTCCTGTGTCATTTAGAATGTGACATAACCATATCACTTAGCACAGCTCCTCGTGGGGTGTGATATTATGCCTCTCGTGGATGAGATAGAGACAACATTATGCTTCTTGCTTATTCACGTGATAGGTCTAGATCGAGATGAAAGATGTATCTTGTAGTTGACTTCCTGTCATCAACAGATCTGACATGGTCCGAGTCGACATATCCTTGTAAGAAGAATTGATCATTCTTCTTATATTCCAGACCATAATTAGTTGTTCCTCAGACATATCTCAAAACATGCTTTTTTGCATTCCAGTGACATTTCTTCGGCTCCTACATGAACCTAGAAATATAGCTGATAGCATAGTAGAAATCTGGTCTATTATATGTCAAATAGATGAGCCCTCCAACAAATTACCTATAGAGAGTAGCATCTACTTGAGATGAGTCCTGGAATCTATAAAGTTGCAAACCTTTTTCTATGGGAGTGGACATAGGTTTACAGTCAGACATTCTATACTTTTCCAGGAGTGTCTTGGTGTACTTTTTCTGGGAAACAAAAATATGATGCTCCTTTTGCCATATCTCCAAGCCAAGACAATAATGTAGTAGCCCCAAATATGTCATGTTGAAGGTTATTTTGAGATCATTCTTTACAATATCAACTTGATCTTCTAAACTTCCAGTGATCACAAGATCATCTACATACACAACAGAATGAATATTTCTTTGCCTACCTTCTTTATATACAAATTGGAATCGAGGGCTATGAGTGAACCCATGCTACAAAAGGTGATCATTGATCTTGATATACCATGCCCTTAGAGCTTGTTTCAGTCCATACAGTGATTTGATGAGACAACATACCTTTTAGGATGTTCTTCATCAAAAAATCCTTCAAGTTGGGTCATGTATACTTCTTCTTTTAGATCACCATTTAGGAAAGCACTCTTGACATCCATCTACTGAAGTCTCCATCCTTTTTGTGTTGTAAGTGCACAAACTACTCTGATGGTCTTCATCTTCGCAGTGGGTGCAAAGGTTTCTTCATAGTCAATGCCCTCTTTCTGAGAATATCCTTTTGCTACAATTCATGCTTTATGTTTGTCGATGGATCTATCTACCTTATATTTTGTCTTGAAAACCCATTTGTAGCCTATGGGTTTCTTTCTTGTAGGAAGATCAACAAGTTCCCATGTCTGATTTTTCTTGAGTGAGTCAATTTCTAAATCCATGGCTTCCTTCCACTGAGGTTGACTGAGTGCTTCACAAACATTGTCTAGCTCGGAGCTATTAATCAGTGAGCTCATGAGTGTAAATTTTACCTCATTTATTGTTTGAATCCTTTTTTTGACTCATCTGATGTATGTGGGAGTTATTGCAAATGTGAGTCCTTGATGGTGCTTTGTACCCACTTCGGGTGAGAACTGGGTTGCTTTTGAGAAGAATTGTGTCATTTCCGTGTGGATTGATGTGCGATCACATTCTCTAGTTGTCCAAGGTCAATAAATAGCTCTCCGACAAAGCATTTCTTCTCTCGAATAGTCTCCTTTGGCTCATCATCTGATTCGGAGACTAGTCGGTGAGAGGTGGTTGGAAGTGGATCTTCTATTGATACTATTGAGTCAAAGGATGACTCATCACAAACCACATCACGAATCTCATATAATTTCTTTGTCTTAGGATACATGAGATGGTATGCCTTTGAGGTAGTGCTATAGCTAAGTAGGATGCATGGGAGTGACTTTCACTCAACCATCTTTCTTTTTGAGTGGGACATGCATGTATGTTGTACAACCAAATACTTGTAAATGAGAAATTGATGACTTTCTACCACTCCATACCTCTTCTGGCATTTTATTTTGTAGAATATTTGTCAGTTCCTATTGAGAAGATATACAACTATTTGTACTGCTTCAGCCCAATAGCATTCCTCTAGATTTTTGTTTTTAGCATGCAGCGAGCCATCTCCATCACTGTGTGATTATGACGCTCAACAATGCCATTCTGCTAGGGCGTGTAGGGAGTAGTAAGGTTCTGCTTTATGCCTTATTGGTTCAGGAATGCCAAGAACTTATTTGATGTGAATTCCCCCTCGATCTGAGTGAAGTAGAAGAAGTGGTTGTCGATCTCTTTCACAACATGATGATAGAAGTTCTGAAAGTGTTGAAGAGCCTCACTTCTCTTCTTTAGGAAATATACCCACAGAGATCTATTTTAGGTAAGCACCTTCCATGCCAAGAAGCGTCGAGGTAGTTCATACCGATCGAACGGCCCATTACCCGCTTCCTTTCAAAGTTACAAGTACTTCCAACTATTCATGGATGACCACTCTCACAAGATATGGGTTTAGACACATTCATTGTTGTAATAAACACTCAGAATTGAGAAGGGAGTGCTCTTAAGGTGATTGTGACGAGAAGTTTATCATCCACCATTTCATCGAGCACTAATAAATCTGATCTCAGCTCAGCCACGTAACGTAAGAACTCCTCCACTTTCTCATCTGACCCCATAGAGAGGGTGTGCAGCTTTGACTGAAGATGAAGAATCTTCGTCTAATTTTTGGCTTCATAAATTGTTGTCAGCTTGTCCTAGGCCTCCTTTGGTTTGTCCACATTCGAACATGTGGTTGCACATCGTCATTGATACTGAGCATTATCAGCATCAAGGCTTTCACACTAGCCATCTCATACTTTATTAATTCATCAGGGGTTGTGGGAGTGGGCACAAACCCTGTGACAATGCCCCATAATCCTTCAAACTAAAGGATTGTCCTCATTTTTGTTTTCCAGGCTGTAAAATTGGGCCCTTTGAGTAATTGAGCATTGGAAAGAAGTAACTTTGGAGAATACATTGTAGTAAAAAAATTATTTATCTATTTACTTCAAGAATTATTACAACTTTGACTCACTGATGAGAATTATTGGCTCGTAGATGCTTGCGATATTCACGTGTAGTGAGACAGTGACACTTTTGGGGCATTCTTCTTCGTCATCACATTCGGCGTCATACTCAGCTTCTAATTCTTCCGAACTCACTTTTCTTGGCAGCTGATGTCGAAAAGGAAATATTCAAGAAGTCCTTCTCGAACTAGCTTGTCGAAGGCTAGATTTCTGGTGTTTGAAGCTCGTTGAGCAATGAAAAGTAGAACCCGGAGCTCTCAGGAGCTTCTTCACGGTGTTCTCTAGCTTGCGAGTTGATGTTCCAGCTTTCGGTTGTGGCGACTGTGTTATTGATGCTCTCAATCAAGTTGTCTACACTCGACATTCGGCGATGTGTTGTAGGATCAACTTCACATTGCCTTGGTAGAGTATCGGTATCAAACTTCCACGTAGAGGGTAGCAAAAGATAACCTTCAGGTAGTAAGTGAGTTTCTTCTTGTCGTTACACGTAGCTTTTGGTCTTACCACGGGTTGTGGATTCTTCTACGCAGCACCACATAGGCTCTCTCCTCTCCACGCAGGTTAAAAGACTCTCCATGCAGAAATAACACAAATTCTTCCATGTATTTCTTGCTCCGCATAGACTTCTAGCAAGAATAAACTCTAGTAAGCTTTCACGCAGGTTTGTATGGAGACAATAATATACTTCCACACAGGAGTATGCAACAAAAAGACAAACTGTAGGCCGATGTTTCCTCTCACGCTTGATTTCCACGTTTACAGCCTTCAGACCGCTCCAATCAGCAACAGTAAAGAACTCCATTGTCTCTCACGCAGTAGCAAAGAACTCCATTGTCTCTCTCACGAGTAAAGAACTTTTTTTGGTCTTTTCGCAGTGAAACATCTGATGAATTTCCACGCATGCTTTTGATTTCCACTCACATTCTTTTTCACGTTGCTCCACACAAGCTGCATATCTCCACGCATGAGAGAAGAGAATCTACCTCCACGTAGCTTCCACGCACAGGCAGGAGCTATTATCTTTAACGTAAATTTTAAAAACATAAATCTCCATGCAGTTTACTCCACGTAGCTTTTTTCTCTCCTTTCACCATAGGAGTTTCTTCACCAATCACCATGCACATAGGCTAGAGAATTTGAAGCTCTAATACAAAAATGTGAGAATCCAAATGATATTTTACCTTTACATGAGAATCCAAATGTTAATTCTTAAAATTACATGGAAACATCGAATGAGCAAAGCAACCTTGATAATATATTTTTACCTCTAAGAACATATCCTTCCATTTTGCATTAAAAACATTTCACTTAATTGAAATCGATGAAAGCATTGTAAAGACACTAGCTAACAAAATGTCCGAGGGAAAGTTTAGAAGGAAAGCTATTGGAATTTGGGAGAATTATTTTGGGAAAATAAATGATACACAAAATGTCACTAATTTGTTACATTAATGAAATTAATTAAAATGAAAAATAAAATAAAGACCCTAAGACTATGAACATTTAACATTTATGGTGAAATGTGAATTTTTTGAAAATATATATGAACCATACTATATTGTAAGTGGAAACAAATACAAAAGATATAGTAATGCTACATGACGTGCACTAACTAATGTTATAGTAAGTGATTAAACACTAAACTAATAATTTATTAGAAAAAGAAGTAGAGATTTGAATGTAAACTTAAAAAAACTAATGAAATAAATAGGGAGACAAAAATTATTGAAGCATTTAGTATCACCGATGTCTAGGAATTCTCTAGTAGACTCCCACGAAATAATAGAATACATATGATATTATAAAAAAATTACTCGTAAAGTATTGGAATAAGAATACGAAGGTTTCACAAAATATAAAAGATATAGTGAAACTAAGAATATGTTCTCATAATCATTAACCACATGTAAATGATTTAAAGAAATTTAAATATTTATCAAAGAAATGAAATCAAATGAATATAGCACCAAAAAGAAAGATATATCATGAAAGAAAAAAGAAAGTGTAATAAATTATGAGATAAGGATGAATTACCTTGTACTCAAAGATTTGGACTAATTCTGGAGTGGGAAATAGTTTTAGAAGGATGAATATTAACTATGTAAGCTTTGTTTAAGAAATTTGAATATGAAACCTCTTAAGATAGAACTTCTCAAATGAGGATAGGACCACATGGGCACTTTGGTGTTTAAACTAGGTGTTAATGTCCTTGAAATAGATCCACTTTTTATATATTTTAGGATATGTACTTTTCTTCTTCCTTATGCTCATTGTCACATCCAATTCATTGTAGGGTTTCTCTGTCACACCTAAAGCTATAAAATAAAATATAGCTACATGCAAAAGGACCAAGAAAAATTTCATGAAATACTCGTATATTATTGAGTTAGACTGACCTTAGAGGTCACCCAAATGTGTTTTTCACCAAGTGTTGCACTACATTTCACATTCTATGTAGTTATAACGTGTGTACTTAATTGAATTGTGTTCCTTGAATATATGTTACCCTTGTGCCATTCACACCAAGATAATGAGTGGGATACAACTAATTTTCCCCCAAGATGAATGTATGAGATGGAATTCAGAGATAGTAACTCCTATGCAACCTTTGAATGTTTATTTTTTCCCAAAAATTAGATAATAAGTAATATCTAAAATTTACTGATCCCATAATGATAGTCAGAATTTTTTGTACATAACTGACTTCCTTGTTTGAATATTGACACTTAATGAAACCAAAGTCGAACCTAAATAATTAGAAAATACCCAAATTCAGGTGCCGAAGGGAAATTTATAAAATCAAATATAATGGAAAAAAGTATTGGATTGTTTGACGAGGATCAATACATAACCTCATGCACATCCAACAAGGTTGCATTGAAAATTGTGTTGTGAATGCTACGCATAGCAAGAAAAAGATGAAATAAAAATGATAATCAAGTACAAGAAAATAACAATGTGTCGACATGCTCATAGATAAATAAGAGAGTTACATATAGGAGTGTTGTATAACTCTTGTGAATGACATGTGTAGACAACCTAACTAATCCTATTGATTTATTTTCACCGAGTGAGATGACTAACCATAAGAGGTGGACAAGACACCAAGCGTCGATGAGACAATTCATATACACCAACACCCCCTTCATCGAAGTTGAGGTAGAGGTCATGGAAAGTTAGAACTGAAAGAGAAAAACCTAGAAAATAAGAAAGATGTGCCAATGGGGACCGAATACTAAGCCTAATAAGGTACCCATGTATAATAAGTATCTCAAGTAATGGAGGATAAACCTCTAAGGAAAACACCCACTTAAAAGAGATAAAAAATCCTTAAACAAGATAAGAAATATGCATCAAATGATTCCAAGAAACAAAAGGCCTAATAATGTGCTCATATACAAACAAAAATTATCTACAAAAGAGAAAGAGGAAAATAAAATATACCTATATCAGATTGTTCTACAAGGATCAATACAGAACCCCATGCACATTGAACAAGGTTGCACTTAATTTTATGTCATGAATGCTCCATGTTGTAAGTAAGAGATCAAATCAAAAATGAGAATCAAGTATAGAAATAAAACGGTGTGTCTGGCATACTCATAGATAAATAAAGAGAGTTACATATAGGAGTGTTGTGAGGCGAAACAAAGGAGAGAGAATAGAGATTGGTATCTCTTATTATTCTATTGAACAAATAACCCACATACATTATTTATAGGTACGGGAATAAACAAGACTCCCTAAATGGTTAGAGAAGTTACAAATAAGAAGGAGAGAATAATGTAATAGATAGAGCAACTAGTCTAACAATAAAAAAAAAAGTATGTAGACTATGCTAACAAGTGTTTTGTAACTCTTATGAATTGAATGTGTACAAAACCCTAACTAACCCCATTGACATATTCTTAGTAATGAGATACCTAACCAAAAGAGGTGAAAACTACACCGAGTGTTGATGAGACAAGTCATATACATCAAAAACATTCCCAAAAAGAGACACTAGAGCATAGGAGGTAATGTCCCTAATGGGAAGTATTATCCCAAAGGTATGAAAAAGAAAAATACCAAGTATAGGGATAAGGATGCCTCGTGTTTATAGTGTTTGATATTTTTACTTGTAAATCATGTGTATAACAACATAATAGATGCATAATGTAATAGTAATAAGTGCATTATTTTGTGTGTACATTTTCCCGCACTTTATGTTAGTAAATGAATATTTGGTAGTATAGAATAGATAAGAAGAGTGTAGCTTGTTGAGAGCAAAGAAATTTTTAAGCTGGTAGTGTGTCGATTGTGTATTGTACTAGATATCATGCCAAAAGGATATTTTGAAGAGTGTAGCTTGGAATCTAAGAGAGGATAAGGATCAAGGGTAACCTTGTGTGCCTAGAATAAATTGATGCTTGTGTTTATTCATTGGATATTTCCTTTTCTAGATCATTTTTGCTTGATATTATTCCTTGTTTAATTTTTGTGTTTTTCTTTTTTTTTCGGAGTAAGGTCATACTTGTAAAATAAAATAAGTCTAGACAATGCTCGTGATGAATGAAATTTAAATTTAAATTAGTAAATGTTAATTTAGAAGTGTGTAATGCTAGACAAATGAATCAAGGATATAATGCATTAGAATGACATGAGAGAAGAGATATAATTGTTCATCTATGTTTATTTTCTTGGATATGGTTGTAATATTACTAAGGATTTACATTTTTAATAGCCAAATTAAGGATTTGAGCATATTTTCTCTAAACTAATGATTTATGCATTTTATCATGAAGGAAAAGAGATTCGGAAAGATGTAGGATTTTCCTTCCAATTGTTAATTCTTACCCAAGAATAAGTGACATTGCATTTGGTCATAAACCCTATAAAAATGGTCACGAATGACACATCATTCCAAGAATATCGTTTTCCTAAATATTCCCTAGGTTTCATTCCTTATTTGATCTCGATAAAACAAGATAATTAGTTCCTTTGGAAAAACTATATAACTTGTAACTAATTTTTACCTATTTTCCTTGATAATAACCTCTAACTGAATACTTGTGTTTGGATATCGGAGAAAAATATCACTAGGAACATTTTTATCATGTAGTGTACCTATTTATTCCCTAGGAAAATATCACGAGAGGTGGGACACTAACATCCACCATTATTGTTCGTATTGAGCACTTCTATCCTACACGAATTTTAGGCCCAAGTCTAACTCTAAACATTTTTCTTATCTCAAAGGTACCCTATTTTTTCTATGTACCATTTTGTATCTGGTCTCTGGATTACTAAGAGTGTGAAATAGTCACCCGATTATTGTCCTCATTCATTTGGGGTGCATGATATTAACAAAGATAAGTGCTTCCCAAATGAGGAAATTTGAGGTGATGTGCACATCTGAAGTATAGCTTCTTCAAGAGGAATAGGTAATGCACATGGTAGCTACCATGTCATATGTAAACAATGGGAAAAAGATAGAAAAAATGTTGGTAAAAACAAACAAGACATGAAAACAGTAGAAACACATTAAAACACACAATAACATAGAAAAATACATATCAAGTAGCTAAAATAAAACATGGGACACCATGAAGATGTTTCAAGATAATAGAATCCTTTAAGGTGATACAAGAAAACAAGGAATGAATCTTACATATGATCCTAAAAAAATTAAAATCAAGACATAATAAAATTAGATAACCATGACTAGAAGTAGGTTTGTAAGACAAACACTACATATGAATCACTGTTAGCATGTTATATAAATTGATAATATGCAAAAATGTATATAGTTGATACTTTTCATGCCCTAAATTTAGCCATTGAAAGAGAACACAAGATCCTTCGATAATCCCATAAAAGTATGAATATTTTTAAAAAAACAAATCCCTTAAGTTTATTTATTTGCTACAATAATTATCTTTAATTCTAAATTCACTACTAAAAACTCCAACATTGTTTAACATTACAGAATCCATATTTTCAACATACATCAACCATGTTTAACTATAAGGCTACTAGATTATTCCCGATATCTCTTAATCACTCTACACGAGTGTGTATACACTATATACATTTGTTTAAAAAACATTAGAGGTTATAAGCATTTATGCATCCCCCTTGGTTCCAACGGGTAAAATAATAAAATATTTACTTCTATCTCAAGACACCGATGATAACAATGAATGGGGAACACATGAAAAAAATTAGTCATTTTCGGTACTATGGCCATAGTTATCCATGTTACACTAGCAAGCCAATTTCAGGATTACACACTAGCCTATGAAACTTGTCTTCTATTCATTGCACAATTGTCTCAAAATAGTTATGTGGATTTGACTTCATTTATTAGGAAACAAATTCTCAGTTCTCAAAGCTACACAGATAATGATCAAGTATTCAAATCGAATGGATCCTATAAATCCATTCTTAGGATCCCTATGGGAAAGGTAACGCTCCCTTAGAGACTTCATGACTTCATATGTTGTCATCCTTAGTGAATGATATACATTGTTTCATCTAACATATCGTTTGTCAATCTATCTTGTTTACAAACATATTTACTCAATCATGATGGCTTCATAACAAATATACAATTTCACATCATAACTTTACTCATATTAAACATACCCTGCTTTTAAAATAGAAGCATAACTTCATCATTTTACGTAGTCATGAGAGTCAAATGAACAAGTAATTTATTTATTACATAGTAAAGATAATACATGTTCTTGGAAATGATTATGAATAGATAATCTAAAAGTACAATAGGACAATTTTGCATTCATTCAACCAAAAAATAATACCTTCACATTTTATTAAAATATGATTACAACAACACAATTATCTGAAACTAAATAACAACAAACACCACATGATGAATCATGCACATACAATCCTTTAAGTCACTAATAATGTATAATACATCATGGATTTTGTATGAAAGATCAAATTATATACATGGTCATTTAATCAAACTGGCATGGTTTATCCACTCTAATTTAGTTGCTTTAATTTGAAATAAAGAAATATACTAAGGTTAATTTTCCCTTTATTCTCGTTAATTATTTAGAAAATAAGCATAAGAATGATCGTATGAGATCATAATGAATGCTCTATTTCTAAATGACCATAACACAATGAACTCATGATCATACAACTTTAATAATTATAAATCTAACAAAGTAAAATTTTATAACAAATATTAAAGTTCAAATCTTATCTCAAAAAAACTACTTTATAGGCTATTAAATCGGAACAATATTTAGTGTTAAGTATTCTTTGAATCAACATATGGAATTTATAGCATAACTTGGTCAATCCATACAAATCGGTCTCATAATTTTCTATAGAATCTATATTCACGAAGGTTATAGAAAATGACATTCAGGTAGGTAAAACCTTATTATCTATTCCAATTGTATTTTATACATTACGCCATCAATAGTTTATTTTCATTCATTACAAATTCAATATTCTAAATGATAATTCATATTAATCAATTATTATGCAAACAAGAGGAAATTCAATTATTTCAATAATCAATCAAACTTCTGCATTACAAGTATCGACACAAATAAGAAGGTCAACCTTCCAAAGTAATTTCTCATATAAGTAGTTTTGAACTACCCTTGAAGATTAGATGATATTATACTGAGAACTTGACTCAAAAATAGCCAATCATAAAATAGAAATCTACATGACAGTCAAATTATTTTCCAATATATTTGAAACTGCACTACAAAGTAAATTACGAAATCAACCATGTCACTTAGATCACAAAATGGTTTCCTTAATAAAATAAGTAACTATACGGCTCATCTGATATATAGTGAATAACATAGATTTTGAGATGATTTCAAATGAGCTTAATCCATCTCAGTTACCTATCATAAGGAGCAAAATAAAAAATACATAGTTGAATCCCAAAAAAAAGGCAATACAAATTTTACAAGCTCTTAAAAGACCAAACTCGCATAACTAAAACAAACTCAAAGTTCATAACAAAATTTGTAAATAAACCTTTTAACAAGATTTGTCCATACATGTAATTTTTAGCTAAGAGAGAGAAATCTCTCGATCAACAAAGATTGAAACATTTACATTTTTTCCATACATATACCTAACTCATATTTCCCCTTAGTTTTGAATAAACTTAATCAAACTTTAAAACTAGTATAAGGGTATCGACTCAATGATTCATACAATGATCTTAGTAGTATAACCGAATCAAAAAAGAAGGTGAAAAGTGTATAACAATCTAACAAGGTTTGTTTCAACAGTTAACTCACAATAATCCAAATTCTTTGTCTATTCATAGATATCATGACCTTGTAGGTCGACATTATTTGCAAGATATATCAAAATGCAAATAGACCAATATTGTGGTATCTCTTTCATACCCATAATGGTTAACAAAAATAATAACTTGTTTAAAGAATAGCCATTTGAGTAAACACAATTATGTAGAGTTTCTCAATCAAATATATTGATCTAACCATCATATCTTTCTTGACTTGGAAGCAAGTAAAAAAACAATATTCTATATATGAAATGTCCAGGACACAACAAATCAGCCATGCATACTGACTAGGAAAAATGAGCAACTCACATTACCCATTTTTGATCTACATTACTACAATTTACAATACTTTTTTCTTCTATATGTACATAAAAGCGGAACAACCCAATAATAAGAACACAAATCGAGCCTAGTTCAAGACAACAATAATAGCAATATTACAAAATACCCACTTATTTATTTGAATTTTAACAAGATTTCCTTATCAAATTTTACCGATATGACTTCATATCTACCATATTTGAAGTTAAAATCGAAAGCCAGATCATATTTTTTTATTTAAAAAAACAATAGAATCATATTTATATAACCAAGCTTCTAGAAAAATACACCTTTTTCCCCAAATTTTCTTGTTCACAAAATCACTCACAACATGAATATCAGATCTTAAAAAACCAATATGCACATAAAAACAAGGGAAACTCCAATTTCTCTAAGTAAATATGTGCCTAAACCTAATATAACTCGCCATTGTATTTCCACAAAAAATTTACTTATTAGTGCTAAAAATCTCCTACACATTCTCAGACTAGCAGAGCAAAAAAACCTTTAACAATAAAATGTGAATAGGATAATAATGTATGGTTCTATCTTACAAGTCAAGCTTCTCCCTTTTCTAAAACCCATGCCCTCAATAAATGCATTAAGTTTCTGTCAGAAGTTTTACTTCCCGCCCCCAATTAGTCCATCTCTCCAAGCCACGCATATTCCCTCTTATATGTAAGTTTTTGCTGTCCATTTTTAAGCTAATTTATTTTTTAAAAGTAAAAACTTATATTATATTAATGCAAAGTCACATAATCGCTAAATTTAACGAAATCAATAATTATTTAAAATTTTGCATTTCAATGGCCTAAGACCTTAACAAACAATCAGAATTCTATACCCTTTAAAACTAAATATTAGATTCAACTAGAATTTTCATGGTTCAACGACATGGTCGAAGACATATCTATACTAAAGCTAAACATTACTAATGTTTTCCATATGGTCTTAGACCAAATCATGATTCATTATCACTAAAAAAATTTCAATGCTGATTCGAATTTATTAATTCTAAATCAATAAGGTCTAAGAGCTTTTATTTAAAATATTGAACTTAATCATTTTTACAAGTTTGCATAATTATAACCATTTAAATGCATTTGTGGTCAATGACCATTTAATTTAAACAATGTGTCTTGTGGAACACACATTGGACTTACCACGTATTGCTATATAAATTTTAACTTTGCATTACGATGAGACCGATACTTTTGCATTATAATCTAAGTCACAAATAACAACATTTTAACTTGCATTACGGTCAAAGACCAACTATATCTCTTTATTAATCATTTTCAAATAAGACGATCAATAATTAAAATTTACCTTGTTGTGATCATGAACCTTTTCCATGTGGCGAAGAAGATCGGTTTAAATGCCTTCCGTCTATGAATGAATTGTAATGAATACAAGGTTACTCACACATGACTTTAGAAAATAATTATCTCCAACAACGAAACAATACAACGTACAACAATGTAGCAAATTTTTCTATATTACGAAATCGTCATATTCATCCAACAAGATAGAGTAAAATCATCCAAGACAAGTACAATAAGAATAAGTTGTGATAAATAAAAAGTAACGAATGTTAGATGATGAGTACAAGTACGATGTTGGGTATACATCTAAACACATGTATGTTCACATTTACAAAATATATACATGTGTATATATTAATATCAATAAGAGCTTGTTGGTAAGTTTAAAAAATGAAAAATATCAACATCTCTATGAAAGATATATCATGAGCCATGAACATGTATATACATTAAGTTATACCTCATTTTTTAGAGCTATTTCTTTGGGTCTACAACTCCATTAGGACATTCTCCAAATTAGTCTTGCATGAATAAAATGAAAGGGTTTGAGATATTAAATATTTTTGAAGGTGAAGTAGAGGTCTGTTGGATTTTAAAATGGTACTTTAATAAAACCCTAGTCGAGAGGACAACATGTCCCTCCTCTTTATGGGAGAGGTTCCCTTATTGAAAGCAAGCAACAAATCTTATATACCAATGTAAGACTTTCATCTTAACACTAGACTTCTGATATCTTGAAATGTTTTTTTACCAAAATAGCTTATCAATACAAACGAATGGAAGAAACTGAAGAAAAAGGAAGAGCAAAATATAATAGTACTTTCGGGAAATATAGATAGCAAAGTATAACTTTATACGTCTTGAGGAAAGGTGATACTGAGAACATAATCATTCACATTCATAACATAAGATATCATTCCATAGACACAAAGTTTCTTATTACGAGAAGATAAATGATCCACATTTCGGGCAAGCAAGAAGAGACAATAGATGAAGATAGAGAGAAAGGGAAATTCTTACGTATAGATTGCTTTCGATTATATTTACACTTCAAAAGTATCAAAGTCCAACATTTGCAATGAGTCGAGCTCTTACATTTATAGATGAGGCAAAGAGAGGAGAAGAAGAAAAGGAAAAAAATCTAATTTGAAAGCTCAACCACCAACGACCAATGCCCCTACAATCTGTCAAATCTAGTTACGCATGTCTTTGGCATGTTGAAGAAGGAAGGATGGAAGATTAGATCAAATCGATCTAGTTGAAGTAATCGAGATCATGTGTTAATGGCGTTAAAGACATTTTCTATGTTTCTAACCATCAAATTCTGCTGAAAACAAAATTTTATGATTCCATGGTGTAGAGGAGACCAAGATATTTCTAACAAGTATAAAATTTGTCAAATTTCGAGGACTACGGTGAAATTTATGCTCGTTTGAATATTTGAATCGAATCCGTACAAAAATGGTGAAAATGCAATTTTTGTAAAATGGATTTGCGGGCCAAAATTGAAATTGCGCCTCTAGCGGAAAATATGTAAAGTGAAAACATCTCCCTAAAACCCTGTAGGCCCACAACTTCACTTTTGATATAGGTCGACATGTGGCTTTACCTGAGTGGTAACGGAGTCGCAACTCACTTTATAATTTTAATTCTTTTTGAAACAAGGCTCAAAGTTTCAAAGTTCTCCGACGACCCGCTTCCCCATTTTAAGTTTTCAATGCGGGCTCAAGATTTGAATTTATCCCTTGGCATGAGCAGGGTCGTGGTTCACTTTATCACTTTACGCCTTTTATGGAAACAAAACCAAAATTCCTAAAGTGTCCCAACCACCTGCCTCTCTACTTTGACTTTTCAACAAATATTCAATACATGGCTTCAACAGAGTTCAACTCATTTTTGTAACTTTAATCCCTTTGGAAATAAAGGTAAAATCTTCAAAGTGCTCGACGATCCGCCTTCCCGCTTTGACTTTAAACGCGGGCTTAACATTTGATTTTTTTCCTTTTGGAAATAAAGTCAAAATTTTCAAAGTGCTCTAACGATCGACTTCTCACCTTGACTTTGAAACATGGCCACATGTCCGTTTACGAGTTTGTTCCATATATTTTGTGTTTTGACTAAGTCCCTCTGTTTGGCGAAGGATTTATGTCTGACCCGGGACACGTGGAGGCTTCTTGCTCATTTGGAGACTTTGTTTGGACCTGACCTTTGGAGGTGCATCGATTGGACACATGGCATCATACATGGGCCCGATTCACTTCCTTTGTAGTCTTCCTAAGTCCCTCCCATTGGTGAGAGACATTCTACCTAACACGAGACATGTGGAGAGACGACGCACATTTGGGATATGCTTTTGAATTCACCCCGAAAAGAGTGCCGAAGGGACACATGGTGATTTCTACTAGTTTTTCTTTCCTTAGCCAGTTCAATGGTCGATTCTACCCCTTTTGACTTCTGTTGGACCCTAGACACATGGAGATTTGGTGCTTGTTTGGTGAACCACCTTTGGCTTCGACCCTTGAAGGTGCGCTAATGAGACACATGGCGTCGTCCGTTGGCCTTAGACTTTTCAATGGCTGATTTAAATTTTTGAGGCTCTGATCACGTGGAGGGTTAGTACTCATTTGGGGTCTATCCCTTGGGTCTAAATTTTGAAGTTGTGTCGATGAGGCACGTAGAGGCTTCTGCCGACCCTCTTATACTTAGTCAATTAAACGGTCGGCTCTGTCCCTTTTCCGGACCTTGGACACATGGAGAGCTAGTGGCAATTTGGGGTCTCTCTTTACGCAACGCCTTTGGAATTTGCAGCGATGAGGCATGTGGAGAGTCTGCACTCACTTAGGATCCTTCTTTGAACTTTACCTTTGGAGGTACATCGTTGGAACGTGTGGAGGCTTGCGCCGACTCTTTACACTTAGCTAATTCAACGAATGGCTTTGTCTTTTCAGACTTGGACCACGTGGAGGGCCTGTGCACATTTGGGGTCTCCACATTTGTGCACCATACCAAGAGTTTTCCGAAGAGACACATGGCACCTTCTACGGTCCTTATATACTTAGCCGATTCGGGCCTCAATTGAACACTACCTTTCTCCATTTTCTCTTGTGTGCTCTAATCTCCTTTGACACCGTTGGCCTCCTTCACCAACCCTGCCCCTTCATTGTTGGATTTGGAATGTGGGCTCGTATGTCGAATGAAGCGCCCCTTCTAATTTTCTTGGTGTGGGGTCATGTTTGATCAATCATTTGTGGGGTAAAATTGGGATAACATGCACCAACTAAAAATTTTGAAACTGACTTTTAAAATGAGGGGAATTTTGAGGGTGACAATAGGCGGCTCTTTCTAGGGATGACTTGGTAGGGACATGGGAGCGAGGCAAGATCAAGAACCATAGAAAAACTCTAGGAAAGCATACCAGTGCCTTATCCATTGGGAAAATAGAGTCAAAGGAAAAACCAATACAAAAGACAATGAACATGGAAGGGAAACAAACCAAAATGGAAAGACAAAAACAAAACACAACACCGCACACAATATATACAAAAGGACTACCTCATCACCTAGGACTTGAAAAACTTAAAATACTACCCACTATAAGGAACTGGGAGAGGAGATCCATCCATATAATTTAGGTAGAACTTAGAATTTTCTCTGGAAAGTGTCGATTTTGAAAGGACCAAGCCAAAGAGAATCAAACATACAATGGCTTCCTTGAGGTTCATGTCTTTTGTCCCACAGTAGAACAATGTCTCCCACTTGAAAATCTTTGGGTTTATCTTTCTTGTCAAAAAAATATTTCACATTCAATTAATGAGCTAAGATTCTATCAAAAACTTGCAACCTGTCTTCATCAAACCTTCAGAGATACATGATCCTCTTGTCCAAGGAACTAGTGAAACTTGTATCTTCAATAGCTTGCATTAAGTGCAAGGCTAGTAATTCCACTGTTACTAGCATTTGAGCTTCAAAACCATACACCAACTAGAATGGAGACATCCCAATTGCTCTTTTAGGTGTAATTATATCTTCCCAGAGAGAATCATAGAGATTCTTATGCCAATTCCTTTGAGAGTCATTGACAAGCTTCCAAATGATGGTTACTAGATTCTTATTTGTTGATTCTTCTTGTCCATTCCCTTGAGGATAATAATTTGAAGAATGAGTAAGGGAAATTCCATAGCCATAGCAGAAATCCATCATCTCAGAAGAAGAAAAATTAGAAGCATTATCAGTCACAATTTTGTTTGGTACCCCAAACCTTATCAATACGTTCTCCTTGATGAAATTACACACCACCTCGAAGTAGTACTTTTGAATAGAATAGCCTCTACCAACTTTTTGAAGTAATTTGTAGTGATTAGCCCGTGAGTATGTCCAGCCTTTGGGAGGTGGGTTAAGAGTTCCAATGAAATCCAATCCCCACTTTGTTGAAAAGGCTCATCAATCACTATTGGTTTGAGTGGTAAAGCAACCAACTTAGGTTTCCCAACAAAAGTCTGACAGGATTTATACTTACCTACCCATTTTGATGCATCTCTAAACAATGTAGGCCAATAGTACCCTGCACAAAGGATTTTATGGGTAGTGACAGTAGAAGAGAAATGCCCTCCACAAGCCTTGATCGTGAAAAGCAAAAAACATCTTCTTTGTTGTTCTTTTTCCACACATTTAAGGAATCTTCCATCAATGCCTCACTTGAACAAAGCATTTTCCCATAATACATAATGTGCATAACTTACCTTAATAGCTCTCTTTTCCATTGACACTCAAATGGGATGGACACTCTCCATAAGTAAGAAAATGTGCAATATCAGCATACCACTCATATGTTGAACTGAGGAAGAGAACAACGAAATATCAACTACTTTTGTAGACAATTTTGCATCAACTCTTTCAATAATAAGCTCACACAAGCCTTTACACCAGACTAGCTTAGTTGGCTTGATATCAAATTCATATTCTTGGAATTTTGCTACCCAATTGCCTCTCTTAGTTCCAAACTCATTTGTTGTGTAAAAAGAGACTTGATGGTTGTATAAGGTACAAGCACAACTGTGAGTTAGAATTAAGAATATAAAAACGTAACTTCTTGATAGCTTTGACCACTGCAAAATAATGTCTCTCCATCATAGTATATTTCAACCCATTATCTTTCATAACATAGCTTATGAAGGTAATTGGAAGTTCATGATCCTCACAATTTCTTTGACTTAGCACAACTGCCAAGGTACTATCTATAGCATAGCAATAGATAATAAAATCTTTACTAAAATTAGGACATGCTAAGATGGGGGTTCTAGCAATGGCTTTCTTAAGACCTTCAAATGCTTCTTTACCCTAGGAATTCCAACTAAAGTTTTTCTTTCCTTTCATCATGTGAGAAACACTCATAGTCAGTTCTACAAAATCTGGAATGAATCTCCTCAGGAAATTTATCTTTCCAAAGAAAGAGTGAATACCCTTTTTACTTATGGGAAGAGGAATCTGCTATATTTCTTGAACTCTTCTGACAGATTTATACTTACCTACCCATTTTGATGCATCTCGAACAATGTAGGCCAATAGTACTCTACACAAAGGATTTTATGGGTAGTGACAGAGAAGAGAAATACCCTCCACAAGCCTGATCGTGAAAATTTGAAAACATCTTCTTGTTGTTCTTTTTCCACACATTTAAGGAATCTTCCATGAATGCCTCACTTGAATAAAGCATTTTCCCATAATACATAATGTGCGAGAACTTATCTTAATAGCTCTCGTTTCCATTGACACTCAAATGGGATGGACACTCTCCATAAGTAAGAAAATGTGCAATATTAGCATACCACTCATATGTTGAGCGAGGAAGAGAACAACAGAAATATCAACTACTTTTGTAGATAATTTTGCATCAACTCCTTCAATAATAAGCTCACACAAGCCTTTACACTTTGAGACTAGCTTAGTTGGCTTGATATCAAATTCATATTCTTGGAATTTTACTACCCAATTGCCTCTCTTAGTTCCAAATCGTTGTTGTTGTGGAAGAACAGACTTGATGGTTGTATAAGGTACAAGCACAATGAGTTAAATTAAGAATATAAAAACGTAATGCTTGATAGCTTTGACCACTGCAAAATAATGTCTCTCCATCATAGTATATTTCAACCCATTATATTTCATAACATAGCTTATGAATGTAATTGGAAGTTCATGATCCTCACAATTTCTTTGACTTAGCACAACTTGACCTAAGGTACTATCTATAAGCATAGCAATAGATAATAAAATCTTTACTAAAATCGGGACATGCTAAGATGGGGTTCTAGCAATGGCTTTCTTAATACCTTCAAATGCTTCTTTACCCAGGAATTCCAACTAAAGTTTTCTTTCCTTTCATCATGTGAGAAACACTCATAGTCGAGTTCTACAAAATGGAATGAATCTCCTCGGGAAATTTATCTTTCCAAAGAAAGAGTGAACACCCTTTTTGCTTGTGGGAAGAGGAATCGCTATATTTCTTGAACTCTTTCTGGATCTATCTTCATCCCTTCTTTGGAAACAATATGCCCCAACACCTTTCCTTTAGTAACACAAAAGACATATTTCTTAGAATTGAGGGAAACTCCATGTTCTCTGCATTTTTGAAGAACTGTTTCAAGATGTTGAAGATGACTGCCCTTGTTTGAGAAAAAACAATCAAATCATCAAGGTACACAATAATACACTTTCCCTTTAGATTGTCCAAATCTAAATCAATTTCCCTCTAGAAAGTGGCGCTAGCATTGATAAGACCAAATTTCATTCTCTTGTGGGCAAATGTGCCCCAAGGGTAGTAAAAGCGATCTTATGATGATTTGGGGTATAGACTTCCACTTGATTGTATCCGAGAAAATCCATGTAGCATAGACAACATCTCGAACTTGAGACAACTTGCAAAACTTGATCCATCATGGAGAGTGGATAGTTTTCTTTTAGAGAGGCCTGATTTAAATTCCTAAAGTCTACGTAGATATGGATCTCACCATTGTTTTTATAACAAGAACAATGTTGGAAATCCATGTTGAATGATGTATAGGGAAAATAATCTTGGCTTTTAGTAACTTCTGGATCTCTTGAAAAATAGTATCAAGCAACCTTAGGATTGTACTACCTTTGCTTCTTCTTGAAAATTTTGATTCCAAGTTTCAGAGGGACATAGTGTTGCATCTCCTTTGGTTGAAAATCCTTAAGAACTTCAAATGAATAGGAAAGAATATCGGCATACATTTTAATAGGTTTTACAACTTTCTTTTTCTCTTCTTGAGTGCAATATTTTCCAATATTCACCACCCTGGGTTCATCATTTCTTCTAATATTGACCTTCTCATACTCAGTATATTGTTGAGTCCCTTGAGAAGCTTGATTTGATGAACCTATCATGTTTTTCAAACAAATATTCTAGACTCACCATTCCTTTGGGAATCTTTTTACCCTTCAACTTAATACACCATCCTGATCCATCTCTTCCTTGATATCTTCCTCATTAGAGGGCACATGTTCTCTAGGAAGAGTTTCACTTCCTTTAATATATAAGCTGATTAAAGTTATCTGTAAGCTCCAAGAAGGATAGCAAGTGTTGATCATTATTGAAAACCTTCCAATTTCTTGCATTATCCGGCACACTAGGCCTATGAATCATTTCAATGGTAAATTTCTGTTGAGATAAATCTGGATGAGGAATCAACAAAGATCCTAAGATAGTTAGAGAATCAACTCTAGTATTATTTTCTCTTGGCACATATTCAATTGAGAAATCATCAAGGAATTCAATGGAATCCCAAACAAGATTTCTATAATGTTTCAATCTCCTATTCTTGACTTGGTAAAGATCCCTTACATGTTTCACAATCAAATCTGCATCACCATGAGCACAAAGATTCTTTACTCCTATTTCTTTTTCCATGATAACTCTACATTACCCAAGGATGAGAGCCTCATACTCAGTTGTATTATTTGTATTTTCAAAATGAAGCTTGAAAGAAAATGGATGAATCTTCCCTTCTGGAGAGATTAACACCACACCAGCTCCAGAACCAACTGAAGAGCAACTTCCATCAAACTCCAAAGTCCAAATGCCATTGGGATCATGAATCACTCCCTTAGGA
Organism: Taxus wallichiana var. yunnanensis; assembly: GCA_018340775.1. Classification (NCBI taxonomy): domain Eukaryota; kingdom Viridiplantae; phylum Streptophyta; class Pinopsida; order Cupressales; family Taxaceae; genus Taxus; species Taxus wallichiana. Next base: position 853,512,662 of record CM031242.1, on the reverse strand, counting down.
AGACTTTCCTCATCCTCTAACATGATCATATAGTTTCCATGCCCTATATCTTCATAGAGTATTTGTGCTTTTGGATCATCAGTCTTTTGCACAATATACTCAGTTTTCTTTTCTAGTAACAACTTTCTTATTTTTCCATTGACTAGGATCAAAGCATGTGACCAGTCCATCTGAATTTCACCTCCTACCTCTTTACAAAAATTCCTACTCAGCAACATACCATATGAGGGAGGAATATCAGCAACCAAAATAGTGGTTAAGACCCTTTTCTCTGGAAAATTAGCGAAGGCTACTTGTGCATCTTTAATCCTTCTAACCAAAGGCAACTTTCTACTCTCCATAGAATAAGATGAACCAAAGGCACGTGTTAGATTCAAGCCCAAAGCATGAGCTAATTTTGCGGGGATTATATTGTCGGATGCTCCTAGGTCTATGACACAATTACTAAGCTTATGGCCGGGTATGACGAGAGTCACATAGAATGATTCAATTTTCTCATTAGGGGAAGTGATTGTAGCCACAAGGCTTGGTTGAGGTGAGGAAGAGGGAGTGGTAAAATTACCTTTAGAAGTATTGAATGAGGCTTTGGATTTAGAATTGAAAAATATTACCATTTTAGCAAAGGCTTTTGGATGGGTTTAGTAAAACTCTGCCTTTGAAATTTGGATTTTTGTCTTTTTGGGGTGATCAATTATATCAAAAGACCTAGAGGTAGATGGGGCATCACTACTATGAACAGGAGAAACTTTTGATTTATCAAATTTAGGAATTGAAGGACAAGAAGTTTTGGAAATAGAGGTAGAAGGAGGAGGATTAGCATTACTCACCTTTTACATGGAGGTAGTGGGAATAGGAGCTCCTCTTCTTGCAACCACTGGAATAGTTATAGGAAACTCCTTGGATTTCTTAGTAGGTTGCACCACTTTTTCTTTTTGTTTGTTTTATCCCGAGTTATAACACCATATGACTCACTATTCATCTATGCCACTCTTTCATCATATTCATCTTCATCATCCATACCTTCAGTGGTAAGGAAATGAACTTGAGATCCACCAAGCTCTTCCTGTTCTTCATCAACCTCTTCTTCTGGGTCTTCAAATTCTTCATTAAACTCCTCATCATCAGGTTCTTGAACTTCACAAGTTGCATTGACTGGAACCTTGATAGGTGGGCCTTTAATAGCCAATTTATTCTGAGAAGGAGGTAACCAGTTCCTAGGCTGAAAATTCCTTCTTGGAATATCTTGATAAGGAGTATGTTGAGCCAATTGCTTTTTGATGGCAATGAGATCATTTTCCAACTTTTGCACTAACTGATCTGAATTGGCTCTAGGAGAGGAAGAGGAGGATGCTTTAGACTTGGAGGGTTCTCTTTTCAATTTACCAGACATGATTAAATCATCCTCAACATTGATAGCCAAATGTTGATCAGCATCCAGAGTTGTAAGGTTATCTCTCCTTAGTGCATAGCTTACTTCAGGTAACTGAGCATTAAGGAAGAAGCATTTTTGGATTTGATCTACAGGATGAGTTTTCTATGGAATTTTATGAATGCGCTTTTTGAATTTGGCCACCAATTATCTCATGCGCTCATGTGATTCCTTCTTGATATGAGAAATTTGAGCCAAGAGACCATGCACATCTTCAACAGTTTTGAAATGTTGCTCAAATTGAGTTGTCAACATGGTCCGATCAGTAATTGACCCAGCAGGAAGATGATAGAACCAATCAGGAGCATTATCCTACAATGTTTCTAAAAATCCTGACAAAAACGTCTTCATGCTCAATCCCAAGAATCCCACATGCAACGTTGAAGGCTGCAATGTGTTCATCTGGGTGTACCTTCCCATCACCTCAGAATTTAGGAAAACCTTTCCTACTACTCCTAGGTAACTCATGCAATGGTTGAGGAAGAGCAAGAGGCCCAATCCATTTTCCCCAAGGCAGAGGTGTTGCCATCTATGGGAAGATTTTTTGAAGGGGAACTGAAACACCAGCAAGTATTAGAGCAAGAATATTAGGGCTGAGTTGTTCTGGAGGAATGTTATTCTTGGAATTTATGTCTTTAACAGGAGGTGTGCTTGTAGAACAAGTTCCTCTATTCCTTCTTGCTGGAAGAAGAGAGAAGTTTTGTTGCTCCAGAAGTTGAAAATGAGAATCTTCAACCCCAAGAGCTTTCTTCCCACGTGTATATCGTAGAGTCGTCAAACCAAAAAAATATCTTGAAGTTGTTTAAGAAAGGGATACATTGAAACGAAATCCCAAGTTGAGTCGTCAAAAACTGTTGGGTTTTAAAATGGTACTTTAACAAAACCACAGTCAGAGGACAACAAGTCCCTCCTCTTTATGGGAGAGGTTCCCTTATTAAAATCAAGCAACAAAGCTTATATACAAATGTACAACTTTCATCTTAAGGCTGGAATTTTGACATCTTGAAATGTTTTTTTACCAAAATATCTTACCAATACAAACGAATGGAAGAAACTGAAGAGAGGGAAGAGTAGAATATAACAATACTTTCTAGAAATATAGATAGTATAGTATAACCTTATACATACTAAGAAAAGGTGATAAGTAACAGAATCATTCACATTCACAACATAAGATATCAATCCATAGACACAAATTTCTAGAAATCATATGAATAAGAACACAAAGTTTCTTATTGCAGAAGATAAATGATCCATAGATTTCAAGCAAGCAAGAAGAGACAATAGATAAAGATAGAGAGAAAGGGGAAATTCTTTACGTATTGATTGATTTCGATTCTATTTACACTTCAAAAGTATTAGAGTCCCACATTTTAAATGGGCCAAAATCTTACATTTCTAGATGAGGCAAAGAGAGGATAAGAAGAGAAGGAAGAAAATCTGATTTGGAAGCTCAAGAACCAACCATCAATGCCCCTGTAAATCCACCTACAATCTGTCAAATCTGGTTCTGCATGTCTTTGGCATGCTGAAGAAGGAAGGATGGAAGATCATATCAAATCTGATCTATTTGAAGCAATCAGATCATATATTAATGGCGTGAAATATGTTTTCTAAATTTCTAACCATAAAATCCAGTGAAAAACAATATTTTATGCTTCCATGGCGTAGAGGAGACCAAGATATTTCCAACAGTATAAAATTTGTCAAATTTCAAGAACTGGAGTGAAAGTTATGCTCATTTGAATATTTGAATCGAATCCGTACAAAAATGGTGAAAATGCAATTTTTGTAAAATGGATCCACGGGCCAAAAATTGAAATTGCGCCCTTAGCGAGAAAAGATGCAAAGTGAAAACATCTCCTAAAATCCCATAGGCCCGTAACTTCACTTTTGATATAGGTCTAACACGTGGCTTCACTTGAGTGGTAACGGAGTCTCGACTCACTTTATAATTTTAATTCTTTTTGAAACAAGGCTCAAAGTCTCAAATTTCTCTGCCAACCCGCCTTCCCGCTTTGACTTTTCAATGCGGGATCAAGATTTGACTTTATCCCTTGGCATGAGTGGGGTCGTGGTTTAGTTTATCACTTTACACCTTTTATGGAAACAAAACCAAAATTCCTAAAGTTTCGACCACCTACCTCTCTACTTTGACTTTTCAATGAGATATTCAATACACGGCTCAAAGCAGATTTACAACTCATTTTTTTAACTTTACTCCCTTTGGAAATAAAGGTAAAATCTTTAAAGTTCTCTAATGATCCACCTTCCTACTTTGACTTTAAATGTGGGCTTAACATTTGAATGTTTCCCTTTTGGAAATAAATTCAAAATCTTCAAAGTGCTTCGATGATCAGCCTTCTCACCTTGACCTGAAACATGGCCACGTGTCAACGGGTCATTCTATATTTTTTTGTTTTGACTAAGTCCCTTTGTTTGGCGAATGATTTATGTCTAACCCGAGACACGTGGAGGATTCCCGCTCATTTGGAGACTTTGTTTGGACATGACCTTTGGAGGTGCGCTAGTTGGACATGTGGCGTCATGCATGGGCTGCTCCATTTCCTTTGTATTTTCCTATGTCCCTCCCATTGGTGGAGATGTTCTTCGACTCAAGACATGTGGAGAGATGGAGCACATTTGGGACCTACTTTTGGATCTACCCCCTGAAAGAGTGTCGAAGGAACATGTGGGGCTTTCTGTTGGTTCTCCTTTCCTTAGCTGATTCAAAGGATGTTTCTATCCTTTTTGACTTCTGTTGGACCCTAGACACATGAAGAGCTGGCGCTTGTTTGGGGAACTACCTTTGGCTTCGACCCTTGAAGTTGCGTCGATGAGACATATGGCATCATCCACTAGCATTAAACTTTTCAACGGCTGATTTAACTTTTTTGAGGCTTTGACCACGTGGAGGGTTAGCACTCATTTGGGGTCTGTCCCTTGGGTCTCACTTCTGAAGTTGCGCCGATGAGGCACGTGGAGGCTTCCGCCAACCCTCTTATACTTAGTCAATTAAATGGTTGGCTCTATCCCTTTTCCAAACCTTCGACACGTGGAGAGCTGGCACTAGTTTGGGGTCTCTCTTTGGGCTACACCTTTTGAATTTGCATCAATAAGGCATGTGGAGAGTTTGCGCTCACTTAGGCTCCTGCTTCGAACTTGACCTTTCGAGGTGTGTCATTGGGACATGTGGAGGCTTTTGCCAACTCTTTACACTTAGCCGATTCAATGGTTTAATTTGTCTTTTCAAACTCGAACCACGTGGAGGGCCTTCATATGTTTGGGGTCTCCACATTTGTGCACCATACCAAAATTGTGTCGAAGAGACACGTGGTACCTTCTGTGGTATGTTTATACTTAGCTGATTTGGGTGTTAATTAAACACTACCTTTCTCCATTTTCTCATGTGCACTCGATCTTGTTTGATGCCGTTGGCCTCCTTCACCGACTCTGCCCCTTCATTGTTGGATTTGGAATGTGGGCTCGCATGATTGAACCACCGCTTCTTATTTTCTTCTATGCGGGGTCGTGTTCGATCAATTTTTCCAAGGGGTAAAATTGGGATAACATGCACCAACTCAAAATTTTAAAAATTTGACCTAAAAATGAGGGGAATTTAGACTGTGACAACAGGTCCCCAACCTCATTCTATAATCATTTATAAGTTTTGAGTGATCATACATTATTTTTGGTGAAGCAATACCTTAACTAGTTTTTGAAGAAGATGTGTATGTGTACACCGGCTTAAGCATATGAGCACTGTAATGGAGTCTTGGGGAATAAATGGAGAGTTTTAGAGCTAATAAAGTAACAAGAATAATTTGATAGGTCACTTGAAATGTGCACACAAGTAAAAACACTTAGAATGAGGTGCATTATGGTAGAAAGACAGAATCTGAAAAAAATGGCGATTCTAAAGTTAGATATCAGTCTAAAAATGACATCATTTCAATTACTCCATACGGAGTTGTAAGTTGAGGAAATTTTTATAACTCATCTTAGATGTAATACATGTCATGAAAATCTTATGGAAGGTCAGATAATATAAACTTCAAGTTGTGGATGCAATGATTGCATATATGGACAGTTTTGATGATGTCATTAAGAGACTTGCATTTGAATTGAATGGACAAGAAGTTGAAGGGGTAAGAATGGGATTATTAATATAATTTTATCCTAATGTATTTTATATCCTAAGTGAGCATGAAAAATACTTTTAAACCACTATGTTTTTAAGTAGTAAATTGACATACAAAACTAGTTGAATTAAGATGATGAAGAATCCTTCATTACTGAAATTTTTGTAGTAGGATGTATGCTTGAAAGAGGAGGTGCTTGAATTTTTCAACCAAGGAGAGAGACGTGAAAAATGTGTATGTGAAAGAGGGAATTGAATTTTGTTCTTGCAGCATAATGAAGTGAAGGAAAGAGAGGTGAATCAAGAGGTGAAAAGATAAGACAAAAGAGTCGATTTAATGATCACAATTTGTTGTGTTAGACAACCAAATGAGGGTGATAAAAACTTGGTTATAATTCTAATTTGATGCTTAGAAAATAGGATATAAAAGCTTCCTTGTAAGTTTCATCTTAAAGAAGGTCAGCGGGTTCTTAAATGAATTTGAAATTTGGAGCTTCCATGTAAGTAGGATCTCGATAAAGATCAAGTGGGTGCTTGGTCAAATTTTGCAATTGTATCCTCAAGTTGAGTAAATGCTCAACTTATGATATCTTATTAGTCTTTATGGGATAGTTTTTCCAAGCTAGTGCAATAGCTTTAGTGGGGTTTTATCCTTTCAAGGTTTCCCACATTAAATTTTGTCTCTCTATGTGTTCTCCTATTGATCGCTTATGAATGGTGTTGTGGATTCTTCATAATAAAAGTAAAGTAGATTGAATTGTCTTTCATATTTTATATTAGCAATAATTCATGACAAGAATTTTCAAGAATTGGTATCAAGGCTTGGTCCTCTTGGAAAAAGTTTAACAACTTGAAGGATATCCTTGAAGCGTGAGGATAAATTAACCAATCAAATTAAATATTGAAATTAATATTAATGTGGACATTAGAATATGCAATAAATAAAAAAATTAATGTGAGTGACAAATATCTACGTGGAAAACCTCCGAGGGGTAAAACCCATAGTAAAAAAAGATATTCAATTAAGTGAGAAATATTACAATCCAAGTACAAATCTCCCTTTTCACTTATCTCCAAAAAATACACATAAGTGAATTAAATCGAATGACTCGTTGTCATATTTATCGACCCCATGGGTCATGAACCTATTAAGTGACGAGGATATTACCTTATAAAAAGGCACCCCGATTTATTATATTGATTAATAATAATCAAGTAACATAAATAAACTTAGTTTATATTAAATAATAAATAATATAAATATTCATGATTATGTAATTATAAAATAAAATTTATAGGCACTTAATATTAAGTTCTAACACTCCTCCTTAATATTAAGTTGGGAAAATATGCTAACATTACCTATTTATATAACAAGATTTACAAATCCATAAACCATGGTGAAGGTTTAGGATAGAATATCACATTTGAAGCATTTATATACCTTCATCATTCTCAAATTACCTTTTGGTATAAAATGATTTGGAAACAATAAATCGGTAGTGAATAATTTAGGCTAAGCATGATTTGTGAGACTACATTTCACATTTTACCATAGAAAATATCTCAACTAGCATCTTTGGGAGCCTTTTATAACACAAGGAACTCCTTTACAACATATGCAACACACTTTATTGTACATCGTAAACCTACAATGACAATTTTACAAATATCATAAGGATCATTTTTGCAATGCTTTACAATGGAGCATAATTATAGAGGAGAAGGAAAAAACAACTAACTATCCATGAGGAGGTGACATTACCATGCATACCCCCTCATTGAAAACTCTGAAAGGCCAAGCATGACACAAAAACTTACATAACTTTTCAGCAAATAATGGATTTCTAATCATATATGTAACTTGATCTTCATTCAAGTAGTACTGGAGATCTATATCATCGCAGAGAACATTCTCTCAGATAAAATGCACATGATTCATTCTTTGAAGTTGAATTGGATTCTTAGAAAGAGAAATTAAACTTTGGCTATCACATAGAAGAGGATTATTCCTTTAGCTTCCATGTGTATGTCTTCCAATAGACGTGTTAGCCATATGGCTTATTTCATGTCTTCCATAACACTTCTATTCTCTACCTCAATAGAAGAGATGGAAAATGTCAAATACTTTTTCTCTTTGCTCCAAGTAATGGAGCCTATACCAAAGTTGAACACATATCCAATTGTATATTTTATATCTAAAATAAGATCAACGGGGTTAGATTCATAATATCCACATAGACATCATAAAAAGCATCATATAAATTAGTATTACTTTCACTTTTAACCATCTATAATACTTACATTGATATGTTAAATACAAGTTGTATAACAACTTAAATAGAAATATGATTACCAACTAACCATGTTATATTACCAAGTATGTTGAAAATTTTCAACATATTAATTTTGTAAAATATATATTATATGTAATTAGTATTAGACGTGTCCAATACAAACACAAAGGTGTTTCCAAGTGTCATTCAATATACATATAATACTAGTTTTAGTAATCACATACTAAATTATAATTTAGAAATGTTTTATCAGCAACATATATATCTTCATTATCTATTCTAAGCCTTTAAAATTGCCATAAGACTGATAAATAACACATCTGAAAAAATGACCAAATCATGCAATAATAGTCATAGCATACATTGAACGAAAAAATCCTCTAATAATGGTATGGAAAAATTCCATGGATTATGTGGAGTTTTTCTTCAAAAATGATAGAGGAAGGTTTTTTTGTGATATTTTCCCATGTAATCACCCTTCACACATTTCATGGAAGATAGGTGGATGATTTAAGCCGAGACATGTCATTCATGCTAAAAAAAATGATCTATCATTTCATGCCAAAATTTAACAACAATTTTATTTTGGAATAGACCATGAAGAAACCAAAGCAAAACATTTAAAATGCTATAATCCATTCTTTTGTATGCCTTCAAAAACTAGTAATATCTAACTCATTTATCTTTTAACAAAAAATACACTATAATTATTTTGAGTTAGTTGTGAATAAGAAAGAAAATTCATTTTCAATTCAAGAACATACAAAAGCAGTTTCTTTTCATTTACCCTGAATATCGAGAATCAAACAGTCACTTTAGTATATCATTTGATATCAGATAGAATATTAGATTTATATGACATGTGCCTAGATGCACCATTATCAAATATCTTCAGTTTACAAGGTAACTACATTAGATTTATATTTAATATAAACATTATTATACCATCATCCATTGAATTTTTTCACAAGGACACAAAGGTGAGGTTTTGTTCTCATATGGTAGTGAATACACGATCATGGAGCGAGGTGCAGGGGTGGCATCCTCGGTAGGATCGAGGGAAGCACCCCTCATGGGGTTTAGGGTCAGCAACTTAGGCACGCTCCTTGTCACAATACAAAGTATGGGATCAAGCGAAAATGCCCCTCGATGTCAAACATAACTTATAACTTATTCCTCCTTTAAAACCGACAAAAAATGAACTTTTTGTAAGTAAAAACATGATAATTACTAAAATTTATATAATCACCATTTTGATAATAAATTAGTTTTTACAAAGGAAAAACATTGCAAAAATAGTTTAGAAATAATCCCCTATTGTTCAAGTGCATATTGCGGTCATATTTCAAAGATTTTTCCTTTACTCATGTCAAAATTTGACCTATCAAACAAATAGTTACACAAAAATATGTTATTTAGATTATAAATTTTATATATTTAGTTGCAATGTAAACAATTTTTTTAGTTTTTGAAAAATATGTTGGCCTATTTATCATCAAGACCAAATAAATACTTCTCATTTTGAAACAAAACTTGGAAAATGTTTAATCTGTCAAAACAAAAGAAATAAACATTCCTTCACTATATCAAGAATAATTTTATTTTTAACATTAGATTTAGAAATATATATAAACCATTTGATCTAAGTAACACTATAAACGTGTATTTAACATATTGTTAAATTAAATGATTACAAAGTTTTTTTTTAAATAAATAAATTTTTTCATGCAAATTCAATGGAATGCTACCAATAATTTTTATTTAACCATGTATCAACCACTCCAATTTACCAAAGCTCACTTTTACACGGTTAAGAAGGGGAAAGATTAATTTTCAAATGGCTTGTATTTACACAAAACAAATGCCATGATATGCACTTATATATTAAATATAATGTTTTATAATTTTAATATAACGACAATCAAACAATGGGAAAAAGTCAATTATATGTGTTTTAACAATTTTCTAATCTCATATTGCAACTTAATATCCTATTAAAATGCCACACATCATATGTTTCCACGAAATGTTTAGCTTGATTAAGGATATATACTATTAGTTGCTCCTTTACGGGGGAAGAAGGATACATCGTTCGTTGAAAGAATGTTTTTTTAATAATAGGAAGTAGATAGTTGGCGTTTTAACATGTACATGCCTGAAAATATGACCAAATTGTTATAGCCGCATTGCCAATTTGTGATCTCATAGGAAACAACATGTAGCAGAGGGCACAATTATAATGTCTTAGGCTCATGTCATTTAAAGTTTGTGACTGATTATTTCTCTGGTGTTATTCCCATAGAAATTGCAGATTTTTCTACTTTCAAAAAAATTCAAAACATTCGGTGATTACTCTTGCTTGTCAACCATGACTTTTGGTCAAGAGTTTTTGTTTAACATCAACCTTTTTTCAGGCCTATCTGGACATGGTCTAGTAGTAAGGAAGAGGAATAACCGTGTTATTTGTAGCATTTTGTTATACAAAACTGAATTGAAATAAGACATTAATTAATTAATTACAAATTTAGTGTACACTACTTACACATGAATGATTAAATATACTTTCAGTCATGAATGACACAGAGGTAAACATTGAAGCTGACTATTGAGCTGGTACCTATTTGTTTCAGCTTTTAGTTCTTGCCATAGAAGTTTTATATCATATTCTTTTGGGGTCCTTTTTTACAAATAGCAATTAAATATTTTCTTATTTTCCATCACTCATGTGAATATTGTGAGCACGATCGAGATAAAAATGGTAGATGTTACTCATGTTTGAACAATATGAGACATGGAAAAGGTGCATGACATACAGGGTTAGGCTCTTTTAACTTAAAAGCCCATTTTATTGCAGTCATCATGCTACTTCAAACCTAAAACCTATTCTATTCTACCGAAAACATTTTACCCCTTTAAATGCAAATTGCACGCAAGTGAAAAATGCAAGTGACATGGGGACAATGGGGCATGCAAGTTGAAATCCCACCTTTTCATTTTCAAGTTTACATTCATGTCTAAATCTTATCTAACATAGTAAATGTCACCCAAACGAAATCCGTAACACTATATAAATAAACAAATATAAAATAGCTAATGATTAATAAAAAATTGTTATAATTTTCGTTCATTTTCTTATTTTACACATAATTTGAAATTTAATTCAATATTTAGTGTATAGTTCATCTTAACATAAAGTCTACATCATCAATCTTTCTAGTAAATATATATTTTACATATAAACTACTAAATTGCACATTTAATATGCCTATAACATGTATTATGCGCTAACATACTACTACCAAATGAGGTCCATGATTTCTTTCCTAAATCTTATATGACCACTTGCTTTGAATTACTATTCGTTTGTGTCAAATAAACACAATCATACCACTCCCACTCACATATATATATATATATATATTAGGGGCACTCGGTGATAGGGAGGCCAAGGGGGACCTATCCATTATCTGGGATTCCCGGGCCGTATCTATATAGAGGATGAGGAGGCCCGAGAGAATGAATCTATACTAGGTTGGGGGATATCTATTATCCGTGATTCCCATGCCTTATCTATATCTGATGGGCCAAATAGAGTTCTAGTCATTCTTCTATCTAGCCATATCTATGTCTATATAGAGGGGGTGCAAATATGTCCTCGGTGAGTCAAGGATTAGATATATGCCGGTGAACCAACCAACGTAGATCTCCTTCAAGATAGACCCCCAATAACTGAAGTGGTTGTGCTTATGGCCCCTATACATGTCGTTCCTACGGTGGTAAATGACTATACTATCATGTTACTTGTCAATGTCTCGAGAGGAGTTAGATTCTGGCTGTTGTATGGTGTTTCAGAACTAAAAAGGTAGTGAAAAGGGGATAATGACATCCTTGAAAGCTCCTTCAAAGAAAATATGTTTTCATTGTTTTCACACAACTGTTACACCTCCCAGATCAGTAACTGGCCACAAAAATTTGGCTTCATAGTGAAAAAATCCCTGTCGTTTACTTGGACCGCTTGGCTTCGACATATATTACTACCATATACAAAGTGGATATTTAAAATAGTCCAGCCTTATTGTCTTCGATGATTTGCAGAAAAAAATACCCCTTTGAAATCAAAATAGTGTAGATGTGCTATCGAAAACAGATTGGGAATAGGAATAAGAATACCTAGAATTCAAAGGCAAATGAGGACAATTGCCTTCTCTGGCCCTTGCTCTTGCCCTTGCCCAAACCGTCAAATACAAACACAGCCGAGAGAAAGGAGGCCTTGGAAGCATAAAATAGGAACATCTAAAGAGGTTAGATTCAAATGCCCATGCTTATGAGCAAAGCCTGATTGAAATGACATGGGACTTGTTAAAATGGCATGAGAATGAGATAGGATGAGGTTTTAAGTGTCCAGATTTAAATTCCCATGAGAGTAAAATGGGCTAGGAATAAGGATATATTAAATGCTAGAAACCAACCTAAGATCTCCTTTATGTTGTGGGGGTGTTCTACAACTAAGCTATTTGTGCTTTCACAGTCTACGAGGTAAATTATTTTTCCAATAGAATCAATACTCAAAATATAGTTCTCTCCATTGATTTATAAGTAAACTAATTCCATGATAAACATAAGCTTTGAATCATAATTACAGCCACAAGGAATCCAACATATGTGAAATGAAACAATAATTATGTAATCTAGTTGATATTTGCAATAATAAAGAAGAGCAAAACCTTAAGAAGAAAGTTCCAATGTGTAAGTTAAAACATTTTTCAATGTTTCCCTTCCAAATGGAAATGGCATTTAGCCCTAAGGAACTTGGAAATGCTAAACACACATGGTGAAATTAGCTGAGATACTTGCCTCAAATGAACCATGAGATTTGATCTCTCAATGCTCTGCAAATACTGAAACAAAACAAAGAGTAAACAAACAAGAAAACAGAAGTGATCCTAACTGAACTGAATTGAAGATCCACCACAGCTATGAAATTGAGAAAGGAGGAACTAGTAGTTTGTTACCGCTTACCACCATTTGAGCCCATCGAATGCCAAACGCTTAACGGAATGGCCAAGTGGAAAATAAAATAGGACAGGTTTTTTGAACAAGGAGGATGACAAAAACAAGGAAAATAGCTCGTGGTAAAAATGCCTATGATGTAATTACATTACTTTCATATCTAAAGTCCAGTCGATCCATTCATACATACTCAATTCACAATTTTTTTAAGACTAATTAATAGTTAACATTAGGAATGCTACATGTATAAAGGCTAAAATATTTATTATTATTATATTATTTTTAAGGAGTTGATTGATGCCTTCCTAAGAAAGAGGAGATTTCATGGCTTTAACTAGTATAATGGTACAGAGCCCAATTCAATTGGTCAAAACCTTTTCACTGCAGCTTTAAATTTGAAAAGATGTGGCTTGAACATGAGGACATTCTGGACAAAATTAAAGAGTGGTGGTCTTGGGAAGGGACTAGAACTGCTCAATTCAGACTTCTTCAGAAGCTGAAAAATGTGAAACAAAAGGTTAGAATCTAGAATAAAGAGGTTTTTGGTAATATTTTTGAAAAAAAGAAAGAGCTTAAACAGCAACTGGAAGAGTTTGAGCTTAAAGTCTCATTGAAAGGTATGACCCTTGAGGATCATCAAAAGGAAAAAATATTCTCTCTGACCTGCATAATATAAACAATTGTGAGGAATCCTTTTGGAGAATGAAATCTAGAGCTCTCTGGTTAAAAGCAGGAGATAGAAATACAAAATACTTTCATATGACAACCCTCAAACATAGGGCTTGTAACTGAATTACTGAAGTCTCCAAGGGAAATGGTACCATTACTATGGATTCTGAAGACATCAAAGTTGAAGCCCTCAAATTCTACAAGAATCTACTCACAGAGAACAATTCCTACAACGAGCAAGTGGCCTCCTTTCTCTTAGACTCCATTCCTAATAATTTGCTGCCAACCGAGAGGTTTTAAGAGCCTTTCCAAAACAGTCACCATTGAGGAATTGAAAAAAGATGTTTTTTTCTAGAAGGGGATAAGGCTCCAGGCCCTGATGGTTTCTCTGTAAACTTCTTCCAAAGATGTTGGGAAATCTGCTCCGAAGATCTGTTGAAAGTGTTAATGAGTTCTATAGAACTGGAAATCTTATAAAAGAGTTAAACAATACACATATTGTGCTTGCTCCTAAGAAGCTGGATGCAAAGGATTTCAAGGATTTTAGGCCAATCAGTTTGGTTAATGTAATCTATAGGATCTTCACAAAGATTTTAACCACTAGGCTGCAACCTATTCTAATGGAAATTATTTCCCAACAGCAGAGCGGATTCATACAAGGTAGAATTATCCAGGATGGAGTTATTATGGTTCATGAAACAATCCATTCAATGGATAAAAGTAAAAAAACTGGGATGGCTATCAAGTTAGACATGAATAAGGCTTTTGACAGAGTCTCTTGGAAATTCATGGATGAGGTTTTATCCAAGTTTGGATTTCAAAATAGATTCAGGAAAATTATCCATTCTTGCATATCTTCATCTAGATTCTCAGTGGTTGTCAATGGTGAACTAGTTGGCTTTTTTGCCAGCAATAGAGGAATTCACTAAGGGGACCCCATCTCCCCTTTGTTGTTCATTATAATGGGTTGTCATTTAAGCCGATCTATTTCAAAAGCTATCCATATTGGTATGATAAAGGGTTTTCAACCTACTTCTGATAATCAGGTTTCCTCTCACCAGCAGTTTGCTGATGACACTCTCCTGCTTCTGATGGCCTCAATAATTGAAGCTAAGGCTATCAAAACTATCCTAAGTGTAGACACCTATAATTGCGCCCAAGCAATTTAAATACTTAAATTACACTAATTATCCCCTTTCTCACAAATCAACGATGTATCATCAAAAGCACTCATTTTCCCTCATATCATCATTAATTAATTACACTAAGCTAATTAATTAAGTTTCCTATCCAACAAATACCCTAATTAACGACCTTTCGTTAATAAATCACCCCTTCTACCTAGACTAATTAATTATTATTAATTAATTAGTTTTCCCTTCCATTTAACCAATAAATCAATATTTAATTGATTTAATCCCCTTATAATAGCCTAAATCGCACTAATATTCTTCTAATTGGCTTCTATAAGCTTACACCTACCTATTAATTAATCACCTTTGATTAATTAAAATACCCCCAACTCCCATGACTTGCTAAACATGTATTAAACCCTTCTAAAGTAAGGTTACCTTTAATAAAGCAACCTTATCCATTCCTAATCATGTTTTACCTTTATCCCACATTCATGAGAATGTGTTGAATCCTTTATCCTTTGGGCTATATAAAGAGCCCTCCACCTACCTTTTTACTTACACCTAAACTCCTTAGAGAGCAAATGCAAAGCATATAGCAAAGAGACTAAGAGCTTGCACCTTTCCCTTTTGAGAGTTCATCATCTTGAAGAGTTAAGCCTCTTTCTTAAAGTGTTTGGGTCATATGGGAGGTGTTAAAAGTGTCTAGTAGCCCAACTTTGACTAGCTCCCATTCCTAGGTTCTTGGAACATTAAGGACAACTATTTTGATAGCCATGGAGCTTATTTAGGTCCATTCATTTATTTGTTGTTAGAGAATAGAGGAGTTTAGATATTTAGTATTGTTAGTTTCAAAGTTTGCATTTATGAATGCTAGCATCTAACCCTTGTTTAATTCTTATAATGATGGTGTTTATGCTTTGTTTTAGCTAAATTGTAGAATTATTTTAGGTGGTAGTTCTTGCTTCATTTGATTTAACATAAAGAAAAGTATACATGCACACATTTGGCATGCCTGGTGGGACTTACTCCATTGTCCTTTGCACTTAATTTCAAGTTTTTGTAGTTAAGTGTTATTTTTGGTTACTAACCCTCTTTTATACATGTTGATCTAACTTGTTTTTTTAACTTGTTTTGTTGAGTTTGCATGTGTTGGGTATTCCTTATAGGTATGAAGGAGGTGAAGTGCTATCAAAATTGGAATTGATGGGAAAATTTCAAGATTTATCCATGTTTTCATTTTTAGAGCTTACTTTTTTAACATTCTACATGCTAGTTTTGTCAATTTCTTGAAAATTTTAAATTCTTGAGCATGTAGGTTAGTGTTTGATAGTGCTGAGTCTTCTATTTACATATTAATGTGGTGGGTTGCTGCCCAAATTTAATCTTGGTGAGAAAATTTCAAGATTTCATCATGTTTTCATTTTTAGCTTACTTTTTCAACATTTTACATGCTAGTTTTGTCAATTTCTTGAAAATTTTCAATTCTTGAGCATGTAGGTTAGTGTTTGATAGTGTTGAGTCTTCTATTTACATATTAATGTGGTGGGTTGCTGTCAAAATTTAATCTTGGTGAGAAAATTTCAAGATTTCATCATGTTTTCATTTTTAGAGCTTACTTTTTCATCATTCTACATGCTAGTTTTGTCAATTTCTTGAAAATCTTAAATTCTTGAGCATGTATGTTAATGTTTGATAGCGTTGAGTCTTCTATTCATATATTAATATGATGGGTTGTTATCAAAATTGAATCTTGGTTGGAAAAATTTGCCCATTTTGCAGATTAAGGGATGTTTTTTTGACATTTTTTAGTGCATGTCAAGTGCATACCCATGAGCATAAGAGCATATGTGTAACCCATCTTCCGAAGGCCATAAATTTTGCTCCCAAACTTGAAATGACTCCCATTTTTTTGCGTTGGAAAGGTATTGAAGTTAACTATGCAATAAAAATATAAATTTGGGATTTATACTTACAAAATTATAGGTTTTTTGTTATTTTAAAACTGGTCATTTTCTAACATGTCTAATGTTTTGATGAATGTTGTATTTCCATGCTTACTCAATTTAGACCAAAGCGTGTGTATGATCTTCTCTTGCACCTTTTGGTGATCTTGAGAATCAAAAACAACTTTGATCTCTATCTTGTTAACATTGGGATTAAACTTGGAAACTTGATTATTCATTTTGCTTAAGGGAATGAACCTTTTACAAAGCATTTTTCAATGGTCCTTTGATTTGAAGTTTTCCATTTCTATATAGTTGGGATAAATTTTGTGTATGCTCTTCTCTTGCACCTTAGGGTGATCTTGAGAATCAAAAGCAACTTTAGTCTTCATTTTATAATATTTGATAAATTGGAAACTTCATCTTTCACTTTTGGTTTAAGGGAATGAACATTTATCAAGAATTTTGTATGGTTCATTGATTGAAAAGATTTTCTTTACTTTTTAATTGGATTATTTGTTGTGTATGTTCTTCTCTTGCATCCTTGGATGATCTTGAGAATCAAAAGCAACTCTTAATCCTCTTTTAAATAATGTGATTTTCTTGGAGAACTACTAACGCTTGAGTGCAGGACCTAAAAACGCTTGTCAAAGAAAGGAGGAACCAAAACAAAATCAAAAACTACTAATATAGTTGTTATACAGGTTGCCAAAAGGTGTTCAAGAAAACCACACCTAATTAAACAAGATAAAAAGAACAACATATTCAAAACATTGTATTGCAAGTTTCGGAAAAGGGTACATCCCTCTCCACTCAACTGGAACATAACCCCTTTGGCATAACGCCTTAAGCTACAACAATGGGGGTGGTTCTAGGAACCCCAAAGTAGTCCACGCAAGAGGGAACCTTATGGATGAAACGGGAAGTGCTCCGCACTACCTACTTGACTAGTGATTCCTTTGTGAGATAGCATTACAAGTTGTCCATTGTGGTGACCCCAGTGATAGTACACGTAGATGCACTAGTTGCCTATTGTTCTTGAAGGGGGTAAAGTAAAGCCGAGATACTCCCAAACTAGTCAGTGTGACTTTTTGGGTAAATCACGCTCGCTCGTGGCAACTTTGTAACACCTAGGGCGAGAGAACCACCTAGGAGAATATACTTTGGCCAGGAGCCCACTTTGACCATTTTAAAACAATGTTGAGTTGTGAACCTTCTTTTTGAGAAATGTGTGACGTATTACTTTCACCTAGTTTTTACTTGCCTTAGGGCGAGGCGAAACTCTGCTGAAGTGAGGCTAGCATTTTTCATCATTTTTCTTGATTTATTTCCTTCATATTCTTTTGACACTTTGTTGATCAAAAGAGGTGTGATTACCTTTGTGTTTCCATTTGATTGTTTCTCTCACTTTTATGTCCGTTTACGCCCATCCATGTTTGTGGCTGGGTTAGTTAAACGTCTAAAGTGAGCGGAGGCATTTTCATGTCATTTGGTAGCCATTGTGATCTTGATACCCACGTCAAGATCATCATTGTAGTTAGGCGTGGTTCATCACCTATGGACTTCCATAGAGGAGTTAACTTTTTTGTCTCTTATCATTACAATTTCGATATTTATGTCTTGTTTCTTGTAAACTCAACATAAATACCTATATTGTACGGTTGATTACTGTTGTAAACATTTTTAACTATTCCTAGCTATACTTTGAGATTTTTAGTTCGGTTCCATTATTACCTTGATTTCAAAGAGTGCTAGGTGTTACCATTTGTGTGTGTTATATCAATAACACTTCGATATCAATACTTCACTTTCTAGCAAAGTGGGTTAACATATCTTGGTGATATTGTTGTGTCATTCACAAATTGTAATTGGCACTTTTTGAGATATAGGTCTTAATCGAGTTTGAGCTCACTCATCGTATATCTTGATTGGGAGATCACATTTAACTTCGTGTATTTACTTACGTCTTGTTCATTCCTTTGAACTTGGCATAAGTGGAGACATCTTGTTAATCATCTGGCGTCGCAAATTACTTTGAAACGTAGTCTAGGAAGTACTTCATTTGATTAAGTTTTAATACCAAACACTTGTATCACGGGTGATTTATCACTCTATCATATTGGTATTCTCACATTGTTGACACATTCATACTCTTAGCAATTTCATCTTGTGTTTCACTTAGGGGTAGTCATTGAATTTTGAACAAATCTACAACTTACCTTAGTGAAACTTATCATGAAAACATGGCTCCCAAAACACGTCTAGGGTTAAAGAAACAAACATATGAGGAACAACAAGCACAAGCTTGGGAAACCTCTAATAGACAAGGGTCAAACCCATTTATCGGACACGATCTAGGACCACTATTTTCTGCAGAAAAGGAAACAGAAGAAATGGTCGATCATAGTGGAAATGAATTAGAATCACCACATGCAGACTTTGATTTTGACCCCACTCTACTAGATGATTTTCTCCTTAGAAACAAAGATAGAGTTTTGGCACGGGTCATGGAATTAGGGGCCAAATTTCCCACCGAGAATGAACCAATATTACCTACAAATGACACTACTAAGGAAGAATGCCCCCTTATCAATATGGAAGATATTTTAACAGGCGGGCATGCTTCCACTTCTTACGTAGAAAATGATAAAGTGGTAGGGCATAGAATACCCCTCATCAAAGTGCCACGAAGAAACAAGATAGAACATAAGACAGGGGAAGAACCTCCACAATACGAAGAGGAAGAACCTTTAGAAGAAGAAGACACAAACCAAGTCACAATCCAACAACAACTCAGTAACCTAAGCCGACAACTAGCTTTGCTTACTTTCCAGGTACAAAAAGACACAAACAAGAACGTTCAAAAGTCAAGGCCTAAGTTTAGGATCCACGAACTCCATCAAGAAAACCAAGGAGAAGAAGACACGGGGTACCATCGTGTACACGTATCCGCTTCTCCCACTAGAGAACAATTTCTTGCACAAGAAGTGCAATCTATGAAAGCAACGCTTGCGAGCATACAAAATAGCAATATAGGGAGAATTAAGAAATATCAATACGAAGAACTATGCCCCTATCCTTTTGATAAGACAATGACCCTTCAACCCTTTCCAAAGAAATTTGATATGCCAAAGTTTGATAAATACAAAGGAAAGGGAGACCCCGAGGGATCATTGTTATCACCGAATCACAGACCTTATGTTTATACAAGTGCATATACTTGAACTCATGGTGTGATTGGATAACATGGGTACTATCCCCAAGTTGTGGGGACGCTACTTGAGATAGACCTCCAGAGAAAGTCGAAAGTTCTTGCTCCTAAACTACCTGCCACAATTTACTCTAATGCAGGGAAACTAACTATTCTAATCTAAATTTCCAAGGGACCAGGGAGAGAGAATGCATAAAATGAAATCCTACACTAAAGTGGTGATACACCAGAAAAGGAGGGTGTGAGAGTAGTCTCCAAATGTGTGAAATATAGAAGCAAAGTGCATACTAGAAGAGGTGATGACAGTTCTCCATAATCTAGCAAAATGCATTCACAACAATATTCTAAGCATACACAATGATAATGGATCCCTACAAGAGCATAATAATAGACACAATATTCTTGTAGGAAGATTAAAGGGGCAAGAAGAATGCAAGAAAACACAGTAGGGGAAGATATATCCACAAACTGATATTTTATTGCTTCATGATATGCACAGTTCAATCTATTACAAGATAAGGGCCTGGATCACCATGCAAGGAGTCCACTACAAGGGCCTGCAGCACATTGGCTTCACAAAGCAATTTTGACAGAGCTTTGCTATCTGAAAAATCTCCCCTTTACAATGAGCCCAACACTCCAATTTATAGAAAAAATGAGAAGAGAAAGAGAAGGGAAAAATGAAAATCCTGAAATCTGTCCTTCAACCACTTGTAAGAGGCTTTAAATGGAGTAAAATGATTATACATTACTTGCAAAAGGCTCCCCATACTGTCCCATGTGCTTCAGCAGAGAAATAATGATGACCATGCCTCTTAATTGCACTCCCAACTACCACATAAAACATTGTTATGAACTCGGCCACGTTTTATAAAAATCTCCATTGATCTCTCGACCAAATCTAGAATTTCTTGATTTGTGCATCGGGCTAGAGCCACGATTCCAACAATACCAATTTTGTGTGATTTCTTTGAGAAATGCAAAAGTTGGCCTTCTTCGAGCGAGCCTATTTTGGGGTCCGGGCAGTTTTCTTGTCATTTTGACGGGAATGAGCATTAACTCGCTGGAGCCGAATATGTTTCTCTTAATTAAATATATCTACCCTCATTAAAAATAATAAATCCAGATTTTTTTGCTTAGAGGGCATCGTGTTTCGTTCAGAAAGTCCAATTTTGTGAAAATCGGAGCTCGGAGTCAAAAGTTATGGCCGTTTGAAGTTTCACGGGTCAAATGTTGACTTTTCTTCTCTGCCTTCGGCCAATTCAGCTTTTCGCGTCCCTCGCGTCCCACGTGTACCTTTGTCCCGGCTGTCTTGGATGAAAAACTCTTGCTTCAGCTGATTTGGGCTTCCTTGTTCCTGTTTGAGGTGAAGACACGTGGTGAGATTCCATTCACTGGTGGCTCTTTCGACTTTTCCGCGTCCCCACGCGTACTTTTCTGCCCAATTGTCCTGCACGAAAGTCCCCTATTTCGGTTGAATCAGCCGGTTCGCGTCCTCCGTGTACTTTTGGTGGATTTGGATTTGCCAAACCTCTGGGACAAATATCTCCAAACCATCCGAAATGGACCTGACTTGTGCAAAGATCGATTGGGCTCCCTCACGTCTTTCGCCCGGATGTCCCAAACTACGCGAAACAAGAAAGGCAATTTTCTTCATTTTTCGGCGGTTCACCTTTTCACGTCCGTGCATCCTAACATCCCAACTATCCCAAGTCAGCGCAGACCGCCCTGAAAGTGGCTTTTCGCCGATTCGCGCCCCGACGTCCATCAAGAACTAACCAAGGAGAAGAAGACTTAGCCGATTTTCTTCATTTTTCGTGCCCCACTTCCCCGCTTCTTTTTTTTTTGCAAATTTTTCACCTTTTCTAACTCATTGGGTTTTCTCCTTGGACATGATAGTTAGCAAAAGAAACCGAGGGACCAATACGAAGAACCAGAAACATGATTTTTGACTTGAATCAATATACTTGCTTGGAACTAAAGAATTTGATGCATGTTATCAAAATTACCTTGAGGGGGTGAATTTTGGATAACAATCATGTTAAAGATTTCTACATGGCATGTCAAGAGGTGTCTTATAGTGATAATTACCTCATCAGACTTTTTCCTAAGAGTCTCGGAGGTCAAGCATTGGAATGGTTTACGCGCTTACCACGAGGATCAATTTTCACCTGGCCAGAATTGGCAGAAAGATTCGTGCGTCATTTCTCGTATAACATAGAGAGTGACATCACCATGGCAGAATTTTGGCACAAAACAACACCCAAATGAGACCTTCACCAGCTTCCTCCAACGATGGAGAGGGATAGCTAGTCGCTTCCCTTGCGCTTTCCCTGAGAAGCAGCTGGTCAGTATTTTCGTCCCTAATCTCAACCCAGATATAGCTTTCCACCTCCAAATGCATTGTGTCCGCACCTTTGAGGAGGTTATCAAGAAAGGGATTCAAATAGAAAAGGCTCTCATTGCCAAAGGCACCCTCAAAACCCAATCTAAAGACAACCAAAGTGTCAAACCCACTGAAAAGCCAAAGATCTTTAACAAAAACAAAAATGTGGTGGGAGACGGAATCACTGATTCCAAACGTGTTCAAATGGTCCAAACCAGTCAACCTTTTAAACTAACCAAGGGCCCAATTCAACCACCACCAAAGCGACAAACATTCACCTCCCTCAATGAACCGTTGTCCCTCATACTAAAATAGTTGGATGCGGCCAACATGATGACCTATCCTACAACGCAACCATTTGATGACAACGCTCCTAAACCTTCATGGTATAAGGAGCATGAATATTGTGAAATGCATCGCGTTAAAGGTCATAAAATAGACAAATGTTTGCGACTTTGCCACTATATTCAAGACCTCATTGACAACGGGGAGATAGAGGTGGATAACCCTGGCCACATGCAAACACCTAACGAGAAAATGGGGATTTATAAGGAACCATTCCCCAAGCATGATAAGTTGGAAAAGACAAAGCCAGATCGGGGAGAGTCATCCCAAACCTATAAAGCCACGAATTACTTATATACCAAAAGAGATAACAATCATTACGATTCGCTTATCGGATGTATTCACTCCCCTGCTGACTGTGTCAATACCATCCGGATCAAGGGAAAGGACTGTGCTGTGGTAACAAGGCGTGCCCACCTCGTGATTCCGGAACCCTCTCTGTTGACCCCGCAAACTGATAAATATAACCTTTTAGAACAACTTGAGAGGACACCTGCTAAGATCTCGATCTTAGATCTTCTCAAGATATCCAATGTGCATAAGGACATTTTGTATCAAACTCTTCAGGGGTCGGGAGTGCCTTTAGAAGTCGATCCTACGTACCTTCAAGCCACGGTGGAAAATATTGCATCAAGTGAGCATCTTACTTTCAACCATAGGGAGATCCCTGCCATGAATCCTACACATAATCTTCCCTTGTACATCAAGGTAGTTGTCACCCGCAGGAAAATCAAATGGGTGCTTGTGGACAACGGATCGGGATTGAACATCTACACGCTTAAGTTGGTCAAACAATTGGGACATATGGAGGAAGATCTTGAGTCCCATATTATTACTATCACCGCATACGAAAACACGGAAAGAGAGTCAGCAGGCACCATTACACTACCCATGGAGGTGGGCCCCACTTGCCATCAGACAAAGTTTCACGTCCTAGACTTGGAACTTCCATATAATATGCTTCTAGGCCGACCATGGATTCATGCCATGCAGGCCGTGCCATCAACATTTCATCAATGCATCAAGCTGAAGCATGAGGGACATACGGTTACAATACCAGGAGATTCAGAGCCCTTTGCTCATTGTAGAGCTCTTAATAGCTTTGCACGAAAGGGTACATATGCATGTCCCTCCACAGATATAGTTGTCCCTCTTCATTCTGAGGCCATGGAATCTCGAGTAGATTCAAATTCTCTTAGTTCTTATGCTCATGGGGCGTCCACTTCCACATCGCCATTTGATTCATGGGAGATGAAAATTCTGGAATATGGCTGTGGGGAGTATAATGTACAACAAGCACTCTTGGTTTCTGACCTCTCCTTGTCGCCCAAGACTAGAGGTCGACCCAACTACCGCTTCAGGAGACCTAGAGAGGAACACACTATTGGGTCATTCCTACCTGGAGGCTTGTTAGCTGAGGAAAAATTACTTGATCCACCTACTACTTGGGTCCCTGAGGACACTCAACCATCTTGTTATCAAACCCCAGAATATGAAAAATCTAGCAGAATGATGTACTCCATGGGATACAAAGGCCTAGGATGTGGGAGGAATGAACAAGGAAAAAGAGAACCAATCCCTCTTCCACATTTCAAAATAGAAAGATATGGCATTGGGATTCGCCCTTATGGAGCACACCCCAACGATCAAGATGCGACTTGTTCTGAGCATGAGGATAGCTTCGAGTACCTAGATAGTGATACGGATTCCCATTATAGCCTATATGAGGATCTGGCCTCCACGAACCTTTTCATGAACAATGTTGTCCTGACCATAACCCCCCGAACCAACCCTTGACCTTGTGTACCCTTCCCTCGTTGAATGGGACCAACAACGTCACATGCCACTAGATTTATTCGAGAACGATGAGGCTATTGCAGAGTTCATGGGCATAAGGGATACAATTCCCATTGGAGATCACAAGAAGGGTTTCTTTATCGACTTAGACACCTGCGCCTACTTTGGCGAGGAGGTGAACTTCATGGTCAGCAAAATTTAAGAAAAGCGAGGGCAAGAGTTCTAAAGAAAAGCCTCGGCAAAAATCAAAGTCCAAGTCACACAGTGAAAACCTCTTTGAGGCACTGGATGACAAACAAATAAGAAAATCAAAGGACAAACAAAGTGACCACGCCAAGGATGAAAATATCGTAGAGACATCCTTGGATGAAGATCTCAACCTACCTCCCGATCCTACGCGTATGGAGGATTTATCAAAATTGTTAGTTGAAGAAACCATTGATGTCAATATTGGTACCGAAGAAGATCCCAAGATAGTAAAATTGGGAGCATCACTCTCGGCGAGAGAAAAAAACGTTCACTATGCTACTGCGAGAGTTTATTGATGTGTTCGCATGGTCTTACAAAGACATGCCCGGCTTAGATCCAACTTTAGTCGGGCACAACCTGGTTGTGCGCAGTAGACGCTAAGCCTATCAAACAGAAGCTCTGAAATATGCACCCAAGAGTGGCCTTGTTTTATAAAGAAGAGTTGGAAAGGTTACTTGCAGTAGGATTCATCAGGCCAATTGATTATTCTGAATGGATATCGAACATTGTTCATGTCCAGAAGAAACCTATCGGTATCTGAATCTGCATAGATTTTAGGGACATCAATAAAGCTTGCCCTAAAGATGACTTTCCATTGCCCAACATTGACATGATTGTTGACTCAACCGCAGGGTATGAAATGCTATCACTCATGGATGGTTTTTCAGGTTATAATCAAATTAAGATCGCTGAGGAAGACCAACACAAAACAACTTTCACAACTCCTTGGGGCACCTTCTATTATCAGGTGATGCCATTTGGCCTTAAGAATGCGGGAGCAACTTATCAGCGGGCCATGACAGTAATCTTTCATGATATGATTCATGACATCATGGAAGACTACATAGACGACATCCTGGGAAAGTCCAAAACAAGAGAGGATCATCCTATGGCATATTTTGCTGCGTGAATACAAAGTCAGATTGAATCCAAAGAAATGTGTCTTCGGTGTGTTATCGGGAAACTATTGGGCTTCATTGTGTCGAGATGAGGTATTGAGGTAGATCCTGCTAAAGTGTCTGCCATCACTGAAATGCCTCCACCTGAGAATATCAAGCAACTGCGTAGCTTGCAAGGGAAAATTCAAGCCATTCACCGCTTTATCTCCCAGCTTGCAGATAAATGTCACTCATTCACCCATTTGCTTAAAAAGGACGTCACTTTCCTTTGGGGACCCGAGCAACAACAAGCCTTTGCTTTGCTTAAACAATACCTGGCTAATCCACCTGTCCTCATGCCTCCTACTCTAGGAGAACCACTTTTGCTCTATATTTCGCTACGCAATACGCTATTGGTGTGCTGCTCGCCCAATATGACCTTAGCCATAAAGAGAAAGCGGTGTACTATCTGAGTCGCACCCTCATCACCTATGAACTTAATTATCCTCAGATTGAAAAGGCTTGCTTGGCCGTTGTTTTTACCTTTCAGAAACTTCGCCATTACCTGCTAAATACTAAGACCAAGCTCATATCCAAGGTCAACCCACTCAAGTATTTGTTGTCCAAACCCACCCTCACAGGTAGAATGGCTAATTGGATCATTCTACTCAGTGAGTTTGATATAGAATTTGTCCATCAAAAATTAGTTAAAGGACAAGTACTTGCCGACCAGCTAGCAGAAGCACCTTTGCAAAGCACAAAACCTTTGAGTCTGGATCTGCAGATGCATCTTTGCTCTACATTGAAGAATCATGTCGTATGGTAGATACATTTTGATGGATCTTTTATGTTTCATGGTTCAGGTGCAGGAGTGGTCCTTATTACTCCTTCGGGTGATCCTATACCGCAGGCTTTCCGCCTGGCCTTCCCTTGCACGAACAACATTACGGAATATGAAGCACTCATTACAGGGATGAAGCTAGCCATCAAGTGGAATATTCAACATGTTAAGGTTGTAGGTGATTTGCAGCTAATCATCAAACAGGTTAATGATGAGTATAAAGTTAAGGATGATAAGCTCATACCTTACAAAAAGTTAGTGGAAACTCTAAAGGAGTATTTTGTGCGCATCACCTTTGAGCAAATTCCAAGAGCACAGAACAGATCGGCGGATGCCATGGCAACAGTGGGATCTATGCTTCGTATTCCACCAGGGAACAATGATATGCCATTCTTCGTAGAAAATCTACGCCAGCCCGCGTATGACATGCCAGAATCTTGCCTAGCTTGTGAGGTTGTTGGTCCCCATTCCCCATGGTATGAACCCATCTTCACCTATCTTAAGGACAGTACTTTCCCTCCCAATATCTCCCATTCTGAAAAGCAAAGCCTGATTCACCAGATATCCCGTTACACCCTTTTAGGAGGTACACTTTATCGTCGTGGCTATGATGGGAATCTGTTACGTTGTCTGGATGTGACGGAGTCAATCCAGGCAATTAAAGAAGTACACAAAGGAGTATGCGGAGCACATACAAACGGAATGGTCTTGGCTAAGAAACTGTTAAGAGTAGGTTACTATTGGCCCACCATGGAAATTGATTGTTGTAATTATGTTAGAAAATGTGTGCTTTGCCAAAAGTATGGAAATTTCATCCATGCTCCATCGCAACCATTGCAACCAATCACTACCCCGTGGCCATTCTCTAAATGGGGACTTGATCTAATAGGGAAGCTTACTCCTACCTCATATGATGGTCATACACATATCATCACAGCTATAGAATACTTTACAAAATGGGTGGAGGCTGTCCCTTTAACTTATGTCACAGGAGCACAAATTTCTAAATTCATCATGAATCACATTATTTGCCAATATGGTATCCCTGCAGCCATTATCACAGATAATGGGAAGTCATTTAAGAACAAAAATGTGAAAGGCCTTTGCCAACGGTTCCAAATTAGATTAAAATGGTCCACGCCATATTACCCTCAGGGTAATGGACAAGTTGAGGCAACAAACAAGACTTTGGTAAGGATAATGGAGAAGATGGTTAGCAAAACCGGTTGAAACTGGCACCTACAAATCCACCCAGCCCTCTGGGCCTACCGAACATCAATTCGCACTCCTACGGGTGCGATGCCATATTCCCTAGTGTTCGGGACATAATCTATCATCCCTTTAGAGATTGAACTCCCATCCCTGCGAATTTCTCTTCGGGACTATTTGGATAAGGATGAAGATTATCGAGTGGCAAGATTGGCTGAGTTAGAGCTCCTAGATGAGAGGCGCATTCGCGCTCTTAATCACCTGAAGGTATATCAACATAGAATCTCCCGCAACTACAACAAGAGAATCATCCCTCGCCAGTTTGAGGTGGGTGATTTAGTTATGAAGGAGAACCAGTTCAACACCAGAGTAGAGCAAGAAAAGAAAGGGAAGTTCGAACCACACTGGTTAGGACCCTATGTCATAGTTGCCAAGTATGGCACAGGGGCATACAAGTTGGCTCACCCCAATGGTGATGAGCTCAGGAGCCCATGAATGCCATGCATCTTAAGAGGTTTTATGCCTAAACATGGCACAAGAAAGTCATAAAAATCACAAAAAAATCAAAAAATACAAAAACATCAAGAAAATAAAAAATATAAAAAATCAGAAAAAGAAAAAGAGAAAACAGGTCGTCCACTAGTGAAAACCATGCAATTATGGCACTTTGGACAAGTCCTTGGGTGAAAACCGGTTTCGACACCTTGGGAGGATTCATTGTTCACAAGCATTCTATATTAGAAGGGTAGTTGTCTTTGGCCTAGACCTGGTTCTGCTTTCGAGTTTCCTTGTGCACACCATTCTGTCCAGCCTTGATCCGGCTTTTCCTTCTTCTATTCATCTGTGAGGGATGTGGTCTTTCGTTATTTCCCATCTTACGCTAGGGGCAACTCAACGAGTTCACCTTCTTGTTCATTAGTGCGTGGCTTCTGCCCTTGTATATTCCCCACCTAACGCTGGGGGCATCCATGCTTTCTTGGTTACCTGCACATAGCTTTGGAAAACTGTTAAAACCACAAAAACAATATAAAATTGTTTCGAGAAAAACACAAAAACAATAGAACATTGTTTCGGGAAAACACAAAAATAATATAAAATTGTTTTGAGAAAAACACAAAAATAATATAAAATTATTTCAAGAAAAACACAAAAATAATATAAAATTGTTTCGAGAAAAACACAAAAATAATATAAAATTGTTTCGAGAACAACACAAAAACAATAGAACATTGTTTCGAGAAAACACAAAAACAATAGAACATTGTTTCAAGAAAACACAAAAACAATAGAAAATTGTTTCACAAAACACCAAAACAATATAAAATTGTTTCACAAAAACCTAAACAATAGAAAATCAGTTTATGAAAACATATCTTACAAAAACATTTACTTGCATTGTCTTGTTTTCTTGCTTTGCTTGTTGCTTGTATAGTGTTTTGCGTGCTCGCTTTTGAGTTGTTTGTTGCTTGGGTGTACTTTGTCATAGTTTATCTTTTCTTCCTTAGAATAGATTCATTCTTGCTTGTGCATATTGTAGTGGATTTCGACATGCTAGTGTGTTAATTCTTTCTTTCTTTCTTAATGCATTTGGTTGTGTTTTGTTACTTGTTAATAAGGCATGGTGATTCATGGTGTATTGCATTGATTCCTGGTGTTCTTTGTAGCATTTGGCTGTGTTTCTTGCATGTGCTCTATTTTGTTATCATTCACATCACATTACCATCACTATCATCACATCTAGCATCATCTATACATCATATATAAACAAAAATGCTAAGTTTTACATCATGCATGTATACTAAGCTAATCATCACATATCATATCATCAATGGGGGCAAGAGGGGTTGCGCATAATCAAAAATCTATCCCCCCGCACCAATATCATCATATCATCCCGACCATAGACATCAAAATAACACTTGAAAACAACATTTGATATTGTCTATAGATCTATCATCTACAATCTACAGCACGCCTCAAACGATCACGTGCGATCACCATCTCTCCTGAGTGTCAGAGCCTCACGGTAAGTTTTCTAAACTAAGCGGTTAAAATGAACTGATTGTGATGTTTTTACCCCCCTTGGGGGTATATTAGCCTGTTTTTCACTGATCGGACGGCCAGGACACCCGTTTTGCTCACCGTTTTCTCCTCTGTTTACTGTGGAATAATTATTTTTATCTTATTTTTCACTGTATTGGGGCATTTTTTGTCCAATACCCCTTTCTTCTCCCCCGGACAATTTTATTGCTCCCTGGTGATTTTTATTCTTCTTCACACCCTCGTAAATAATTATTTTTCAAATAATTATTTTTTCTTCATTTTTCCACTAAACAAGGACATTATTTGTCATTTGTTTCTCTTTTCTTCCACCTAGGGCACTTTTTGTTGCCCCTAGGCCCTTCTTTTTCTTCTTCTCCTTTCTTCTATTATTTATCACGGTTCAGAAAGCCCAAACAATGCAAACATTTTTCAAAAAAATCCAAAAACAAGGCAAAATTTTTCAACAAATTCCTAAAAAGTAAAACACCCTACAAAATGGTAACTTGCTTCTTACGGCTGAAACTTGTGTCTTACACATGGTATTTTCTCCATATCCTGTTGGTTTGTCTCACATCTTCCCTGATTCATACGAATCGCGGATCACCGGATTCACAACCATTCACAAAATCTAGTTGCTTGCTTCATCGTCTCTGGGCACTTTTGGTTGATTGTGCTATTTCGTATCACACAAACACTTTTCATGGACCTCGTGTCCATTTTCATTTCCCCTTGCATGTATCCTTGCTTGGGGCATCATTTTTTAACCCTTTTCGTCAATCATGAACTTGTGGATCTCTCCAGCACTGATAACAAAACATTTGTACAACTGTCTTGACCGTTGTTGGGTTGGATATGTGCGTTCGTACTTGTTTTCCTTGTTAGATGAGCTTGTTTCCTTCTCGTATTACATTGCATTATTGTATGTTGCGTGGAGTTGGTATTTTCAGCAATGGAAAATTGTTCGTATTATGGCTTTTCATGTCATTCTACCTTTGTCGTATGCTTATATTTTTCATAAGGACCGATGACGTAGTTCTATGGCAATATGATGACATCAAATTATTTCAAACAAATACGCGGCTAGAGGCTACGCTCTTCTCCCCCCTCCTCCATATTTCTTCTACACCACTTCCCTTTCACCCCTAATTCTCCCTCTCATCGAGGCATCCTGCCTCGTCCCCCTTCTTCTGCCTACTTCTCATCTTTTTCGATCATCGATCGACTTCCTTCATCACCCCATCGACACTCGAGGGGGCATCTCTCCCTCCTACTATTTTTTCTTCTATCTCTTCAAAATATCTTCTATCTACTATCTTTGAAGTGGCATCACTTACGCCACCCCAAAGAGAGGCAAATGTAGACGCTTATAATTACGCCCAAGCAATTTAAATACTTAAATTGCGCTAATTATCCCCTTTCTCGCAAATCAACGATGTATCATCAAAAGCACTCATTTTCCCTCATATCATCATTAATTAATTACACTAAGCTAATTAATTAAGTTTCCTATCCAACAAATACCCTAATTAACGACCTTCCGTTAATAAATCATCTCTTCTACCTAGACTAATTAATTATTATTAATTAATTAGCTTTTCCTTCCGTTTAACCAATAAATCAATATTTAATTGATTTAATCCCCTTATAATAGCCTAAATCGCACTAATATTCTTCTAATTGGCTTCTATAAGCTTACACCTACCTATTAATTAATCACCATTGATTAATTAAAATACCCCCCAACTCCCATGAGTTGCTAAACATGTATTAAACCCTTCTAAAGTAAGGTCACCTTTAATAAATCAACCTTATCCATTCCTAATCATGTTTTACCTTTATCCAACATTCATGAGAATGTGTTGAATCATTTATCCTTTGGGCTATATAAAGAGCCCTCCACCTACCTTTTTACTTACACCTAAACTCCTTAGAGAGCAAATGCAAAGCATATAGCAAAGAGACTAAGAGCTTGCACCTTGCCCTTTTGAGAGTTCATCATCTTGAAGAGTTAAGCCCCTTTCTTAAAGTGCTTGGGTCATATGGGAGGTGTCAAAAGGGTCTTGTAGCCCAACTTTGATTAGCCCCCATTCCTAGGTTCTTGGAACATTAAGGACAACTATTTTGATAGTCATGGAGCTTACTTAGGTCCATTCATTTATTTGTTGTTAGAGAATAGAGGAGTTTAGATATTTAGCATTGTTAGTTTCAAAGTTTGTATTTATGAATGCTAGCATCTAACCCTTGTTTAATTCTTATCATGATGGTGTTTATGCTTTGTTTTAGCTAAATTGTAGAATTATTTTAGGTGGTAGTTCTTGGTTTATTTGATTTAGCATTAAGCAAAGTATACATGCACACACTAAGATTTTATGAGGAAGCCTCGGGACAGAAAGTTAACTTTGACAAAAGCTCAGTCTATTTTTTCAATACTCCTATTGAAAGGCAAAGAAAGATTGCTCTCATTCTTGGTTGTACAATTAACTCCCTTCCAGCTACTTATTTAGGGCTCCCTATGAGTACTAGTAAGGTTTCTAATGAGGTTTGGAATGATCTTCTTAAGAGATTTCAAAAAAACTTGTTGGTTGGAAAGGTGCTTTACTTTCAAGTGTTGGCAAGTGTTTATTGATAAAAAGCACTCTTCAGAACTTACCTATTTATATCATGTCAATGTTTAGCATTCCAACAGAAGTGATGAATAACATTGAA
The DNA here is from genome assembly GCA_018340775.1 of Taxus wallichiana var. yunnanensis. Classification (NCBI taxonomy): domain Eukaryota; kingdom Viridiplantae; phylum Streptophyta; class Pinopsida; order Cupressales; family Taxaceae; genus Taxus; species Taxus wallichiana. The sequence continues at coordinate 853,480,372 of CM031242.1, read as the reverse complement.
AAAATTCAAAAACACTTTTTATGGCATGGTGCGAAGGCGGAGTTTAGGTACCATTTAGTTTCTTGGGAGCAGGTATGTCAACCAAAGAGGAGACTTATAAAAGAGTAGAAGCCATGGAGTGAGTTGATAAAAATCAAATACCTTTCCAATCAAAACATGAATTCCTTTATTTTTGATCAATTACTTCGAATGGTTCAATTTTCTGGAACAATCTTCTCCACATCAGGCATATTCTCTCTCAGGGATGCAGCTGGAAGCTAGGGGATGGGCAAGACATTGATTTCTGGACTGACAAATGGTCGGACATTAACTGGATTTCCTCTTATGGTCACATTAAAGACAACTTAATTAGAAATTATGGGCACAAAGTCTAGGACTATATTGAGGTGGTTGACAATAAAAGGAAATGGAAATAGATCAAAGTAGATGAGGATAATATGTAGTCCGTTGCTTCATCCATGCAGAGTCATCTCTCCCTAATTCATATCAGTCCTCAAAATCATAAGGATGAACTTATTTGGAAAGATTCCTTTGATGGAGAGTACTCGGTTAAATCTGGCTACAACTCTTTCTTTGCCTCTATTGAAAGTGATATTGAGTGGCATAAGTTGTGGATTCTCGAGCTAACCCCTAGAGTAAACTTTTTCTGGTGGCTTATCATTAAAGGCAAGATCCTAACTAATGACAATCTCATTAGGAAAGGATTCATCATGCCTAACAGATGTTGCATGTGTCAGGAGGAAGCAGAAGACATCAAACACCTCTTTCTTCATTGTAAGTATACTTCCAAAATTTGGCATCTCATTTTTGAAAACTTCAATCAGGAATGGATCTTTCCCCATACTTGTCTTCAGGCCTGGGAATAATGGAACTCTCCTTACAAACACTGTGTGGTGAGGAGATTATGGCAACTAGTTCTCCCTCACACCATGTGGCGAGTCTGGAAAGCTAGAAATGATGTCATTTTCAGGAATACCAGAAAGATATGCAAAAAAGTTTACAAAGAAATTATCATTGCTGTGAAAGACAACATTGAAAGATTTAAACCCCCCAAAATAGACTTTACCTTATGGAAGAAGAGCACATTCTGGCTGCTTGGAACATTGGCACTGTTTTGAACAAGAATAACAGTAGTATCGATAGATCCACTGTCCGATGGATTCAACCTCCTAGTGCATGGCACAAGTTGAATTTTGATGGGGCCTCAAAAGGCAATCCTGGGGATTCAGGAGGAGGGGGAGTCATTAGAGATCACGAAGATGTTTTGTTCTTTGCTTTTTCTTGCAAAATGGGTAGGCAAACTAATCACTACTCTGAAGCTCTAGCAGCGCTTTGGGGAATAAGGTTAGCCAAAGATTGTAATATTTCCAATATTATAATTGAGGGTGATTCGCTGAACATTATCAATCTGTTAAACCAAAAACAACCTCCCAGTTGGTCAATCAAGGACTTTATAGCTGAAGCTATTGATATTTGCAAGAGTTTTGATAATTTTGAAATCAAACATACCTACGAGAAGGCAATAGTGTGGCAGATGGTCTGGCAAATATTGGGGTAAATAATACATTGCAAACTTGGCTAAGGGGTGACACTCTTCCTACTAAAGTAAATGATGACATCATCAAAGATTTGCATGACTTGGAGTGTAATCACTAATAGATGTAGGGTTGATGCTAAGGAGCGGTTTATTAATTGCAAAGTGATGACATCATCAAAGATTTGCATGACTTGGAGCGTAATCATTAATAGATGTAGGGCAGATGCTAAGGAGTGGTTAATTAATTGCAAAGTGAGGATTAATGATTACAATTCTCCACACGTTTGGGAGGGCTTCAAAAGCAGAGCCAAGGATGATTCGTATAGTTTTCAAATTTTTACCATTGCGAGAAGATGAAATATCAAAGGAAAAATGGGGGACCGCCTTGCAAGACTAAGCCCACCCATAATCCAGCATGGAAAAACGATACAATTCTCTGGAACTATTTGCAAAAAGGGGGTCTTACGAATTTTATTGAAAAAATCCAAGGTTTTGATCAGGATCTTTCAATTAAATTCGCTCATGGATGGAGGAATCGCGCGGTTGAGTATAGTAATATCAAGGTTGAGATTTCTGAGGAGCTAATTGCCCAGGTCACCGGGCTCAGTCTAGATGGAACCAAATTCTTCAACAAGCACGTGGACAAAGAGGTGGAGGCTAAGAAGTTTCTCAATGAGGGGGAGAATCTAGAGTTTGTGACGACTGACATCAAAATTGCATCATTGCGAGCCCTTCGCTGAGATTGCAAGGATGGTGGTAAGGTACATTACTCTGGAGGGGAGATTTGTCACTATCCCCCAGAAGCACTTAATTTTCCTTAATCACTTTCGTAGAAACCTTACCATAAACTTTCCTCATTATTTGCTAAATTCATTGGAGAAATCATCTTTGGAGGTGCGAAACCACACAGAATTTGTTCCCCTTCATCAAGGGTTAATCCTTCTCATTCACCACCACTGCTCAGCCTGCCCCCACCCCCAATCTACTCCTCCCCCTGCCTCCATCCCTCCCCTTCCCGATAGGAAACTTGACATTGCTACCACTAGCAGGAAAAGGAAAGAGATGAAAACTAAGGTCCCTCTGCCAGCTTCTCAGAGGGTTTTAAGAAGTCATAAAGACCTGGAGCTTGCAGCGAATTTACTGCACATTAGTAATCCGGTGGAGGAACCTAAAGATGTGGACTTGTTGGTCAGGGTAGAAAAGATGGAAAAGGAGATTCAAGACCTAAAGAGTGCTATTAGGGATATGGATAAAACAAAGGGCAAACGGAAGCTACAAAACGATGAAGAAGATGATATCACTGCTGAAGTTTTCAAGAAGCTTCTCTCTGGATGCCAGGCTTGGCAATGCAAAAGGGCGTAATGATTGTATCCTCTCAACTCTTAAAAGCATCTATAATTTTATCGAGCAACATGTGTGTAGTATTTGCAGTCTCAGCGGTATTACCGAGGATATTTGGGGTTCCAAGGAGAACAGAGATCTTGTAATTGCCCAGGCGGATTTGAAAGATCCATCCCAGGCCACAGCCATTGCGTTCTTCATCTCGCTCCAAATGATTAAGGCCAAGATTGACCGGGTTGTCAAGTGATGCGGAGCTCTGTTGTTGTTTACTGGTGGTGAAGTTGTTGTTGTCTGGCATTTTTGGTGTTGTTTTTGGCTGGGAAGACCAGTGGTGGTTCCCTCTTGTTCGTGTTTTGTCTCTTTTGCTTTTATTCGGATCATTGTCTGTCTTGATCCTGTTTTGTTTCCTATATTGTATTATCTGGCTGTTGAGCCTCCTAGTTTATGATGTTTGGCATATCTAGGATCGGTTTTTCCTCTTTTGATATCTGGCTTTTGAGCCTTTTTGTACACAGGGTATAGTCCCTTCAAAACTATTTACCCATAATAATAAATAAAAAAACGGTCTAAGCCCAATGGAGGGAAATTCAAAAACCAACACATCACACATCAAACAAGCATCACACCCCAAGCACCAATGATACTCCATATGATTCCACGTCCAAGGATGAAATTTTCTGAAGGAGCTTATATATATATGGTCACGACCACAACAAACAAAATCATCGCTGTGGCTTTTAAAGCCTACTTTAATCCTATGCATTCGGATTTATCTAGAATGCCCACACGGTGGTCAAAGGTGATCACTAATTAACCATTACGTCCACCAAATCACACCAAGCCGTGTGGTCTATTGACCAATTAAAAAGAGGAATGTGGCCACAGCCACACAAAGAATTATACAAGCAGCCCAATGACCGACCAACAAGACACATGGACCAAATTACGAGGTGTATTGGACGGAATGGGGGAAATATTAATACTTAAACCAATTTACATTTGATGTCATGACTTATAGTATTAGGTTTATAAGCGGTGGGCGCTAGGCAATTACTATAAAAAAAATTCGTAGAGCCTAAGCCCTATCTCCACGGGAAATCAAGGGACTATTAAAAATAATCATTAGGTTTAGTCTAGAAAATTAAATTTAAATGTGGCCGCATGGAGTTTTTAAGTTTAGAGTATTATAATCTAAAATATAGTTTATAGATGTGGCAGCAAGCAACTATAATTGTTAAAACAAATGCCATGTCTTTTAAATAGACAACCGTATAAACTAGGGGGTTGATAGGACATAGGTTTATGTTTTATTTTAACCTATAGTTCTATAGGTTATAAATTATAAATTTAAATTGTAGTGTTTAATTAGTTTTATATAGAACTAGAGTAGAATATAGTTTATAGGTTTCAATTTAAACATTGGTCTTAATATCTTATACTATAGTTTTAAAATTTAAATGCAACCCTTATTAATAAAGGGGACATTAGGACATAGAAAATTTGTTTTATGAATAACAAAGATGAAAATACAAATTAAAATTTTGCGTGGTTATACCAATATATCAAGGGGACAAGGGTAAATCTTGAATGCGTAAGAAAAATTGATTTCTTATATTTATGGAACTTTGTTTCCTTGTGTTCTTTGGTATTAACCCGGGTTTTAATCTTCTTGAATTAAATTTCACTTGCATGCTTTACAAACTATAGAAACATAATAAAATATTTCAAGCAAAATTTAACCCTTACATTTTATTTGACTTGAGAATGCTTCCACAAATCACCACACATGAAAAACTTGGGATGCTTTGAAAATATTGTAGCTGCATGTAATTATTAGAGGGAAGGAGGAAGGGGAGTATTTAATATGAATTTTGAAGTTACTCAAGTAACCAAACAACCTAACCAACACACCAAATTTGTTAATAATTTAACCAAGTTCTCGTACCATGTCCAGACGAGGATAAATTAACCAATTAAATTATTGCAATAAATATTATTGTGAACATTAGAATATAGAGAGTCAAAGAGCAACAGGTGATAAAATAGGTCTAAGATTCAAACGAGAACATATGGAGAAGAGAGATTATGAAAAGGATGGGCCAAGAATACAAAAAGGCATGAAGATGACCAAGGAGACAAACACAAGAAGGCCTAAGTCAGTTAGACAACCAAATGCATCCAGGTATGAAAGGAATTTCAATGGCTACTATTTTTCTGGTATTAATTTTGGACATAGAGCTAAGGAATGTGGAAAGCATGTCATGGATGAACATCCATGGAGAGATTGCAGAGATGAGTAATCAAGGAATATCACCTGTTTCAACTGTCAAGAAAAGGGACACACTACCAAATATTTCTTAGATGAACCATCTAGTCAATTTTCCAGAGAAGAATATTGAACAAGCATGAACAAGATAGTATACTACAATTGTAATATGGTTCGGCACTTTGATAAGAAGTGTAATTCTCATATACTTGCCAATTTTCAAGGGGATACCATTTTATGTCAATCTAGAAGCAAGAAAAATGTTATTTATTTCAGCTATCATGAACAAGGACATTTTACAAGACATTGTCATCTAAATGAACAATCTAGGTACAATGGCAAAATTCATACTTTCAAAGGACAAGGTAAAAAGGTTTTCAAAGTGAAAATAAAGTCAAAGAATGAGTCCAAGATGGGAATGTCTAAGATAGTATCTAGAAAGGAGGAGGCAAAATACACATACATTGTTAAGGAATTCAATTTGAGATTTGAGAAAGCAAAGAACGCCAACAAAATAGTGTGGACAAATGATGAAGAGACAAGACAATAAATTACAATAATAGGAGAGGAAATCTCAACCAAGGCATCAAAAGATGATGATAGCATTAAATATGATGATATTTAAGAAGAATTATTACCCCGAGCTATGATACAACAAATATATGAGATTCATTATTTATGTTTGTTAGGAATCCAATCAAAAGAATAAGACTTAGGAGATTATTACACCAATAAGTGTATCCAAGAAGATTTAAAAGGTCTCAAGGGAAAGAATAGAAAGGATAGAGTTATCATGTTTATTTGACGATTATCTATTGTTCTAAGGTTATCTAACAAGGTGGTCTACCTTCTCTAGTCTTCTAGAAGGAATTTTTTAGTTAGAAGAACCGTGGAGGTGAGTGTTCTTATCTTACAAACAGTATGACACCTTAATCACTTTCTTAGAGTTTGTGAGCATGAATGAGTGTGTAAAACATATGATAGTCTTGATTGATCATCCAAGAAAAGGACATAGTATTTAGTTCATGTTTGTGTATAATGTGTTAGGCCTACTATTAACTAGCTGATCAAACTCTAATAAAATGAGTAATGAGGGTTTCATGATCTAAATGAAACCTTGAGAAACAAGAGACTTGTATAATGACAATAAGATGTTATGAGTTTGTAATATCGATTAAAAGCGATAAAACGAAGTTGATACCCCTTAAGAATCAGTAAGCAATATTGTAGTATGCCTACAAGGTACAATCCATCATGGAAATGAAGTAAATTCCTTGATAAAAAAATTGAACAAGGTTGATGTTGGGAAAAAAGGTAATCATGACGATCAATCCATCAAATCCCATTGAGTCATAAAATGAATGAAGCATAACCAAGTTGTAAATTCATACAAGGTCTTATTGATTCATTAAGTGTGAGAAAGAGGTGTCAAGATTTATTGAGTTAGGTCATCAAGGAATGTCTATTTGGGTGAATTTTAGTATTCAAGGTCAAACATTTGAACTAAGTTTAAATTTCAACTTCCCAAGCCTCTACAAGTAAATTTTTTTCGAGAAATCACAAGGAAGGTGAAGTCTTGTATAGTTTATGAGAGGAACTTAAAAGAATCACAATTCATAACCAAGGTAGGGTGATCATCAAGGGATTAGAGTATCAAATACCGGAAGCACAATATTTTAAATTACTTATACATAGTTTGAAGGTTACTAAAGTGTGTGAATGGTCTTAAGTTTCTTGTAGAGATCAAATGATGCATGAAATGAATCTTAAACATGATAAATGTCAATATTTAATAAGCCTAGTCAAACAATGATCAAGTGAAGGTCATCAATAACTTAATATCTCGGACCATGGATATCTTGTTTCGGGGATAAAAGTAAGAAATTTGGGTAGTCAAGGTAAGTTGGACAATTTCAAATATATATTTGAATCAAGGATGAGTTGGTACTCAAGAATAATAGCTAGGTAGACTTAGGAATTTGTATCATCTATATAGAATTTTTCCTTTGTGTGACTCTAATGATTATTGCAAAAACCCCGATTTGAAGCAAGGTTCTAAGAAGTTATAACTCAAGTATTGAAATTAAAAATGTGTTTTAAGGATGAAGACCATATAAGCTCAATAAGGGAATTCTTAGACATTGGAAGTTTGTGACGAGTGGAGGAAAGTTCCACTAAATAATATTAAAGGTTAAGTAATCTGTTTTTACATATAAAAAGATACCCTAAGCCCCGCTTTTACAAACCAAAGGAGTACAGTCACCTAACATGAAGATTTACAAAATATTCAAGTCTTATTGTTAAATCCAACATCAAGAAGAGGTCATTACATGTATTTGAGTAAAGTCTTAAGTTTTGAAATTGCTTATTATTCATCTTAATCCAAAAATACTCTTACCAGGTTATCAAGAACTCTACCTAGGATATTGTTCGAACTTGAAGATTTGATTATTTCCAAGATGATTTAAGATGTTAAACTAGGAAGATAACATATTAATGGAGTTTTAAAGGATATTTTGAAAATGTTATTTCTTGGAAGGGCCTCAACTTCAAGTAATGTGTGACATTTTGTAACAGGCCTGTAGGAGATAGATCGAGACCTAATTGGAGGTCTAGAATAGAGGGTCGACCAATATTATTATTATTATTGATAAATGGTTTTGAAGGGGACCAAACCTATGATAGAAAAGGGATCAAAATCTAAGAAACAAAAAAGTAAGCACAATATTTTTTGATAAGTGGGGGCCACACCCCAACAACAAAATCCTAATATAGCTAGATATAACAATAAAGATCAAGGTAGAGGTAGAATACCAACAAGAAGCTCAATAACAACCAAAAAATAACATAACATCTATGAAACTATAAAATAATAATGAGACAAAAAGAACACAGAGGACACAAGACAACTATTTGAGGAACTTATTGAAAACCTTCGAGCATCCACAAGGCCTTTAAGAGGTTTAGGGTTGGTTGATGGGTAGGGTAGTAGTTGTTAAATGATAATGCCTTCTTCTTGATTTTACCTTCCTTCCAAATGTCCTTAGATATCTTTGTTGACGTCACATATTTGTTTTACCGAACATGAATGAAATCAAGCAATGCTTTGTGCATGGAGAGCTGATTGATATACTTATAAAAAAAATTGCATTCTTTCCTCCTTGGCATGTTGCTACTTAGTAAGAATGTCAATTTCCTCCTCAAGTGTAGAAAGAGTAAATCAACATTATCTTCAATGCCCTTGATTGTATCTGTTTGTTGCTTCAATTGGGATCTCAAGTCAATCCTTGCTTCGGGGTCAAGGGAAGATTGGCTAATATTAAGGAGACTTTTAGCCACAACTAGGGATTTTACCTTCAAGATAATACACAACACCATTTTTGTAGGAAGGGGGTCGGAGGAGGTATTATGAAAAACTAGGATTATTAGTTTTGACTCCGGACTAATTTGGAGGAAATAATAAGCGAGGAGGGTTGTTAGCCAAAAATCATGAAAGTATTGATGCATGAGGAAAATAACCCCCTGGTGAAGGAGGATGCCGTGTAGGTGAGTCTCGAACATCTAAAATGGGATTATCTAAGGAATGGAGGATATTTATTTAGGAAGGTTGACCTTTAGAGTGTGCACGAAATGGTTTAGTAGGACGAAATTGTAAAATGAAAGAGTTGAAAAGTGGCCCTCCAAGGTAATATACCAGACTACCATCTTAGCATCATCTCCATATAGATGGGGATAGAAGAACAGAGGATACTAGTTTTCCCAATCTTTAGGTTTTCATCCCCTTCCAAAAATGTTTTCTCTTGACATCCTTATCAAATTTGTTTCGTAGAATTTAATACCATCCATCCTAAGCCCGATAATGAAACAAATAAAGCTTTTGGTAACGATAAACTCCTTAACTTTAAATTTAACTACCCCATCCTTCCATTTGTAGAAAAAGGTGAGGGAAATGTGTTTGTCGTGCCATTTAATCCTCTCGCATGAAGTTTGTGAATCCATCCACATTAAGGGCCTTCCATAATGATTTGTTTTGATTCCATGAAGGGTTGCATATTGGCTAAACTCGGTAAGTGGTCTGCCCATTTTGAAGAAAATTATCACACACAGAGCTTCTATAAACTTGACATGTACTAAAAATGAGATTTCCAACAGCTCTAAAGTCGAAGCATGAATGAAAAGAATAAAGATAGAGGAATCATAGAGCTTCGAATATTGAACACAGATAAAACCAAAGCTTCCAAACAACTTAATTTTTGAAGCATATATACAAAGGAAAAGAAAAATGAACCGTTTGAGAGAGATAAATCTCAAATGTGTGAAGTACTGAGACTATCTTTGGTCCACACATTACTAATCCACCGACATATTTTATTGCAATGGCGAGGTGGCCTTAGATTCCTTAGTAATGATAGCCTTTTTTGTGTGAGATATTTCCCTATAAAATTTCCAATTTTAAAATCATTAATGATGAGACCATCACTAGCTAGTGCATCAGAAACACTATTCCCTTCCCGATATGTATGGCATATATTAACACTACTTAAATCTTTACATATGTTCTTAGCCTCATTGATAAAATATTTTATGGTCCCTAGTAGTTTGAGATCCCTAGTAGTTTTTATTCCCGAGAGAGTAGTAAGGGCCTCAACATAATGATTTGATTGGGTTCCCATGGGACCAACATAGGAAACAAGGGGATGTCCAAGATGGTTTCTGATTAATCCACCACCACCCATTGTTCCAGGGTTTCCCTTAGAGGCACCATCAAAATTCAACTTGTGCCAACCTTCAGGTGGAGGAATCCATTGAATAAGAGACTTGTCAATGTTGGGGTTTTAACTTGGATCTTCTCAATATCAATATTCCAAGAAATTAAGAATCTCTCCTCTTCTTTGGGATATTTTTTTTGGGGGTCTTAAATTTCATAATATTCTCCTTGGATTCAGTAGTATTCTCATTCAAAATCCTTTTGTTGGATTTCATGATATTTCTAAAAATGATGGAGTTGTGAGCCTTCTAGATTCTCTAGATGGTGTGGGGGAAGATGAGCCTCCAAAGCTTCCTAATAATGTTATGTTTGAAAGGAGGATTCTATTGTTCCCAGGCTTACACAATATCATCCGGAAGTGACCAATCAATGCCAAATCTGTTAAAAAAGAGTTTCCACTGAGAAACAACATCGGAAAATGCAAGAAAAGGAGGTGAATAGTTTCACACTCGTTATTGCAGTGACAACACCTATTAGGCATAGTAGAACCTCTCTTAATGAGGTTGTCAATGGTTATAATGCTCTTGTTCAAAACCAACAAGAGGAAATGGTTGATTTTGGGAGTAAGTTCTTTATACCATATTTTATTCCAGTTAAAACCAAAAGGAGTTTCATCTACATAAAATTGGTACCCTTTTCTCACCAAGTATTCTCCATCAAAGGAATGGATCCAGATGAACTCATATTTAGATTGAATCCAACTTATTGGGATGTGGTTAAGAATTCTTTTTATGCCCTCTATAAGATCTCTATGAAAAGAAAGATCAATATTTAGAGTCTTCCATTGAATCCTTCCATTAACACAACATATATAGTCACGACCTTCCACAAACTACTATAGTAATGTTGTTTGTAAGTTGTTTCTAGGAGTTACTATTCTTAAGGCTTTGGAAAGCAACCCAGATATCTTCATAGAAGATTATTTCTTCCCCATTTCCCAGATTCCATTTACAACATGTTCCTATGAACCTTCTATTCTTTACCGAATTATACCAAAAGATGGATCCATAAGGGAGAGTTTTAAACTTCAAAAAATTTTGAGCTTTACCTTGATCAAGATATTTGGCTCTAATAAGGTCAGTCCAGGGGTGATCTTCTTTGAGGAGCCTCCAACTCATTTTGGAGATGAGGGTAGTGTTCATTGTCCTAATTTTTTTAATCCCTAAGCCACCCACTCTTTTGTTAGTGAAAGCCTTGTCCCAAGCCACTAAATGGAACCTATTTTTCTCCTTAGTACCAATCCACAAATAGTTCTTATTGATTGTCTCTATCCTTTCAATAATAATAATATGAATGTATAATAGAGATATGATATAGATGGGGATGTTTTGTAACATGCTCTTGATTAGAAGACATTTTCTGCATTGGAGAGAATAGATCCCTTCCATCTAGCCAGTTTCTTTTGGAACCTATCAAGAAGATAATTCCAAAAATTCATAGAAACTTTGTTAGTACCCAAGGGAAGACCAAGATAGGTAGTGGGAGAGAGTTTATCTCACAACCCAAGATGTGTGCAATTTTTATTTTATGTTGGAGGATATTGATGAATAGAGGGATATTTTATAAAATTTTATCTCGCTAACTTGAAACCTCTTCATAATTTTTAAGAATGATCTTCATCACTTTGGCTTTAAGAAGAGAAGCTAGAAGAAGAAGAATATAATTAGTAAATTGTTGATGAGAGACAGTGATTTCAGAGAAATGGGTTTGTAACCATTGAGATATCTGTTATCTCTGAATCACAACACCCTATGGTATGCACAAGCATATGTGCTTAATCTCACAGTGTGATTTGATAACATGGGTTATATATCCAAATTATGGGACTTATTACTTGAGATAGACCTCCAAAGAATGTCGGTTCTTGCTACTAAACTACTTGCCACAATCTACTCTAATGCAGGAAAAATTATCTAATCCTAATCTAACTTTCCAAGGGTCCAGGAGGGAGAGTGCATGAAAACAAATCCTACACTAAAGTGGTGATACACTAGAAAAGGAGGGTGTGAGGATAGCTTTCCAATGTGTGAAAAATAGAGGCAAAGTGCATACTAGAAGGGGTGATAACAGTTCTCCATAGTCTAGAAAATGCATTCACAACAACATCTCATACACACACAATGATAATGAATCCCTACAAGAGGATAAATAGACACAATATATTTACATGAGATTGAAAGGGCAAGAAGAATGCAACAAACACAGCAGGGGAAGAGATATCCACAAAATTGTATCTATTACTTTCATGATATGCACAGTTCAATATGTTATAGAATAAAGTGCGGATCACCATGCAAGGAGTCTACTACAAGGGCCTTCAGCACATTGGCTTCACAAAACAATTTTGACAGAGTTTTACTGCTCAAAACTATCTCCCTTTACTATGAGCCCAACACTCTAGTTTTGAGAAATCTAAGAAGAAAGAGAGAAGGGGAAAAATGGAAATCCCAAAATTTGTCTTCTCACCACTTGCAAGAGGTAGTAAATGAAGTGAAATGATGTTTTGTTTCTTGCAAAAGGATCACCATGCTGTCCCATTGACTTATAAAGCAGTGAGAAATGTCAATCCATGCTTCATTTAATGCACCCCAACTAGCAAAATAACATTGTTATGAAGCTGGGTGTGTTTTCTGTAAAATCACAATCCATTCCTTGTAAAATCATGAATTTCTTGATTTTTTTGTGTTGTTCTTGGAGACGTGATTCCAACAAAGTATCAATTTTTGTGATTTCATTGAGAAATGCAAAAGATATGGCATTCTAAGTGGAGGAAGCTATTTTGGGTTTGCCAAGGATTTCTCTCTCTATCTTTCTCTCTCAATATTTCATTTTCTTGTTGGTTCTCCCTATTTTTCTATTTATCTATTTTTCTATCTCTATATATCTTACTCTCTTTCTCTCTCTTACTATCACTCTATTCCATTCTCTGTTTGGATCTCTTTCTATTTATAATGAAAGATTTTATAAATTGAGAAGATGTTAAGGTAAAATAATAGAGGGTATAAAAGGTTGTTGGAATAATTCTCATTGATATCAAAGTATGTTGCAGGATTTTACTAATAGAGCATAATGTTAAAAGAATATGGTTTGGTGCTTTAACCAGGTATGATCTGAATTCTTACATGGGTGACAAAGGAAGATGATATGTTCTTGGGGAGTTATAGAATGTAATTTAAGGTGATATGTGAACCTCTATGGCATGGAAAAGTTGGTCAAAATGTACTAAAAGTATGCTTCAGGTACCTAAACCTAAATGAGCTAACAACTTATATATGGAAAATATAAGCTAACCTTTGACCATAATAAACTAAGATAGATGAAAAAGGAGTTCAAAATGATGTATTTGTAATGATAGTGATTGTTAGAATTTGAATATGCATAAGTCTAGGGAGAGATACAATGTTAAAATGTTGTTATAAGGTCAAAAACAAAGCCAAATAAAGAAAGACAAGTGTGGTTCATGCTTTAAACCAAGAAGTGGTCCTAATAAAAGATGGTGATTAATGTGTGCTTAGGCATGTACTTTATCATTAATTCTAAAATGGGGACAAGAACTAGAATTTTTCATCAATGAAAAAGGGTGATAATATTGGCATGTGAGTATTAAGTTGTCATCTATGCAAAAGGATCATTAATGAAAAAGTGGGATGAAGTAGAACAAGAAGAAGTGTGGAGTGAGTTTGATAATTTATGTACATAATAATAAAAAAGGAAGGTTCATAGACTATGATGTGAGACAAACATAATTACGCCTAATTCGGATATCTAGTACAAGCTCAACATGGAGTATGGATCTAAAAAAGCCATTGAAAAACATAGAAATCATAGAATAAGTATGGTGATGGTGTAAAAATCATGTGGAAGCTGCCACATGACAAAATTTATTTGTTACAGGAAGGTTTTAGGTCGTGGAGGACGTTTTGATCGTTCTAAAAAGTCCAATTTTGTGAAAATCAGAGCTCTGGATCAAAATTTATGCCCTTTTGAAGTTTGGGAGTGAGGCGTAAGGTGTAGAAGGGAAATAGAGAGAGGGTACATGTGTAGGTGTACACACGAGAGGGAGGCATACTTGTAGAGGTGCACATGCATTAAACTAAAGGAGGCGCATGGTGAAAGAAAAAGAAAGAGGACGTGCGAGGAGGCGCGAGGGGAACCATAAGAAAAGAAGAATGCAAAGGGAGAAGCAAAAAGGTGCATAAGGGCATGTGGAAGGATTAAGATAGGAAGCAAGGCGCGAAGCAAGATGCAAACATGTGAGAGGAAAGCGAGAGAGGAAGGTGTGCGCGCATCAAGAAATAAGGCATACTCGCAGAAGGCATGTATGGAAGTAGGGCGCGAGCATATAACTATGGAAGGGTATGCGGCTACTGAACACAAAAGAGTACGCATGATAGGAAGAGTAGGGACTTAGCTAATTTTGAATGAAATACCGCAAAGCGGCGTGCAAGAAGGGTGCGCGTGACCTGAAATGTGAAACATTAGAGTGAAAATGAAAGTAAAAGTTATATAAATAACTAGGAGATTTATTTGGACAACAATATCCAAATGAAATAACTCTAGTTATTGTACGACCGAGACTAGATTCCATTATGATGAAAACAAGGGGAGAAATAGGATCTCTCTGCTTTATACCTCTATTATTGGAGAAGAAACCCACCAGAGTGCCATTAAATATGACCTAGAATATGGGGATGGAAATGTAAGATCTAATAAAATGTCTAAAGTGAGAATTCAACCCAAATTTATCAAACACTTTGTCAAGGAAAATCCAAGAGACTCTATCAAAGGATTTATTCATGTCCAACTTAATGACCATACCATCTTTTTTACTTTTTTCCATCGAATGGATGGTTTTATGAACCATCGCAACACCTTTCTAGATGATAATTCCCTTGAAGAAACCCGCCTACGATTTGAAATAATAATAGAAAGGAGTGGCTGAATTCGATACTCAAATTTTAATTAAAGATCTTGTATAAAAAAATTGCAAGGCTTATGGGCATAACATTTTTGAACTTCGTGGCCCCTAGTTTCTTAGGAATCAAAAAAATGAAGGTGTTATTGATTTCTTTGATAAGTTTTGCTGTTTAAAAATTTCATTGGATGCTTTTAAAAGTATGAAAAAATATCCCAAAATATTTGATAAAAATTAGCTGAAAACCCATAAGTTCATGAGGATTTATCCGCTTCAAGATAAATGAATTCCTTTTACAATTCTTCCAAGGTGGCAGAATTGTTGAGTATGTTGAAGTATTCTTGATCCACTATATTATTAGGAATATAATCAATCATTGCATCAACTGCCTCTATAGAAAAAGAAGTTCTTTCATGTAGGATATTTTTGTAAAACCGAGAGCTTCATCCTTAATGATGATCGATCTCAAGTAACTCTGTTGTCATCTAATGATACTTACCAAATCCCATTGCATGCTCTATGCTTGAGGGTTTTCATAGGAAAATACTTAGTGTTTCTATCACCTTCCTTTAGCCATAAAGCCCTATATAAGTTTTATGTCCATAAAGACTCTTTTCTAGGACAAAGATTATGAAATTTAGACAAGATAGATTTTTGAAGGAGATAATTTTCATGTCTCATGCTAATAGCTGAAACACTTTTTCAGCACATAAAGCTCTTGCCTGAGGTCTATTCTAGATGAAAACATTTCTAAATATTTTTCTATTCAAGATCTTTACTTTATTTTTGACATTTTGAACATCTCGAGAAAATTGAATTGCATTTTTCCTTCCACTACTAAGCCCCACCATTCCTTGATTTAGTCCTTAATGTTTCGGTGCTCAAACCACATTTTTTAAAACTTAAAAGAGGAATGAGAAGGATTATTAGTGTTGAGCATACTAAACACAATAGGGCTATGATCTGAACTTATTCTAGGTAGATAAGAAAGCATGAATCCTTGAGACAAGATCTAGTCAGTATAAATTATGACACATTCAAGCCGCACTTGAATGTGCTTATCCCCAACCTCTTATTATCCAAAGTATAAGGATTTCCATGGAGCTCCAAGTCAAAGAGGTTAGAATGATAAATCAACTCATCCAAATCATCAATCCTAATAGTATGTTTAGAAGAACCCCTATTTTTTCAGGTGGAAGAAAGAGGAGTGTTGAAATACTCCATGACCATTCAATGCCAGTGGTCACAGTTAGCCTGGTTTTTTTAGATCTTTTGAAAGTTTCCTTCTACCATGGAGAGTATTAAGAGAATATATAAAATAAAGGATCCAAAAAATTAAGCTATCAAGAGTTTGAAATGCAACAAAAAGGTGATAAGATGAGGAGAAGACCACTTTACTAGAAATTAAGGCAGGGTCACAAAGGACAACAATGCCTCTAGATACCCCTCTAGAATCGACAATCATTTTTTTTTCCAAGTATTTCTTCTCCAAGTATTAATTTTTTTGGAGTTCATCTTGGTTTTTTGGATAGCCCTAATGGTGAGTGTGCAAGTCTCTTCATTCCTTAAGAGTGCATTGTTTTCCACTCCCATTAATGCCTCTAATGTTCCAAGAGACAAATTTCATTAAAAAAATTGGGGGAGGTGTTTTCTAGATGGTCCAAAGTGGATTGGGTTCCATGTGCAAGAGCTTGATCTTTTTCCTTTTTCCTCGATCATTGTTGTTGGGTCTTCCTTTGTGCTATTAGCCCTTATATTACCTTGTCTCTTTGAAAATCCAAAGTGACTTCTGGAATAGGAAGCAACCCGATTCTTAGGTGAATTTTGTTTCAAACAATAATGCATATGGGATATTGTCAAAGCCTTTATATTTCCAAGTTTTAGCTTTGATCGAGTAAACGCAGTGATTGAGTATTGGTGCTATCACCAACATGCTACTTTTCATGGGGGTAAATTCTCCTTCGTCTATTTGTTTCTCCTCTATGATTGGAGTCTTTAGTATGCCTCCATTGTTTATGTTCAACGAAGGCATGGGAGAAGCATCAGCCTTATGATTTATATATTAATGTAGGGTTTTTGTAAGGATAATTGACTCCCTACACCTCCATTTATCTCCAAGTGCAGAAAATCCTCCTTTATCTTATCGAGTTCTTATAGATCATTGTATGTGGATAGAAGAAGTATATAATTTTCAGACATTAGAGGTGGAAATAAGTCTTAAAATTATAATTTTGAAACTAAATCTTGCACACACAACAAGTATCCAAAAGGTTATTGGAAAATGTGCTTTTCTTATCCTATATCTCGTATAATGTTCTATCCTTGAACTCACCTTAGGCCTTAACTTGAAAATCTTATACGGGGAAAATTAGCAAGAAGGTAATAAATTTGATCCTATGCGAGTGATTTGAACCATTATAATGATTGAATTGAGTTAATATGGGGTCAAATAACATGATGAAATTATTATATAAACACAATAAGTTTTTTAGATCAAATTTTTATGGTTAAGGGGTTTGGTGAATTTGAGGAAATAACTAGTGTGAAGGTCCAAGTGACTAATTTGATTTTTGTAAAAATTATAACCATTTTGTATTTTTTAAAAGGAGATGATTATGTAGGTCAAAACTCAACCAAATAATAAAAAATATAAAACATAGAAGTGAAGCTCGATACAAACAAGACGCCAAGAAACCTTGAAATGGAGGTGATAGAATTTTTTTACATGAAATGACTTGATTGAAGCCAAAGAGGATTAATAGAAGAAGCTAAGAATATTATAGTCATGGAATGAAATTTTGAATGTGGAACTTGACAAGTTCAAGAAAATAAGATCAAAACAGTGAACTAGGTTATAGATAGAGTTTATAGATAAGAAGCCTAAATCATGAGATATAGTAAGAATGAGGATGCAACGTATTTTAAGCACTAGGAGGTATGAAAAAATTTAATTGATGTAAATGAAGGCGATCCTAAGGTTGAAAAATAGGGAAGAGTGAAAAACCTAACTTTTGCATTGAAACCCTAGCTAAGATTTATTAAACAAGTAAAAGTGAAAAATCGGTGCTAGGAATACTAAAGAAAGAGTTGAGAAATAAAAATTTGGAAAAATGAAAGATATCCAAAAATGGTATATGGAACACCTTTAATTTTGATTGTTTGATTGTACAATTCTCCCAGTTTCAAGATTTTTACAATAGGAGGGCTAATTGAGACCTAGTGTAAAATTGCTAAAAGAGTATAAATTTTTAAGCGAAAAGAGTTGAGCCTTGAAATTTGACAAGTAGGTAAATGAGAAAAAGGGTATCTAGAAATTTTACCAAGTAATATTTAAAAGTACGAATTTTAATATTATTTTCTAAAAATATGGTTTATATGGCTACAAGGCCATGAGAAGGTCTACAAGGAAAATGGTGGAAAAGGATAAAGGGAAACTAATTTGATTGTTTGGGTAGAATTTTGTAATATTTATGAGCATGTTAAAAGTTTTTACCCTTTGATTAAGTTTCTTCATGCATTTTAACATTTTGAGCAAGATATGAATACTTAAGCAAGGTTGTGAAACTAGAATGAGGATTCCTATACAAATTTGAAATTGTGACTTCTAATACTTTGGTATTATTATATGAGGAATATATGCATGTAAGAATAAGTAATATGAGTTTGTAGTGATGTGAGAAAGTATCTTGATAGGGTGAGTAAAGTTCATGATCAAGAAAGTCACTATATCACACAATGAAGACTATAAACACTGAAAAAGTGACTCGGGGAAGAGGTGAAAATGTTGGCTCATCTACATGACATAAGACCCAAGTATGATCTTGAATTCTTACTTTGGAATGCCAAAAAAGATGGTATGTTCTGGGGAGTTACAAAATGTAATTTTAGGATATATGTGAACTTCTATGGCTTGAAAACGTTGGTCAAAATGTACTAAAAGTATGCTTGTGCACCTAAGACCTAAATGAGCTCACAACTTATATATGGAAAATATAATCTAACCTTTGATCGTAATAAACTAAGATAGATGAAAAAGGAGTTCAAAATTATGTATTAGTAATGATAGTGATTTTTATAATTTGAATATGCATATGTCCAGAGAGAGATACAATGCTAAAATGTTGTTATAAGGCCAAAAACAAAGCCAAGGAAAGAAAGACAAGTGTGGTTCATGCATTAAACCAAGAAGAGAGGTCCTAATATGCTAAAATATGGTGAATGATGTGTGCTTAGGAATGTACTTTATCATTAATTCAAAAATGGGGATAAGAACTAGAAAGTTTTTCATCAATGAAAAAGGGTGATAATATAGGCATGTGATTATTAAGTTGTCATCGATGCAAAATGATCATTAATGAAAAATTAGGATGAAGTAGAACAAGAGGAAGTTTGGAGTGAGTTTTATAAGTTATGTACATGATAATAACAAGGAAGGTTCATGGACTATGACGTGATACAAAATTAATTCTGCCTTATTCAAATATCTAGTGCAAGCTCAACATGGAGTATGGGGCTAAGAAATCCATTGAAAAGCATAGAAATCATAAAACAGGTATGGTGATGGTGTATAAATCATGTGTAAGGTGACACAAGTCAATATTTATTGGTTAAAGGAAGGTTTGAGGCCCTTTGTAAGTTTGTTCTTGGGAACAAGCTAAATATGCATGTACAAACCATGATGGTGGATGAATTTAAATAAATTAAATATTCAATAAAGTGTTGGAAAATATGAATGATATTGTTTTAGTGATGTGAAAAAAATTTCAGGTCAAAATTCCAAGGGACAAGCAAGAAAATGAAGTTTTGGTGAAAACTAATTCTCAAAACAACCATTTGTAGCTTTAGGGTGAAGTTTGAGATGCTCATTGGAATTTTAAAAAAATTCATGATGTTCAAAGTGTTTCATAAATTTTGGGTAATGGAGTTAAGATCTATTTTCAAGTGGAATGGGTCTAAATGATGGTCTATAGTTTATGAACAAAGTTTAAGAAGCTAAGGAGGTTCCAAACCCTCATAAAACCCTCATTTCAAAGCGATGGAGAAGAATTGAAGAGTTAGGTCATTAAATATCTTGGGAAATATGAAATAATAAATATGGCATGTAAAATACTCCTTGTACTTAATTTTGGTGGTGGAATAATTCTCCACATTAATAAGTAAGGCAATCGTAATATGATTGTTTTGAAGAAATTTGATGTTACAATCATGTGATGAAGGTTTCATGGTAAAATATCTCATGTGAGTAAAATATTGGGATGTGGCCCAAGTTTTCATGAAGATTTTCACTTATGATCGTTGCAAAAAAATTGAGAAACAAATCAACCAAAATAACCTATCTCGTAAGGACAGAAAGCCAAAACTAGTCAATTTGGACTTTTCAAGGGATGATGATGAAAATACAAGTTGTTGAAGCAATTTGTGAGCATTGATAATTGATAAAGGTACAATAAAACATGTTTAGTCCCTTGACTTTATATGATGAATTTTTTTTGTTCACGAGTTCAAATGGTCAAATATTTCCTTTTAGGCTTGTCAATTTGGTCCGAGAAATAGAGGTGTAAATGATAGTTCTTTAAGTTTAAGTAGAGCAATCTAGTAATGTATTCAAATAATTAAGGTGTCATGAAAATGTGTTTTGAAGTGGTCTGAAACATTGTTATATTTGTCTCATAAATGCATGCATATTTATGTTAAAAACCTTCAATTGAATCTCGCTAGTAAGTTTATAATATGTACAAGATCAATATATTTTGAGATACATAATGAATGATGAACATGTTTTTACTTGAATTTATACCTCATTTTGTGACGACTAATTTTCGAGTGTCTCAGTAACTCCATCAAGACCTTGTCCAAATCAGTCTTGGATGAAAAAAATGAAAGTGTTTTATTTACTCCAAAATTTTAAAGGTGAATTATAGCTCCTCAAAATCATTAGATTAACAGTTATAATGTTTTAATGATCATACATTGTTGTTGGTGAAACAATCTCTTGATTGGTTTTTGAAAAAGATATGTCTATTAAAAATTACCTTTTAGGTTTGTTTAGTTGGTATGAGAAATAGAGGTGTATATGATATTTTATCCGATAATATGGAAATGTGAGTTATTTAAGTATATCACCTTGATGATGTATTCAAAGAATTAGCGTGTCATGAAAATGTGTTTTGAAGTGGTAGAATACATTGAAAAGAAGACCGGGTTTTGTGGTGTGAAACATTGTCATACTTGTCTCATAAATGCATGCATATTCATGTTGAAAACCTTCAACATATTCTCACCGGTAGTTTTAAAATATGTAAAATATCAATAAATTTTTAGAAATGGAATAAGTGATAAACATGGTTTTACATTAAGTTATACCTCATTTTGTGAGGACTAAGTTTCTAGGCATGTAACTCCATCAAGACCTTGTCCAAATTAGTCTTGGATGAAGAAAATCAAAGTGTTTGAGCTACTCAAAATATTTAAAAGGTGAATTAGATATCTCAAAAATCATTCTATAAACATTTATAAGTTTTTAATGATCACACGTTGTTGTTGGTGAAAGCAATCTCTTGACTACTTTTTGAAAAAGATATGTCTCAGTGCACACATATTTGAGCATATGAGCTCTAATAAAGTATTGGGGTAGAAATGGTGTGTTTTGGATCTCATTAAGGACTTATAAGAATTTGAGAGGTCACTTTGAATGTGAAAAAAAGTTTGAAACAATTATAATGAGTTATATTAATCTAAACTTGACAAAGATTCTAAAGTTGGAGAAAAAAGACAAAACTAAAAATCGAAGTTACAAAGTTAAATGTCATTTTGAAAATGGCATATTTTAAATTACACTAGAGGGTTGGTGAGTAGATTATATTTTTATCACTCATCTTAGGTGGAATATTCATCATGTAAATATTTTGGAGGGTTATACCTTGTAAATTACAATTTCTATATGCAATCATTGCATATATTGACATTTTTGATGATATCATCAAGAGACTTAAATTCAAATTGAATGGATAGGAAGTTGAAGGGGTTTAGAATGGGAAGTGAAATAGAATATTATTCTCATGTTTTTAGAGCATAAGTGATCATAAAAAAATTTAAGCACTATGTTTTGAACTAGAAAATTGACATGCAAAGCTAGGTGAATTAAGAGGATGATGAAGCCTTCATTATTGAAATTTTTGCAGAAAGATGTATGCCTCGAAGAGGAGGTTTTTGAATGTGTAATCCATGAGAGAGACATGAAAAAAATGTATGGTAAATAGGTAATTTTATTATATTCTTGCAGCATCATGAAGTGAAGGAAAGCAGAGGTGAATTAAGAGGTTAAAAGTGAAGAAAAAGATATGACTTAGGGATCACAATTGTTAGGTTAGAGAACCAAATGAGGGTGATAAAAATTTTGTTATAATTCTAAGTTGTTGCTTATAAAATAAGGATTTGTATATTCCTTGTAAGTTATAGCTTAAATAATTTCAATGATCGTTTGACTCCATTTGGGAGTTTGAGCTTCGATGCAAGTAAGAGCTTTGCTAAAGATCAAGTGAGTGCTTGGTCAAATTTTAGAGTTGTAGTTTCAAGTTGAGTGGATGCTCAACATATGAAATTTTTGTAATATTTAAAGGAATATTTTCCCAATATAGTGCATTCCTTTCAGTAGGATTATATCCCTTCAAGGGTTTCCCACATTAATTGTTTTCCTGTATGTGCTCTCTTATTGATTTCAGTGAATGGTGTTGTGGATTCTTCATAAAAACTAAAGTAGATTGAATTACGTTTCAATTTTTTAATTAGAACTAATTCACTCCTCTCTCAGTGCCTATAATTTTTTACATACATCTCTCTTACTCCCACTCTATCGCTCTCTCTCACTATGACTCTCTCTTCCCTCTTCTCTAGCTCTATCTAGATTTCTCTTTCTCTCTTTATCTTTCTCTCTTGATCTTTCATTGTCTTGTTGGCTCTCCCTATTTATCAATCAATCTATCTCTATATTTATCTCTTTCTCTCTCTTACTATCACTCAATTCCATTCTATGTTTGGTTCTCTTTCTCTCTCGTAGTAAAATATTTTTAAATTGAGAAGATGTAAAATCACAGAGGCTATACAATGTTGTTGGAATGATTTTCATTGATATTGAAGTATGTTTCATGATTTTACTAATAGAGAATAATTTTAAAATATTATGGTTTGGTGCTTTGACCCAGGTATGATCCTAAATTCTTACATGGACTAACAAAGGAAGATGATATGTTCTCGGGGAGTTATAAAATGAAATTTTAAGTGATATTTGAACCTCTATGGCTTGAAAACGTTTGTCAAAATGTAATAAAAGTATGCTTGAGGTACCTAAGACATAAATTATCTAAAAATTTATATATAGTAAAGAAAATCTTACCTTTGACCATAATAAACTAAGATAGATTAAAAAGGAGGTTAAAATGATGTATTTGTAATGATCGTGATTGTTTGAATTTGAATATGCATATGTCTAAGGGAAGATACAATGCTGAAATGTTGTTATAAGGCCAAAAACAAAGACAAGGAAAGAAATATGAGTGTGGTTGATGCTTTAAACAAAGAAGCGATCCTAATATGCTAAAATACGGTGAATATTGTGTGTTTGTATATGTTCTTTCAGGATACCAAGAAGAAAGTTTTTCATCAATGAAAAAGGGAGATAATATTGGCATGTGACTATTAAGTTTTCATTGATGCAAAAGGATCATTATTGACAAAGTATGATGAAATAGAACAAGCGGAAGTTTGGAGTGAGTGTGATAAGGTAGATACATGAGAATAACAATGAAGGTTCATGGACTATGACGTGAAACAAACTCAATTACGCCTATTTCAGATATTGAGTGCAAGCTCAACATGGAGTATGGAGATAATAAATCCATTGAAAAACATAGAAAAATTATGGTGATGGTGTAGACATCATGTGGAAGGTGTCATAGGTCAAGATTTATTTGTAAAAGGAATGTTTAAGGCCCTTTGGAAGCTTCTTCTTGAGAACAAGCTAGATATGCATGTACAAACCATGGTGGTGGAAGAATTTAAAGAAAATAAATATTGAAACAAGTCTTGGGAAATGTGAATGATATTTTCCTAGTGTTTTGGAATAATATCAGGTCAAAATTCCAAGGGACAAGCAAGAAAATGAATTTTTGGTGAAAACTAGCTCTTGAAATGACCATTTCTAGCTCTAGCGTGAAGTTTGAGATGTTCATTGGAATTGAAAAATTTCATGATGTTGTAAGTGTTTCATAAATTTTGGGTTGTGGAGTTTATATCAATTTTAAAGTGGAATGTGTCTTAATGATGGCCTATAGTTTATGAACGGAGTTTAAGAAGCTAAGGATATTCCAAACCCTCATAAAACCCTCATTTTAATGCAATGGAGAGAATTGAAGAGTCATGTCATTAAATATATTTGTAAATATTATATGATGAATATGGCATGTAAAATTCTCCTTTTATCTCATTTTGATTGTGGTATAATTCTCCATGTCAATAGGTAAGGAACTGAAATATGTTTGATTTGAAGAAATTTGATGTTACAATCATGTGATGAAGGTTTCATGGTGATATTTCTCATGTGAGAAAAATATTTGGATGTGGCCCAAGTTTACATGAAGATTTTTCAGTTATGCTCGTTGCAAAAATTTGAGAAACAACTCAACCAAAACAACCCACCTCTCAAGGACTAGGAAAGCCAAAACTAGTCAAGTTGGATTGAAGGGATGATGATGAAAATAAAATTTGTCGAAGTAATTTGTGAGAATGGATAGTTTATAAAGGTACAATAAAACATGTTTAATCACTTGACTTGATATGATTAATTTTTTGTTCATGAGTTCAAATGGTAAAAAAATTCCCTTTTAGGCTTGTCAATTTGGTCTAAGAAATATAGGTTTAAATTATATTTTATCCTCATAATCTATAAATGTGAGTTATTTAAGTTTAAGTAGAGCACCCTAATGATATATTAAAATAATTAAGGTGTCATGTAAATTTGTTTTGAAGTGGTAGAATACATTAAAAACAAGATCGGGTTTTGTGGTATGAAACATTGTCAAAGTTGTCTTATAAATGCATGCATATATTCATTTCGAAAACCTTCAACTGAACCTTGTTGGTAAGTTATACCTCATTTTTGTGAAGACTAATTTTCTGGGTCTGTAACTCCATCAAGACCTTGTCCAAATCATTCTTGCATGAAGAAAATGAAAGTGTTTGAGCTAATCCAAATTTTTAATGGTGGATTAGATCTCTCAAAATCATTCTATCAACCTTTATAATTGTTTAATGATCATAAATTGTTGTTGGTGAAGCAATCTCTTGACTGGTTTTTGAAAAAAATATGTCTATGCACACCGTTTGAAGATATGCGCTATAATAAAGTATTGGGAAGAAATGGTGTGTTTTCGATCTCATTAAGGACTTATAAGAATTTGAGAGGTCACTTGAAATGTGAACACAAGTTTTAAACACTTGGAATGAGTTATATTAAGCTAAAAGACAAATTCTAAAGTGGAGAAAAAGACAAAACTAAAAATGGAAGTTACAAAGTTAGATGTCAGTTTGAAAATGGCATATTTTCAATTACACTAGAGAGGTGACAAGTATAGAAGAGTTTTATAACTCATCTTAGGTGGTATATTTGTCATGGAAATATTTTTAAGGTTATATGTTGTAAAGTACAAGTTGTAGATGCAATGATTGCATATATTGACAATTTTGATGATATCATCAAGACACTTACATTCAAATTTAATAGACAAGAAGTTGAAGGGGTGAGAATGGGAAGAGAAAGATAATATTATTCTTATGTGTTTTAGAGTATAAGTGATCATGAATTTTTTTAAGAACTATGTTTTGAGCTAGAAAATTGACATGCAAAACTAGGTGAATTAAGAAGATGATGAAGACTTCATGATTGAAAATTTTGTAGCAGGATGTATGCTTCAAAGAGGATGTTTTTAATGTTTCATCTAAGGAGAGATACATGAATTTTGTTTTACGGTAAATAGGTAATTTTATTATATTCTTGCAGCATCATGAAGTGAAGGAAAGAGAGGTGAATCAAGAGGTGAAAAGTGAAGACAAAAGATATGATTTAGTGATCACAATTTGTTGTGTTAGACAACCAAATGAGGGTGATAAAAAATTTGTTAGAAGTCTAATTTTTGCTTGCTTATAAAATAGGGATTTGAATATTCCTTGAAATTTTTCAGCTTAAATAATTTCAATGAGTGCTTGACTCTATTTGGGAGTTGGAGCTTCGATGCAAGTAGGAGATTTGCTAAAGATCAAGTGAGTGCCTGGTCAAATTTTAGAGTTGTAGCTTCAAGTTGAGTGGATGCTCAATAGATGAAATCTTTGTAATATTATAGGAAAATTTTTCCAAGCTAGTGCATTTGTTTTAGTGGGTTTTTCTCCCTTCAAGGGTTTCCCACAATAATGTTTTTCCCTCTATGTGTTCTCCTATTGATTTCTTGTGAATGGTGTTGTGGCCTCTTAATAACAAAGTAAAGTAGATTGAATTGCCATTCAATTTTTGAATTATAAATAAATCACCCTCTCTTAGTTCCTATAACTTTTGACATATATATCTCTCAAACTATCTCACTCTTACTTTTCTCTCCTCATCTCTATCTCTATCTAGATATCTCTTTCTTTATCTATCTTTATATTTTGATCTTTCATTATTTTTTGGATCTCCCTATTTATCAATTTATCTATCTATATCTATATTTCTCTCTCTCTCTCTCTCTCTCTCACTCACTATAACTCTATTGTAGTCTCTATTTGGCTCTCTTCTCTCTCTCGTAATAAACGATTTTATAAATGGTGAAGATGTAAAGGTAAAATCACAGAGGCTATATAATTTTGTTCGAATAATTTTCATTGATATCAAAGTATGTGTAGAGGATTTTAGTAATAAAGAATAATTTTTAACAAATATTGTTTGGTGCTTTGGATTATTATATTTTTTCTTTGGAGTTTGACCGGAGAGTTTTTGAGTTTGATTGGAAATATTTGGAGTCTATCTAGAACACTTTGGAGTAATATTAGATTGCTTGAGTTGGATCGAATTTCTTGAAAGTATCATAGATTTGCTTCAAATCTCTTCTTATCACTTTGGAATATTACTTGAATTCTTCAAAGTCTGTTTGAATTCTATGGTTTGTCTTGGTCAAGGACTAGTAGTTGGGGCAGATGGTTGTAATATATTTCTAAGTTTGGTGGATCTATTTTTATGGTCATGTTTTTTAACCTTCCAAGGATTTAAAAAATATTTATGATATTTTTGTTTCTAGTTTTCTCTCTCTGTTTTGGTACTAAAATGTTCCATATATTCAATTTTCTAGTGGACCCTATTTTATTAATTCACTCTTGTATCTTGTAATAAACATTTATAATGTAATTATGACCAACCTTTATCTTCTATGATGCTAATGATAAGAATATGCACATGTATAAAAGGATATTTATAATCATTAATTAGTGTGAACTTGAGATGGGAAAAAATAGATTTTATTGTTGGAGCTATGGAGAAAAAGGAATATGAGAAGAGTAAATCTATGAAGGAAGCATGCCTACATGAAGAACATGAAGAAAGAGAAATGGAGATCGTGAAGTATGTAAGTGCTACTAGTTAAAAGCAAGAAGATATTATTTTGTGTTTGAAATATAATTTTGAATTATGAAGTAATGGAAACTTGATGAAGAAGAGGAAGAGAAGACACAAGAAGATTTGAAAATGACATCTTATTGGAAGAATAAAAAAACATAGGATGAAGACTTAAGAAAAGGTGGACCTAGAATTTGAGTGGAAGGATAAGCTTGAGTAGAGAAAGCAAATGAAAGTGTTAAAAATATTGAAGAACATAGTATAAAGAAATCTAATTTCATTAATTGGACTAGTTTCCATGTTGGAAGAAAAATTTGATATGTTTGTATCAAGAGAATGATTGAACTTCCATCATCATGTTAAAATAACAGCTTAAAAAAGGTGGATATGTGTATTGTTAATATCGGTGCCTCACAATTCAAGGATTGGTGTGTCCAAAGCAGGTTGGTGCCTACAAATTTGTTGATTTGGTGCTCAACATGGGGATTGATATCTCCAGTATATTGGCATCTACAATTTAGCTAATTTTTTCCTCAACATTGGGGATTGGTGTCTCTAATAGGTTGGTTCCTATAAATGTATATTGAGATATTTTGGGCTGGATTTGGACAGTAGATCCAAGCAGTCTTTTCTCTATGGTTTTCTCTTGAAAGGGTTTCCACATAAATATTGTGTTATATGGTTGTGCAATTTTTATATCTTATGTGATTGTTGTTGTTATGGATGTTAATGTTTAAATAAGTAAAAGTTTGTATAATATTGATTCACCCCCTCAAGTATTTTTGTGTACTCAACAATTGGTATAAGAGAAATTTCCTTCATACCACTTTGACCACTTTATAGTTGATCTCCATAGAGCACATTCCATGATAAGAAGAATTATCTTTGAACATGGCTCCATTATTTGATGGAACTAATTATTATTTTTGGAGTATATAAGTATGAGCACCTATTTAATGTTTCTTTTGTTAGGCATCTTGAAATTAGTTATAAGTGTTGTTGTAGCTTCAACAACTCCTCCAATAGATCAAGCTGGTAAGAAGGCTAGTGAAATCAATGCAAAGGCTATGAATGAATTATGTGAGGCTTTTCAGAATTGGACTTTGTTAAATTAATACAATGTATATCTGATAATGAAATTTTGGATAGACTTGAGAATTTATAAGAACGATATGTCAAACTAAAGAAAATAAAACTCCAAACTCATAGAAGTCAATTTGAGAGTTTGAATATGAAGGATGATGAAAAAATTGTAGCTTATCTTTTGTGTGTGGATGAAATTATCAACACCATTAAAGGACGAACAGAGAAAAAAATTAAAGATGAATCTATTATGAAAAAAATTCTCAAATCTTTTCCTTTGAGGTTTGATGCCAAGGTGTCAAATGCTAAAGAAATGAAAGATTTAAGCACCTTAACAATGGATGAACTTCGTGAGATTCTTACAGCATATGAGATGAGGACCGAGATATATAAATTGGCTAAGTGAGAGGTAGATTTCATAGTATCAAAGAAGGTGTAAATTAGAAAGCATAAGTAATATAAGCTGCTCCAATCTTGAATCGAGATCATAAGGAAGCTAATTTTGTCAGAAATATAAAGAAAGTAATTGGAAAATACAAATGTATGTTATCGTTCAAATGTTTTAATTTTACTAAAGTAGGAAAAACTACTTCTAGATGTCCACATTAAAAAAGAAAAAAACATAGTGAGTAAGATCACAACATGAAGGAAAGTAATAAGTATTATCAATCTAAGAAGAAATACAAGAAAATAAAATATGAGAATTTCCACAAGCACAAGAAAAATATATACACCAAGGAGGAAAGAAGTTTCTCATCGTGGAAAGTGATAAAAGTGATCGGGAGGAATTATTTTCCATGACAATAAATTCAAGAGAAAATAAATATGTGTTGGTTTCACAAGATGAAGAAGATGTTGAGGTGGATCTTGAAGGAGAGATGATTAGTGACCAAGATGAAATCGATATTCTTACAAAGAAGAACTAGAGACAAAAACAACAACTTCAAAAATTTGAAGAAAAATATGATAATTAAAAATCAAAATTGTCTCAAGATATTGAAGAATACAATAAGATCATCATTGGCCTAAAGAATCAACTTGAAGAGATGAAGAAGATGGATGAGGTTGTGAGAATTTAGCTGAATCAAAAGAATGAAAATTGTGAGAAGATATAATCTGAAATAGTTTCTTTGAGAAAGGAACTTGAAAACAATAACACTAAATTAAACAATTACCTCAAGTTTGAGAATAATACTGAAATATTAGATGATATACACAATAATCAAAGATCTCCATTTATTAAGATTGGTCTCAATTTCAAAGAAGATCGGGGGACCACCAAAGAAAATTTAGACAATTACAATACATATGCAGATGATCTTAAAGGTTCAATAAAAATAAAATAAAAAAGTGAATGAGACTCATGTTTCTTAAATCACAAACAATCTAGAAGAAAGAAACAAGAAGGAGATTTATTTTTCTAATAATACAAAAATTTGCCATAGATTTAGATTAGAAAATCCTAGAAGATACTTTCCCCAAGACATCATCATTTAACCAAGTTTCATAATTTTTTTAGTGGTTATTGTTTTTCATGTAATCAATTTGGACATATTACAAGTAGACTATATATCTAATACAAGAACTTTTATAAGTAGATGAATGAAAATGTAATTTCTTTCGGGTTTCAAATTAAAACTATAATTCATTTTTAAAGTAAAAATAAATGGAACTATATGTTATAAATGCCAAAACTATGGGCATATAGCACGTTTTTATAGAAGTGTGGAAATTTTCAGACGTAAAAATAATGAAGATGGATAGAACAAAGTTATAGATGATTTCCTAGGTAGAAGGTTTAATTCTTTTTCTCCTTTATCAGATGATATTGTTTGTTATAATTGTGACATGTATGGACATAAGGATAGACAGTGTAGAAGAAATCTTGTGAAGAAAAACAAGAATGTAGAAACTATGAATAATCAGAAGGATGAATCAACAAAATTTGGAAGAAGAAATCACAGCTAGGAAAGAACAAGGAAATTTTCATGCTTGTCCAAACTGTACTTCATGCAAAAATGATATAAATAAATAGTATATTAATAGTGGTTGCTTACTCCATATGACTAGATACAAAGGTAAGTTTTTAACTTTGAGATTATAAATTGGAGGCAATTGTGAAGTTTGGAGATAATGCTACAACAAGGATATCAGGAAAAGGAACTATCAATCTTAATAATGGAAAATCAAAGACTTAAAACATCTTGTATGTTGAAGGTATGAAACATAATCTATTGAGTGTAAGCCAAATGAGTGATCAGGGGTATACTGTCACATTTCATGTTGAAGGATGTGAGATTAGAAATAGCACAATAGGGAAAGTGGTTCTTTGAAGCATGCGGGACAACAAAAATCTATATGTTCTTTGTGAAGTTAAGGGATAAAATCTCTATATGTGACAAGTATATGAAAGATGGATATGGCATAAAATGATGGGTCATATTAATTTTGATAACCTAGTAAATATTAGTTCTAAGTAAGCGGCTAAAGACATGAAAAAAATCATAAAACTAGAAAACATATTTTGTAGGGAATGTCATCATGGAAAGTATACAAGAGTTTCTTTAAAAAAATATTACTCAACTAGAAACTTACTAGAACTTGTTCATACTAATCTGCATGGGCCAATGGGGACTTAAAGCAATCAAGGTGATAGTTATTTCATGCTTTTTTATGATTACTCTTGAATGACATGGATAAATTTTATAAAAGGAAAATATTAAGCACGTGAGAAGTTTAAGGACTTCAAATCCTTAGTTGAAAATTAAATTAGCAATAAAATCAATTAAAAATATCATATCATGGAGGAGAATTTACTTTAAATGACTTTTCATATTTTTGTGAAGATCATGGAATAAAAAGACATTATTCAGCTACAAGAACTCCCCAACAAAATGGTGTTGTAGAAATAAATAATAGAAACAGTTGAAGAAACATTTGGTAAGAACCATGCTAAATGATCCACATTTATCTGATATGTTTTGGAGAGAAAAAATTAATACAATAATATACATTTTAAATAGAGGGAAGTAAAAGTGAACAATAACAAGACTCCTTATGAGTTATGGAAGGAAGACCAGAAACAATCAAACATTTCAGAACATTTGGAAGTCCATGCTCTATCAAAAGAGATGATGAAGAATTAGGTAAGTCTGATTTCATATCTTATAATTATGTTTTTCTTGGTTATTCCTTGAAAAGAAAAGCATATAGATGCTATAATTTAAAAACACACAAGATTTTTGAAAGTGCAAATGTGAAAGTAAATGATATCAAATATAAGAAGAATAAAACACAAGAAAATAATTATACAAAGGAAGGAAGTAATGAATTTGAAGAAGAAGATAAAAAAGAAGAAGTGGAAATAAAAGATACCAAAACACCATCTAGATTTTTCTAAAGGAATCATTCTAAAAGATGATTATAGGTGACAAAAATAGTGGGGTATAGATAAGATGAATATTAGCACATACAACTAAACATGCAGATCTATCCTTTCTATCCAAACTACAACCTAATAACTTTTTGAAGAAACAAAAGACAAAAATGGAAGAAGAGTTAGACCAATTTTCAAGAAGAGATGGATTAGAGAAGAATTCATATCTCCCATTTAATTATGAGGTTGGATATTAAAATATACATATGTATATATTTCAAAATTTATGCTTACATGTGTTTATATGTATACCCAACACCACACCTATACTCATCAGCTAGCATTCGTTACATGTTTATTGATCGCAACTTATTCTTGTTGTACTTATCTTAGATAATTTTAATCTATCTTGTTGGTTGAATATGGTTATTTTGTAATATAGAAAAATTTGTTACATTGTTGTACATTGTATTGTTATGTTCTTGGAAATAATTATTTTCTAAAGTTATGTTTGATTAGCCTTCTTTTCATTACAATTCAATCATAGATTCATAGGAATTTAAATAACTCTTCTTCACCACATGAAAAAGGTTCATGATTTTCGACAAGGTAAAGTTTTACTTATTGATCATATTATTTGACAATAATTAATAATGAGATATATCTAGTATTTGACCATAATGCAAGTTAAAATGTTGTTATGTGTGACCTAGATCATAATGCAAAAATTATGTATCCGAGACCGTAATCTGAGTTAAAAATTATATGGAAATACATGGTAAGGACACCATTTGTTTTATAATACACATTGTTTAAATTAAATTTTCATTGACCACAAATGAATTTAAATGGTTATAATTATGCAAACTTAGAAAAATAATTAAGTTCAATATTTTAATTAAAATCTCTTAGACCTTAGTGATTTGGAAAATTGTATTAATAAATTTGAATGGGCATTGAAAATGTTTTAGTGGTAATGAATCATGTTTGGGTCTAACACCGTATGGAAAACATTAGTAATGTTTTGATTTAGTATAGATAAGTCTTAGACAATATCTTTGAACCATGGAAATTCTAATTGAATCTAATATTTAGTTTAAAATGGTATAGAATTCTTATTTTTGTTAAGTTGTGTTAGGCCATTGAAATGTAATATTTTAACTAATTATTGATTTTGTTAAATTTAGCCATCATGTGAATTTGTATGAATAGAAGATAAGTTAAAAATTTAAAAAGAAAATGAACTTAAACATGGACAACAACAAAACTTACATGTAAGAGAGAATACACATGGCTTAGAGAGATGGAATAATTGGGGCGAAAGTAAAAGTGTCGACATAAATTTATGCATTCTTCTCATGAAATGTCCACTTTTTCAAGAAGATATGAATTATTCTCATGAAATGGTAGAATTGGATTACAAAAATGGATGGTAGAGGTTAGAAAACATAGGTTGGAAGGTAGATATATCAAAGCAACGTAGTAGTCATAGACTACAAAATATGTTGGATGGTCATGTATGCACTAAACCTCGAGCCTCAACAATTTGTATAGTATTATTCTTCGGCAAATATGAGTGTAGTTTGATTCAAAATGTTGGAAAAATACATGCATAAGTTTATTTGTATGTTTTTATAGTATGTGAACTAACCCATACAAGTGATCTTTCAACCAAAATTATTGGAAAACTAGATGGTAGCCTACTACTAAATATTCTCCATTTCCAATTAAGAAAAACCCTAATATTTGTAAGATCACAAAAATTTTCCTTGATGGTGTTTCATCATGACCCTTGAAAAGTTTCACTTGTTCCATCATACTTAGCTCATCTCTTTACTCTTTTCACTCTAGCCCTCAAAGGGTAGATTTGACTCACTTCATGCACACATTGTATTATTTCATATGTGTAATTAATGTGCATTATATAATTCAAGTATTGCACAAAGCATTTGTGAAACCCCTACGCAATTGTTACCATCACCTAAATTTTATGTTACACTTTCCTTTCTCCATTATCCTTCTCACAATCCTTATTTGTGCCTATAATTAACTAATACTGTAATTTTTGTAAGAAATTCAATTCACAATGATACTCTTGCATCAAAATTACATCTTAAATTTCAATCGAAATGAACGATTGATTCATGCCTATAGTTTTAATTAGTCCTAGTTGAAGTTTCAACAAGTTTCACATGGCTCAATTTAATCAATATTTCTTCTCTTATTAAACCAATCAACTAACTATGTAATTCATGATATAATTAGGTGGAAAATTGAGTCCAAATTCACATCACATAGTAACAACTATGATAAGGGTCTCAAATTTTCCTAAATTGTCTCTTTAGTTTGATGAAGTGACTAATGATGACACAAAAGGTGGTGAAAAGTGGACACAAATTATGGAGATAACACAATTGAAATAAAATCAATTCTTTCTTCTCATCCACTCTATGGCCTTGTTTTTTTGTTAAATGTCTAGCATGTAAAATTTAGAATTTTGATCATGACAACTAAACCCACACTTAAAATTA
Source organism: Taxus wallichiana var. yunnanensis (assembly GCA_018340775.1). Classification (NCBI taxonomy): domain Eukaryota; kingdom Viridiplantae; phylum Streptophyta; class Pinopsida; order Cupressales; family Taxaceae; genus Taxus; species Taxus wallichiana. The sequence goes on along the minus strand of CM031242.1, from coordinate 853,445,921 downwards.
CTTTTCCTAGTCAAACTAAACCTTTCCTCTAGCTAGCATTTCAATTGAGAAATCCTCATTCTAGTTAAGAGGAACTGTTATCACCGAATCACAACACCCCTATGCATATACCTGAACTCACAGTGTGATTGGATAACATGGGTACTATCTCCAAGTTGTGGGACTTGCTACTTGAGATAGACCTCCAGAGAAAGTTGGTTCTTGCTCCTAAACTACCTGCCACAATCTACTCTAATGCAGGATAAGCTAACTGTTCTAATCTAAATTTCCAAGGGACCAGGGAAGAGAATGCATAAAATGAAAGCCTACACTAAAGCGGTGATACACCGAGAAAATGAGGATGTGAGATTATTCTCCAAATGTGTGAAATATAGAGGCAAAGTGCACACTAGAAGAGGTGATGACAGTTCTCCATAATCTAGCAAAATGCATTCACAGCAATATTCCAAGCACACACAATGATAATGAATTCCTACAAGAACATAATAATAGACACAATATTCTTGTAGAAAGATAAAAGGGGAAAGAAGAATGCAAGAAAACACAGCAGGGGAAGATACATCCACAAACTTGTATTTTTATTGCTTCTGGTATGCATGATTCGATCTATTACAAGATAAGGGCACGGATCACCATGCAAGGAGTCCACTACAAGGGCCTGCAACACACCGGCTTCACAAAGCAATTTTGGCAGAGCTTTGCTACCCAAAACTCTCTTTTACAATGAGCCCAACACTCCAATTTATAGAAAAATGAGAAGAAAAAGAGAAGGAAAATGGAAATCCTGAATTTTGTCCTTCAACCACTGTAGGAGGCATTAAATTGAATGGAATGGTTATAAATTACTTGCAAAAGGCTCCCATATTATCCCATGTGCTGCAAAGAGAGAAATAATGATGGCCATGCCTCTTAATTGCACTCCAATGACCAAATAAAACACTTTTCGAATCCGGCCACGTTTTCTTAAAAATCTCAATCAATTTCTGATTGAATCTAGAATTTATTAATTGCTATGCATCGGGATCAGAACCAAAATTCCAACGGTACAAATTTTATGCGATTTCGTTGAGAAATGCAAAAGTTATGGCCTTCTGAGTGCGGGCAGCTATTTTGGGTCTAGCAGGCGTTTTCTGTCATTTGATGGGAATGAGCATTAACTGACTGGAGCCGAAAATGTTTCTTTTATTTAAATATATCTAGCCTCATTAAAATTTAGAAATCCAATTTTTTGGCATAGAGGGCGTCGTGCTCGTTCCAGAAAGTCCAATTTTGTGAAAATCGGAGCTCGGAGTCAAAAGTTATGGCTGTTTGAAGTTCCACGGGTCAAACGTTGACTTTTCTTCTCTGCCTTCGGCCAATTCATCTTTTTGCGTCCCTCACGTCCCTTTGTCCCATTTTTCCCATTGCTGAAGTTCCCTGTTTCGGCTGAACCAGCCGGTTCGCGTACTCGTGGCCCAGATGTCCCATTTGCTTTCGGACCGTTCGGGACAAATTTTCCCGATTCGCCCGGTTCGGCCGGTTCGCGTACTTTTGTCCATGGCGTCCTTGGTGAAAGTTCTCATTTCAGCTGATCCGGCCGGTTCACGTACTTCACGTACCTTCGGCCCAACTGTTCCGGGCTGCCTTGACTCATTTCGGCCGATCCGCCGGTTCGCGTACTAATTGCCCAGATGTCCTGTGATCATTTGCTGTTTTCAACAGATTAGTCAATTTTTCAACACCGGCCGGTTCGGATTTCCGCGTCCCACGCGTCCCTTTGTCCCAAATGTCCCAAATGCTGCGCAGACCACCTAGCGGCCTTTCGGCCGGTTCGCGTCCAGATGTCCCTCATGTCCCGAATGTTGCGAGGACTAGGACTTAGCCATTTTTCGCAATTTTTTCTGGCCCGAGCTTGTTTTTGCAATTTTTTCACATTTTCTCAGAACTTGCTCCCTTCTTCTTAGACAGGGGAGTTAGAAAAAATCTGAGGGGACCCTAGAAACATGACTTTTTTCCCGGACTCAATATAATTGCTTGGGACTAAAGAATTTGATGCATGTTATCAAAATTACCTTGAGGGGTGAATTTTGGATAACGGGAACATGTTAACATTATTTTCAATTATGTTTCATATCCAAGGAATTTTGTCTATATAATTCATGAGATTATGAAGATCCAAATAAATAAATTTTTCTAGAGGCTTCAAAAGGGTTGTTTTTTGGTATTTTGGCACTAGTGAATAACTTATGGAAGCATACAATGAAAATTAAAATAATTTGGGATATTTATGGGATATAATTGAAGTTTTATGACATATTTGAGGAATATTATATGGAGATAATTTAGTTCGGGTACACGTTGAGAAAAACTAGGTATTTTTGGGAAAGGAACTTAGGAATGCATGTTCTAAAGGAGCTATTCATCTTGTTTGAATGGTTTTAGGATCCTAGTGAAGTGTTGGAATATCACATCCCATGAATTATAAATACGAGATGGCCTACTTCATGGTGAAATAATCAAGGAACGATTCTAGGAGTATCAAAAGTATAATTCTAGAGATTTTACAGACTCTTTATGTTCTTCTTAGGAGCTATCCTAAAGTGTTTATTATCTCTACTTGGCTATAATGTCCTATAATGACATAGCCTATCTCAAATATCTTCTAATATCTCACATTATTGTATGTTAGTTTATCTTCGTACTCCTCAAATCTTCATCTTGTGTACTTCTCTACCTGCACACTCCTTTACACTCTCTCACATTTCCAATAGGGTCTCCTCTTTTCACACTTAGTTGTGCACCATGGTAATATTCTATTCACTCTAGTCCTTTTGGTGGGATTTTTTTTTCACACCCTTCATTCTTCAGCTACATAATCTTCTCTTCCTTCTATTTTATTTTATCTACTACAGCATCATATGGCTTCGTATTTTCTCATGTATTTTAATGGTCTATAATGGCCATCTCCTCCCCCTCATGGAAACCTCCTTCCTCATTACAACATACTTGAACATATCCATGTACCTCTTGGTGACTTCTCGCTTCACCCACATAGCTAATTATTTTAGATAATGATGTAATTAGGGTCTATAAAACCCAACAACACATCATAGAGTCATATTTGATTTACAACACATGATGTTATTTATACCAACTAATCCCTAAATATCATCACACAATCTTAGTTAAGTTCATATGACTCAAATATGGTAAAATACCTATCTTTGAGCCAATCAAACAAATTTTAAATGTTTAATGAATAAGGGATAAAAACATATTACATAGTGATAAATTTGAAGTTTGTAGGGCTAAATTTCTTTATATACCTCTTTATTTCCCTTATTCTTAAAATAGGAAATTTTTGTTTTTCCTTTTGTCTTATCTCCTTTCTTTAGTCTTCCATGCTTGATCTTGTTCCTTTAAGGAAATAGAATTGAAACTAAGAGGTGTATTTTTTTATGGAAGATCAACTTATTTAACTTGTAAATGCTTTTGGAACCCAACTTGGTAACCACCTTGGGTTGAGAACCCAAAAATGTGTTTATTTTTCTCTAACTAAATTTAAATGATAAGGAGAGAGGATCAATGGATTTTCATTTGAATAAAAGAGTTTGTAATGGATTAGGAAATGAAAAAAATGATATTTTTAAATTTTATACACAAGGTTGTAATAATATAACAAAGAAGTTCATAGAATTTTTGTTCACGATTCACTTATCCTATCTTAATAGTGGAATAAAATTTTTGCATAGTTACAAATTTTAGAACCACTCTTCTCAACCCGGTCATTTATCTAACTCTATATTTTTTTCATGAGAATAGTCAAATCCTAAATAAAGTAGCCATAGTCAAATAAACATCCTTAGTAGTCCTGTTATGGGTATGTAGATGTGTCAATGATTTTTAAGAATATTTGAAGCATGTATACATTAATTTAGAATACTCCAAGACTCTAAATTGTTGATAAAACATTGTTATGAATATTTTTTCTACCACAAGGATTAGTCTAAGAAATTTATGTTTATAATTTTTGGTTTTCCCATGTAGAAGATAATTTTTATGATGAGAATGGTTTGTAAATATTTAGTAGAGAGGAACAAAGAAACTAAGATTTTATTAAGTATGTGAAAGTATCTTTATAGGATATATATAACATCCTATACATTCATGTGTAAGACTCTATTTTGGTTGAATAAAGTGAAATCAATATTATTTAGGAGTATACAAGTAGACCATTATAAAAATAATTATATTAGTGTGCAGTAACTAGATTGAGTTAAATCACTATTAGTGTGGGAGTATTCATGATCATAGGTCCAATATCCTATTTTCCTATTCATAACTGAGTCTTTCTTATTTTCTTCTAAAGGGAAAGTTCCCATGAGGATTGTATTTTATTCTTATTGAGATTGATGATGATAATTTTATATTACACTCTCATTTCTGTCTCCCTCTTATAACTTTCACCAAATTTTGGTTTTGCAATGCATGAAATGTTTTTAATCATATCTTGGTTTTTATGATTTATTTTAATGGTGTCTTGGAAAAAAACAAAAGGATATCTCAAAGGGATATATCTCAATGTTGATGTAGATTTGATTGTTTATGAAGTATTTGGAACTTGAATCAACCTTCCTACTCCTACACTAAGGTGAGAGTGAAACTAATTTTATTAGCATAAATCTTGATGAAATTCTGAGTTTTATAAGTTAAGTATGAAAGAATGTTTTATAATCGACATTTTAGATTAGACCTCGATTCATAACCATGAATAATATAAATTCTTATCATTCTTGATGACAAATAAAAGTCTTGTTCGAAAATGTTTTTTGTAAAATTTTATCTCATTGTTAACCTAGAAAACTTATTTGCATTACCAAATTTACATCTAATTTCTTGGATTTTAACTTTGTTAGGACCTTGCCTTATAATATCCCATTAATAATTTTAATACATCTATGCTATCTGCATCATCCATGTTAGTAATATTTTTTGTAGGAATATCTTCTTGATCAACATTTTATTTAAAAAACAAAATTGTTTCATTTTTGGCACTAGGATCATGATTTAAGGTAAACATGTTTATGGATGCCATTTTAAAAATAAAAATTACTTTTGATCAAATGGATTGATCATCCCTTCCATATGGAAAAAGTAGGATATTTTGGGTCTATTATAACTATTTCAATTATTTTGTATAGCGGGGAAAGTCACCATAACTTTGACCATGTAGGTGATTTATGGGGTTTTACATGCCACTTAACCTTAATTTGTTGGTTTTTTTAATTCTTAGAAGTATGATCTTATGTTTTACATATGGAAAAATTCTATTATATGAGAGACATTTAAAATGTTTATTGCCATGATGATTGCATACGAACATATAAATTTTAATTGAATTGGTGATTTTGGGATAAAACCCATTTGACAAAAATGTTTACTTCTTTTTATTGTTATATTCTTGAAGTCATCTTAAATTCTTGTTAGTCACAAAGATTGTATTATTGAAAACTTTGTAATTATATTAGTCAAATAAATTTGAATAAATTTTGATCTCAAGGTAAGATACTGAGCTAAGAGTTTAAAAAATGATTCTTCAAGCCTTGGCCCATAAAATCCCATCAAATATTATGGGAATTTCAAACACCAATCTCAAACTTATCATAAGAAGTGACATTTTATTAAGTATAAATTTCATGACACTTAATGGTAGCTTACATGCTATTGTTAAGAGGAACATTCTAATATGGATTTTTCATCATGTTTCATGTGAAATGAGGTAAATTAAAGTGGATTTAGTGAAGATAATAATCTCTCGAGGTGGAAAAGAGCTCGTAGAAGCACTAAAATGGTTATTTTTAGCCATAGTGTAACAATAAAACATCCTCTCGAAGTTATCTACAAATGAATATATATATCCATTTCATGAAAATATGTGATGTAGGGATCTATATGAGAAATACCAGGTCACTACGGATACATGGAATGTAACCTTCAATAGAGAAAGTGATCTTGTTCTCAAGGTTCCATGACTTCTAGGAGGATTTAAGATTTGAAAAAAATATTCAACAAAAATATCTTAGATTCCTCTCTATGATAAATGCATCAATTTTGATCTTAGGAATCATTACTCTCTTTGGTAATCGAATCCAATATTGTTACGCCTTTATTCCAAAATGGTGATTAGGCTTAAAACTCAAAGTTCAACAGAATCAGATCCTTAAAATAGTTTTGATTGATTGAATGGGTGTTTTAGATTCAAAATCATATAATGCATGACCAAATAACTCCAAGTTTTGCTCCTAAATAAGAAAAGGAATTCCCACATTCTAATTTTATATTGACGTATTGACATCAAAAAACCATTTAAATAAGTGGCAATTTTTTTGACCTCAATTATCCCTTAGTGTAAGGGTGTAGTTGGGACACAAAAGTGTTCCCCTTGTGGAATAACAACTTTCTTCACTTAAGTGACAACCTAGGTTGCTATGTCAACTTACAAACTTGTGTTAGAAATATTTGGAAACTTCTCATGAAAACCCCAACCCATTGCACATTTTCCATGCTTTATGTCCCTTCTTACTTTGTACCAACATCCAAGGGATATTTGGGACACAAAAGTGAACCCAACCTATCCCATCTAGAGTTGGTCACATGGAAACCATCATCTTATCTCTCACCATCCTATTTCTAATCTCTCTCTCTCTCTCTCTCTCTCTCTCTCTCTCTCACTCACACACACACACACACACACACACACACACACACACACACACACACACATTCCCACATGGTTAAATTTGTCAAAATATCATGAAAATTGAACATTAGTGTCTCTATTGTCCCCCACCTTAGATTTCCCTTATTTTCATAGGTGTAACTCACCCTCTAACACTTGAATAACCTAGGTTAATCCATGTAAGGTTAGTGGTGAGTTAAGGTGTTAAAGACGAGGAAAATTTAAAATCCAACATTATATTTTTTTGTGCATTTGAATGTGATATTTATCCCTCCCAAACACTAAACTTATTTTTTATACTACTGAAACTTTTTAGAAACCCCCATTCCTGAAAATGATTTTTTTCTCATAACTCAAAAACCTCGCATCAAGATCTCATGAAACTTGAAAGCCCCTTCCTTGTAAAAAAACTTTTTTGGTTCCAATATTACTGCCATTGAATATTTGGATAAGTTTTAGTGGAGAGAAAAATTTCATCTATAAAACCTTCCTTTTCATATCTATAAACATCTAGTAATTAAAGGTTATCAAATGCATCACCAAACAATATGAAAAATATACGGGGTAGAGGATAAAATTTAAAAAGAGCCCATGTTTCTTCATGAATGTGGGGAGGAGCAATAAAAATATTGGCCAACATTTTGGATTGCAACATCAAGACCCTCCCTAACACTTACTTGGGAATGCCCCTTTGTGGGAAAAAGTTTGAGGAAGAAGGATGGAATAAATTAATAATTTAATATAAATATTCCATAAAAAACTAGCCTCTTGGAAAGGTACACTACTCTCATAGGCTGGAAAAATTCAGTTTCTTCAAATCTTCTTAGAGGGTTTTGTTGTGTTCATTATGCTCATCTTCACCTTACTATTTAGAGTCAAGAAAGCTATTGAAGGCATACAAAAAAGGTTTTATTGGACAGGATCAAAGGAAAAGAATAGAATCCCTTTAGTTGCTTTGGATAAAGTCACTCAACTAAAGGACATGGGTGGTCTTGGATTAAAAATATTCAACTGATGAATTAAGCACTTATAAAAAGGTTGGTTGGAGATTGCACATAGAGGAGGGCACCTAGGACAAAATCTGAAAGTAAAATTATTGCGGCCCTTTGGTGGAACTCGGATCTCTTCTCTAATATGGAACTTCCTAGAAGTTCTATTTTCAGAATAACCTCTTCCATACCATAAATTTGTTGATGAAGGGAATTAATTGGAATCTTGGAGATGAATCTAAGATAAAATTATTGTAGGACCCATGGATAGTGGATAGAGACCTAAATTTTCTTAAACCATGGAGTGAACTTTGGATTTTTTCCATTCAGGAATATGGATAATTGGGATGAAGAGAGGAAGTGGATCCCCCTCCTCCCTCCTCCCCACTTCATTGGGGATATTCATGACTTAAATAATAGACATAAGCATTACCATATCACCCATGATAGCTTAGGATGAACTGATTTGGAGAACCCCGGATAGGGGAGTATAGTGTTAAGTTTGGTTATTTGTTAAATTTTTAACACATTGAACCCAATACTCTTTGGAGGATGGTCGGAATAAGAATCTCATCCCAAAATCCATAAATTCTTTGGGGAATTCATTAAAGGTAATATTGTAACTATGGATAGGATTAGAAAAAGAGGAATGATAATTATCAATAGATGTAGCCTCTATAAATGTAATGAAGAGTTAATTCAACATCTCTTCCTTGAATGTCCCTTTTATTTTAAAGTCTTCTGTGTTGTCCTTGGATTTTTAAGGTGCATCTAGTTCTTTTCGGGGATGAGGCCCTTCTTCCTAATTAATGGAGTTTCAATTTTCAGAATATTCTTGTTAAGGAAATTTGGAAAATTTCTCTCCATCACACGTTATGGGGGATATGGCTAGAACAAAATAATAGGATTTTCAGGAATAAGGATTTTAGTCTGGAGAAGGTGATAAAAAAGGTGAGACAATCCCTTAAAGACAATGCTCAGATTTTAAATCCCAAATAGGCTAATAATTACCTGGATTGGGAAAAATGCATCCTTATGAGCATGGATATCATCCCTAATAGTCCTAAGAAGAAGAGGGTTACCCAAAATGTCAAATGGTCAAATCCCACTGACGGTAGTTTCAAGCTTACCTTCTACAACTCAGCCAAACCGAAGGAAAACATTGTTGGAGGAGGGAGCCAGATTCATGATCACATTGGCAGTTGCATCAGTGCCTATGTGGGTCCCATCAGAAATCATACCAAAAACTATGTAGAAGTTAAGGCCATGCTTTGGGGTGTCATGATGTACAAATTTATGAGATTAAAATTCATCATCATAGAAGGTGACTCCTTGTGTGTGATTAATGCTCTAAAGGATTAGAGTAAGTGTGGGTAGAAGCTCATTCACATTATCAAGGAATCTTGTGACATCTTAAAATCATTTAACAAAGTGGACATCCCACGTACTTACAGAGCTGCAAATAAATCTGCCGATGCCCTGGGAAATAAAGGTAATGACATGGCATATTTTATGATGTGGCAATGGACATGTATTCCTTGGGGATCTATTAATAATTTGATTAATGGTGACATGTATTAGGAGGTTCTATAATGATGTTGGATAATACTCTCATGCTGGGATTTTGAAAATACATTTCTTTTTGAAAAAGTCTACGACTCATTTCATTTGACATTTATGTAAGTTTTTTGAAATTGGTGATGGCTACTACGTGTTTGAAGACAAAAATATCGAAATGGCGATGTGAGGCAATAGGTTCTGCAAAAACATACTACTTTCCTTCACCTGAAAAATTACAATGCTTTGTGGAAGTTGTTACATAAAGGGGGCTTTACTAGGTACATTCATGTCCTAAAAGGTAATGACCCCATACTTTTTTTGGATTTTGGTAATGCTTGGATTGATGGGGGATTTAATTTTAGAGAGGTTAAAATTAGGGTCTCTCGAGAGTGTTGTCAGCTGAGATAACGGGTTTAAAAATGGATGGGCTTAAAATCTATAAGGATAAAACCTACAAAAACATGAAATTACCACTTTTTTTGAAGTTGGGGAGAACATTGTGGCTTATAATGATGGTATTTCTTGTACTGATTTCGTGAAAAATGGGATGATGTTTGTCTTGTGGTTATGAAATACTTGACCTTAGAGGGGAAATTCTAAAAGATTTTTTCACACCATCTCTTTATTCTTAATTTATTCCATAGATACTAGACCATGAGCTTAGATTTCCTCCTCTATAGGTATCTTCTTTCATATATTAATGACTTTAGAAAAAGGAAAATTTTTATCCCTCTCCCTAAAGGCTTGATTCTTCTGTTAGTCCAAAGAAGACAAGCCATTATTCCTTCTCATCCTAGGAAAAATAGTGAACCCAAGTCAGATCATGAAACATTGGCTTCAACCCTCAATCGTATGAGGAAAAGGAAAGGGAAAGACCCTATTGAGGGGATAGTGGATGCCCTGTGAAATATGAAAAAGGGTGTTTAGAATGTGGGAGAGAGTTTTGGTAAAAGGGAACAAGATTTCATGGATTGGGAGGCTCGAATGTTGCATGCTAAATCAACACGACACTATCCTTACTATTAACAATAATATCATACATGAATTGAAGGAGTTTCAACACAATATTGAGGTGCGGAGAAAGAGAATGGGGGTATTCAAGCTGATTTTGTTATCTTTGGAACAAAGGATATCAATCCCAACATGAATCTCGTGATGAGTAGTTCTAAAATTGATGATTCGAGACACACGAGGGCTCTAACACAAAGGAAATGATTAAATACAAGGATAAGGTAAACATAAACAATCCCGTGAACTCTCGGACTAAGGAAAAGGAGGAGAAAAGTCTAAATAGTGTGATCATACAAGTTGTTGGCTGGAAGGATGGTGAGTCAAGCACCAAATCCTGCAGTAAGGGCATGGAGAACTAATGGCTGGCCTTTGGATGACCTTCTTCCTTTTTCTCTATTGGTTTCTCTTTTATGGTTTTTTGTCAAAAAAATGTATTGGTTAATATGCAGACTTTATAGTAGTTTGGCTCTGTTTTGTGGTGGTCTGCTATCAAGTATTTTTGACTTAGCCTCCATGGCTCTTTGATGGTTTTTGTTTGAAACTAGATTCTTTTTGTATGGGGTTTTTTTGGTCCCCTTAAAACCATTTTTTTAATCTTATCCAAAAAAACATCTAGTAATTGAAAATGAATAAAATTTGGAGTAAAGCATACCTCAAAAAAAAACCGTTGAGACTACTCCCATCTCATTCGACACCTTAAGATCACTTACTAAAATTAGTAAGTCTTACCAAGTTATCATATACTAAAAATAGTAAGTTTTGAAAATCAATCACTTTCTAAGTCACCATCACCCCTTTCATGTCAAGACCACTCAAAAGTGCCAATTTGAGAAACTTTCTAAAAATAGACATCCAAGGTAGGATCTGTTAAAATTAGTAGGTGTTGGAATTTTGGTCAATTTTTTCATATCCATCTATCTTCCACCAATTTGACAAAATTCCGTCACCATGAAATTTAAATGCTCACATTTAGAGCCAATTTCCACTTTAAGTGTTGGGTATCATAATGTAGGTGAAAGTGGCATGAAAAACATGGATATAAAAGTACCTTAAAAAAGGAATGTCGGGATAACCCTATGAAGATATGTTGGAAAACATATTCCCAAAAGGGCTATTTAAATATGGAAAAATCCGTTATTCATTAAAGGTATATATCTATTCCTAGCTTGTGCCCAACATTATGACCCATATTTGAGGACAATTCAAGAAGATGTTAATTTATTACTGGAAGTTATCACTCCAAAGGGTATGTCTCAAATACCGCAAATTCCTATTGGTAACAATATAATGATCATCACTTGAGAATTTTCGTCTCAATAATTATAAATAAAATATTCATATTTGTAAAGTTTTATAGTTAGATCATGTCTAAAATAGGTAAGGAAGCCCACATAGATTCCCAAAATTTGGTCTCGGTGTAAATTTCATGAGACATACTCAGATGCAATAGTCTTGTTGAGAAGGGTGATGGGATAAGAGACTATAAAATACTTCCAATACTAGATGGCTCAATTTATACTAGTGTTCACATAAGGAGATCCATCTCTAACATAAGGAGATCCATCTTTAATATCGCTAGAGATCATAAAGTATGGTTCACATAGTGCAAATCCCTTGTTGGTATTCTTGATACTTGGATCAGTTCTTTGGGGTATGTGTGTATCCCGCAAGTAAAGGAAGTTGCATCCAAAATGCCTTGATTCAACAAAGAGGTCAAGGGAAATGATTTCATCCCTAGATCATTTCCACATAGTCCATCAAGAGAAATCTCTTTTTCATCAAAAGATTCTTCACCTTTGGATTGATCACTTTTCTCTTCTTCTCTCTCTTCTTCCTTCTCTCTCTACATTCTAATTCTTCATTAGAAATTTACTTTTCAACTTTTTCATCTTATTTACTTAAGAGACCTTATAATTTTGCATTGTGATAGTTCTTTCTCATAAATAAGAAAATAACTTAGTTGTATTCCTATCAGAATATGAAATGTCACAAGTGATAGGAATATGAAAATTCACTATGGGGAGATGAATATACACTTTGAAAGGATACATATTGGCATGGATTCTCTATTTCAAATGTTTTTCCCCTCCTAATACAAGTAATAAGTTATTTTGTTATATATCCTTGTCTATTTTCTAATACTTCCTACTTCCCAACTATGCAAGATTTGTAAACTTGGACAACCAAGAAAGAACTTTCTACATTTTTAGAATAAGTCAATTGAAGTTTTTGTCTTTGATTTGTTCATCTTATTTTTTCTTACAAAATTGTTTCTATTTGTTTTGAATGTGGGATTACTTTTTATATTTGAAAAAAATTGCAAGTTCCTACTCACAACCTTATCCCTATCCCTATTTTATTATATCCACTTTACCCATTTTTAAAGAAATATCCTCCTTGTATTACATATAAAAAAATTTCCACAGGTTTAGTGGAGAAATATTTTATGATCCCTCACCTAACCACTACCCATAGATTATATTATTTCTTTAATTCAATAATAAGATCATAATTATTCCCAAGAGAAGGTAGTCCTAGAGAATTTTTTGAAACTACTAATTTTTCCCGCAACAAATGTTTTGCGAACACTTTTTGGCACCCACCATGGGGCACATTTTTCTTTTGTGCACCCATATAAAACCCAAAAAATTAAGAAAACCATAAAATACCAAATATACCTTTTTGAATGTTTAAGAGAATTGTTTTACTCCCATTGTAATTTTTGCATTATTTCTTGTTGCATTCCTATTTAACCTTCTAAGTAAAATTGGTCAAAATAATATATACCCAAGCTGATCAAGCAAGTGGAATTTTTGATCCTACATTTGAAGAGAAATCAAAAACATATTTCATTTTTCCTATTATCAAGACACTAAGAAAATTCTTCCCGAGTTTAACCCCTGACTTTACTCTTTAATATCCCCTTAAAAACTAGTTGTAACACCATTAAATATAATTCCTCCATAGTAAAAAGAAGAAATGGTTGCACTTGTACCATGGGGAAAAACACGAGCCCATTAGCTCTACCTCCTCCATCTCATAATTCTCCTAGAGGATCAAGGAAGAACTTCCGCATGTTTATAAGAGATGGAAAACAACACACAAATGAGCACATTTCCAATTTCATCATATCATGTTCCATGTTGATAGTGGAACATGAGGATGTGTATATTTTCTTATTCATGGAATCACTACAAGATGCTTCTAGAGATTGTTTCTATTAAATATCAATAATTTAAATCACCAAATGGAATTATATGAAGACAATTTTTGAGGCTAGGTTTAAACCAAATAAACATACTCATGGATTTCTCACACAATGGTCCCAAATAAAGAAGGAACCAAATGTGGCTATGAATTATTTCATCTCCAAGTTTAAAAAAATACTTTATAAATTTTTTGAAGCTATAATACTTGATAAAGATAACCAATTTAAATTCTTTACGAACTCTTAATTATTGGAAGTTGGATTCATTCTAAGGATATCTCAATCCAACACTTTAGTCGAGGATTGATAACTTATAGTAGGTGTATAAGATGACCTCATCATGTCGAAAAAACTAGGAAATGGTAAAATAAGATAAGGGTCATAGTTCTAGTTTTAGAGCTATGAATCCTTTAGTGAAAAAACATGCAAATAATTTTTTTTCTCTCAAAGAACAACTCACTCAAAGCACACCATACAAATATATCCCAATGAAAAATTACCAAAATCAAAATCAGAATTAGAACTGAAATAGGATTACTAGAGGAGAAAGAAGGCTTGCACTTGAAGCTCCACTTGTGAATTCCTCTTGCGAGACATATTCAAATGAGTAAAATGAGGAAGAGGTTATTATTAGTGCACCCCCAAATGAGCTCTAAAAATCTGTTTTTCTAAGAGACTCATTTGGTGTGATTTGCATAACATGGGACCATCTCTCAAGCTGTGGGACTTGCGGACTTGAGATGGCCCTCGGAGAAAGCCAGCTTCTTCTTCCTGATCCTAATGCTAAACTAATTCTAAGGAAGGAAATGTGACTATCTACTCTTAATATAGCAATTCCAAGGGACCACGAGAGAGAGAGAGCATGAAAAGGGAAATCCTACACTAATGAGGTGATAGAACCAAGAAAAGGGAAATGTTGATCATCTACCCAGACTGCCATGAAATAAATAGAGGTGAGCAATGGAGAGGATGGACAGTAGCATCACATACCAAAGATCAGATTTCACACAGGAAATGTTTCAACCCAATGAACACAGCTCCTAGATCTGCAAATGAAATGTCCAAAACATGCACAGAATACTCTAGAATGATGAGAGGCAAGAAGATGTAATGAAAACAAGCGAAGGATGGACAAACACATCACAAAAATGAGTTTTATTTCTTCAAAAATTTTCACAGAGCATCATACACGAGCAAGAGGAAAAATGCCATTTATAGAGCAGGGGAGGAGATTCAAACTCCATTTCAACCCTAGGGAAGAAAAGAAGGGGAGGCAGAGAAGAAGAATGAACAACAACTAATTAAATTCTTGAAAATGTGCCTCTATTTACAATATATAGCAAAATGTGAAAAGATAGGGAGAACATGAGAAAATCGATTCTGCTGCTCCAAGCATTGATACCATTCAAAAAAATTCAATAAATTCAAGGATCCTCTACAAATTCCATTCCCAATGCATTTTTACTAGCTTGAGGAGAGAATGGCCATTCTTCATTAATTTTGGTGGTTGAAACTGGTTTTTTTGTCTTTTCCCATTCCAAAACATGTTTTTGCATTTTCTAATAAATTTGGATCAGTTTTACAGATGAATAATGTACAATATTAAACACGGAATAATAATATACTTTCAATTCATTCCGGATACATTACATTTTACATACAATGCATATGTATAGGAGAGATTGCTCCTAAATATGAGGAACTACAATTCCTCAAATATCTCCTACAACATCTCCTGCAACTTCTCCTAAAACAATAATCTATTCGTGATATATTGTTGTAACAATATATCACCAAATAATATATCCATAAATATAAGTTGTTAATAACAACTTATATACTAACAAAATATATACGTGATTTGTTATTACAAATCACTCATTAATTCTTAATCATAGTAAACATTAATATTAATTTCCTAACATTCCCCCCCTTAATGTTTACATGGTAACAAAAGAACTTTCACACTTCCTTTGCAGCCTGCGCCTCTGCACACTCATGATCTTGGCACACACTTGAACTGAAGGTAGAAGAAGGAACACATCAACTTCTTATCGACCAAGCACTGTCGGGAACACATCTGACCGACGAGGATGGGAACACACTCAGGAATCATTTGTTTATCAACCAGTCACTCTAGGGAACACATCTGACCTAGCAGTGTGGGAACTCAAGCAAGAACACATCTGAACAACCTTCAATGGTTTTCAAGAGGCTAACCACAAACCTAGGTACGAACAGGAACACATCTGACTGTTCTACCTCATCAAGCCTCATGATGCTACGTTTCACTGTGTTATTTGTTTTGTACTATGTTTTTTTGCATTTGGGGAAATAGGAAAAGCCACATACTCAACTGAAAAACTGAAAAATGGAACATTGGATCATGTTGATCATGTTCCCCCCTCAATGTGAACATTTCACTTATTCAACACACAATAGGAACTCTGAAAAAGAATCACACCAAGCTGAAATTCACACCACACAACTAAATCTGGAACATTGCAAAACTAAAAAAACAAGTACTCACACTGCACACCTGTGCCGCCAAATCATTCATGCGGCCCCATCGTGGTGGACCGACGAGAGGTCGATGTCTGACCTCCAGCCTCCATTATCATGCTACTAGCTTAGTTGGATTTGATCATGGAGCTCAAATGCATATCAAAGGACATCGGATTCCACCGATAGTGCGTCCAGTTGAAATGCAGGCAATTTTTTTACAATTTTACGACTCTTTGAACTATTTACAATGACATGACTAGACTTGAAATGAGACAAAAATCTGATTGACTCTTTACGAATGTCCTAAATCACCTATTTGATTGACAATAACTAGAAATTTAAAAAGTAATAAATTGAAATTACTTTTTAAATTAAAATCACATTGACTAAGACAATACCAAAAAAATGTTTCGACTCTTTTAACAATTTAACGAAAAATAAGTTTAGACTATAGACACAATACTCAATGATCTAACTGACTCAAAACAAATAATAATATTGACATTGACAATTTTGACAACCTATAATTGATATCCAAAATGACTATTACAACATGACTCTCAATTAGACACATGAAGGACATGATCTTTTTTAATGACATTTACATTTACCATTAGAGTAACTCAGAACTTTAATAATAACTAAGACCATTTATATAAGACAGACAAATGACTAGTCTACGCAGACTTACAACATAACACTTTAAACAAACTTATCATCTGATAATCAAATCGACTGCAATACCTATATACGACCTAAAGACAACAGACTCAATCTTGAATACAATTATAATTTTACCTATTGACTGATAAAAACCGTATATGGAGCTGGTTGGAGGAAATGCTGATAGCTAGCATGCATTCATTCAATTCAACCCGCAAGATTGGGAGTCGCACAACAAAATTCACTCAGGTGAATATGTATAAGAGTTTTACTTTTGTATTTTCCGTTTGAAGACTCGAAGCTTAACAAATCCGCAAGATTTGGATCTCCACGTTGAATCAGGTGGGCCAGCGATGTATGAATGGATGGTATCGAACAGAAAATTTCCTGAGATCTCGAGCCAAGCACTCAGATTACAAACAAAATGTTGTGCTTCTGTCACACATATTGATCTTTCTACGCTGCAAGTGTAACAGTCTCCTTCATCCACGTATTTCTAGATGTATGAGTGTATTCACAGGTAGATGGTTCTATGTGGAGGATACAAATGTCCTTTAGACACATCCAATTTTTTTAACTAAATCCAGTGCATGAATAACTGGTGCTTGGAGCTTTGAGGATGTGCCAAGAGTGATCTCTAATTGATGATACTTCTATAGACGGTTGGGCACTAAGACATTGCTGATCTCCACATGCCTGAGTAGATCTCAAATGTCACAGCCAAAGAAATATAATCTGAAGTACGTACCTCTTCCTTTATAATCACAGTCCAAATGCACTCTTTTCCGGTCCTCGGTCTAGGCACAGAAATAGATATTTATCATTAGATCTAAAAATATCTCACATAAAATTAAAAGAAGGAAACCATGCATCGGGACGGATTGAAATAAGACTGCCCCTCAACGATCCATTAGAATTCCATTACATGGATCAGACTGCTCTGATACCAAATAATAAATTTGGATCAGTTTTACAGATGAATAATGTATAATATTAAACACGGAATAATAATATACTTTCAATTCATTCCGGATACATTACATTTTACATACAATGCATATGTATAGGAGAGATTGCTCCTAAATATGAGGAACTACAATTCCTCAAATATCTCCTACAACATCTCCTGCAACTTCTCCTAAAACAATAATCTATTCGTGATATATTGTTGTAACAATATATCACCAAATAATACATCCATAAATATAAGTTGTTAATAACAACTTATATACTAACAAAATATATACGTGATTTGTTATTACAAATCACTCATTAATTCTTAATCATAGTAAACATTAATATTAATTTCCTAACATTTTCTCCCAAAAATATTTACCAAACCTCAAAATTGAAGATCCCATAATGAAGAAAATCTCTGGATCTTTCCATTGGTACCAAGATTGTCAAAAATGGAGCTCTGGATCAAAATATATGGCCTTTTGAGTTTTTCCTTAATGTTTCCTGCAAATTTGGCTTGGGTCAATTTTGAACTTTTCCCCCACAAATCTCACGATGACGTGGCATCCATTGGGTTTGGCGAAGGTGGGGCTACCTTTTTCCATTTTACATTTTTTGACAAAAACTCAAAAAAATCAATTTACCTCGAAGTCCAGCATCCCCACATTAGCTTTTGATGGGGCCGCAGGTCGCATTTTGATTTTATGCCTTTTAGAAGAATAAGCAATTTTTCACTTTTTCCTCCGATGCCCCACCAGTCTGAGTTCCTTTGGTAAAAAACTCTCCCAATCTCTGCAAGTCTGCCTTGGGAAAAATTTCCCTTCTAACTCCGCCGAGTCATAACTCAAAAATACAAGGAGTTAGAAAGAGTTCTTTACCTTTCTCTATCGGATGGAGAATTCCTTAAATGTATTAAATCTAGACTGAAGCACAAAAGGTAGTAAATTAACCCTAAAATAAGGGAGCTTATTTTGGTTAACAGTTATTTAAGAGGAAGAAGAGGGAGAAGGTGGCTTACTCATTGAAGAGACATAATTTGTAGAATTTAGCTTCTTTTAATATGCATCTTCATCAAGGATGATTAATAAGAGACTATATTTTTCATGAACATCCTTTGTTATGTTGTTTTCACACACTCTAAATCTCTTAAGAAATATAAATCCTCTAGGCATGTAGATAAGGAGAAAGAGGACCTCCAAAACGTGACTCTACAAC
This sequence comes from Taxus wallichiana var. yunnanensis, assembly GCA_018340775.1. NCBI lineage: Eukaryota > Viridiplantae > Streptophyta > Pinopsida > Cupressales > Taxaceae > Taxus > Taxus wallichiana. The sequence goes on along the minus strand of CM031242.1, from coordinate 853,427,095 downwards.
CACAAAAATTTCAATATAGGTTATCCTCTTCTATAATCCATGAATTCAATTAAGAAGAAGCCCAAATAAACATTCCCTCTCATGGTATCTTCTATTTCAGATAAGTAAAGAAGTCCTACTCATTCTAAAAATGATGTTTCTACTCTTAAATATAAAAATATTAAAGAAAAAAATTTCTTTGTTGTTCCTAGAGTAAGTCATTCTCATGTTCTTTGTAGACACCCAAAATTAGGTCACAACCCTCTAAGCCCCTTTCAATTAACATACCCGTTTACCATGAACCCTTCCACACATTAATATTAGATTTAATTACCCATATTAGACTAATTATTACCTCACCCCTCACCTCACCTTGGACCCATTCCAAGGGCATTTAACTAACTGAGACTAGGTCATCACTCCTAACATTGAGTCATCACTTCACTTAACTAACTAAGAATTCTTCTAAACCTAATATTAATTTCCAAATTCCTCTTCCATCAATTTCTCATGTGTTTAAACGTGAACCAAGACTCTAGCCTATATTCAATTCTTGACCCACCTAAAAAGGGGAAGAAATATGTTATTTTTGGAAAAATTGACTATTTCTCCTAATCGACGTAGGTTATTCCTCGCCAACACCGGTTATGGTATTGCCATCGGTTCCTTCAAATAAGGATTTTCAACTCATTACCTAGGTTGGGATTCCTTTGGTTGGATTTTGATTATTCATTCACATCATTGTATTCGATTTAACATCCGACGATAAAAAACACCACGATATCATTCGGGTTCTTCACCAGTAACCAACCTCTTGCTCTATTGCCTCAAATAATTCACACGGGAAGCACTACATATCCATTGTTGTAGCACTAGATTTGGACTGTTTCTCCTCCGAGGCACCCATCAACTACCATCACCAATCTCAGATAAGTATTCTTAACTAGGTCATTGGTTTCATTAGCTTTGGTTTTGAATCTTTTATTTTCTTATGATCACCTCCTTCCTCTCTCACGAATACATTGTGTAGCTCCTCTACCGACACCCTACTAATTTTAACTTCCCTTCCTTTCTAACCACCTCTTTCACCTAAATATCAGCCACCGTGCCTAAGCCTTCCCAACACTTTTTGCAATCGAAAGAGCCCTAACCAACCCATTTTCACCATTTTCACCCAATTTCCTCCCGTGATTGGTTAGCCAACCGATCCTTTCTATAACCGATTCTGACATTGATTACATGACCGGAATCGAGTCTACGTGTCTAGCATTTTCCCTCAGACTAGCAATCTTATTTCCTCACCCAAAACCTCTCAAAACCTCCCACAACTTCACCCAGACCTCCATAATACCCTCTGCTACACCTACAGACCCTGTCAACCAACCACCCTTTCTAGATTTGATCTTATATTCATTATTTAGATTATATTTAGAGTATTTTATTTGTGTGAGATACCAAAATCATATAACTATAGTAGGACCTTCTATTTCATGTTATTTATCTACATTAATTTGTATTAAGACGTGGATTTACATCCTTTGATGAAGCAACATACTTCTCAGATCTAGTTCACATTAGGCAATCCACCAAACTATTGTTATTAACTCTATTTTGTGGTCTTTCTTTGATTTTTTTGTAGTCCTTCCCGGATAAAAAGGATTTCTCTACAATCAGCTTAGTCTTTAACAATGGTGTATAACCTCTAGGTATTCCTCACATACCTTACCTTTACTTTTAAATCATTTTTTCATATAATAATCCTATGTGGTGAAACATTTTGGCACACACGGTGGAACCCTCATCATTTGTGGGTTCCTTATATTCATTTATGATTGCATTTATGTTTGTTTCCTTCACTTAATCTCTCCTTGGTAACATTCTTTCTTCTATTTACTTTAAAAGTCACATTTCATTTAGTGAAAATTAAACCAAACAATATTTTCTTCTTTCTTGTTTGCATTAGTAAAAGTCATACTCTATTCCTATTCACTATTTCTATCATCTAGTCTGAATATTTCAATTGGGGTTTAAAATTGTTGCATTTCATCTTGTGTATTCTTTCATTTAGCTCACATAGTCTAATTAGTAATAAAATAGGTGGAGGTCATGATCAATTTATGATTAGGTAATTAAGTATAGTCCAATTTTGACACACTTTTCCAAATAACTCAAACAAAAAAAAATTCTTAAACATTCCCCAAATCCGGGAAGAGGCTAGAAAGGATTTAAACACCCATTGATAGTGTGCCCCAACCGGTGTTACGGCCATATTTTCATATCATATCTTAGACCTCACATACCAAAAGTTAGTTGAGTTCTAGGTACCTTGTATCCACTCCTTTCTATATATTCATAGGCAGTCCTAAGGATTAAGCCATCAAAACACTAAAATCTTATTCCTAGGATAACGTGTTTGTTATATTTTTCTTGTTGGATTTGTGACTTTCTTTCTTGTCTTCTACTATTTGAGGTTTGAGATCATATTTCATCACTTTTGTTTCTTTTTAACACTCAACCATCACAATCAATTAATTATTAATTTCTAATTGTATTAGACTAGAATTGATATACACAACCTAGTTCTCAAAGCATCTTTCAACCAAAATCTTACTTAGAAATTTCAAATTTCTTAAGTTTATACCTCATTTTCCCTACCAACATCGGTCATTTCCTCTTCCCGGAATTGGTTCACTAACTAGTATATGTCTTCCTCTTTTTGATTTCTTGTCAAAAACAACAATCTATTTTTACCTTCCATACATTTTCCAAAAAAAATTCTGAGCTTTTGTGATTTTCACAGAGCCCAAAGCACCTATTTTCCACCCTTCCATATGGTTTAGACTCTCCAACAGGTGTGATCTCTATCTTTACATGCGAGTTGTATACCTTTTCCTTCTATCCCATCACCACCTTCCATTTCATCTCCAATGGATCCTAATTCATTTGTAATCGTACTCAAAGGTGATGAGGAATTCAATAGATTCCTTTGATAACACCAAGGAATTACATTATTAGCTTGTTACTTCTTCCACTGCAAATCATTAGGTTAGCCTCTTAATGGAATTTTGACTTCCATGTCTCCCATTTCTACCATATCTACTATATTGGGGAATGATAATGTTGCCACCCAAACTAATCTAGCATTGCTTACTCCCATTTTGCAACCTCCTACTTCTCATGTAACCTTTGCATCCTTGACATCTTATCTCCCACCGAAATCTGTAGTACCCATATCCACTACCCCTATTATGTCATCATCAGTATCTTCATTACCCATTCCTACAAAGCTGCTAGTTGCATCGACCTCTTCCACTTGATTTTAGAGTTTGGTGGTTTCTATTCACTAAACTCTTCCACCTGTCACCACGTGGATATTTCCAAAAGCCCCTCCCACTTCCACCTTACCTCAAACACAACCCAATGCCTCAATTTAATATTAAGGCTATATGCTCTCTTCATCCACTACTTCCTACATACCTATGTCCCAATTCACATACGCGGCACCATCACCTAATATTATGCCTTTTTACAACCTATTAATCTTATCAAGTCCCTTATTCCTCGGGGCCATTCCTTAATCAAAAATCACAATGGATCTAATTAAAATGACGATTGATAAAATCTGATTCTTGAGGCCTCGGTCTCGGGTCCCATAGCATCTTAACATATGATGAGATTTGTAACAAACCCATCCATCCCTTTATACCTATTCACCCACATCCCCTGTAATCGTAGCTACGAATTCATTTGCTTGATAGTAAGGAGGACTCACAACAAAACTTGCATTCGGTTTGACACGCTTTTTACTTAATAGGACATGATGATGCCTCTCTCCTTCATACCTTTCCCATGTCCCTATCAGGACCCGCCTTAGATTGGTACAATGCTTTTCCCAAGCACTTGATCATTTCCTTTAATCAATTGGTTGAAATTTTTGTCGATAAATTTTTGATAAACATTTCTAAAAAGGTATCTATCACATATTTATATTCTATTTTCAATATGACAATGAGTCTATGACTTATTTAATTGCACGGTGGTGAAGCCTAATCAATCATATTTCTTTCATTCTATGAAGCCTCATCTCATAGATATTTTTATGAGGGTGTGTTCAAGACACATTTTCCCAACTCTTTAGGTTCAAATGTTTCGTATGTTTGATAAGGCTTTTACCATGGCATGGAAGCTTGAGATATGCACCCTCGAAGAAGATAAACTAAAATTTCTTTAAAAAAATCCTCAAAATAAAATTATTCTTACTCCAAACCACCCAATAACAATCCTAAGACAAAAATATCTGCTGATGTGCGAGTTCTAAAAGCTATCCCTTTGCATAAAATAAATCAACCTAAATCTCCTTCCAATATCTCACTGGTATAAAATTTTCAATAACGGTATGAACAAAAGAGTGAAACTCCCATTAGGGATCCTTATTCTTCCATATTGGAAAAGTTTTTGAAGGATAGATCCATCACTCTTCCTCCCATCAAACCACATACTAGTTTTGATCCTTCTCACCCCACACTAGCTTGGTATAAAGAAAATGTATTCTATAATTGCCACGATGTAAGATGACATAGTGACGCAAATATCAAAACCTTTAAAAACATTATGCAAGGAATGTTAGATAGTGGTGATATCATCCTTGACAACCCAAATGTGCATGTTAATGTAAACTTTGACATTTTCAGGAAACATTTTCCTAATAATGCCCCTTCATCAAATCACACTGGTGAGACATCTAAAAAAGAAACCAATGTACATGTGGTTAATGCAATCTTCAATACAGTGTTTGCTCCTTTTATCTAGTATCCTCCTATAACATCTATTCAAGAAATCTTAACATGAAATCCTCTACCCATAGAGGAGCCCACCTCACATGCTCCTGTACTCCATGGAGGATCCCATCTCACCTATTCCTTTACCTCACGGAGGAACCTACCTCACCTATTCCTTTACCCATGGAGGAACATACATTACCTATTCTTATACCTATAGAGAAACAAACCTTTTAATCCTCTCTACCCATAGAGGAGTCTACATCACCCACTTTTCCTTCTCCTCAATCCATAAAGGACCCAATTTTATTTACTCTTCCTATTAGTGATACCTCTCCAAAGTTCTTCAAATATACCATCGCTCTTCTTACCTCACTCTTACCCACCAAGTCGAGAGGATAAAATTTTTCCTTTCTAGTGGGCCTCATAGTTCTTCACAGGATTTAACACCAAGCCATCATCCTCTTCATCTACTAAAAACCATTCTCTTGTTTGGTTGACCACTTGGAGTACGTCAATTACACTACCCTCTGGGGATGCCTTAGAATCCCCATTTCCACACAAATGCAAATGTCCTCCCCTGATACCTCAACCATATATCCAAAGATATTCAAAGTGACTAAGGCTATTACGTCTGAACCAGTGGTATTAGCCCTTTTTCACCACACCCCCTCTACTTAGGCTTCCATCTACTCAAAAACGTATAGGCACCTTTGGTTTTTACTTGCACCAAGTCCATTACATCCCCCTCTTAACCAAGAATTATCAACTTCTTCACCACAAATCACAAAATCTACTCTGGCACCTTAAAGGAAGACCCAACCTCTTAGCGGTGGTACCCCAAGAGGTATCCCTCACACCTTCTCACTCACCTTCATCTTTGTCATGGATATTAGGTATGCATCCTTGACCTTTGTTAACCTACCTTGTTACTAAGGAAAACTCATAGGGAAATAACCTATACCCTTGCCTTCACCTCCCATTTTTTCCACACCTTATTCACTACCTTTACCCTAACTCTTACCAAAACCCACACTTTCACCTTGGCTTACTCGGATACCTCCATCTTCTGAGTCTCCTTCACCCTCGTGCATTTTTTCTTCACCTATACACAAGAAGGTGCAACTTAAATATAAACCCTCAATACCTACCAAAAAGGTAGTTACACCTACATAATTTCTTTCCTCGTCCCCTCACGAAGGTTGTGTACCCATTTTTTCCGAAACAACCTTGACCTCTCATTATGATCTTTTAGTGTGATCCTACTCGAACATTCTTTCTCGGTTGTTAGATACATCTGCTATATCACTTCTACCTATGAATCCATACAAAACTCTCAGACCTAAACCATTAAGGTTTGACGACACTAAAATTTGCACTTATCATCACTCACAGGGAATGATGTCAATATTTATACAACTCTTAAACCATTCTTCTTCAACTTTGTGATTCTGATGTATCTTTGAAGAATATGATTTGTTGGGGAAGGATTCTATTCTTTCTTTACCCATCGCCACATAACCTATCCTCAAACCAATTCTACAACCTTTTCCTTCACATCCACCTATGAATAAAGGTAAGGAAAAATAACCATCTTTTCATCCTCCTATATTTGAAATTATCATAGTGCTTGTGTGCAACTCGGTCCACAACACGTGAAAGACAAAGAGAAGGAAATTTTTGTAACCCTTTCTAGTTCACCTTCACCTACCCTTACACTTCCACCCTAAGATAACCATCCTTCAATTGGGACCACCTACTTCTTCTTAGGTTACACACCATTTAATGATCAAACAACTTCACCAGTCCCCATTGAAAATGTCTTTATATGACTTGGTTCAAATGTCGAATCTAATCGTCGGGCTCTCATTAAGGTCCTGTAATCAATTGAGGTTCCACCTAACAAAACTTCACCTATTGACATCCTCATTACCCTTCATCAGATTGCTTTTATTAGTTTCTCCAAATAAAACATTTCCCTTCACAACCTAAGGATCCTAATCCCACTCTTTTCATCTCCACTTACATTAATGATATTTACGTTAAACATGTTATGATTGATGGGGGAACTAACATCAACATCATCTCTTCTCATGCCTATGAAAAAATAGGCATACCAGCTAATTGTATGTCTAGAAACCCCATCATGATTTAATCTTTTAATGATGCCATGACCACTACCCTAGGCATCGTTTTCCTCCACATCCACATGGGTCCCCGAACTATTCCCAAAATCTTCTACGTTATAGAAGGAAATCTCTAGTATAACATGTTGTTAGGGCATCCTTAGATTCATGCCATGGCTTATGTCCCTTCCACCCTTCACCATTGCCTCAAATTTGAATATGAAGGGAACCTTACACCATTCAGGAAGATCCCCCTTCAAAACTTGTAATATGATTTACCATCCAAATGATGTTCTAATCCCAGTTAAGGCATCTACCACATCTACCACTTCTTCCACTTCACTTTCCTCATATAAATAATCTATCGACCCTCATATTCCACCCTCTAATCATGCCCCATATTCCGTGGCTTCGGATATCTCATCTATATACTGCTACGCAAGTGCCAACCACGGAAACCCTTATGGGCATTTTTCAATGCCTCACACTCGGAGAATACCACCTCCTCAGTATTGACACATTCCTCATTCCTTAGGATTATAGAAAAATACAAAAGAACCCATGTTAATATCATCTTATAGGAGAGGTTATACCATATAGCTATCTCGCACCTTCGTACCAACCTAACTTATGGGAGGATTGACACTTCCTTTTAGTCCATTAAATCTCACTTCCAAACCAAACCTTTTTCATCAAACTTATCCTACCTCACTAAAAATAGCTTTGTACTCACTTTTCTTCACCATTACACTTGGAAAGGCTTCAACATTTGTCGTTACAAACAAGGTTGTCACATCATTTTTTTGTGCACCACTAAGATACACAAATACCATTGTAATATTGGATTTCCTAGGTAACACCCTCTTAAGAAGGCTTGAATCACCTTAGTAGAAGATGAAAATCCTTCGCCACTTTCCTCACCTATCATGACACCTTCTCCCACGAGTCATGGATCCTGAATCCATTTCACTTATTTTTTTTGTGAACACCATCTCCTTGGGACCTCTGACCTATCAATGTGATGGTAAGGTTCCCTCTTCCCTTCATCTTCTTTATCCTGACATGTTGGATGATGATATGCCTTCTATAAATGTCATTCAGTGTCAGGATGATGATTCTATTATGACCTATTTAGGTGCAGAGGATTCTTATATTCAAATTTTATTACCCTCTAACACACAAACCATGTTGAATGAATCTACCATAGAAATAAACATTCACACTTAGGACGACCCATGAATTCTAAAGATAGGCCAATCTTTAGACTCCATGGAACAATAATCTTTCACCTCTTTTCTTCGTGATCATAGCAATGCATTTTCTTGGTCTTATAATGATATGTCAGGTATTGACCTAATATCATGCTTCACAATATCATAACTACCCCTGATACCAAACTAGTGAAATAGAAGCTACATAAAATGTATCCTTACATTTATTGTCTAAGTTCTAGCTTACGAAAGAAGAACTTCAACACCTTCTCTTTGTTTCCTTCATCCTGGCTATATGAATACCCACAATGGATTTTGAACATTATTCCTATCACAAAATCAACTGGGGATTTCTTATCTATATTGACTTTCATGACCTTAACCTTTCCTATACAAAACATGATTTTCATCTACCAAGCATTTACCAACTAATTGATCTTACAGTCAGTCATGAGATGCTATCTCTTATGAACTGGTTTTCGTGTTCTAATAAGATATCAATTGCTCTAGAAGATCAACACAAAAATAGCTTCTTAACCCCTGGAGAACCTTCTTCTATCATGTCATTCCCTTTGGCTTGAAAAATGCTTTTCTACTGATCATTGTGATATGACTTACATCTTCCATAACATCATGCATGACATATTAGAAGACTATGTCGATGACCTTCTTAGTAAGTCCAAGCATTGTGCCAAACACACGATCATTTTTAAAGTTATCGTTGATTGGCTTATCCAATATTTTATTCACCTTAAACCAAAGAAGTACATTATTTTAGTTCTCTCGGGTAAGCTTCTTAGTTTCATCGTCTCTTTATGGGGTATCGAAGTTGATCTAGCTAAGATCAAGGAAATTATTGGCATGCCTCCACCTACAAACCTTTGGAAGCTTCGTAGCTTGCAAGGAAAATTGTAATCCATCTGACGCTTCATCTTTCAACTTTCGGGTAGGTGCTAACCATTTCACCACCTCCTTAAAAATGATGTTTATTTCCATTGGAATGAGGATTGTCACAAATCCTTCAAAGCATTATAGATCTACCTTCTTCATCCTCCCGTGCTCATCCCACCTAAAAACAATACAAAATTTTACCTTTACATTTTGTCTAGTGACCATTCTTTGAGTGCCATACTCACTTGTCGTGATGAGCAAGCATAGGGAACAAGTAGTTTATTACATAAGCCATACTCTTCTAGATTATGAAACTCGGTACAATCACACTAAAAATATTTACTTAGCCCTAGTCTTCGTGGCCACCAAAATTTTCCACTACCTTCTTAATCACAAAAAGTTTGTTATTACCAACACCGACCCTCTTCATTACATGTATTCCAAACCTTACCAACATCAACACACCACTTGTTGGCTCATGATTCTTATAGACTTGGAGTTGGATTTCATTCATCAAAAGTATGTCAAAGGAAAAACCATCACGGATCAACTTGCAGATGCTCCTCTTCCTAGGAATCAATCCTCAAATTTCAATTTTCTCGATGAATCTATCGCCACCCTCTCCATTGATGATATTGTTTATCAAATGACATTATTCTTTGATGCATCCAAATGTCACCGTGAGGGAGGTGTGGGGTTCATCCTCATTCCTCTTGATGGAAATCCCATACCACTATCCTTTCAACTAGAATTCAAATACACCAATAATATAGCCGAATATGAAGCACTTGTTCCAAGTCTTCAAACTGCCATTGCCCTAGATGTTAAATCCATTAACATATTTGGTGAATCTGAACTAGTTGTGAGACAATTCAATGGTTTGTACCAGTGTCATAACAAGGATATTTAAAAGTATAAAAACCATGTCCACCTAATTTTGACCATGTTTGATCAACACCTCATTCAAGCCACTTCTTGATCCATTAAAAAAATTGCAAATACCATGGATTTCCTTGCTTCTCAAATACCTTCCTCAGCTTCGGATTCAAAAATATTTGTCACAATAAAGTGGTTACAGTCACCTTCTTATATTATCTTTGACCTTAATTTTGTGGGTAGCATTGATATTGACCCACGTAACTTTTGGTATTAATATTTTGTTATATACCTCTTGATTTCAATCCTACCTTTGGATCTCACTCGCAATGATGACGAGCCTTCCTAAAAAGTGTCTCTCATTATGTATTCATGGGAGGTATTCTCTACTAATGTGGCTTTGATGGTATCCTCTAGTGGTACCTCACCAGTTATGAAATACTATACACCATCAAAGAAATTCATGATGAGATGTGGGGAACATTTTAGTGTCGTCTTTGTTGCAAATCGTATCCTTCAACTAGGCTACTTGCTACCCAACCATTAATCAATACTATTGTTACTATGTCAAACATTGTGTGAAGTGATAGTCACATATTAACCTTCATCATACTCCTAGTCATTCCTTATAAGTCACCAGAGACTTTTGGCCCTTTTCTCAATGAGGTTTTGATCTTGTTGGGAAATTAACCCTTATTCTTCTCAATGTCATTTCCAGATCATCATGACAACTGAATATTACATTAAATGGGTGGAATCAATCCCTATATTTTCTAATAAAGAAAAGAAAATAGTCTAATTTATCAACCACCATATCATTTTTTCTTTGGTGTTCCTCATCACCTCATCGCTGACAATGGAAAATAATTCAAAAAAAAAACCCTATGCCAAATGTGTGACAACTTTGGTATTCAACTCAGTTTCTCTTCACCATATTACCCACAAGAAAATGGTCAAGCTGAATCTTCTAACAAAAATCTAAACAAAATTATTATGAAAGTGGTTAACGACACTAGTAAGGATTGGCACATGCACATTCCTTTTTCCTTATGGGCTTATCATACCAGCATTTGCACCTCTACTGCTGCCATACCTTTCTCTTTGGTCCACAGCATAACGGCCATCCTACCTCTCGAAATTCAAATTCCATATCTTCGTATATCTCTTAAAGATATCATCCTTGATGATGATTTTTTCCAAGAAAAATTGGCACAACTTGAGGTAGTGGACGAACTCCATTTAAACTCTCTATACCACCTCCAAATATACCAACAATTCATTAAGTGCTCCTATAAAAAACGTGTTCTAGAATGAACATTCAAGATCATAAATCTTGTCATGAAGGAAAATCACCATGTAACCAAAATGGAGAAAAGTAAATGAGGTAAGTTTGCTCCTAATTTTCTTGGACTTTATATTGTCACCCATACCTATGGATCAAGAACTTATCGTTTATCTTCTCTTGAGGGTAAACCCAGAACCTAAGCCCCTTAATTCCTTGCATCTTTGACCATTCTATTATTGAATAAAGTACTACATCACTTTATGTCACTTATATGCTCATCCCTTGAGAAAACCTCTCCTTCCACCTACTTATTTTAAGGACCAATGACTTAAATAGAATTATGTGATTATCCATCACCATTCAACCTTATCTTGAATATGAGTACCATGGATCTACTCATGGCATGATTCTCATGGATACTTTTCATCCTTTTCAAGATGGAATCCCATGCTCGTTTTTCATTTGAAACCCCTCTTTCATAGGTAACCTTTATTGTGCAATGGTTTTTCTTCATAAAAGATACCTATACTCCTTCATATTCTTGTCCATGACTAAAAGTCCAAACTAATGAAAAAAATTAGAGGATAGCAAAAATTCTACTCCTTGAGTCAAACTTCTCGTAAATAGATGATTCCCTCAAATGAACATCTATGTCTCTTTATTGCTGCTATAAGTAAACTGCTTCCTTGAAGGACATCTATAAAGAGCTAGCCACATGCGGTACTAATTTGTACTTGTTCAAATTTTTTATCTTGGAGCTTCCCACATCAATCAGATTCATAAATACCTCAAGGATACTATAATATCCATCCCAATATAGAATTCCCATATCAAATAGTCTATGAAAGTAAAATGTAAAATAAAAAATCAAGAAAATGCAAAATTTTAGTCATGGACTTTCCTATATTGATTTTGGTATCTTGTAGAAGGATCATGTTGTCCCACAACAAGGTTGCACTAAAATAACCACTCCACCCTACCCTTTTTATTTTCCTATCTACTTAAGGGACGTGGCGCTCATGTGAAACTTTGTGATCATGCAGCTTCTTTCAACCATAGACATATCAATCATGCAACATCTCAAGGGCTTTATGTTCATTATCCTATTGGGTATGGAATTTTATGGTCCTTTCAAACTATGCATCATTTTGCTTATTTTTGGTTCCCATTTATGTGCTTGTTATTTCTCCAATAGGACAAGACCCTCAACATTGAATATCTTGATTTTATTCTTGTCTCAACCACACCTATACCCATCATATAGTTCCCATAATACCATCATACATTGGGAATTAAATCCTACCTAACTTACCTTACCATAAACTACGTTTCCACAATCTATCTTACCTAATAGTACCTAATATATCTTCCCAATATACATTACCCAACCTTACCTACCTTACCTACCACCATCTTATTCTTCCCTATCTTATGAGAGAGCTACATCGATCTAAGATCCCTTTGCAAGCGCGCTATGTAGGCAACACTCAAGACATGGGGTCATTGGAGGTTATCTCGGCCATTATTTTTCCCGTCCTACGTTTAGACTTGGACATCGAACATTTAGGAGTTTAGGGTTTTTATCTAGGTTGAGTGATGAATAGTGCCACATGGGGAGGAGAAAATCCACGAAACCCAAATTCTGAATTTCAAACTTCGAGATTTCGAGATTTTGGAGAAATGTGTCACCCTAGTGGATGAAAAGAAACCCGAACCCTTGAAAATCCAAAGTTCCAAATTTACAAAGTCCTAAATTTCCTATTTCGAGAGGATGCGATGCGGGGTTGAAGTTATGAAAAGGCATATCAAAAACTCATATTTATTGCATTATGACACCCTCATCTTGATTTCCATAACTTTTGACCGGGAGCTCGGATTTACACAAAATAGGACTTTTTGGAAAGCATAAGGTTTAGTATTTTAAAAATTAGAAATACAATCCACCATTTAGATGAACAGTTGCAAGTGGTTCTGTCATCACCAATCTGGAACTATAATAATTCTTCATCGGGAACTCCTCATGCTATGCTTATTTACTAATGCACAACCTTTAGTTTGGTGGATGTAATCTGGAAACAAAACAACAAACATAACACAAGAATACCATCGACTATGTCAAGATGGAATGATGACAAATCTGAAATATCAAAGTAAATTATAATATTAACATGAAATTGTTATCTCACCCATGAGGTACTTTAAGTGTTATTGACTTCACTTGCCTTCCACCAATACTATGGGAGAAACTTTACAATTACACCTCTTAATGGCTTCTTCAACACACCTTTAAATTGATGGCTTCCTTTACACACTTCATACAATATTTCTCACTACTTCCTTCTATGCTAAATGAGGGGGGTGGCCTCTTTATTTATAGAACTTCCACGCTTATCCATCTTATCTCTAAGATAGGATAAGAAATCCACTCTGACGAATCATATTCCATACCTTAACTCTTATATGTACATGTAAGCTTATCTTTTAAGATAAGATAAACCTTATCATTTCAAATGGGTTCCACATTTTTAAACTTTTTACAAATAAAATACACAAAATATTTATGACCTTATTACCAATATAATATTTCTAATTCCTAATCATGTAGACCCTACTTCTCTACTTATCCCAACTTTGACATTTTAACATTACCGGACCACTTACGACAAATATTTACTTTTTACAACATTCCTATTGTACTTTGACTGTTACCGTACTCTACATTATTGGCGGCACCATACTGATGGCACCGTTATCTTCTATCAGATGCTACTACTAATTACACTTAACAACATCCTATTCCTAATACATACATTAATGAAATAGAAATTACGGAGGAAAATTTTAGTGTCGACATCTTCCCCCTTCCTAGCTTCTACTCCGTCCTCGGAGTAGACTATTCTAGTGCTTGGAAAATCTTCAACTTGTCATGGTTGACCCATTTTGTAATGGGAGTGCCATCTAATTCCTCCATTCGAGTGCGTACCATTTTCATGCACATTCTTTATTTTGTAGGGCCCCATCCATTTGGAAGAAATTTTCTCTGTCTTCTTTTTTTTGTATACGGAATCATATACGAGAACCAAGTCATTCACATGAAATGGAGACCAACGGATCTTTTGATCAAAGTATTCCTTCGCTTTATTTTCTTCTTATGGCTTGTATCCTTTGCTATTTCCCTCATTTCCTCTAGCAAATGAAGATGTACCAACCTTTCTTTTACTGAATCACTTTCATCCATCCTTTCATTTTTCATAACTCTCACAGTGGGAATATCAAACTCAATAGGAAGAACTGGATCAATGCCATAGGCCAACTTAAATGGGGAGTATCCTGTTGCTGACTTTGATGTTGCCCTATATGCCCACAATCCTACATGAATCCTTTTATCCCACTTATGTACTGTAAGGATACATCTTTGCTAGAATTTGACTCAACACAAAAATTTTCATTCCACTGTCCATTTGTGCTTGGCTTGTATTTTGTTGCCTTCCTATGCTTAATAGAAAATTTATTGACTAGGGCTTCTACTACCTCATTAATGAAGTGGCTTCCTTGATCTATTACAATTTCTAATGGACAACCAAATCTGGTGACAATGCGTTCATATATGAACCTTGCCACCTCATCCATGGAAGCTATTTTCAATGGCCTAGCTTCAACCCACTTGGTTAAATAATCTATGGCAACTACAATATACTTATTTTGGCATGAGGTAGTTGGAAGTGGACCTACAATGTCTATTCCCCACTTTTCAAAGGGACCAAGTGGAAGAATAGGACATAATGGAGCTGATGAAGTCTTACGGTTACCATGTGTTTGACAAATATCACATGTCTTACAATAATTATAACAATCTTTAAAAAGAGTGGGCCAGTGATAACCTGCATCCAAGATCCTTCTTGCTGTAAGTTGTCAGAGAAGTGCCCTCCACATGTACCATTGTGGAATTCTTCTAGCAGTTCCTTCCCTTGATCACATCCAACTGCCCTCTTATACTGTCCATTAGGTCCTATTCGAAATAATACTCCATGCAGAATAGAATATGGATGACTGGATTGAGTAATCTTTCTCTTAGTCTTTGCATTGGCACCATCAGGAAACTTGAATTCATTCAGATAATTCAAAATATCTATGTATTCACTAGGGATTGTGTCAAGGGATAACAATGTTGCATCAAGGAAATCATCATCATCACAAGATGATCCTAAACCATCATAGGCTCGAGAGAGTGCATCTGCATTGACATGCTTCTTTCTTGGCCTATCTATAATATCAAATTCAAATTCTTGTAGAAAAATTATCCATCTTGCTATCCTCCCCGATGGGTTAAGATTATTGACAATATATTTTAGAGCGATGATGATCTCATTACAACTAGAAATTTTTCCCTAGCAAGTAATTCCTAAACTTCTTTATAGCAAAAATGATAGCTAGAGGCTCTTTTTCGATTCTGATGTATAATTTACCTCAAGATCTTTGCTCATTTGTCTACTCCCAAAGTAAATTGGATGTTCATTCCCATTTTCATCATTTTGGCTCAAAGTACTTCATAGTGTTGAATCGAAGCATCAAGTGTACACAATGAATGGCTTGCTCCAATCTGGATTCTTTAAAATAGGTGAAGACACCACGGGGCTTCCTTGATTGTCCAAAAGCTTCATGTGCCTTATTTCTGGTTAATAAGTAACATCCTTCTTCAAGAACTAGGTTTGTGGGTGTGCAATCTTTGAGAAATTCTTGATGAACCTTCTATATAGTAACCCACATGGCCTAAAAATGATCTCAACTTACTTCTATTCATAGGAAATGGTAAATCTTTGATTTTTGAAACTTTATAAGGATCAATACCATTACCATCTCTGGATACAACATGCCCTAACAAAACACCTTTAGAACATCCAAAGACACACTTTGTATGGTTTAGTGAGGTTTTTGCTTCATCTAACCTTTGAAATGTTTTCTCCATCAGTGCGGGTGGTCCAACTTGCTGCCATAGATGCAAAAATCATCCAAAATACTCTGATGAAGGTCCCAATATAGGGTTTGAACACCCTATTCATCAAACGCTGGAATGTTGCATTGGAGCATTACACAACCCAAAAGGCATAACTCTATAATAAAATGTTCCCCAAGGAGTGGTGAACGTGGTCTTGACTGATCTTTTTCGCTATATGGACTTGGTTGTATCCGCTATATCCATCAAGTAAAACTATAACACTCGGCCAGCTACTTCGTCCAAGATCTGATCGAGAATGGAAGAGGGTAATGATCCTTTTTGTTGCCTTATTGAGCTTCCTGTAATCAACACAAATGCGTAGCTTCTTTTTTTTTTTTATTGAGATCACAATGGGAGAAACCCATTCGAATTCTCCACAACAAATATGAATCCCGCATCAAGTAACTTATCTATTTCTTCTTTTACAGTCTTGTAAAAATTAGGATTCATTCTATATGGCATTTGCTTTATAGGCTTAGCACCATCTACCAGCTCAATAGAATGTTCTACCTAACTTACTTGATGGAGTTCCTTGTAATCAAAAGTGAATATGTGAATGTACCTTCGAAAGAGCTGGAGGTAGGATTCCTTCTCACTCTCCATCACAAACATCACCAATCTTTATTTGTTGGAGACAATAATCAACTTCTTCTTTCGATAATTTTATGGGGTCATGAGTCTCGGTGTGACTAGAAGGATATCCATAACTGAAACATCAACCTCACTTTCTTCATCTTTAGTGTCCACTTCATTGGTACTAGAGTAATCAGAGGATGTCCAATCATCAGTTTCATCACTTGAATCCATAGGTTCTACCTTATGATGTTGAGGGATCACGTTTATCTTCACCCTCTCTCTACCATGTCCAAGTGTCATGAAGCCTTCATTCCAGTAGTTTCTTGCATGAACTCTCCTTAGCCATGGTCTTCCTAGCAACATTGGGTATGCAATAGTACCATTTTTCATCACCTGAAAGTCTACCACACATACAACACCCATAACAGATATTGCCACATTTGAAACTACACCTTTCGGTTTAGTTTTTCCTTATTTAATGACCTTAACATAAGTGTTGAAGGGAGACCAATTTTTAAACCCAACATATTCATTCTGAGACTAGGTCATTACATTAACTACAACACCTCCATCAACTAAGACATCATGAATTGAAATACCATTACATATTACCTCACTTGTGGAGCATAGAGATCGCCTCTGCTCTAAAATATGGACCTCAACCTCCTTCCTTCGTCGAGCATTGAGTCCACTTCACAGCTCCGCCTCTTCTCGAAGACACAACCAAGAGTTGACTATATGTAATATTTGCAGAGCCTTTTGGACAGATCTTCCAAGATGGAGTATGGTCTTGCCCTGTGAAATCAGAAAATCCTACACACTTAACTTTCTTCTCCTATGTTTCTTACTAGTTTCTCCTTTCATCTTCTTAGGATCATTTCCATCTTGATTATCTTTTTCTTTCTTTCTTTTTTTGTTACAAACACATCTACTTCATTATTTCTGCTCTTATCTACTACATCAAAAGAATTCACAGGTGCTTTTCCTTTATCATTATCTCCTTTACCAGATGTAGAAGCTCTATCTGGACAATTATACTTATAATGACCCTTTTTATAACAACCATAACATACAACTTCAGAAATATTTCTTTTTGGACCTCTATCTCCTCCCTGAGAACTAAATTCTTTTCCTTGAAGAAGATTAATAGTTAACTGACCCATCTTTTTGAGCAGATCTTCATACTCAGTAGATGTACTAGGAGAAATATTTGTGCTCACCGAGAGTGGTTGTGGATTCTGGAGCAAAGGTGTTGGTGTAGGTTCTACTTTAGCAACAATTTCTTTGGGCTCCTCTTCCATGCTTTCTTCTTGCCTTCTTGCAATCTCCTTTGCTTGTTCAATGGTAGCTGGGCGGTCATACTTCACTCGTTGTCTGATCTTTGGCTTCATCCCAAGAATGAAGTGATTACATAGGAGATTATCCACACCATTCATCAACCCATCCGCTAATCCTTCCTTCCGGATCTAGGCATTGAGCTTTCTCCTTAGCTCTAGAACACGAGCATGATAATCCCTTATCTTCTCCTTCTCTCCTTGGGTTAGCTTTGTGATATCGATCATGAGATCGTATTTCTCTGTTGTTCACCAAATTCTTTAAGAAAACTTTCAGTTAATAAATCCCATGAGTTTTTCACATTATCACCTAGTGTTTCAAACCACCTAAGGGCTGAACCATCCAAAAAGGTAGGAAAAATTCAGTCCATTGTTCCATTCTTATAAGGCCATTACAAATACAAGATCGTTTAAACTCTTGAATGAAAGAGGAAGCATCTTCATTAGATTGGGCTGAAAAAATAGGAATCTTCCCCATTTTCAAAAGTAACCACAGTGAAATACCAACCCAAAAGTACAATCAACAAGACTTATGTGCACCAATAATTAAAATCACTATAATAGAAAATAGAAATGACCATGGTAAACTATGGTAAAACTTGACTTACTGCGGTAAAAATTGACTTTACTGTGGTAAACACTATTCACAAGTAAAAAGTGAAGTTACTGCGGTAAATACTATTCACGGTAAAAAGTGACTTTACTGTGGTAAATACTATTCATAGCAAAAATGACTTTACCATGGTAACTACTATTCACGGAAAAATGACTTTACCATGGTAACTACTATGCACAGTAAAAACAAGGTTACCCTCCAATTGATTTTTGACTAAGTGGGAATATCTCTCCAGACAATCCACCAACGAGGAATGGTCCTAGCAACAGAACCAAAATGTCATCACCAATCCGGCACTATGATAATTCTTCACCGGGAACTCCTCGTGCTATGATTATTTACTAATGCACAGCCTTTAGTTTGGTGGATGTAATCTGGAAACAAAACAACAAACATAACACAAGAATACCATCGACTATGATAAGATGGAATGATGACAAATCTGAAATATCAAAATAAATTATAATATTAACATGAAATTGTTACAATCTCACCCATGAGGTACTTCAAGTGTTATTGACTTCACTTGCCTTCCACCAATACTATGGGAGAAACTTTACAATTACACCTCTTAATGGCTTCTTCAACACACCTTTAAACTAATGGCTTCCTTTACACACTTCATACAATATTTCTCACTACTTCCTTCTATGCTAAATGAGGGGGGTGGCCTCTTTATTTATAGAACTTCCAGGCTTATCCATCTTATCTCTAAGATAGGATAAGAAATCCACTCTGACGAATCATATTCCATACCTTAACTCTTATCTGTACATGTAAGCTTATCTTTTAAGATAAGATAAACCTTATCATTTCACATGGGTTCCACATTTTTAGACTTTTTACAAATAAAATACACAAAATATTTATGACCTCACTCCTTGTCCTTATTACCAATATAATATTTCTAATTCCTAATCATGTAGACCCTACTTCTCTACTTATCCCAACTTTGACATTTTAACATTACCGGACCACTTACGACAAATATTTACTTTTTACAACATTCCTATTGTACTTTGACTGTTACCGTACTCTACATTATTGGTGGCACCATACTGATGGTGCCATTATCTTCTATCAGATGCTACTACTAATTACACTTAACAACATCCTATTCCTAATACATACATTAATGAAATAGAAATTATGGAGGAAAATTTTAGTGTCGACAGTTTAACCACAAAAATGATGAAGTATGGACCTCTTCTCTTCTCCAACAAAGAAGGTACAATAGGGTATGGGCGTTGCCGACTTTCTGATCACTCTTGCAAGGGAAATGATGATTTTTTCAGGTGGTTGGAAGAATTTTTTATTTCCTCTCCCCCCTCTATCCTAAATTTTTTACTATAGATGTAAAGGGGTTACATTGTGGAAAGGGTTGGTATTTTTTCTCATCCTATGCACCCCATCCTTCTTAAGGCTTTGATCCTTCCTCTAAACATTGTAATGGTTTCATGACTTCCCCTACTAGACATTGTATTGTCTAAAATTTAATGGAGCAATAAATTCGTGTTTGTGTTACATTTTTATCCTTCCATGGTTTGTTGTTTCTCCTTACCTTTTATTATTATACATGTGGTTGTGCATATTTCATGTTCATTATAAATTTGGTGTGTTGTGCTCATTTGGGAGGGATATATTGAATATGATCTAGTTTGTGGTGCAGGATCACCCTTTCTAGGTTTATTTCTTTCATTTTTTTGTAGGCTAGGGGAAGTGATTAGTACTCCTTTTCGGTGAATCACCGCTCTTAGTGTACATTTTCATTTCATGCATCTCTCTCTTCGTGCCCTTGGAAGCATTAGTTTAGGGTTAGTGGGTATTTTTACCTATATTTGGAGTATTTAATGGAAGGTAGGATAGGAGTAGGAGAATCTGACCTTCTCGAGAGAGCTATCCTGTTTCATAATGTCCCACATTCGGATAGCTCTATGTTAAATAATCACGGCGAATGCCCCGTCTCAAAACAGGACATTCGGGGTGATGTGATTTTGCATTAACATGTAGCATAACTAATAATAGGGAGACCAATCTCTTCAATCTGATTCTCATAATATTTAGCCTTAGCCATAACCTCTCTATGTCGGGTCCATCGATATCACCTATGGTGGTGACATCGCTCCACTACATATCTATGGACCCTATCCTAAAGCAACATGGTTCTCGTCCCCTGTACTCCAAGGATATGGGCCATGTCCTTGTACTTTGTACATATATTGATGAACCCTATCCCTGTAGTTGTGTCCCAACATGTGCCCTTAGAGTTGTAGAAGGGGAAACACATGGCCCCTAATGTCGATCGTACTTATGCTACTACTAAATGTGTTTGTAATGTGGCCATTTGTCTGGTTGTAAAGTAGAAACTTAGGCCCGTAGTCCCATAACATGTCACTCATCGTCATCCTATTCTTATGCTAATATTAATTTTGTTTGTAATGTGGCCACTTGTGCTTGTAAAATAGTCACTTAGGCTTGCAGTCTTGTAGCTTTGCACTCGTAACTCCTCTCTCTCTCACTTTGATAACAATGGCAAAATCAAGTTATCCGGAATGACAGTGCTTCTTGTAATTATTTTATCCACCATTGTCTATACCTAACTATGTACCCAACATTGTCAATCTTCTAATAAATTAATTTATCCTCCACTCCTACTGGTGGTGATGACTATTGAAGAGGTAATGGAATCTCCACACCATCATGATGGTACTATGGGAATGGCTGAGGCACACCCTACTATAATCCAAACTATTGTCTAACCCACTCTATGGGTATACGCTCATGCTCCCTAGCCCCTGCACCCCTAGATCCATCTCAAAAGTTATATACCCTCTAGCTCCTCTATCATGCTAGTAAAATTTGGGTAAGTAATGTACGGCCTCCATAGAATCTCTCTTGGTGATAGGATTTCTAGTACCTTCGATAGTATGCAATATCTTGAGTCACCCCATCCACCCTCACTTGTTCTCCTATCAACATTCATTTCTGTATCATGCCTTATACACACTTGCATGCCACCCTTGTCAATGGTAGACCTATTCGATGAACGCACACAATGTGCTCTTACGCTCAACAAAGATAACATAGACTATATTGTCATATCCTAATGTAAGCCCAAATATCCCTATATATCTGAACCAAGTAAGTTGGTGCCTATGCAAAATGAACCCTCTCCATAGCCATGTCCTCTAGCACTCCCACCAAGGCCTATGGAAACCTCCCACCCTTTGAGTCTAGAAGGGTGAAACAATCGATACCAACCATCATCAGTACTACAAGATTGTTCTCCGAGGATGCACCACATGCATTGCACCATAACTGATACTCAAACTATGGTATGTCATCTCTACCATTGTCATTTCAAACACCGTGATAATATTATCTACCGCATCTCGTAGACAATACCGATAGAGTGTCTCCCCATAAATCAAAATATGAAAAATCTTATACACATCCTCTAATGTGATGGTCATCTTTCATGTGAAAGCAGATAGAAGGTGTTGGTAGTTGGGTCCCATCTATTGATGAGGGCTACCATCATATTGTGGTCTCATGTAATCCTCCTATACCTCCTCACCACGCCTAGCCCAACTTCCCACATGTGTTCCCACTCCTCATCTGAAATGGTGGGTCTCATATGTACTAGAAGGGGCACAATTCAATCCCTCATAGTCATCTATTGCATGGCCTACATCATCAACACCCACACAAGTTAATCATTTTCCCCTTTTACTTTCTATTAGAAACTTGACCTTTCCTAATGATTTACCATGTATTTCCTTGACCATTCACCTTCACTCAACCTACTTAACAAAATCATATTCTTTCCTATCTTATGGGCAAACTACATTGGCATGAGGCCCCTTTTGAGGGATATATAGGTAGAACTCAAAATACATGGGTTCTTGGAGGTTGGTGAGCCATTATTTTCCTCTTCATTCCATTATTTTTCCCGCATTTCGATCTTACCTATCTGCCCTCCCACTAGTTCACTTATTGACCTACCCAACCCCATCCCTCCCGCAATAATCCCATCACATCCTCTTTCAACCAATACCCTTTCCTAATACTTATTCCCCCCCCTAACCAACCTAAACCTATCTTCAATATCAAAATTTTCTAACACTTTGTCAATTCACGAGAGAAACTAGCATCGGTCACCTACCAATGTCGATACCATTCTATAGCTATTATCGGTTCATCTACTGATGGTGACCGATAAATCAACAACATCAGATACTAGTTCGTCCCCCATGTGGAGACAAAAAACACTTAATTTACCCCCCCAAATCCCTTTAAACTTTTGCTTACTTTCTTTTAATTCTAATTCCACCCTCTCCCTTGGTCTGATTTCACCCCATTTCAATTAAATTTCAAAAAACCAATTTTCTATATTCTTCTTTGCTTATCCTTGAAAAAAACTCAAGATTAAAGCTCGAAACCTACCTCTACTTGTCGGGCGCCTCCGTGGTAGGATGGGTGGAGCCTAATCGGCTCACCCCTAGAGCCTTCTCCTTCCTCTTCCATGTCAAATAGATCTCTAAGATCTCAAACAATAAAATTAAATTAGGTGGATGTAAGCGGGCCCCGAACTGACTCCTCTAACCATTAATCTCTCACCAAATCACTCCTGTGAGCCTATCTATCATTTTCCTCACAAATATGCTCTCCACCAATCATTTTCATCCTCAAAAAATGCTCAAATGAATTACCTTTTGGTTTGTTTTTATTTTAACTCACCATTTTTGTGACCAATGTCATTCTAGTCATGCCCTAGGTTACCGAGCATCATCATGTTGCATATAACCAAATATGCTTCATTGGCCCTAATATTTGTTGTTGATTGTCATTTTCTTGCTGCCACAACCCTAAAACATCCCTACGAGGCTCACAAACAGCCTCACCACCTTACCATCTCCCTAAGAGTACTTAGGGGCACATTTGACATTACATTTTCCTTACCCATGGCCTCACCTATATACCCTCGCTAAACCAACCTCACCTATATGACAATCAAAATCACTTACTCGCTCTACCATGTGATAATGCTACCTATGTTGTTTAGCCTACAGACCTTACCTTACCTTATTTCGTGATGTTTATCTCGACCAGACCAAAACCTTTTGGGTGTTTTGGAACACACCTATACCCGTTCCTGCACCTTGACCCATTGTGTTTCCAAGATCACATCCTATACCTTGGATACTTAGACAACATCACCCTTATTTGGATAAACATTTGACCTTTGAAATAGTTCAATTTTGTGTGATATTTAACCGTGCACCTTGTTTCATTTAGATCACATGTGTGTGTTAGAGTGTCTTCACCTTTAAATCACTCAATCATCATCATTGCCTACACCTACCACCTTAGCAAACCCATCACCGATTCTAAATTTCACTACATAAATTCCTTGTTTGAGGGGGATCACCTCCACCCTTAGATGGGGAAACCTACTTCTTGTTTTTATCATCGTTAATTACTAGTACAAGCTACATGACAAAAAGGGGCAAATGTAGACACCCAAAATTGGGTCACAACCCTCTAAGCCCCTTTCAATTAACATACCCCCTTACCATGACCCCTTCCACACATTATTATTAATCTAATTACCCATATTAGACTAATTATTACCTCACCCTCCACCTCACCTTGGACCCATTCCAAGGGCATTTAACTAATTGAGACTAGGTCATCACTCCTAACATTGAGTCATCACTTCACTTAACTAACCAAGACTTCTTATGAACCTAATATTATATGTCAACTATCTCTTCCATTAATTTATGATGGTTAAATGTAAACTAAGACTCCTATTCCATATTCAATTCTTGACCCATGCCAAAAGGGGGAATAAAGCAGACTATTTTAGGAAAAATTTACTATTTCTCCCCAACTGATGTTATTTATTCCTCAGCCAACACCGGTCATGGAACTGCCATTGGTTCATTCAAATAAGGATTTTCAAATCATTGCACAAGTTGGGATTCCTTTGGTTGGATTTTGGATTATTCATTCACATCCTTGCATTTGATTGAGCATCCGATGATTAAACACAACACCAGAGCATTCAAGTTCTTCACCAAACCAACCTCTTGCTCCATAGCCTTAGATCATTCACATAAGGAAGCACTCAGTCTCCATTGCTGCGACACTAGATCTAGGACAAGTTTTTCCCCAAGAACCCATCAACTACCATCACTTGTCAATCTTAGATAAGTATTCTTAACTAGGTCATTAGTTTCATTATATTTGGTTTTGAATATTTTATTTTCTTACGATCACCTCCTTCCTCTCCCAAATACATTTCATAGCCCCTCTACCCAACACCTTGCCAATTTGAACCTCCCTACCTTTCCAACCACCTCTTTCACCCCTGTTGAGCCTTCACCTAAATCCCAACACCCTACCTAAGCCTTCCCAACACTTTGTGCAATCACAAAGAGCCCAAACCAACCCATTTTCACCTTTGGCACCCAATTTCTCATCGTGATCGGGCTTAGCCAACCGATCCGGCAAGATTTATAACTAGTTACCGATGTCGGTTCCCGAGTGACATTAGTCTTTGTGTCTCGACATTTTTCCTTGGACCAACAAGTATATTTCCTCACAAAAACATCTTGAAACCTCCCATAACTTCACCTGACCTCCATAAAACCCTCTGCTACACCGCACTTTTGCACAACCAACCTCTAGTTATTCCTCACATACCTTACCTTTACCTTTTAAATTGTTTTTTCATAAGGTACTTGTATGTGGTGAAACAATTTCTTCCAATGCTAGGAATAAGCAACCTATTTTTATTAATTCCAATATTCCCAAAATTTTCTCTTTTACCTTTGATATAATTGTGTAGAGACTGAAAATATACACTCCCTCCCTCAAGACCAAAAAAAATCATGACCAAAGACAACACATTTATGACACCTCGTTATATCACCCTAAAATGGTTATTTAATTAAAATAATTAAAAAATTACCTATTATCTCCTCACACCTCATTGAGTTAACTCAGACACCTCACTAACTACCTAAACTACTTCTAAACCACTTCCTAAAAAGCACTAACCTATTTCCTAACTAACTAGCCTTCTAACTAGCCAAATCCTCCAAAAAGCAAGTTCTCCCATCCTAACAACTTAGCTCGTGCTTTTTTAACCATCCCCCATCCTCATCACTTCGAAATGCATTGTTTTGAACTGAAAATGGAAGGAAATCATGTGATTTTCTAACCAAACTAGTTTTCTCTAGAATCGTTGACAATTTACCCGATCATCGATGATCTATATATAGTTGTTTGCAGAACTCATTTGGGGGATGAATTCTCAAGCTTTTTAGGTTTACGCTACTTTAATTCCATTTTATCAGGTATCAATGCACTTCTTAAAAACATTACCTAATGTTACGTAGCTCAATAGATGTCAAGATTTATCATCAGATTGTTCGTTTTCATCCTCCAACTACCTTCTTCCATTCTTCCATCCACCAATACACTTTATAAGGTAAATCACTCATTTGATTTAGTTTAGATATCAAAACAGGTATATATTTTCTTGTATGTCATTAATATGTTGAATAGTAATTTTTTTTCATTAAATTAATGACTCAAATCATTAGCTTAAGCTCTGTTTGTAAAAATTCTCAGATTTTACAGTAATCGCTAGCGATTACCCCAATCACTAGTGATTTCTCTGAATCACCAGTGATTTCTCTAAATCGCTAGCGATTCCTATGCTTTCATGATTTTTCATCATTTTCTGCTAAATCTAATCAAAATGTTTTGTTTTTCCTTGTTATCTACTAATCCTCTATCTAGCATGATGTCTTCAGATGGCATTAGGAGGTTCTAACTTGCCAACAATTGATTCCTTTCCTGTTGTCCACCATCCATTATACTAGGAGCAATACAACTTGCTCCACGATCTTGAACTCTGTGTGATCTAGGAAGCTCCATTTGATCACTTGGAGGCCATTTTTCTAAAATATAACATTCGGGAAGCCACTGATGCCTTTTGGGAGGCATACGATGAAGCACTAAGGCTCCAAGAGGATCTCATTTAATACGAATGACAATACGAGACCGGTCTTGAACATCTGGAGGAGGATTACCGATCGCCACTAAATCCAATTCCATCAGCCACATCAACATCTCCAGTTCAGAGTCTACTTTTCCTACTAATACGACACCCAGGAAGAATATTCAAACTTCTTCACTAAGGATTACATTTCCATCCACTCGGATCTGATTGAAGAAGAGGACGAAACTACTGATTCATTGAATCTCATTCTCTTGTTTCTGAAAATATCTATACAGACCATGAGTTTGACTTATGGATGTAATCATAATCCACATTAGTCATATATGTATCTAGAAAAAAAGTGATAATCACATGCTTATCTAACAACTTGGTATACACAATCATATGTACTAAATAAAGCTTGAAATGTTTTCTAATCATCAATAATATCTTGATATAATTTATAGCTTTTTTTATAGGAAGTTTTTGCAGGTAAGGAAGCCTTTCGAAACTCTTGTTTTAAAAGGGCGCAAAAAAAACATAATCCACATCTCGTGGGTATCCTAGAAACCCCGCCATATCGAGGTCGAGTTTGGTTGTTACCTCTTGAAATTGTCAAGACAACCAAGGTAAAAACCATGTGAGACATTCTGGCATGCCTAGTGGGACCCTTAATCCCTATTTAATTTCATTATTTTATCATCATTTTGATTTTTTTTTTCGACTTAATCTAATCACCTGATTGGCTTAATTGATTGGCTTAATCACTAGTGATTCCCCTATGTTGTTTTTCTTAACATTTTATTAACAATTTGTAGTGTTTTCTCTCTGTTTCCTGCTTCTTCTAATCAAATTGTAGGCATTGTTTCTCTAGGAATAATACCTTCTAGATTTTCTAAAAAAATCCAATAATTGCCAAAAGAATAAAAATTAAAAAAATAAATTAGGAGCGCTCTCATGGTAAGTCCTAAAACCATATTTTATCTTTTCATTTTGCATTCTTGTTTGCTTGTCCTCATCAAAAAAAACATTTTATTTTGGGATTCTAAAATAAACAATTTGCATTCTTCTTGATCATGTAGTCTTAATTAGGAAGGTAAATTTGTTGCATTCACTTATTCCTCCCTCACACACAACTAAACCACGTATAAATAAAAATGCATTCAAACAACTCCCACCTATGTGAAACTGATTGGGATTTCATCACCCAATAGGGAAACTGACTTGGTGTTCTGGATGAGTATAAACACCTATTTGTCGGTATATTTTGGCTCAACACCCGACTCCTTATCGCAACGGACCATGAAGTGAGGGGGTAGGCCCCAATATACATGTATGTACCGACAATAGTACAAAGTTGTGCCTCACGTACCTTCAGGTATATCGAAGGACTCTACCTTTAAACACACCTGAAACCTAGCCTTAGATAACCACTTCTTAGGACCCTCATTGACTATTTTACACATTTCACCTTTCATAATTAATTAAGATAAGAATAAAATAACACTTTGCTTGCCTTTGCTTGTTGATTGTTAATAAATACATTTAGTCATTAATCATTTTACTATTCATTTGTGTTTTTTTATCATGGTTCTCACTAGACAACAAGCACATAACCAACAATCTGAAAATATGTCTACCTCACTTTGCCTATATTTCAACTTCAAGCCCCACTTTCGCACTACACCACTCCCAGTAACAATTTCTTCGCCAATGCAACCACAAACATTACTTTATCAAATGAATGCATCCAATCCCTTTTCTAACATGCAAACATGGAATGGAGTAGGGTTTGGTCATAACAATGAAATTGGACAACAATCCTTTCATTCTCCACAACAATACCATGGATGAATTCTTTACACATCGGAATCAAACATTCATTTTCTCCCATTGCACTGAACTCCCATTTTATAATGGGGTGATCCTATTTTTGAGGAGATGTTAGATTTGAATCCCATTGCTCTTAATGCATACCTAGAAGTGAGAAATCTTCAAATGCAAGTCACTCACACCATAATCTGTTGCACATGCTCACAACCCTTTACCCGTCATTGCACAACTCATTAAACAAAACCAAGAACCATTATCCAGTAGTTATTTTTTGATACTTTAGCTCAACCTGAAATGCCAAGCATTAGTCAATCCTAGAATGCTACTAGCTCTTCCAATCCATTTGACACATTGGATGAGAAACCTTTTGTAAGTCAACCCAAACATTTGATGTTTCCTCAACATCTATCTATGATCTCCATATGATCTCATCACAAAATGTGTCCACCCAACAATTTATGTCTTCCTCTAGTCCTTCTATAGGGTCTACACTTCCCCAAAGTAGTGCCACTACCTCCACGATGGCTCTTTTCAAGGGCTCCTCATAGTGTCAACATCATCATTAAGTTTCATTCCTCTTTCTACTCTTATATTATCCCAACAGAATACTATTCCTATTCAAATAATTACCATGTCTATCCCTTCAACAATGTCAATGATTAACACTATGTTATTTCTAGTACACATCCTGCCTTGCAATACACGACCACAACTCTCTCAACCTTTGATTTCTATGTCACAATCTATGCCATTACAAAACATCCCACAAAAAATATTCCACAACAATAAAACATTATATGGAAAAACACCATCATTTTCACTTCTTCTACACCATCCCAACACATTCCCACATATTCACATCCTCTTACACAAATATCGACACCATATTAGTACATTCAAACTCCACGTAATCTAGTGCTTTGCAACAGGTTCTTCCCCCAACAAAACCTCTCTCAACAAAATATCCCATCGGAAAACATCCCAGTATAAAACATTCCATCACCAAACATTCCCTATCAGTAGAACATTCCTCAACAAAATTTCCTCATCAACAACATGCACCTCAACAAAATATTCCACAATACGATGCCGCACAACATAACATTTCACAACAAAATAACCCTTATCAATTTAACTTCTCTTATTAGCAAAACATCCCTCAAACAAACATTCCTTATCAACAAGACATTTCTGCAACAACATCAGGCATACTCCCCTAGTCTCATATCAACCTATCCCATCTTTGGGCCAACATGCTCAGGTAGACCCTCTCTAAGCCCTCCTAAGCCACATATCTAGTTTGGAGGCTACCTCATCCTCATCCAAAAATATCTCTCCTATGAAAAAATGCAATGAACCCATTCATCCTTTCGTACCATATAAACCATATCCCCTCACATTGGGAACTCCCTAAGTTTATCAAGTTCTACAACAAAGAGGACCCTCAAAACACATTCATGCTTTTCGCCATGCATGTTATTTGATATCCCATGATCAAGATTTAATGCTAAGAACATTCCCTATGTCTCTTGTTGGTCCTACCTTGGACTGGTATAATAGTATTCCACAACATTCCTTATTTTCTTTTTCACATCTTGCCCAGCTCTTCCTAGACCATTTCTCCATAAACGTATCTTCAAAATCACTATTAATGATTTATATGCCATCAAACAATTTGAAGATGAATCCATCGTTGATTTCATCACCCATTGGAGGGGTGTAACCAATCAATTATCCTTCACATTTTTTGTAGATAAAATTGATTGAGATTTTTTGTTGCGCTTATGCTAAGCATATCTCATCCACTTTACAAATCCAATCATTCCACACCTTTGATGAAGCCTTCACCATGGCCCATAAGTTGGAATTTTGATGAGCTCTAGAAGATGGGTGGGTGAAGCTTCACCCAAAGAAACCAAAGTAGAGTTCCCATATAAACCAACATCCAATCTAGACAAAACTAAAAAACTGCTAATGTTTTTGTGGTCAAATATTCTCCTAAAGAAAATCCTATTGTTGAACGAGTTCATCAACAACATAGTTACACACCCATAGCAGAAAATTATAGTGAAATTTTTGAAAAATTACTTCACTTCTAATATCATATCATTACCTCTCATTCGACCTATTGACATATCAGTATCAAAGCCCATTTGGTACTAGTGATAATGATTATTACAAATTCCATCAGTAAATGGTCATGACATAGAAAGATGTCACACTTTTCACAATATCCTTTAGGATTTGATTGACAAAGGTGACCTCCATTTAGATAATCCAAATGTGCCTCTAAACCAAAACCTTGATATATTCAAACAACCCTTCTGAATCATCCCTCGTCATCTGAATCACCACAAGCTAATGTCATCCACACCATTAACACAATAATGAAAATTGAACCCATTTCTTCATCCATTTTATTCCTAGTGAAACAAAATCCACATAATCCTTTGCCAGAGGCCAATGAACACACAATCACTATTACATAACTATCCCCTTCTTCACTCAACATAAAAACTACTCCCTTACCCTTGTCAATTGATTCAATGCCTACCAAATTGATACCAACACTAGATAAATCCAAGGTCATTGAATGCCACTTACCACTAGACTCCTTCCTATACCTTTACTTGAAATTATTTTGGGATCCATGCCTACATCAACAAATACTACTGCAACTACACATGCTTCATAGATTTACAAACATAACAATGATACCATTAGAAACATTTTTAGCTCAGTCACCCCCATCTAAATCCATCAAGAATCTTAGTCATCAACAAACTACAAAAATCAATAATCCTAAAAATCATGTGGACTATATTAATTGAATTATTCAATCCCCCTCCCTTTATTAGCATCAACTTCAACAAATACACCAAGTTCATCCAAGACTTCGAAGGGACCAAATAAACAGGATGTTGTCCAAGTCTTTAAAAATCCTCATTATGATGAAACTTATCATTTCCGTGGTCCTCCACCACCTCTTCATCCAAGGGGCATACCTTCTTTTGAAGAACCCTTTGTCGTGCCAAAACCGAGACCCATAGGATCTCTTGAACAAAATGTTTTCCAAAACCTTAATCAAGGACCCTCGAATGATCCCTCTTTCCTTATACCCATCAATCACCCCATTATTACAGGGGAAAAACCCATTCATCATGTTCCTATAGTGATTCCTTACACTACATCCACTATCCCACAATGGATATTCTATACCCTGTCCATTTATCCCCATATAATCAAGTATCCCCATCCACCACCTATATAAGACCCATGTCTCCCATTCGTTGGAACAACTATGAGACCACCATGACCACCGAGTAAACTTAAGAGACCTGTTTCACTCTCTCCTATCCAAAATCAATCCCCAATGGCATTCGGCCTGAAGGGTGGTATGCTACCATTTTGGATAATCTATTACAAGAATCACTAATCACATTACCCCTCCAAATCCATCAAATCATCAAGGGTGGAAACCCACCTAGTATGATTTTAATACTTTTGCGATTATCACAGAACCCAGGTCACACCATAGAAGATTGTAAAGCCTTCCATTAGAAGATTCAAAAGATGGAAAGTTCACTCTTTCTCCCATCCCATCCTACTCCAACTTCAACATCAACACCATCGATCAAGTTTTCTTCTAAAGCCCCCGATCATCAAATCAATGTTGTGCACATCATTACATGCTCACTAAATTATGAAAACAAATATTCTAAATCCATGAACAAGAAAAAGACACTATCGTTATACCCTCGCCACTAGGATCATCAACATCATCGATAAACCCAAGGTCTCAATTTCACTAGCTCCCAAAGATCTTAATCAATCATCATCATCTAAAGCCAAAATTTTGATAAAACCACCCCTCTTTCTCTCACTACATTACAAAAAAATAGCTGCTAAACAATTACACCAATCCCCTGTCAAAATGTCACTCTATGAACTCATTTAGACATCGCCTTTACAAACAAGCCATGATAGAAGAAATTCAATCTATTACTATCTCATCCAATGACTCAGCCCCTCTTACAAATTTTGTAGGTTCCTGAAAGCATCCACTGCAATTTCTTTCAAAACATATGAAATACCCACTCTTAGACCAAAAACCATGACCTACCACTTTTTGTCACTGCTCAAGTCAATGATATCTCTATCAAAAGAGTCATGATTGATAGTGGTGCCACTATCAACATTATATCCTCTCTAGACTTTGAAAAACTTAGATTACCCAAATGGTTGTCACTCAAACCCCGGTCCTATTGCATTCATTTAATGACACAATCACACCCACACTAGGCACTATCATCTTACCACTTAAAGTTGGTGTTAAAACCCTACCAGAACTCTTCTACATTATAGAAGGAGAGTTCCAATATAATATGTTATTAGGACGTCCTTGGATACACACCATGCGTTGCATTCCTTCAACTCTCCATCACTTCCTTAAGTATGAACATGAAGGGTAGACTTACACAGTCCCCATTGACCCAAATCCATTTGTTGACTGCTATATGATGTATCATCCAAATGATGTATTAGTACCTAAATACATATCTAAGTCTTTTGATCAAGCATCCACTAGCACATCAGTACCTTCTTCTAAACTACTAGATGATTCCTCTATTAAAAAGTTGTGAAACATCTCACTCTTGGGGAATATCACCTTCTTATGCTTAACTCTATTCCATCACCAAAAATGTATGGTCACCTTGATAAGCAACCCATGTACAATCCTGATGTGGGAGATATTATCTCTTATGGGCCCACATACCTTAAAAAAAATATTGTTTATGGTGGGTTTGATAAACCACCATCCCAATCAACTAAATTACACCATGCAACACCATTTAAATCAAACCTTAAATCCCTTGATAATCCCAAATTTTCCCATATGTACCTACACCGTTGTGCATGGAAAGGCTTTGCCTTGGGTCTATGAAAAGGAATACATGATCAACCCATCTTACACACCCTCAAGCCATATGAGAAAAATGGCCTAGGTTATAGAAAATTTACCCCTAAAACTTGAAGCTCCTTCATCTGAGAAAGGAACCACCATACCCATTTTCGAGATCAGAACGTCATCACCCACTAAATTTAAGAATTCTACTAGACACATATGACATTGTATCTATCCCACCAAACTTTTTTTTAGTCAACACTATATCCTTAGGACCACTCACATATCAATTAGGGGGCTCATCAAATCATTACCACTTGTTTCACCAAACATGGTTGAGGAATATTTACCTACCGTAGATATCCTTCAGTGTCAGGATGATCAAGAAATTCTCTCTCATGGGAGCTGAAGAATGCTTCCTTCATAAATCCCTACCATTTGAAACATCTACTCTTCTCAATGAATCCACACTTGATGTAAATATAGGAACCTACTGCAGGATCCCCGTATAGTCAAAGTTGGTCAAAGTATAGATCCACAAGAATTACATGAATTCACAACATTTCTAACAAAATATCACCAAGCCTTTTCTTGGTCATATAGTGATATGCCTAGAATTGATCCCAACATTGTTGTACATAACATCGTCACATATCCTAATGCCAAACTAATCAAACAAAAACTCTACAAAATGCACCCTCATATAGCTCTCCTTGTTAAGGAAGAATTGCAACATCTTTTAACCACAAATTTCATCATACCTATTGATTATCCACAATGGGTCTCCAACATTGTCCCCATAACTAAGGCCTTAGGAAAATTTACATTTTCATAGATTTCACGGATCTCAACCTTGCCTGCACAAAGGATGTTTTCCTCTTCCAAACATAGATCATCTCGTCGACTTAACTTCCAGCCATGAAATGCTATCTCTTATGGATGGTTTTTTAGTTATAATCAAATCATCATTGAACCTGATGATCAACAAAAACATCTTTCATCACTCCCTTGGGAAAATTTTTCTATCATGTCATGCGCTTGGGACTTAAAACATTGGGGCAACATATCAATGAGCCATCACATACATCGTCCATGACCTTATCCATAAAATTGTTGAGGATTATGTTAACGACCTCCTTAGAAATTCTAAATTTCAAAAAAACCATCTCAAATCATAAAATTTATCTTCACCCACCTTATTCAATTTTCCTCCATCTAATCTGTAAAATGTGTTTTGGTGTTCTTATTGGAAAAGGTTTGGGATTTATCATATATATCCGTGGAATTGAAGTTGACCACAAAAATTAGAGAAATCATAAAAATGTCTCCACCCACTAATCTTAAGCAACTACGTAGCCTTCAAGGAAAATTACAGTCCATTTCAATGCTTTATATCACAACTCTCTGATCATTGCCAACCCTTTCATCACTTGATTTGCAAAGATGTTGAGTTCCATTGGGACTTAGATTGTCAATTGGCATTTGATAAAATTAAACAATATATTTTGACACCACCTGTCCTCACTCCACCACGTGAAGGGGAGCCATATTACTTATACATATCCACTTCTAAGCATGCCCTAAGAGCCATGATTTCCCACCGTGATAGTCAAAGGTCGTGAGAAGGCCTATATTACATCAATCACACACTTCATGAATACGAAACGCGTGTTATACATAGGCTAAAAAACTATGTTGTGCATTGTATTTCGCCACCTCCAAGTTATGACACTATCTTTTAAACCACAAAACATACATTGTCACTAGTTTTAACCCGCTTAAAGCCATGCATGCCAAACCCTATCACAATGATCGCATAACCCGATGGCTCATGCTAATGACTAAATTTGACTTGGAAATTATACCAAAAAGTCCATTAAAGGTCAGACCATTATTGATCAACTCATTGAGGCACCTATTCTAGATAACAAACCACCTCATGAAGGATTCCTTGATGAATTCATTAATAACATTGATGAATATGACAATTATGAATCATATTTTGTTCCTATCAAAATTACACTTTTCTTTGATGGCACTAAATGCCAAGAAGGTGGAGGATCCGACATAGTCATCATACCACTTGGGACATTCCCATTCCATTATCATTTAAACTCAATTTCAAGTTCACTAATAATATGATAGAGTATGAAGCTTTAATCATGGGTTTGCAAACTATTATTCTCTTAGGTGTCCAAGTCTTGAAATCTATGGAGATTCACAACTTTGTCATCAGCTAAGTCAAAGGGGAATTCCAATGTAAAAATGAAATAATTCAAAAATATAAAGTTGTTGTTGATTTTTCTCCTTAGCACATTTGATTGTTATACCATTCAAGCATCCATCCCACAATCTCTATAATAGATTTGATGATATAATGGCTTCCTTAGGATCCCTTGTGCCTTTCGAAATAGAGAAATCAAAGGATAAAACTAAGATGTCTATA
This sequence comes from Taxus wallichiana var. yunnanensis, assembly GCA_018340775.1. Taxonomy (NCBI): domain Eukaryota; kingdom Viridiplantae; phylum Streptophyta; class Pinopsida; order Cupressales; family Taxaceae; genus Taxus; species Taxus wallichiana. The sequence goes on along the minus strand of CM031242.1, from coordinate 853,391,225 downwards.
GTCATCCAACTTTTAGACCATCCTTCACATCAAAATAAGCTACCTTCCATCCACAACATCAAAAGAAAATTCATCTGATCTATGGTACACTCAGATATTTGATTACCTTGTAGAATCTAAAATCCCCCAGCCTATTACAAGGCACCAAATGCTCTTTTCTTCAACATGTCACTCACTTGCTTCATTATCATAGGAGGTATCATTTATAAACGTAGTTTCAACGATATACTATTATGTGTTGTCTTAAATCACATGAATCAATTAAAGCGATTGAAGAAGTCCACAATGGTATTTGTGGTGGTCATTTAAGTGGCAACATTATGCCAAAGCGTATTATAAATGGATAGGGTACTACTGGCCCTAATTAGTAAGGATTGTTGTACATACATAAAGAAGTGTGTCAAATGTCAACTCCATTTGATCTTATCCACTTTCCTAGTTAACCATTATAACCTGCTCAAGACTTATGGCCTTTTTTTCAATGGGGATTGGACCTCATTGGTGCAATCAATCCAAAATCATCTCAACAACATCATTCAATTATCAATCACAACTGAATACTTCACTAAATGGGTTGAAGCTATTCCTTTGACTTTAAAAAAGTCTGGGCCTATCATTAATTTTATATACCAAAATATCATTTGTTGTTTTGGTATCCCACACAAGCTTGTCACGGACAAGGAAAGTCCTTTAAAAAAAGGAGGTTAAGAAGCTTTGTAATACATTCAACATTAAACTAAGCTTCTCATCACCATATTACCCCCAAGAAAATGGATAGGCTAAAGCCTCCAACAAAACACTAAACAAAATTCTTATGAAAACCGTAAATGATGTAGGAAGGAATTGCATACTCAAGATCCCATTTCTCTATGGGATTATTAAACTAGTATCCATACACCTATTGGCACCACACCCTATTCACTCATTTATGGATTTGAAGCCATTGTACCCCTAGAAATTCAAATTCCATCACTTGTGTGTCTCTAAAAGACTTCATTTTTTATGAAGAGTATCACCAAAATCACCTAGCATAACTTGAATTATTAGATGAAAAACATTTAACACTCTTGAACATCACCAAGTTTATCAACAACACATTAGTAGAGCATATAACAAGCATATCAAGGAGCGTGAATTTAAAATTGGTGACCTTGTACTTAAGGAAAATCAAAATGTAACTACATTAGAATGAAGTAAACGTGGAAAGTTTTCCCCCAACTGGATTGGTCCATATATTATCACTCATAAGTATGGGTTAGGGGCATATCATCTCACTTCTCTTAAAGGGGAACCTAAGGTAGAACCCCTAAATGCTTTGCACTTGTGACCTTTCTATTATTAAATTATTGATTATCATGACAACATTTTTGAAAAACATTCTCCCTTTATCACACAAGCTCAAAATCCATTCCATCACTCCTTCCTATCATTATTACATAGGGCATATGGATGTAGGTCTCCTATGAAGTTATCCCCTCCTTAGTAAATAGTTTATTAGGGTCTTTCCCTTAGCTTAGGAAAAGAAAAGTATGTATATATGGATGCTTCTTACTAAAATTCAAAAGGAGATAGACTGATCCCTCGAAGGAAAGCTATTCAAAAGTTATATTATCAAAAATAAAAATAAAATTAGATTGATCCTTGAAAGATAACTACCTAGAAAAATCATGGACCGATCCCACGAAGGACGGCCATTCAAATCAAAAAAAATGTAGACCATACCCTCGAAGGATGGCTACTTATATATATATATATATATATATATATATATATATAGCATGAGGAAAGCTTGCATTGATCAACTTTCCAACAAGAAAAATTCTCGCACTAATTAGTTTGCTTCAACAAAAATATTATTGTAAAAGTTGGGGCATTGATTCCCTATAAACTCGTCAAAAGGAGAACCTTCCTCCCCTACAAAGGCATACATTCATATGTTTATTTTGTTCCTATTATTGTCTCAAGACGCTCTTTTCCAAATCCATTAACTTGTATAAACTATCTAATGACAATCTCATTTAACTTTTTCAAAGGCTACAAGTACAAAACCTATCAAGACCCCTAATATGTGCTAAATAAATTCAAAGGGATGTTATTTCCACTTATTCTCCATTTTTATCTTTGTTACATTTTAGATTTTAACATACTTAGTATGGCCACAATTCTTTTCCAAAATCATAATTAGAGCATGCATCTAACACATATAGATATAAGGATAAATTGAAAACAAATATACATCATCATCATCATGGATAAAATCCTATATACAAATGATCTTGAATCCATGAGACCATCCATACAAAGTCAACATCACTATATAAAATCAACAACATCATCATATATAAAATATCTCATCAAAGTCTCACAACATATATCAAATGGGCTTCCATGAGCCTATCTATATAAATTCAAACACCATCACATATAAAAATTTCTCGTCTCACAACATATTTCAAATGGGATTCTATGAGCCTATCAAAATAAAATCAACAAAATCATCATATATAAAATATAAATTATCTCATCAATGTCTCATACATGTAAATGGCTTCCATGAGCCTATAATATCACATCATAAACTCTACACTTCCTAGAAAACTACTATCACAAAATCCTCCTCTTGGTGCGGGAGCACCACCTTTCATGCCAGCATTGGCTCCTCCCACACCATCACCACCTCCACCTCTCGAAGGTCATTGATATGGATGACCCACACTCGTCACACTATCTCTCGGGTCATGCTACTCCCATGACAACTCCTGGCTGACTACATTATCAACATAAAGAGTTACATCAGGATAATCCTTGATGATCATGTCCATGTAGTAATATCAATCTGCTCTCATGGCCTCAAAATAAGTAGTAGAAACCATGCCATGTGTTGAGGATCCCGCTCTCTAATGAGCCATGGCCGATAAATGTACACCAAATACCGAAGGTGCGTGGTAATCCATAGGGCCTTCCTCAATATCTCCCTCTGACTCATGTACCTATCTCTATCAGAAGAGATAAGTACAATTTGGGCCTACACTGAGATCATCATGCTCTGTAATCAAACAATCACACTTGGTGATGAGTGCATCTTGAACACCAACAAGATCAGATTTCTCACATTGAGTGGTATCCCTCTTAGGTGTCACCACCTGCCACTACTAGAGCTACACCATCACCCCCTCATCTCTCTCCTCCTCTCCCTTAGGCTCATGCTCTCTAGCATTCAAAATTACACCTGTCACAGCCCTTCCGAGGGCTTCCAACCCGTTAGAGAAGGGAAGGTCAAAATTTGCCTATAAAAAAATTCAAAACCTATAAATCATTTGACAAATTGTAAGTGTAATATTTTATTCAAATTGTCAAAAGAAGGGCTGTGTGGAAAAATGGTCATCAACCACTGTCATTTTAATTTGTAAATCCCGATAAAATATTTAGTTGCAAACACAAAATTTGGATGTTGGGCACTAGAATATGGGATTAAATATACTACAAACATAAGTATATCATTTTTCCAAATTTCCATCCCATATATCAAATCATGTGACAAGTGATGATGCAGATATTTAAAACACAAGTAAAGTCCATTAGATTTTGTCATTGTAAACAACTATTTGCATAGCTTAGTGGCTTCTAGGTTCTAACCATAGTGATATTTGGCCATATTTCTCTTGGATTAATCAAAAGGATTAATAATTCAATTTCACTAAAAAAAAAAATTTCTAAAAATGTGATTTTTTTGGTGAAAAAATGGAGATATTTATAGCTTAGTAGTCGCTAGCTAAATTGGTAATACATCAACATGACCATGGTAAATTTTAGAGCTTAGCGGTCACTAGGTAACTTTGGCTAGACCATGGTGAATTTTAAGATACAAGAAAATTCCATTAGATTTTGTCATTGTAAACAACTCTTTGCATAGCTTAGCGATCGCTACCCTACAACCATAGTGATATTTAGTAATGTTATATATATGAAGGTGAATTTTACAAATTTTAATTTCTCGCTAATGACAATTTGAATTAAAAAATTTGGTTATTGGCGTAAACGATGGGCGAACTAACCCCTAAAAGTAACTTGAACCTTTAAAATTTAGGCAAATTAGTCATACCCATATACCTAAAATTTCAAAAAAATTAAAAACCAAAATATTCATGAATTAATGAAGATTCGCCACTAAAATTTTCCCTAAGTGAAACCCACAACCTATGAGATGGAAATAGTGGACAATATCAATTAACCATGAAGGCTCGAAGTATAAATTATGTAAGCCAAGGATCATATCAATGTCGAGTCAGAGGATCACTACATTGGAACCTATTGGCTTGAGCCTAATATGAATCAAAGGGATGTTCTTCTTATTTAACATGCACATTAAGCAAAGTGAGTTCAAAAAGATAGTGGAAGGTGCGTAATAATGGCATTCATAGAGGTGGCATATAGAAAATCAAATATGAGTTTGAGTTAATAGTTATGGATAGTTTACTTTTGTTTTTGTTGTCTAAATGCTCGAGCGTCTAGAGGTGCATTAACACACCCTAACACATTTAGACTAGTATAATTGATCTTACTCATTACTTGTGTGCTTGATGTTGTAAGAAACAAACTATTAAGTAACTTTCAAAGTAAATGAGTTAATTAATAGATGACTTGGTTTAGGTTGAGTTTTAAAATAGCATTATAATAAAATAGACCCTATGTAGGGGGTATAGATATTGTTCTTAGATGTGATTGATGTAAAATATTATATTCAACACCTAATTAATGTTCTTAGTTTTTATAAAACATTCATTTAAAAAAATGAATCTCTCGATTAAAAAATGTTCTTAGTTTTAATAAACATTTATTTTTAAAAAAATCTCTCAATTAAAAAATGTTCTTTATTTTTGTGACGTGGTTACTTAATCTACTCTTGTCATGTGAAGTGCGAAATATTTATACTACTTTTCATCATCGAAGGGTTGGTCCAATATTTACCCTTCAGAGTGAAATTCAGACCAGCCCTTCAAATTTGATCACTTGTGCTCTCCTCCCTCTTCCCGAGAACACACACAACAAACTACCTATGCATCTCTCTTTGCTGCCATAGTCCTCTCAAAGGATCTCAAATAACGAAACCATGATACACCAAAATATGTAGTAACCCTTGCATCATCAAAGGGAATTGAATCACTATCCTAATTGAGAATTGTAGTCCCTACCTAATCAAAAATGGCTACAAGCCCTACCACGTGGCCCTGTGGGGTCTCTCGTATCTCTGTTATCCCACTTGTAAGCAACCATATCCTTGGGTATGTACTCAATCGAGTCAAACCGCTGCCTAATCCAACTAAATCTCATCAACTCATCCTCCCTGGCTCTCCTATCCCGTATCCACATGTCCTATCCTATGCTCTGCAAATCATGTGGGAACTTAGGCCAATTAGAAAATCCAACATATGGTTGTTAGATCACATCTCCAACCTGAAACCCTGATATTAAATCTCGATAGTGGGTAGACCCCTTGGCCTTCATGGCCTTCCCAAGATTGGTACTCCATCTCATAAAACCTAGGTTCCTCACATCAATGACAACTGATAACCCCAGTGAGAAAGAAATACCAATATGCTTGTGGGCCCAAGATCAGAATCGAAAAAACAAAATCAACGTCGTATCGCTTGTGGGTTGTCTAAGCTCACATATCTTTGTGTTAATGTGATAGTAAAGTAAGGGACCAATTAAATATAGTATGATGTGCCATCATTTCTCCAACCACCCCTACCATCATCCAAGGAAATTTTCCTCCTCCCGACTGGGCAAAGTGCAAAATTATAAATACCCATCATCATCATGGTCATCTAAGGATAACCATCTCTCCCAACATCATACAAAGCCTGATAATCAAAGCCTCCCGATGCATACCACACATCCTAAGAGTCATCTTCGTACAATCTTTCCATTGTATAATCCTCTCTATGTCTCAAATATAAAAACGGATTGACCCCTCATTGAAGACCTCGTAATCGATGAACATCCTATAAGGTGATGCTCATCTCTTGAAAAAGAGCAACCAAAAAGTGTTGGTGGAAGGATTCCACCTCTCTAGCAGGAAAGAATAAGACTGTGGCATCTATGAATCTGCCTATAATACCTCATCCCCCAAAACCCACATTGCCTCTAAGTGCTCTCAATCATCTTTGGTCAAATCCTCCCTGACCTCATCTAACATCGAAGGGATGCGGTCTCTAATAGTAATTTTCACATCCACCTATAAAACACAAATACACAGAGAAAAAAATTAGTATCATCATAATGATATAATCAATGAAACAAAGTCATTACGTAATCTAAAATAGTTAGCAAAATCCTAAAAATTTGAATCACTCGCGATTCACATGAATCCTCGACGATTTACATGAATTGCCAGTGATTCATGTAAATCAAGATTGATCCACCGAATCACATGTGATTCTGTTAAACTTCCACATGACCCTAAAGCTGCATATAATTTTTTTAATTATCAAAATTTATAAATAAAAATAAACAAGATTTAGGTTTAAAACATACCTCTACTTTTACATGCTTTTGCTTCTTGTCCACAGTCTCCATTTCTCTCAATTAGTTAATCAAACTTCATCTCAAACAAGTTTTTTTATCAATAGAATTTAAAAAACGCAAAACAACAGGTTATATAACCCATTTTCTATGCAATCCAATCTTTAACGATTGGCTAAATCACTGGTGATTGACCCCAATCGCTAGCGATTGTCTTTTTGATGGATTATTATCCACATTTGCCTATAAAAACACACTATATATCAATCAATCCATAGATGTTCCATGTTTTCAAAGGAATTTAGCCTTCAAAACTCTTAAAAAAACCAACACATTCAAAATTTGGGAATTACCATACATCCATGGGAGACGAGCCATTTGGCCCCCATCATTTGGTATTTCCCCACTTCTTAAGACACTACCTGGTGAGAATCATACATTCGTAGGCATTGAGCCCTTTGGCCATCCTGACAATTGATTCCCCAACATTTCATCTTGCACCCTCTCTGATTGGGGCAAGCCCTTTTGAAACATAAAATACACTAGTGCTTGTTGTATTGTGCTACAGTGAATCCACCGATGACGCCACAAACTAGGTCCAATTTTTTTATCTAGATATTTATCAAAATTTTCTAGACAAAAAGCATAAAATGTAGACACCAAAAATCTACGCCACCCCTCTCATGACCAAACATACTCATGACCAAAGACAACACATTTACGACACCCCACTATATCACCCCTTTTTAATTATTTAATTTTTTTATGACCCATCATATCTCTAAAGATATAAAATAGTTATTTAATTAAAATAATTACCTATTATCTCCTCACACCTCACCCTCACACCTCATTGAGTTAACTTAGACACCTCACTAACTACCTAAACCACTTCTAAAACTGCTTCCTAAAAAGCACTAACCTATTTCCTAACTAACTAGCCTTTTAACTAGCCAAATCCTTCAAAAATCAAGTTCTCCCATCCTAAAAACTTAGCTCGGTTTTTTTAACCATCCCCCATCCTCATCACCTTGAAATGCATCGCGTTTTGAACTGAAAATGGAATGAAATCATGTAATTTTCTAAACAAACTAGTTCTCTCCAAAATCACCAAACGATTTTCCCAATTTCGCAATCTATATATTGTTGTTTGAGACCTCATTTATGGTACAAATTATCAAGATTTACAATTTTATGTTGTTTTAATCCCAATTCATTAGGTATCAAGGAACTTCTCAACAACATTACCTAACTTTATGATACTAAATAGATGCTAAATTTAAAATCAGATCATTCGTTTTTATCCTTCAACTAACTTCCTCGATTCTCCCATCCACCAATATCTTTTGCAAGGTAAATCACTCATTTCAATTTATTTTAGATATTAGAATCAGGTATATCTTTCTTATATGTCATTAATATGTTGAATATTAGTTTTCTTTTGCTAAATTAATGACTTGAATCATTGGCTTAAGCTCTTTTTGTAAAAATTATCAGATTTCACAATAATCAGTAGTAATTACCCCAATCACCAACGATTTCTCTTAATCACCTTCGATTCCTTGAATCACTAGCGATTCCTATACTTACATGATTTTTCATTATTTTCTATTAAATATAATCAAAAGGTTTTATTTTCTTGTTATATTCTAATCCTTTGTCTAGAATAATGTCTTTAGATGGCATTAAGAGGTTCTAACTTGACCACGGTTGATTCCTTTCTTGTTGTCTGCCACCCATTGTACTAGGAGCAATATAACTTGCTCCGCGATCTTGAAATCTATGCAATCTAGGAAGCTCCATTTGATCACTTAGAGGTTATTTTCTCTACAAAAAAATGAATTCAAGAAGCCACTTTGTTATCTTTTAGGAGGCATACGATGAAGTAATAAGGCTCTAGGAGGATCTCTTTCAATACGAATGACAATGCGAGACTGGTCTTGAACATCTGGAGAAGGGTTAATGTAATTCCTTTCGATCCAATTCTATCATCCGCATCAGAATATCATGTTCAGATTCTAATTTCATCCACCAATACAACACCCAAGAAGAATATTTAGACTTCTTCGCTAACAATTACATTTCCATTCCTGACTTAGACTTGATTGAAGAAGAGGATGAAACTACTAATTCAGCAGAATCTCATTCTTCTATTTTTGAAAATCTCTATACAAACTAGGATTCTAACTTATTGATGTAATCATAATCCACATTAGTCATATATGTATCTAGAAAAAAATTATAATCACATGCTTATCTAATAGCTTGGTATACACAATCATATGTATTAAATAAAGATGAAAAGTTTTACGATCATCAATAGTATCTCAATATAATTTAGCTTTTTTATAGGAATTTGTTTGCAGGTAAGGAATCCTTCCAATCTCTTGTTTTAAAATGGTGCGCAAAACAAAACATAATCCACATCTACAAGTATCCTTGAAACATCTCCATATTGAGGTCAAGTTCAGTTCTTACCTCTTGAAATTGTCAAGACAACCAAGTAAAAACCATGAGAGACACATTGATTATGTAAAGAAATATAAGGTTCATATTTCGAGTCATAATGTTTCCCAACCCATCCTCAAATTTTTGATAAGTTTTTCAAATTTCTTAAGATCAAATGTGTCACCTAATTCATAATGTTAAATTCCTACTCATTTGTAAATAAAAACCATAATATCTAAGCTTATGGTCCTTCATCCACTAACAAGATCAATCCTTTTTATGTTTCCCTATCAATTAATGTATAGTGATTGAAAAATTACATTTTTGACCTTGGTGTATCGAGACAATTTCATGCCCACAAAATTTTCTCAATCTCTTGGCTTGAATATCACCTAAGTATTTGGTCATTCAACTCAATGGAAATAAAATAACTCTCTCTTGTTTGTAGAATTAAAGACGGATAGATTTTTTCATAGATTTTCTATATAAACAAGTAAAGGTAACAATTTTGATGGATGACATGTGTGCAAAACATGGTATACTTCTTAATATAAGTTTTTTTCATGAGGTTGGAGGACAAAAACAATTGGAACGGTCCTCTACTTCAATTCTAGTAAAAAAAATGAAAAATCTTCTCCCTGAACCAAAAATGAAATATATGGTTCCAAAATCAGATGTTCCAAGAGAAAAAATATTATTCCAAAGTAGGGATAGTGGACATGTTATTTTCAAGGATAGAGTTAATGGGAATTAGTTTATGAGTTCTAATAGAGATTAAGAGTTTCACATATTTAAATAAATCCCAACTGAAATTGATGATGAGATTTGGAATATGGATTTTGATGGAAGTTTTTTTCAATGGGTAAAGTATCGGAGTGGTTTTTTCTTATTCACAAGGATATTTCCTTACATTTTCATATAAGTTGTATTTTTCCAATAATAACAACACAATGGAATATGAGGCCTTGTTGCTTGGATTGTAACCCTTTAAATAAATGGGAATTTAAATGGTCACATTGCAAAGGAGATGTAGAGCTTGTTGTAAAATAGGTAAGATACTTGTTCCAAGTAAAAAAATTATTGTCTCTATTGTTATAAAAACATATTGTGGGACTATATAGAGTTTTTTTAAGAATTTAATACTAAGGAAATCCCCATGATTAGAATAGTGGAGCTGATTCATTGGTTGTATCTACCTCTCTAATGATTCCCCATCCCAATTTTGGTGAGCATAAGTATTCAATGGATATGGTTTTCCATCCAAGTGTGTATGATAACTCAGAGAGCTGATAGGTGTTTAATGATGATGGTCATATATTGTCATTCTTGTAGCAGACGATGATTTCAAGACTATGTATTTTGAAGGAAGTGATGCCCTCCCACGAGAGTTTACAACTAATGATAGTAATGGTACAAGAGGTGATAAAGTTGATGATGATGGATTGATTTAGTTAAAAGGAAATAGAATTATGAAAGGATTGGTTTCAATACAGGAATTTGGTGATAAAATAACAAGTTCATTCAAAGAAACTTTATGGATCAACCCAAGTATTTTTCCAAATATGAAAAAGTAAATATTGGAACAAGTGACTAACCAAGGATTGTGAACATTGGTAAGTGTTATTCTATTGAGGAATGCATGAACTTCTCATACTTATTGAAGAAGTATTATGATGTACAAGATTATTTATATGAATATCTCAAGTCTTTGCAACCACTATCTATGCAGTTGATCCATCCCTTTCAAAACCGATACGAAGGAATTCGGTAAAATCAAAGGTAGTAAAATCACAATATTTCTTGAACCATTATAGAAGAAGTTGAAATGTTTCTCAATTCTCACATTTTCTTCCTTATCCATCACTCAACATGGATAGAAAACATTGATCAATTGAGAAAGAAGAATGGTGAGATCCACATTTATGTGGATTTCGACATTTGAATCAAACTTCACTCAAAAATAATTCTCCCCTACTAGGCATGGACTAGATCTTACAAATCATAAATGGATTAGAAATGTTTTCCACACTCAATGGATTCTCATGTTATAATCAAATTCAAGTATCAAAAGAATATTAATTCAAAACTAATTTCACCACCCCTTGGAGTAATTTTACATACCATCGTATGATCTTTTAATTAATTAATACATGTGTAAATTTATAGAGAGCAACATATTTATCCTTAATATATTTGAAAGGAAAATGTATAGTGGAACACTTAGACGACCTCATCATGTACTCAAATTAGAGATAAGAACATTTGAATCATTTGAAGCATGTACTAATCCACTATAGGAAAAATTGTATTTTTCTTAATCTAAAGAAGTCAATTTTTGGAGTGACAAAGGAAATATACTTTGACATATTGTAATAAATGAATGCAAAAATATTGATCATGAAAGAGTTGGATCCATTCAATAGTTACATATTCTAATAAGCAACACTGATGTGCATTTAGTCTTTGGCAAGATAAATTTCTTGAGAAGGTTTGTTCTTTATTTTTTTGAGCTCCCTAAAGAAATTATTAACATGATGAAGCCTAGTATTCCTTCAAGTAGAGAAAATAGGGAAAAAATATTTCAAATCTTTCAAAGGTGATATCACAAAGGAACCTATATTGGTTTATCGATAATTTAACAAAGAATTTATTGTTTACTATTATGCTTCGAGCATAATATTATAGTTTTCCTAGTCCATGAGAATGATGAAAAGGTTCAATCACCTATTGCATTCATGAGTGCACCATTAAAATCACATGAACTCAATTATTCACAACATGAGAGGAATGGATATGCGGTGGTTCGGGATTTAAAATTTTGCAAGTTTTATCTTTTGAACTTGCACATCATTGTTAAGGTTTTAGCATACCTTTCAATTATATTTTGATGCAATGGGATCTACTTGTAAGAAGAAGTAATTGGGTGTTAAATATTCAAGAAAATTATGTTCATATTAGGCCCTTAAAATTGGTGCAACATAATGGTTTATGTCAATTTATTACTAAGGCGTGGAAGTATTGTTCTAATTTTTATGGATGTTTGACCAAATACCTCCCACTTGTACTCCTTATGAGTAATACTAGTACATGGTATTCCGATATTGTATACTTCTTGACTTATGGTGATTATCCCTAGGTATCTATTATAAGAAGCATACTATCTAACTAAAGGAAAAAAATTACATAATTTAGGAGAATGTTTTATACAAGAAATGATTATATGGCACTTTCTTATGGTGCATTTAAGAGGAACAACAGAACACAATTTGAAAGCATGACATGATCAATCATATGGAGGGAACTTCCCAGGAATGATAATTGTACATAATATATTGAGAGGTGGATATTACTGTCCTACTCTTATCAAGGATGCTAAAAATTAGGTAGAGAAATGTGCACCATGTCTATGATTTGTAGAAAATCCAAGACTAGCTTCGATGCCACTTCAGCCCATACTCATAGAAGAACCATTCCAGTAGTGGGGTTTGGACTTTGTGGGTGTATTGGACACTCATTACAATGTGGTTCATATGTATGTATTTACTACCACATACTATCTTACAAAGTGGGCAGAGGCAATTTTGGTCAAGCATGTCAATTCAGAGATGGCGTGTAACTTCCTAAAAGAAAATATCATTGTTTGATTTGGAGTTCGAGATAAGATAGTATTTAGTAATACTATTTGTTTCTCATACATTTAGATAATTCAATTTTGTTACAATTATGCCATTTCACTATCACATTTTGTTGACTACTACCCACAAGGAAAATTTCAAGCATAATATAGTAACAAGAATATTGTTACTATTATTCTGAAATTAGTGATGTTAGTTAAAGGAATTAGTATAAAATTTTGTATAATATGCTCTATGGTATGATTATATAACACCTATAAATTCCATTGGCACTTCTCCTTTTTAGTTTTTATTTGGAATTGAAGCCTAGATTCATAATTCATTTGAATTTTATGCCTTAAAACTAGTGAAAGCACTCAAGGATTGAGATTATATTGAAGTTAATAATAAAATAATATGCTAATTGGAAAATTTGAATGAAGACAGATAAGTAGCAGTGGATGTTCTCGGGAGTAACCAATCGAAATTGAATTTTTTTGAACATAAGGCATGCAAAAAAATTTATATTGCAGATATTTTCTTACTACGGGATAAGAGATTTGAACTGAAGGAATCCATGGGAAATTTCATTCTATCGGCTTGGTCCCTTCAAGATTAGGAAAATTTTTGTAGTAAACAGTGTACTACCTTGGATATCATGATGGAACCCCATTGGAGTTTCCTCGTAGTGGGAAAAATTTGAAACTCTATAAGAAATAAGGTTCGTTGTCCCCAACCATGTATCATATTTTCCCTTTCCACTTAGTTTGTTTCACTTTTTGTCATGTGTTTGTTTTGTTTTCCCTTAGTTGTGTTAGTTTCTTGTACTAGGTGATAATGGTGAATTTATGACATAATGGTTAAGACGTTGGTCTATTCCTTTAAGAAAATGTCCGAGGTTATTCACTATCCTTTTGGTTTATGTCATTGATTTAAAGCTATTTTTTTATGCTAAATGTTTGGCATAAAAAGTTCAAAAGTTTGATCATGAAAACCAATCCTACCACTCAAAATCCCCTTTCTCAGTCATTGTGAACCCTTTTTCCAACCATCCTATTAAGTCATACAAACCCTTTAAGTTTGTTTCATTCTCATTATGACTGATAGTAATGTTCTAAGTTGAATTTTAAGTGTTTTTCATGTGCAACGAGTTAAATCCAAGTGTATTTCATGAAGATACTAAGCTATGAGGTGGAAAATATCTCCTAGAAGCACTAAAATGGCTATTTGTAGCCATAGTGCAGAAAAATTTATCCTCTAAAAGCTATCTTCAAATGTGCAACCCATATAGAGCTTGTAAAAGGAAAAATGAAAAGATCCATGATAGTTTCATGGAATGAAGTGGGTACATGTGGGGTTGGGATCCATCTAAGAAAGACTTGGTCACCATGGGTGTTTGGAATGCAACATTTAATGGAGAAAGTGATCTTGTTATGAAGGTTCTAAGATTTATGGGAGGAGTTAAGATATATATAATATTTAATGTAAATATATTGAAGTCCTCTCCATGTTAAATGCATCAATTTTGATCCTTGGCCTCACTTTACTCTCTAATAATCTAGGTCACTATCATTGATCATTTTTTCCAAAAGGGTAATTGGGAATAAAATTTAAAATTAAAGCATAACCAAGTCTTTAAAATGGTAGTGAGGGAATTAGTGGGTGTTTTAGACTCAAAATAATATAATATTGGACCCTGGAACTCCACATTTTCCTCCCATGACAAAAATACATTCCCATGTTCTAATTTAACATCATTTTGATGACATCATCAAACCATTTAAGTAAGTGGAAGGATTTTTCACCTAAACTATCCCTTTTTCCTTGGTGCAAGGGAATATTTGAGACAAAAAAGTGTGCTCCCTTTTACATGAAAAACTTTATTCACTTAAGTGATATCCTAGAATGCTATCACAACTTGTAAAAAAATTAGACCAATTTTTCCCCTTCCCATGACGACCTCCACCGATGGCCCAGCTTTCCCATTATTTATGTCCCTTATCCATTTATATCAACATCCCAGGGGATAGTTAGGACAAAAATTGTGCCCAACCTCTCCCGGATACTCTTTCTCACATGGAAAACCTCATCTCAACTCCTAGGAGCCTATTTTTAGCCCCTCCATATATATATATATATATATCTTTCTCTCGCATGGTGACACTTAAAAAATCTCATAAAAAGTTCACATTAGCGTCTCCATTGACCCCTCAACACAACGTTAACCTCTTTTAAAGGGTACAATTCACCCTTTAATCCCCTATTGACACTGGGTTAATTTGTGTTAGGTTAGTGGCGAGTTAAAGTGTTGATGAGAATGAAAATTTAAAATCCAACACTAAGCTATTTTTGCAATTGAATTTTATTTTTTTCCCTCCCAAACACGAAACTTTTTTTTTTATGTTGCTAATTTTTTTAGAAACTCCCATTCTTGAAAATGAAGTATTTCTCATAACTCATAAACCTCGCATCGAATCTCATGAAATTTGGACATCCACTCCTTATAAAAATGTATTTCTTTTGGTACCAATCTTTTCTCTATTGATGGTCTATATAATTTTTAATTGCTAAAACAAAAAATCCAACTATAAAACCTACCTTTTCATATCTACAAAAATATGGAAATTAAAAAAACCTTGAAATTTAGAGCAGAAACTTTTGAAAGCACTCCCATCCCATTCGGACACCAAGAATACCACTTACTAAAGCTATTAATTTTTACGAGGTTCTCACATACAAAAAATAGTAATTTTTACAAAATGGTCACTTCTTGAGTCACCATTACCACTTTCATCTCAAGACCACTAAAAAGTGCCAATTTGAGAAAATATAAATCCGAGGTAGGACTGCTAAAATAATAAGTGCTAGGATTTTGATCAAATTTTCATATCCATCCATTTCACTAACTTTTGTCACCATGAAACTCAAATAATCAAGTTTAGAGACAATCTCCACTTTAAACACCTGAGTATCCTAATGTAGGTGACAAGTGATGTGATAAATATGGGTCTAGAGGACATAAAAACAAGGATCGAGAGAACCCCATAAATTTTTAGAGGAAAATATATTATCAAGTAGGATATTAAGAGCTAGTGTACATCTATTGTTTTTTCAAAGCAGAGATCTTGTCTTATCTTTTACAAAACATTATGACCCATATTCAAGGACAATTCAAACATATGATAATTTTCTACTAGTAATTATCACTCTAAAGGGTATTTCTTAATTCTAAAAATTTTTTTATTGGTAACAATATGGTGATCATCACTAATAAATTTTCCTATCAAGAATGGTAAATAAAATATTCTCTTTTGTAAGGTTTGGTAGTTTGATCATGGCTCAAACAAGGAAGAAATCCCTCGTAGATTCCAAAAACTTGGTCATGAGGTGAATTCCACAAGGTGTACTAAATAGTCTTTCTGATTATAGTGGTGGGAGAAGATACTATAAAATACTTCCAATACTAGAGTGCTTACTTCATCCTAGTGGTCACGAGAATGAGATCGGATGATTAATTGGGGGTAGATTATAAGTGATAAAATTCATTGGTAGTTGTTGTATTTTCCTACCTCTAAGAAGTTCATAATGGCATCTTATATAATGTATTATCTCACTTACACAAGGCCTTTCGGAGGTCTCTCTTCATACAAATGTACCACAAAAGTCTCCATAATATGAGAAATATCCACAACTTACATATTAGGAGAGTAAATCTAACTTCTTGGCTATGAAGGATACATTCACCATGTATTTCAAAAGGTTACTTGAAGGTAATCATGAGAAAATAATTTCACTTCAAGAAACTAGTTTTATTAAAATATATGGAAGTTGTTTTAGCAGATTTTGCAGAGTTTATCTCACTCCTCATAGGTTCCCAAGGTACCTAAGTGAAAATATCATTATGATTGCGTTGTGTAGGAATTTGTCTCATGTTCACACAAGGTCCAAAAGTGTTAAGAAGAAGGGTTTATCTTTCCCTATCTCCTCAAGAATCTATTTATGCAAGATTACAATGGATGTGGAATACATTACGAGAATCCTTCATATCATTCGATCTTTATTCTTACTTATCATAGAAAAACTTTGATAGTAAGAAAAACCTTGATAATTTCCATTTTCGGGTTTACAACATATTCCCATGATTGTATACTATTGGGTGAATTGCACTCATGGTTATTAGGTCAAAAGGTGAGACTACATGAGGATGACATAGATAAAATGAGGGATTTTAAATTTGAATGGTTTGTATAAAGGATGGATGATGATGGATCAGATCTACTTTATTATTAGCATCAAGAAGTTCAATCATCTCCCCTTCCTCCCACTCCATGGAAATTTTGAGAATCTAGAGCTATTAAAAGAAGAACCATGGTGTTGATTTAAATATCAATAGATTGGGTCAAGTGGAAGAGGGTATCCTTCATTGAATCAGGTGGTCTATTTGATCCATATAAACAAATGTCTATCAAATATTATTTTAGAGAACCTGATATGTTCACATAGTCTTCTCATTTATAAGGGTATTCTAAAAGGAATTTTGTGAGAACGTAGTGCATTGAAGTTACTCCCCTAAGATGATTTATAAAAATAAAATATCAAAATGAATCCTACTCTTGATCCAGTTAATAAAGAATAAATTAACCCATCTCAATTTTCTAATCATCCCCAAGATCTAGGTCTTTCCTTGCATACAATTAATTTGTCCCATTTCGATGAAGATTTAGTTACATATCGGGAACTTGAGAGTTCCTTCATGCTCAATATTATTCCCATGCCAATTGAGAATTTCCCATGAGTAAAAGAGATACTTGGAGGAGAATTGGGACGAATTCTCCATTTAAAGGGATATATTTTCTCCCACTACTACAAGAAATAATTTATTTTATTCTATCTCTTTATCTATACTCCTCTACTTCATAATTTCCAACTTTGTAAGATTTGAATAATTAGACAACTAAGAAATAACTTTATTTCTTTAAGGAATAAATCAATAGAACTTTGTTTCTTTGTTTTTTTAATCTTACTTGATGTTTACACAATTATTTCTCTTCCTATTGAATATGGATCTATTGTGGTTAAGTTTTGTCAAATTTTTAGGTGCCTACTCATAACCTTAACCCTCTCCCTATTTTTCTATCTCTCATTTACCCATTTTCAAGAAACTTCCTTGCTTATATGCCATATAAGAAATTTTCCACAAGTTTATTGGAGTAATATTGTGTGATCCCCAACCTAATGGCCACCCATTAAATTTTTTATTTCTTACATTG
Organism: Taxus wallichiana var. yunnanensis; assembly: GCA_018340775.1. Classification (NCBI taxonomy): domain Eukaryota; kingdom Viridiplantae; phylum Streptophyta; class Pinopsida; order Cupressales; family Taxaceae; genus Taxus; species Taxus wallichiana. Next base: position 853,373,368 of record CM031242.1, on the reverse strand, counting down.
AATTAATGGGAGTCTCCCCATTCCTAAGATAAGGGACCTAGTCCGAGAGCATTGATAAAAACTACTAATTTTTCCTATGAAAAAATATTTTTCCAATAGGAAGCATTATAGTGGGCGAATAGAAATATCTATGATACTCTTCCCTTGGTGTCAAACACCTGATTCCCACCTTACTTTAATTTTTTTGTTGATTTCATCACCCCCAACTCTATAAGTATGCAAGTACAAATCTCCATCTCTCAGGACACCGGTGAGTCACGTTGTCCACCACACATGGTTACTTTCTATTGGCACACTTACAATTGTTTTAACTTCTAAACTCTCTTAGGTATGGACTTCATCTCCTTTACACTAGTTAATTTCATTCACTAGCATAAAGGGGGTAAATTTACACATAAAAATATGCATAAAATCATTATTAGATCATGATTTTATTATATTTTTATATACATTGATTCTGAACCTTGACCCATAATTTTAGTGACCCATAACATCCTCTTTTTTTCCTTTCATTGCTTGATTTATTTTATTTATGCGATTATTTTACTCTTTTTCCATGATTTTTGTTGAGTCAAAAAGGTCTTTGGCCATTTCCTTTTTCCTTTCTTTCATATGTTGTATTATTCCAAAACCATACAAATAGTTTGGGACCATACACTCGGCCCCAACCCTAGTTGTATGGTCGTGGGCCCAACTATCTTTCGATGTTTTTTTATCGTATAGGTGTATTCATTACTCTTTTATATGTCATTTATTGTGTTATTGGTCAACATTTCCCTCTAATAAGGTTTGAAATTCAAGATGATGTACTCATATATATATATATATACACACACACACACACACACACACACACACACACACACACACACACACACACACACACACACACACACACAAACACAATTTTAATGTAGGAATTTATTATCTAGAAATCACCTATATATCTACCATAGTTTGAGCTTAAAGAGAAAGAATTACTTCTGCATACACAACATAGGATGGTATAAATCTTTTTTTATCATATGGACAAAATGGTTTGATTGGGATTAAGTATTCTAACCTGCTATTAGTGTGGAAAAACAAGGGAAAATCCGGGACAATGTAGTTGCATACACATCATCATAAAGCATTATGTGAACTACATTGGGTCTAAATTATAGTACATCACTTGATGAATCACAAATAAGGTGACCACCAAGGTCGATTCGACCCAAGAATTTACATTATTTTATTTTTTATCTATTTTTTTCTTGAGGGTGGTGCATGATAGCTATGCTATTTTTGCACATTCAAGTGCAAATTAAAGATTTACATGCAAACCTAAAGATATCAACGACCAAAAAATAGTGACACCATAGAACTAAATGTTGCATATTTCTAATTTTTATAGGCTCAAAACTATCTAAATCATTCTAAATTTTCTATCTAGCCCTAGAAATTATGTACATTCCTACGCATGAAGACTCAAAAACATGGGATTTGACTTGCCTAGGTTCCAAATTTTTTTCTATTCCAAATTTCTCATCGACACATCTTGACAATATTTTGAGCTAGCTAAATGACTCTTTCTACCTCAATTGCACTTCAAATTACATGTAGCTCAATTTTATTTTTATTTTTATGTTTTACATTATTTTTATTTGGATTATTTTTTTATAATCTAGTTATTGTATTATCAAGTCTAAACCTTATTTATTTAAATTAGGGTTTATACAAGATCTTAAAGTTCCAATTTGGGTGGAGTTTCTGTCTTTGCCATGTCTTACTACCAATTTTTAGACTTCATCGGTTCCTTAGTATGTTAGGATATAAAAAACCAACCCTCTAACGTTTACTCTTCTAAACCATAGAGGTTGGTCTATCTAGAATTTTATCTCTCCACGACCTCGGATAAAAACTTGAAATTTAAGCTGGGGGCTCCGTTATACTCATAGGGTGGTTGACATCAACCTTCCCAAGACATGTTTCAGATGCTAACATGTAAACCATGATATTCACGATCACCCTTTGTTAGATAACGAAAAATATTTTCAAATCCATATGTTACTCCATGTTAAGGTAATGTAAAACAAAATTGGACCACATCAGTCATAAAAGGAACCTTAAAAATCCCTCCTTGTTAATCTTTATTCAGGAGCTCCCAAAGCTATTAAGTGTCAATCTAGTATGTTTTAAGTCTCACAGAACTTCTTAATTCCATTAGGATGACCCACTCTAAGTATTCTCTATATTTTACCTTGAATTTAAGGGAAATTTAGTAAATCTGCTACTAAAGAAACTACCCCAAATCCTTACGTGGTGTTTTTGAGTTTACTATTTTTAAACTATGTTATAGGATAATGCTGATTTCAATTTTGTTTGTTTATTCTAGGTTCTCACATTAAATTATGAACAAATATCTCTTAGATCCCTCATCACCACCTTAAGGAAGGTGATTTTACACCTCTAATATGACATAAAACACAATCTAGTGATTTTTTCTCTCTAACTAGAAATAATTTTTGTAGAATAGTTATGAAGTTATTTCATGATTAGATTTGGATGATATGTCTCTTGATTCTAGTTACCAATTAATTACTTATCATAAAATATTAGAGATATTATGGATTCCACTCACAAATACATCATGCGAGAATTTAGGAAGAGATTTCTAGAGATGGGTGTTCTTTGTCTGTAAGAAGTCAAGATGAAAAGTCTTTTTGCTATCCATGACCACTAAATTTATTTGGCCAATAATTTTATCTCTAGTTATGTAATCGTGAGTCTAGTCATGGAGTAATTATGAATTCAATCGGCCCTAAATTGTGACCTCAATATGACCCGATAAATTTTATTATGTGGGTGTTATTTAACATTGATAATCACTCTTTTGGAGTAATTAATGTTTATACATCCAATGGAACATTTGAAATGATAGCATTCCAGAAGTGGATTGAAAATGAGCTCCCTAAGTCCCATTGATTTTTGTGTGGTGACTTCAATATCATTTAGTTAGAAATCAGCATGATTTTCCATCTACCCATGCATTAGATTACTAGTGAAATGGAAAACTATATGTACATGGGAAATAAATTTGGGTTGTATGACCCCAATGCTTTCCATCATTTTGAATCTATAATTTTTCATACTTGGTCTAATTTTTTCAAATAATATAATAGAGTCTTAAAACACCTCAATAATTTCATGCTTTCAACACATTAATTTTGTTTTGCTAGCATTTTTTACTTGTCGATGGAATTTATGTTAGATATGATCCTCTCACATTATTTCGCTATATGATTTTAGAGAAAATGAAATTTTTGATGATAAAAATTCCATACCTCGTAGTTTTATATAGATACCACCCTTTTTCATCATGGTCCAACCCTTAACCACATCATGAATTTCTAAAGATTATTAGCACATCCAAATTCCATGATAGGGTGGATTACATAATGGAAATAAGCCATTTGACAATTTTTGTGCACCTTTGAGAAACAATTGGCCCAAATTTAGTGAAAACAATACTCTACTAATACCTATGAAATGAGATTCTTTAGAAGAAACTCCTTTTAATGAACCATTAGAGAGAGAGAGAGGTGGAAAATATTTTCCAATGCATCCAATCTATTAATGTATGCAATTTCATAGGTTCTCGATCAAAACTAGATTACATTGGGTAAATGTGGGTGACTAGATTTCCAAATAATTATTCCACTCTCTCAAATCCAAATATGCACAAAAAATCAAATCCATCTAAGGTGGATTGTATCACTTATCTGAAGTGTTGAAGATGGTGTAATATTTTTTGCCATTCCTAAAAATTTTGAAAGTAGAAGAACATTCTCTTGATTGACAAGTGGTGCTTGAGCAATGCACTTTTTTTTTCCTTACAATATTTCTCAATCCTATATGGTTTCTTTTTATAGAATGTTTTCTTCCACCAATCTTTAAGAATTTTTTTCTCAAATAGTTAATGAAAAATCCACGAGTCACGATGGGCTATCATGCGAATTGTATAAATCCCTATAGGATGTGGTTGGTAATGACTAGTTCCACATGTATTTGGAAGCCTTTGCTTCCAACTTTCTTGGCCATTTCATAAACCAAGGAGAAATTAAATTCATTCAAAATATATGGGATGTATATCTTTTTTTAATTGGATTTTGATATTTTCTTCAACATATAGTACAAAATTACAACCAAATCCTTGGCTTTACACATCCACCACCTATTACATGTAATTATTAGTCTAAAGAAAATGGGATTTATTCAAACTAGATATATTTTTGTTAATATTATTATAGTTTGGAAAGGTATGGAATGGGGTCATTGGTCTGAGAAAAAATCCCTTTTTTTGAAAAATTATTTTGATAAATCTTATGACATGATTTAGTGACACTTCATTATGGCCATACTCAACATGCTTGGATTTGGAACTACCTTTATAATCTCTATGTCCATGTTTTTAATTGATTCATTTTCTTATATTTAAGTCAAAATCATATCCTCGAGTCTCCTATGATTTTCTACTCTATTTTCTAATGTTTCTCTTTAGCTCCTCTCTGTACATGTATTAGCATCGAAGGATTTTCTTTTATTCTTTCTAATGTCACTAATCATGGATTAGTGAAAGGAATATCACTTTCAGGGTTACACCCACTAAGGTTGTCAATGGTAACTTTTTGGATGACTTATTTCTCACCTTAATAGAAGAAGCAAATAATTTTTAGCGGGACTAGAATTTCTTTGATGTTTATTACCTCATCTTAAGTTCAAATATTTACTAGAAAAAAAAACTAGTGTTATAGATAGTTTTTTCTAACCCCTCCTCTATAGTTAATCACCTTATAATGGAAATGGATTCAAGATGGAGAAATCTTCCAATTTCTAGAAATCCCTTTTCCTTCGAAGAAACCCCCTCCTAGCTATGGTGTATAGAGTAGAAAATAATCTATCATACTAGATCACAAAGCGTCTCTAGTTATTAGGAAAATTTCAAATTTTCTCCAAATTCCTTCCTACCATTGTTTTCACCATTTTTGAGTTTGATTAGGGTTTTCCAACTATAATCAAACTAGGAATGAAATAAATGTCACATGGGGTTATTATGACTAATTATATTCCAACATTAATCATTCAAATAATAATAATGCATTAATGCTTGCAAAAATGTACATGATAAAATACAAACTCACAAATATAGAGGATTGAATGCACGTAACGCATTACATGTTATTTTGGGTTAATATGCATGGAACAAGGGTTTCTAGACAAAAAATAACTTCAGGAATTATAACTATGATTTGAATAACACCAAGGGTAGGATCATCTGGTAGGGGTGAGAATGGTTGGATAATTTTTCTAACTTTTATGACTCTATATCTTCTCATAACTACAACTTATGAATTTTTATATTTATCACTTATTTGATTCTCTTTGTCAATATTTTTCAGTCACTCTCAATCACACTATGAGGGTCTCTAAATACTCTGCTCAATCCTTCAAAACCATAACCATGAATGAATTCCTACAAAAAAACATTATTTGGGTTGTGGGTACCTTTATTCACTGCCAACATTGACACTACTCCAAAAATTCCTCAAACTACACATCATTCTCCACCTAGTATATGATATCTAGTTGTAATGTAGTCAGATTTGACATCCTTTCTTTGATAATGCTTGACTTGAGTTTCTTCCTTGTATAATATACTTGAGTGGGTGACTTTGAGAGATTACAAATATGGGAATCAGTTCCTTCGACCTAGTAGGAATATTAAAATGTATAGATATTGATTCCTTAATGAATATGTAAAGGTAATTTCTAAGTGAAGGGAGGTTTGGGTTCCTTTTATGCTAACTTTTGTAATAGTAGTCTTTAAGAGTTCTTGAAAGTATGAGGTAAAAAATGTGGTGAGTTTTTTATCATATATGCTTTTCAAAGTGATTTAAGTTGGAAATCCCAATCGAGGTGATGTAAGTGACCCAAAGAATAATGTTTCATGGAAAGTTAGGGAGCCAAGTGAGTTGGGTCAAGAATGTACTGATGAGGATCGAAACCTTACATATGTTCATGCCCCTATTGTAAGTTTTTGACCCAAGATACCAAACCTACAATGTGAAGTTCAGAAAATGGAGAGTGGAGTATTTTAGTGTGTATCATGCATTTACTTCTCATAAATGTTTTACAAGTGAGTGTGTAAGATCAAGTAAGCTAGAAAAGAGACCTACGATATACCAAATGAGAATGGGTAGATTTTTTTGTTTGAACAAGATACTAATGTCAAGAACAACAATGTTAAAGAGTATAATTACTAAAATTTAATTTTTACATTCTTTAAGGAAAAGATACATGTGTAGACACACTTTTTATTTTCTCAATGTTTTTTTAAGATCCCATTGTATTGGTGTTGACATGCTTCATGATGAAACTTGCAACATAGATTGTAGTAAATTCCCATAATAAATAATTGATCTTCAACTCAAATGTAAAGACGTAATGTAAATCGGGAAAATTTTAGTGGTGAATTTTCATAAAACCGTGAATATTAGGGGTTTTGAAAATTGGAAATGGTAAATTTTCAGCAATCAGCTACTGCCTTGCTTTCCTAAAAGTTTGGTCAACATGTCATTTTTATGGGTCAGTTCACCTACTATTTACACTTAAAAATGAACTTATCTATGTATTTCACCATCGTTTTGAATCATACTGCACTCATATTCACCGAGGTAGAATACATATGATTTGAGGGTTGTAAGAGGGTACCCCCTTGCAGGCCCAAGGCCACACACCTGTCAAGGGTTTAGGGAGCCACCCCTAAAAGCTACATTTTATATGTATTTATTCATTATATTTCTTCCTTTTTCTATACATAAACGATTGTCCAATCCTTTAGTCCTACACCTCTAATGGCCATGAAAGAGATGTGCATCTACACATGGGAAAGACAAACACAGAAGGTGATCATCCAACCTAACATCATCTAAGCATGATAGATGACCTTCTAGTATTGAATAAATGATCATGGTGGTAGACGTGTGTCTATATCTATGGAATATACATAGAGAACATATGGTTGTCCAACGTTGTACGAATAGTAGAGAAGAGATGATAATCCAACATAGTCCATCGAATGTAGAAGAGATAGTCATCTAATCTATTCTAAAATTAGATATACTAACTTCTAATAGTGTTTATTTGATAGGGAAGATATTTTCATCCAATATGTTATAATATAGATGAGTATCTAACCCTATCTTTCTAAAAGGGGAGAGACGATCTTCCAATCGTATTTGTCTAGTAGGGAAATATGGCCATTGAATGTAGTCCATATGACCTCAAAAGAACAGGCGTTTGAATCACTAATTTGACTATAAATAGATGCTTGTCTAACACTTACCCAATAATGCAAAATCTAGGATAATTATGACCTGCCAAATTGCCTTTGCCATGTTTTGTTTTTGGATATTCATCATTGTTTCAAAATTCCAATTCAGAGATTCACCACCCATTATATAATATTTTTTTGTAGGGGTCTTAAAATGAACTCGATATAAATGACATTTGAAATTGTAATATTGTAATAAAGAGATGTTGAATGGATTACACCTATTTTGTGGAGGAGAGAGTTTCTCTTTCTTTTCTTGTGCTTGGAGATTAAAATTATTGAACTTTTCCAAAGAATTGAGGGTGATCAGTCCCCAAGTTTTCCAAGGAGATTCCAAAGTATTAATTATATGGAACCAAATAAAAAAATACCAAAAATAAATAATAAGATTGGGGATCCAAATCACCCCATGAAGGAAGAATACCACATATCAAATTTATTTAGTAACTCTAATATATTTTGTCTTATGTGTAAGAGGAGAGGAAGGAATTCCTATGAATAAATTAAAAAATTTAATACCTTTCAATATGCCATAGACCACATCATTACAGAAATATCTAGGCCCAATTTGTAAATTAGAACACGCATTTCAAAAGAGAATGAATTTCCCCATACTCTCCCCATGTGCTACATAATTGAGTAGAAACTGAATAGAAATTTAATGTTCTTAAAAATATTTGGGTAAAGGATACCCACACCCCGATAGATTTAAAACTAAGTGTTATGAAGAAAAAGGAATGAAATATTTCATGCCCCTAAAATTGATCTAAAGCTGAGTGATATGAGACTAAGATTGTTCCTAAAACCTATACCGTAGGTGAAATTCTGAAATTGTTGAGGAAATTTTAATAAATTCTCCATGAAAAAATGTAGGAATGGATTAAGGACGTGCATAAAGTTATGACCCTACTATACATTTTTGAAACTATGTTTTCTTTTATGAATATATGTGATTAATGTTCTTACTTGGTGATTTTCCATATTTTTTGTTTGTTTTTGAGTCTAAAAATGTTCTCCTTGTATATTATAGGTGTATAATATACCCGGATAAATTTCCCTCTTTTAAGGAACGTTTGATAAGGAATTTGAGAACATAGATCAAACTAATAGATGTGCAGCCAAGTATGATAAGTTTGCTAATTTGCTTACACAAGACCACTAATACATCATGTTTTTGTTAGGATTATATGTACATGAGTTTTTAACAATAAAACAAGGTATTAGTCATATCATTCCTTCATTGATTTGATCTTTGTTTCTTTTTTGGACTCATAATCTTGTTATTTTATTTATTTTATTGGACTTTGATCCTTTATAAAGAGATTTGTGCCACCTTGTTTTCATTACTTATTTTTATTTGAGCTTGGTTCAAGATTGTATAATGAGTTTGGGACCATACACAAATCCTCGACTATATTGTATGGACTTGAAACCCTTTTTTATTCTTTTATCCATATGGGTCCATTTTTCATTCTTTTATCTATCATTCTACATCTTTTGGTTTAGTATTTCCCACCACTAAATTCATAATTTCAAAGTAAGAACTCAAATATACATAATTGTTACCTTAGCATTTACTATATAGAAATTACCTGTCTATCTATCACATACTGAGTTGAAAAGGTAAGGAACACTTTTTTTTACTGCATACATAACATAGGGGACATATATCTAGTTTTTATCATCTACACACAAGAGTTTGATTAGGATGAAGTAGTATAGCCTGCTATCTATGTGGAAACACAAGGAAAATATAGAACAAGGGATAGTTGCAAGAAAATTGGCACAAAACAATAGGAGAACTATATGGATTGAAAAATTTAGTACATCTCTCACTAACATCACAATAGAATGATCATTGAGGTCATTCTAACTCAACCATTTTTATTTCTAATATAACCTTTGTTGGAAGAACAATTCACTTGGGGGTGAATCAATGACCTTACAAAACTTTATTTCAATTATGTTTTACCATTCAATACATATTAACCATAGAGATATTATAATTCATAAAAATCATTCAAAATAACATGAAACAAGAGTGTTGGAAGCACAACCGCATTGGGGTGAATCGGTGTTCATTAAAAATTTAATTCACTTATACATTAACATCCAAATACCACTCAATTTAACTTAGGCATTATGAATCATCAAGACAACACAACCATTAAACATATGTAAAAGGGTCACAAGAAAACATGAACACCATATTTAAGTGGGAAAACCTTGTGATCAATGAAATGGTCAAATTTCCTATAAATAAATATCAAATTTAGTGAAACACCATCTCCACAAGGAGCACTAACCACCAAGTATAATTAGGAACCAACCTTATAAGGAGAACCAACCCCTAGATTACTAATCACTAACTCATCCACCTAAATATGTTTGTCACCTTTATAATATTTCAATAAAAATAGATGTTGAATCTTCTTTAGCTCTTCCTTCTCTATTTCTCAACACTGTCTCCTAGGCTTCTTCACACAACAAGCTTCTTCACCAAGCCGATTAGGTATTTTGACCTTGAATATCATATAATCACCAAAGTTTGGCTCTACATGAAAAATTCTATACACTCTTTTATGGTCTATAAGACCTTCTACACCTCTACATACTACCCTCTTACTTGTTTTCTTCATACTCAACAAGACACACAAAAATATCTCATGAAACTGTTTATATACATGACTTAAGCATCACACAAATCTATTTCAGACATCATAGATCAAACGCACTTAAAATAATAAGAATAAATAATGAAGAGATATATTATTCACCTATCTAGGTCAGCAATATCATGTTATGACTGTACACCTTCAATAGGACTCATATAGGCCTAATTACACTCAAGTACCTCCTTCACCAAGACTTAGTCCTCTTGGCCTATATGGCCTTCATAAAAATTAGGAACTAATTAGACATGTTTTATAATTCTTATAAGATCCTCCTACATGATTCTTCAACGATGAACCTTCATATCATATCATGAAGTCACCCATTAGGACTTAGTCTCGTAGGTATATGCACTAAGAAAAATAATTCTTGAAAGATGAATCTCAAACATCATCAAAACATTCAATCTTTAAACTATAATAGGTATTAAATTGTTACATGACCTTGAGATCATCACCATATGCTTGTAACACCATCAAATAGGGTATAAATTCCTAAGAATAACTTTTCACCGAGTATACCTAGAACTGTCCTAACATCATGAAACCCAGTCATGTAACTTTTACCATCTAATAACTGAAAATATCCATTCAAAGTATTCTAATGTTTATACATGATCAATAATGAATGCTTGATAACTCTCGAGACCCAAAACCATGGTCAAGAGACAACTATTGGTCTTACAAACCAATCTCTAGACATCATTTTCTTTGTCATAAACCAAACTAAATAGGTCAACATGTGACCTTATTACCTCATCAACTAGCCTCCAAGGATCTTCTAAAGCTTGAATCATGTCATATGGGATCTTACTAACACCATCATTTCCATTAGACATCTCAACTTAGACCTTAAGTTCATGAGAGTAACTTTTCATTATGACCACTAAAACTTTCATACTACTTTCAAAAACCAATCTTCTATGTTGACTTCCACATACCACCGAAGGGATAGATCGTATCTAGAAACCACCATATACATGTATTATGGCTTCCATAATTACTCTATCATCTATTTTCACACAATGTATGGTGTAAAACTTGATAGATGCATCAACTTCTTCATAAACATGCATTTTATTGTGGGACCCACTTACTATCATGAAACCTAAATGCCACCTTGAGATACCTAAGAGAATATTTTACAACCTCTAATCACCATACTTCTTCAACTAATCCATTATTATCATTCTTGGGAAAATAATTCTCCATCGCTACCTTGGTAGGGTTTTGGGAGGGTTTATAACCTTCTTAACAATTGTTCATAAGTTTCCCCCATAAGACATAAAATAATACCAATAATTTTGAGCTAGGACCCTTTCCCATATACCATGAAGAGGTTAGGATCCCTTGAAAACTTTACATGTTCCAACCAACATCAAAAACGCCTTCTTGAGCTTGTAGTTCAAACTTAATTGAGCTCAAGAAGCCCAAAACTGACTTTGTGCCTTCTTTTTGTACCTATACACCTACAAAAACATTCTAAACTACTTTTCATGCTCTCATATGCACTCTTGTTATGTTTTTATCTTTCATTCCTCATTAGGCCACCTATGGCTTGAGATAGGTCTAGGTACAAACCTAGAAAACATGAATTATCCTCATAAGTATATTTTGAGACATACATGACTATCTCTACACTTCATCTCCAAGATATCCTTACTCAACTAGCTTCTTTGCATCATGACATACCATCCAAAGATACCTACTATCTACCATACATGATACCATGCATGTAACACAACAAAAAAAGACTATAATTTATCTTTACTACTAATCAAACTTCACATGATATGGCATTACACTCCATTTCACATCATCTTGACACATTAGACATCCACCTTTTTCATTAATGAACTATAACAACACTGAAAACTCAACACCTACATCATCACACTTTTACATCAATGACACTATTAATCAACCTTCATATGACATCACTCTCCTTTCGAAATCAATGATAATCCCCGACATCAATTACAACACCAAATTACCAAAAATATCCCCTTTTTCATTGACGGAAAGAACATTGATAGAAAATACATATATCTCATTCTATCAAGTCATCAACTCATTATCCCCATTTTGAAATTAATGACAAAGGATCATACCTACAACCTCTTATTTCTCTTCCTCTTTCATCACATTTTAGGGCTCACATCATGGTTAGAAACATTAACCAAATCATACAAATTTCACATGATTCCTTCATCTTTGTTTTTAATTTCATGGATGTTTTCACTAAACTACTTACCTATCAATGAGCTAATAATATGTGATTAAATCCCCCTAGTATTTGAGCCAATTGTAACAAACATTCTCCACCCTAAATTGATACACACCTTCAAGGATACTTACTAGCATAAATCTCCAATACTTGTGTTTTCATCTACCCATATGTGAGCTACAAAGCTCCCCTCACCCCAAGTGCCTTGATCAGGACACGCTTTCTTACAACACGATCTCATGACACACCATATAAAGCATAACATATTCATGCTACTAAAAGAGCCATACACACCTGCTAATAATCATATTTTTCTCATATCATATAGAAAATAACTCTTTTTTCACGTACAAGATAAAAGAGACCACAAAACATACCTTATAGTAAATCACCATGAATTTGAATGGTCTAATCAATTCGTTGTTTTTAATTCATCTCTTCATAATAACAAGTTCCATCTCCAAACATAAAAATCCTTTTTAGTTTACAAACATATTTCTTGTCATCCGATAATGAGAAATCTTCAAATTTATCTATGTATACCTCTTCTTCTAAGTTATCATTTAGGAATATTGACTTGACATCCATTTGATATACCTTGAACCCTTTAAAACTTACATAAGCTAGAAATAATCTAATAGCCTCAAATATTTCTACAAGAGAAAATGTATCCTCAAATTCAACTCCTACTTGTACATATCCCTTACATACTGATTTGGCCTTATTCACGGTGACTTCTCCATCTTCATTTAATTTTATCCTAAACTCCCATTTTGTGCAAGTGACATTCTTATATTTGGACTCAAGAACTAGTTCCCAAGTCTCATTATTTTCTATTTGGTCTAACTCCTCATTCATAGAACTTATCCAAAACTTGTATTTACTTGCTTCTAAAATGTTCTTAGGTTTAATATTAGATAATAGAGAAACATTTTCTTGGTTAAGGTTACTTACCATATTCCTCCTTATCTACACACCTACATCCTTGTTGCCAATGATTTACGTTTCAGGATGGCTGTTTTGAATTTGTCTTGGAAGGTCTTTTGAATATTATTTTTCCTTAGCTTCTTCTCCTTCTTCATCTGTATTTATAGCTTATTCTTTATTCTTGGAGTCTAAATTATAAAAATGTGGCTTCTTAGAATAGGTCTCATCAACCTTCACATTGGTGTTTTTCACTAGCTTTTTCAATATCTTATTGAAGCATTTATAGGATGAGGTAACTGATGAATATCCTAAGAATTTTCCTTCATCATACCTTGAATCAAACTTACCTAGGTCTTCCTCATCTCTTTTGATGAATAATTTTCTTCTAAACACTCTAAAGTGCTCCACATTAGTAGGTTTTCCTTTCCACAACTCATAAGGGTTTTATTTACATTAATCCTTATCTTTCCTCTATTCAAAAGATTAAATACAATACCTATTACCTCTATCTAGTAGGCATTAGATAGCCTTGACTCATTTAACATTGTCCTTGTCATTTCTTGAACTGTCCTATTATTTCTTTCAACTACCCCATTTTGCTAAGGTTTCTAGCTGCTAAAATTTTTCTCCTTATTCCATAAGCCTCACAAAATTCATCAAATTCATTTGACCAAAATGTTTCTCCTGTAAGACCTTAAACATTTAATTTTTACATTCTTTTCATTTTCAACAAGAGCCTTAAATGCCTTGAATTTATCAAGGGCTTCTGAAGTTTCCTTTAAGAATGTTACCCAAGTAATTCATGTGTAGTCATATATGAGCAACATGAATTATTTTTATCCTTAAATTCTATGAATCCTTGTAGGTCCACACAAATCGAGTGAATTATCTCTAAAGGTCATGCGGTAGTGCATTATAATACTTGAATTTCCTTTGAGTTTTACTACCATGTTCACATGCCTTGCAATTTTTTTTTGCATGTTTGGTGATTTTAGGGATATTCTTCAGATACTTATTAGAGCTAATCTTGACCAAGTTATCAATGTTTAGGTGGCCCAACATTTTATGCCATAGACAACATCCATCCATCTTGCTCATGAAGCATCTCTCTTTCTTAATATAACTCAAGACATAGGTATTATTCTCATTTTTATTAGCCTTGGCAATTATTCTTACTAAATTAACTCTTATTATATCACACACTTTGTTTTGAAAGATAAATGTGTGTCCATGAAAACACATTTTAATTACACTAAGAAGGTTTTTTTCAATCCTTCCGCATACAACACAATTTATGTCTTTATCTTCAAATTGTCCAAACTCAAGGTAGCCTTGCCAAAAATATTGACATATGTATTATCTCCAAATCTCATTATACCTCAAGCATTCTCCTTTCATGAAATGAACTTCTTCTTATACCTTGTAATTTGGCTTGAGCAACCATTATCTATATACCAGATCACATATTCATTTTGGATGTGAAAGGCACTTTGAGATATCAAATATTCCTCTCTTTACTAATTTTTTCCTCCTTCACCTTATCCACATGGTATAAATTCATGATGTACATATTTTTCCTTCACTAATCTTCCTCATGTTTCTCATCTTGAAATATCCTTTAATATGTCCTCTCTAATGAAAGTTGTAGCACACAATTATACTTCTATTGTTGAAATGAGCATTCATTATATTCCTCCATGAGGGACTAATTATACAAACCATAAATCTATGTAAATTTGATTGTATGAAAAATAATATCCTTTTAAATAACTTCCATACCTTTTCATTTTTATAGGAATTGTCTTCACTCTATCGGTGCCATCACTCCTTAATGATGCAATATCCTCCGAGGTTTGACTCTCTTTGATCTTATTTGAAACCAAGACCTACCTTATCATTTTCCTTGCTATTATTTTGGTATTTTTAAAAAGCCAAGGCATGCCTTATCATGTGAAGACCTCTGAATACTTGGGATATCACCAAAAATTCAGTTCTCTTTTCAAACTTCTAATGTGTCTTCAATTTATTTTTGAAAAATCCAATTCTACCTTCAAGGACTCCTTCTCTATACTAAACTTGGTGCATTCTTTTCCTTGGTCTTAAGAATTTCTATTAAAAACTCAACCTAAGTTTCTAGATGTGTAATGATTTCTTTGTGAGTTTTTTTTTCGTTGAATTATTACTTTGTCATTAGCCTTTTTAATGAATTTTTCCTCATAGTTCTTAATAAATGACCTCAATATCTATATTGTAAAGTGATTCTCATTTGTAATGTTTGATACTTTGGGATTCCAAATTCATCGTTGAAAAGTGTTGCACAAGTATTCTTGAGTTGTAGGCATTCGATTGTAATCCCGCAATGAATTTGTACCTTCTTCCTCCATAGTAATGATTTGTGCATCATATTGAAGCAATAAAATTATTAGTTTTGTGGCTCTATTCTACCATAGCTAGTGATTTATTGCATTTCATTGTCTCTTAATTTACTTGCAAGTATTATCTTTATGTTTCCTCATATTACGGGGTTTATTTTTATTGTGCATTGTGTGAAAATGGGAGTTTAAATGTTCCTCTCGATTTTGGTTGGCATTTCTTCGCTCTCCATTGTTATTTTGTTCTATTATCTCTCTTTAAAAGTATATTTCCATTTTTTTTGTTGTTATCGCCTCTTATATTGTAGTATTTTTATTTTTATGCATTTCCCTCTCTCCCTAGTCTCTTGTAATCATATATTAGGATTAGATAGATGGATTTCCCTTCAACGAGTAGTTTTAGAATTAGGAATAAGTAAAGGAACTAGCCTTCTCCAGATTTTTATCTCAATTCACTTCCCATAGCTTGGAGATTATCCCATGTTGCTTGGAAATATTGAGTTGTCTATGACTTAGGGTAAGGTGCAATTTTGATCTCTAATAGTTTTGGCACACCAAGTGGGAACTTAAAATATTTATCTTCTTTTGTTGAGTTTTGGTGTGTGACTTAGTAATTTATAGACTTTGGAGACTCACTTTTACACATATGGTGAATCCAAATTTAAAATCAATTGGTTTTAGCAGTCAATTTGCTCGGTTTCTTCATGAGAAGAATCTAGACAAGGTAAAGAATAAAAGAAGAAGGAGCATTTGAGTATCTAAAAATATCATCGGGGACTAGAAGGAGTAGATTAGTTTAGAGGGAATATTTACCACAAAATAGTACTCTATCCACAGAACCAATTATTATGGCATCATTAGATAGGAATCTACCATTTGTTAACTTTCACTGGTAGTATTCCTCTTTCTCTTAATTCCCGACATGAAATTCTAGTTGCAGCCTTAAAATTATCCCTTTCTTCACTAGGGAGAACCATACCACTCTAGCTGACCATATTCTATATATTGCCAATGTTTGTGTTGTTCATCAAATTACTGAATAAGATGTAGCTATTAATTTGTTGGCTTCTTCATTAAAGGGGAAATTTATTCGATAGTTCAAGATTTTGGGAGCAGGAATAATTACTAATTGGGATGAGCTTGGAACAACCCTTTTATAATCAATTTGGGGAAAACATAGATAACCTCTCCTTTCTAGAACAACTGACAACTATAAAGAGGGATCATAATGAGCTCATGGTAGATTTTAATTTCATATTTTAGAAGACATGGGAAAGAATTCCAGCCCTTATAAGACTAAATCCACAAGGTTCTTTTCTTTACTTTTTAATAACATTAAATATTGATATTACTATCATGGTTTGGTCTATGGGGGTGTAGAATTTTCTAGGGCTTATACAATATCCATCAGGCTGAAAATTATCTTATATAAGTTGGTAAACTAGCTCTACACCACTTATGACCTTGTATCCTGAATTATCTCAAGTTGCTCAACCTTTTGTTACTCCTATTCTTGAGCATTATTCCCAACCCATAGCCTCTACATCTTATTATCCTCGCACAACAAACAGAGGATGAAGACATGAAGGATTTGATTAGAAATTTGTCCAAGAAAGTCATATCCTTGGAGAAACAAAAAGCCCAATCTTAAAGGAATTATTCTAACGAAAGGAAATCTTCAAATCAAGTATTTAAGTATGGATATTAGCCATATAGGAACAACTAACCAAATCAAAGATATGGAAAAAATAGTAGAATAATATATGTTAGGGTCAAAATTCACCTCTTCCACTGGTAACAGTTGTTCCTACTTAGGAACTTTATGTTGTTAGTGAAATCAGAGCATTGGTTCCAATGTAGAATAATGTAATAGAAGAAACAAAATGGTGTTTCACATACAACCAGTCCCATAGCCAACTTATTTGTGCAAATGGATTACATGCTCAATCCTTCATGATTCAAAATTCTACCAACCAAAAAGAACCATTAGTATAAGAAACTAGTACTAATGTGGAAGGAGCTAAAGAGGTTAATCAAGACACCAATCTTATGTTCTTGAAGAAGATGATTTATGTATGATACATCAAACCTTTGGGAAGTTCTAGCAAACTTCATATTAATGTATTTGATAATACAAGGTCTAAGAAAAGGATGTTGGAGTCTCAACCTTCATCTTCTTGTAGTCAAGGCAATTTTTTTAGCTAAGAGAATGGAGTTGGAATAGATGTAGATAATTTTTTTTTCCTAAGGTTACTAGTAGCCCTATTTTAGATAAATAAGTTTTTGTTATGCCAAAGGTGTCGATCCTGACACTACAACAGTAGAGAAAGGAGAAAAACATGCCACATATGCATAAATTGATGGGCCTTACAATATTGTTGAACAAATGAAGAAGATGAATTTCAATGTGAAAATGTGGGATGCCTTGGCTATTCCATCACAAATGGACCTCTTATGTGAATCTCTCAAATAACTTCCCTAAGTTGGTGCAATGGTAGAGATGACTCATTTTAATGTTACCTTATGTGAAGAAAATTAAGATTAGGTAGGAAAACTTGTTAAGACCCCACCATTTTATATGTTAGTAATTGTGGATAACTACTTGGTGTATAATTATATGATTGATTTAGGGGTTAGTACCTTTGTTATGCCCAAAATCATTTATGATGTCCTAGGTTTAAAGTATACTATTATTTCTAAAGGATTCTTGCAACTTAATGAGAATTTATTCTTCACTCATATATTTCAGTTTATAATTTGGCAAAGTATGATGCATTAGTGCATAGCCTTCTAATTGCAGAAAAGAGGCGGGTAAAGGCATTTCAGATTTTTGGTGACACTAAATTGGTTATCCACCAAGTGAGAGGAAGGTGTGCCATAAATAATACACTTTTGAAATATTATAAGCATAGAGTCCGGGATCTTCTAGAGATTTTTGGTGCTCTTAATTTGTAAGTGGTTCCTAAGAAATTGAACAAAGAAGTAGACCAGATGGCAGCCATTGGTTCTTAATTCTCACCCATTGAAGATCTTGTTAAAGGAAATGTGCAACACATAAAGGTAATGGTTAGACCATCCATTCTAGAAAAGAAAACCAAATGGAAAGTCTTTGTGATGATGAAAAAATTGTGCAATTCATCCAGAATGAAGCTGAATTTTCTTCAAAGATGCAATCTAATTTGCATAACATCTATGGTGACTAGATTATTCAGATGAAAATGAACAAATTGACAAAAGGATTGGTAACTTTGGAGCATATGTTCAGTCATGATGATGAATTCAGAGGTGAAGAGAAAAACAAAAAGGTAGGGAAAGAATATTTTAAATAAGATATAATTGTACAAGGAAAGGAACTTCTTATTGGAAAGGTATGTGATGAGAATGAGAAACAAGATTTTATATCCATGTGCTAAAAAGTTTGTGAAGTTTTTATGGGATTATTAAGATCTAAAAAGGGTTTAATCCAGACATTTTCCAACATTCCATTGATCAAGTTCCTAATGTCAAGTCAGTTAGACAAAAAAATATTCGTCAACCTCAAGATAGAGCCCCTCATGAGGAAGGAATTATCCAAACTCATTGAGGAAAAAATAATTTTTCCTATCAAATACTCTAACATGGGTGGAAAATATTGTTCTAGTGAGGAAGAAGAATAGAGAAATTAGACATTTTGTTGCTTTTAGAGATTTGAACAAAGCCTCCCTAAAGGATCACTATCCTCTACCTTATATGGATAAAATTTTACAAACAGTGGTAGGAGTTGAGAGGTTTTCTATGCTTAATGGATACTCAGGTTTCAATCAGATCAAGGTTAGGGAGGAAGATCAGTACAAGAATAAATTTACAACCAAATGGAGAACATATGCTTATCAAAAGATGCCCTTAGGTTTATCTATAAAAGGTGACACATTCTAAAGATAAATGGGATTTACTTTCAAGGGGTATATAAATGAATTCATACTTGTTTACCTTGATGATATCACTATTTTATCAAAGAAAATTATAGATCATATCATTAATCTTTAGAAGGTATTTTAGAGATGTTAGTAATTTGGGGTATCTCTTAATCCTAAGAAATGTTTCTTTGCAGTTCCTAGGGGAAGCTATTGGGGTACATTGTTTCAAAAGAGGGAATTTCAATTGATTCAGAAAGAATCTCAACCACCTTGTCTCTTTCCTTGCCAACTCACAAGAAATATTCACAATCATTCCTTAGAAAGATCATTTTTTTATGAGATTCATTTCTAATTTTGTAGGATTATCTAGGCCTATCACTCTAATGCTCAAGAAGGATTCAGTTTTCAAATGGATAGCAGTGGAAATGAAATTTTTCCAAGATCAAACAAGAGAATTGCTCCTACACTTGTCAATCCCAACTATGTTAAAGATTTCATTTTATATGCATATGGAGATAAATATAGTAATGATGCGGTTTTAACTCAGCAAAATGATCAAGGACTTGAACAACTAGTGACCTTCTTTAGTAAAAAACTAAAGGATTATAAATTGAAGTACAACCACATTGAAAAGAAGGTATTTTCCATCATGAGAGATATAAATAATTTCAAGAGTATGATTTCTACTAATCACATCAAAGTTTTAGTCTCACATTCCAAGTGTGAGATACTTTATCATGAGAGTAGAAATTAGTGAGAAAAGAGCTATATGGGTGACAAAAATCATGGAATATCATGTGATTATTAAGGCCAAAAAACTCATAAGACATAGAGAACTTTGTGAGAAAATATTTTTGGATGTTGGAGATCACCAAGAGACCTCCTTCATGAATGTAGATCTTCCACATAACACTTAATTTCATAAGGGTGAAGAAGATGTAATCAATGCTCATAGCTTGATTGTTGATATGAATAGATTATTTTCTCTTTTGAGTGCATATCCTCTTGGGCTAAAAAATTAAAAGAAGACATCTAAGGCTGCATTTTATTCCTTATGCACTAATTGATGGTATTTTGTTTAATGGAAATGTGGAAGGATTTTTTCTCATGTGCATTGAAGCTGAGAATTGTTGTTGAGCGGACACTATGCTTCTAAGGAAAGAAAACCTAGAAGATTCACGTGCGCGAGAAATGTATCCTTATAGGCACAAATGGAACAGGAAGGAAACATGCATGAAATCCGAATTGATCTAGGACTTAGCCATTTTCTTGGTCACGGGCTATTTTTGGAAGATGGCATGTGGAGCACACAAATTTGATAAAGACTTGCATGACACGCATAGGATATTTTTGGAAAAGTGGTTATCAAGCACTTTGCATGGGTAAAAATTAATAATAGAATTACCACTGTCATTTAACTAGAAGAGGTCTATTATTAGTGCACTTGCATGTGTGTCTCATATTGTAAAGGCACATGGATATTTCCAGCATGTGACTTATTTTGGGAATTAGGTAAGAGGTGAAGGGAAATTCCCCACCCTTTTGTGTGTGTGTGTGTAGAGATAGATATAGAGAGCTATTATGGAGTTATGTTAGTTCGATGTGCACATAAGTATTGCTACTAATTATTGTATGGAGCTTCGAATAATTATTGTGTTAAATATAATGAAGTGTTTTGGATCAATAAAAGTGTTAAACATGGCTGTGATTAAGTTCTTGCATGGTTGAATTTATTATGACTATTATTTAGATTCATTTCTCTTTAGATCTAGATCTGGAATCTACTCTATAGAACGTTTTGTTAGTTACGGATCTCGAATGCATTAACCCTTCCTCATGTTCATGTCCTACACAAAAAATCTAAGGAGGAGCCTAATACCTTTTTCTCTTTGGGTGAGCACTTAGTCTAGGCTAAGTGATGTGTCAGCGCACCTAGATTGTTCTTGGTAAATTCTAGGTTGCATCATTGGTTTCATTGACATGACCTCTTTTCCAGGTTTTTGATAGAATGGTTTGTGATGAAGATGTACCGGTTGACCCTAGAAAGTTTTGAGGATTGGATACAAGATCTAGAAGAAAATTACACATGAGATTCAGCACTAGATCTCGAGTTTGAAACACACACATGGTTGGAGTAGAACTGTATGACTGTTTGTATGAGAGATTTTTCACTATCTTTTTGGTAGAACTGCACAAGTGGCTGGTTGCTTATGCATCTAAATGGAACTAAAGATATCAAACACTTATCTAAATGCAGGAAGAATTTCAATCCCTCTATGATGTTGATTTAGCTTGGATGCATGTTGTGGATACTTGGTTTCATGGCATCTTGAATAGATATATTCTAGAGTTCTCAATTTTTACCTATTCTTGTCAAGAGGTAGTTGAGTTTCAGTTTCTCTAGTATCCCAGGGGAACCTATTTATAAAGAATTCCACTAGAAATCAATATTTTGATGGTAAACTTGAACTTGGAAGAAAAACCCATGGTGGCTAAGCTAAACCTAACCACGTGCGGGGTAGGGACAGGGGATTGGAAAAAGATGGAGGACTTATCGAAAGCAAGGTAGAGGGAAGAAATATGACTTAAGTATAATGAGGTGCATGAGAGGGAGATAGAGAAGTAATGTGACATTACAGAGAATATGGCATTGAGGAGAGAGAAGGCTCTTGAAGGATTTAGAGCTCATGTAGAAGACATGGAGCCAGACCATCGGTGAACTCCCCATCCGGGAAAGCATGATAGGTAACCCTCATCAGCCTCATAAGGAAGCATGCAAGTAGAGATGACACGGGACATGGGTGCACATCTGAACCTACTTGATGACTTATCCCTTGTGCTTGGTTTTCCAAAGATCTAGTACGACAAGTAATCAGCAAGAAGTTAATTTAGGTTGTAGGAGAGTAGGAGTAAGTTAGATAACAAATACTATGATGGAAGGTCGACATCATCATTGTTTTTAGAGGCACTTTTTCAGTGTGTCATCCACATAGAATGTGAACATGCAAAATATTGGATTCACTTCTAGGAGTGGTACCACTTCACATATCATAGTGGTTCAGTTTAGTACTACTGTTGGGGCATAGGGAAGTACGTCTTTTGGTCCAATTCTAGCTACGGGTGGAGCATCAAGAGGCATAGGTGGTTCTAGCTCCAGTGGATTTGGTGGTTCTAGAGGTAGAGGAAACACAAGATGTTTTGGATCAGGTGGTCAAGGTCTATACCAACCCCAAAATATTTACATGGAAATGTCTCTTCATCTTCCATAGTATAGGGGCATATGAGATGATGTTGAACACATCCACATGTGTGAAATATTGTGTCACGTAAAAGGAATCACAACTTTTGAGAGAAAGGAAAACCAATTTGAAACTACATTATAGGGATGTGCACACACTGGTTAGTACAGCAGGAATTTTGACCCTGGTTAAACTTGTGTGGATTATACAACATTAAAATATGCATTCTTAAAAGATTTCTATCCCTATGTTTGAGCGAGAAGAGTATAAGCATGCTCAAGGATATTAAATAAGGAACTATTGAGAGTGTTCGGGAGTATGATGCCCATTTCAAAATGCTTTTGGGTAAGTGCACCAAGTTAGGGGACAAAAAAGGGGTCATAAGTGGATGTCATATTACAAATAACAACATAATATCAACTTGTAGGGATTATTAGTAATGCATACACTCAAAATTAGAAAAACTTATACTAATATGAATCATAGCATCATCGGAATATAGTTTCTAAAGTACTAATTCTTTTTAAAAATGGACAATTTTAGCTATAGTAAACACTCAAAATTCAATTACATGTTTTTTTAAAAAACGCCTATAAGATTGTACTTTGTTTGCCTATGATTTGGATGACCAAAAATTGATATATATATATATTTCCTTTGGTGATAAGTTAGATGTCACTATCTTGGGATAGATTTTTTTTTTTGAGCAATATCTTTTTATGATTTTTTCCATGAAAGTGGTCTAAAAACATAAAGAAAACAAAGCACTTTCCATTTTCTCGCCATAACTTCATCAAAAAAATATTGAAATCAAATAATATATTTTTTTGAACATGTATATAATTTCACCATGGTTGGGATGGTATAAGTTTTATCACATTATGACAAGTGAAACAAAATTTGTAGTCTTAAACGTAGACATAAACATTCATGGGAAAAAGTGTCTTAAAGACCTACTATTAGTAAAAAATTATAAAATGATATTTATCCTATTCTATTCACTTTAAAATCAATATTTCTACAAAGCTAACAGTCTCCCCTATGTGATGGTACCATTTTTATGACATATTTTTGAATTTTCGGCATGGTTCAAGTCCGTGGAAGACTAAATTTGATGTTTTGTTGTTTTTGATGTAAAATTCAGGATTTGATGTCCACTTAATTGTCCCCCAACTTGTTGCACTTACTCTTTTATCTAAGCTTTCTTATGATATCCATGCAAGCCAAAATGCACAATGGTTCGTTGGAGGGATGATTACACCTTTTACAAGGGCGCTATTACATAAGACCTACACTTATCCATGTAAAGAACTTGAAGTGGTTTTGTGCACTAAGGTAGTCGGGATTATATACACTCAAGCCAACCCATTCTTGAAGCACAAATTGTAAAGATGGAAAAGAAGTTGGAGAAACTATTGAAAAATTTAGCATAGGAGATGAGCTCGGGGATTTGGTGTATAAATTGTGAAGTAGAAGGTCACACCAAGGATATTTGTCCCCGCATATGAGTATGTTCATTCTTTCTTTGGGTGTGAGATATGTCATTTGAACCATGATGTCATCCATTTCCCATTACTACAACGTGTGATAAAAAATAAATTATCTTGCTATTATAACATTTTTCATTCCACGACTCATGATACCGAGGATTGTAGACTAATTTGTAAGATCCATAATGTTATAGATATTGGTGTGAGACAGAGACTAGTGTATAAGATAACTCTAAAGGTAAGAATGAGCACTAAGATTGGGATCGCAATCAAGTGTGCTATGATAAGAATGAGGGAAATTTTGAAGGAGGTCATGGAAGAGGGAGAGGATATCATGGTGGATTCCGAGGCCGAGGTTATGGTGGTGGATGAGGTGATTTTCCTCATGGGACGTGTTTTACATGTGGATATCCTAAATACTACAAGCATGAATGTCCCCATACTATTACATGTCCTTTATATGGAAAGAATCATAGCTATGAGGAATTTTGAGACTTGTATGGGCATCTTATTAAACAATATAAACAAGAGAACAAAGTCGCATGGATGGTTTGGATCCAATGCATTGGAGAATCAATGGATGCCCAAGTTGACACCAAAACTTGAGGCATTAACCATAAAGATTACTACACGTGTTGAAACGACACGTGCCAAAGAAACATTACAACAGAAGCCTACCATCACTAAGGATGAGGTTCTACATGTGAGGTACCCAAATCCTACACATCAGAATGAGGTTTATCAAGATACCATGGAGGTCCTAATAAATCTTTAGGTTGAAATACAGTGTTTGAAGGAGCAATCACAGAAGATGGAACAAGAGAAAGAAGAAGGGAAGGTCACATCTGATGTTGATGACTTAAGGGAGGTCTACAAAATGTTGCACCAGGAGAATACCATTCTGTTGTTAGGGAATTGGCTAAAGGGAAACACTTCATGCGTAAGTATTGAGACAGGGATGACAGATCCCGCATACAAATAGTCCCCTTGATAGCATAGACTATGATAAGGAGATCACTCTAAATGTTGTTGTGGATGGATGGCTTTTGAGCAATATATTGATTGACATAGGTGCGGAAGTCAATGTTATTACTTTAGATGCACGAGTGCAAATGGGGAGTCCTTCATTGTAGTCATCCTCAAATGTGTTACATATGGCTAATCGGACTAAGGCCACTCCCATAGGAGTTTTGAAATATACATATATTACTATATAAGGGGCCAAATTCATTGGGCATTTTGAGGTATTGGCACTTGTAAAAGAAGACAACTTCCTAGCTCTTCTTGGGCACCCTTGGTGTTACACAAATAATGTTGATTTATGGTTCAACAAACGATAAATCAATTTTGAGAATAAGGAGGAACAAGTCGTAATCCCTTTAACATATGGGAAATCTATGCCGTATGTTGAGCCTTTGAGTGAGGAATATTTAAACATGATATATGTGTGTGCCATTCGAGACCTAGATGTTATTGAGCCATCTAAGGAAGGAATCCTTCAATGGAAAGATGCACAATCCATCGGTGATACTACAAGTATGGATTAGGATAATTTTTCTCATGGTACATATGAATTGGTAGGGAACAATGTATGCAACACATTTGCATGAAAAAGTAGACTTCATTCCATTATAAGAATAGGTAACTCAATACCTTGTTATACTAGAGAAGATCTTACAAGATTCTTGCAAGCCATGGAGGAGTAGTGGATAGACCAAGTTACAAGAAGGAAAATGTTAGCATATACCCCTGCATGACACAACAACTCACCGGTGGGAAGTTCTCGAGAGATAATCTTATAGAATGGAATGAAATTAGGATTTCTCTTTCAACTCGGTTTTTCATGAACAATGCACCTACTCAAATATACACTTCTCATGGTAATCAACCTATTCAACACCACATTCAATAGTGTGAGAGAGTCTAGACAGAGGGGCATGAATATTTACCACCTTTACTCTAGGTGTAAGAATTTTATTCCACTCTACAAGGCTGCACATGTGCTTAGTATGTACATGTAGAGCTACATAGAAAAACTAGAAATTAGTAGGATTTGATTGCAAGAATGATCCATATTTTTGACTATTTGTCTACTAAACCTCTAGTAGGATAGGCATTAAAGGTTATAAATCACTTAACTATGGGGGATAGTTCAAAATCGAAGAACTCATTCAGGAGTTATTTGGTGAGACAGACTTAGGAGTGCATTTTGATGAAGAAGAAGAGATTGAATCCCTATTACTTGATTGCACTTTCCTTGAGAAAGAAAAAGGAAACATGGTCTACATAGTGGATGATGAAGAAGTAGAAAACCTAGATGTTGATCATTCAATAGGGACGTGAAAATTCTTGGATAGTGCTGATAATAATACACACACATATTATGAACCTATGAAGACAAAGAAAGTGAATATTGACACGGATACTGAACCTAAGGAGGCCATAATTGGGGATTATTGGTCTGACTCTAAAGTGGAAAAAATCATAGAGTTACTATGGGACTTTCAGGATTTATTTCCTAGGGGATATCATGAATTAAAAGGCATGCATGAATCATTGGGAGAGATGAAAATCAATCTTAAGGAAGGTGCATGACCGGTCAGGAAGAGACCCTATAGGATGAACCCTAACTTGCGCATCAAAGTTAAGGAAGAAATTGACAAAATGTTGAAATATGGCATCATCAAGCCCCTAGAAGAGTCTGAGTGGGTTAGTCCCATGGTTATCAGTATAAAGAAGGATGGTCAGATTCGGATTTGTGTGGATTACAGAGAACTGAATGTTGCATGTGTCATTGATCCTTTTCCTACACCATTCACAGAAGAGATATTAGAAGGTGTTGCAGGGCGTGAAATCTATTCTTTCATGGATGGATTCTCTAGGTATCATCAGGTTAAGATTGCACAGGAGGATCAAGAGAAAACAACCTTCACTACTTAGTGGGGAAGTTTTTCATATACTATGGTGTCATTCGGTTTAAATAACATGACTACTGTATTTTCACACATAGTTGTTCAAGCATTCCAAGATTTCATCTACAAATTTTTACACATTTACTTGGAAGATTGGGTAGTGTATGGACATGTTATGCATCATTGTGAAAATTTGTGCTTAATGTTTGAGACATGTAGACAATTGAGTATTTCACTAAACATCAAGAAGTGCATATTTTCTACACCATTTGGCACTTTGTTAGGGCACATTATCTGCAAGGATGGTTTGTTGGTTGATCCAACTAAGGTTACAGTTATTATAGGCCTGGAGGAGCCTACAAGTCAAAGTGAAGTGTGTGGATTCTTAGGTCACACTAGGTATTATAGAAAATTTATCAAGGGATATGCTAAGGTTGTCAACCCCTAGAGGAGTTACTAAAAGGAAAAGGGACATTTTATTGGGGAGAACTGCAATAACACACGTTCGAGACATTGAAGGAGAAACTTACCACAACACCTATTCTACATTTTCCTTCATGGGACCAACCATTTCATGTACATGTGGATGCTTCTGGCATGGCCATTGGCATGGTGTTGGCTCAGCCTAGAGAAGGTATTATAGATCATACTATTTGTTTTGCCAAGTATAAAGTTGAATCTTGCATAACATAATTATACAACTACCGACCACGAAGCATTTTCCATGATCTATGCACTTCAAAAATTCAGAAAATACCTGTTAACAACACCATTTGTCTTTTATACTAATCACATGGCATTGAAATACTTGGTACATAAGCTCGTATTATAGGGAAACATATGTCGATGGGTGCTCTTGTTCCAAGAATTTGATTTTATAGTTATGGTAAAACCAAGGAAAATTAATTTTGGGCTAGACCATTTATCAAGGATACAGTAAGGAGAAGACACAGAAACAATTGGAGGCACAAGTCCTTATGTAAATTTATATAGGTTACATCACACACCTTGAGACTTAGAGGATATAAGTTTCTTTATATGAATAGGTGCAGAACTGGAAGGGCTAAAATCCTATGAGAATAAACAAATTTCTTTTCACGCAACACCTTTTTTGTTGATAAATGGTGTCCCTTACAAGTTAGGCAGAGATGAAGTATTGCGCCAATGTGTATTGGAGCATGAGCACATAAATATTATGGAGGAGGCTCATGGTGGTATTACGGTGGGGCAAGTATACGGGTGATGTCACTGCATATAAAATGTTACTCATTGGATTGTGGTGGGAGACCCTATACAAAGATTGGAAGGAGTATTGCAAGGCGTGTGATCATTGTAAGCATCTAGGAAAACTAGGGAAAAGAGATGAAATGCCTTTAAGAATTATTTCTAAGTACAGAACCATTTGAAAAATGGGCTATAGAATTTTGGGTCCTATTTCTCTAGCTATGCATAGGAATGGATCATGCTACATTATTACTTATATAGATTATCTCACAAGGTGTGCGTAAGAAACACCTACCAAGGATTGTACAAAGCAAAGAACAACAACCCAGGTTTTTATGGGAAAATATTCTTACAAGGTATGAATTCCACTAAGTTTTACAAGTGATACGGTCACACATATTTTGAATGAGATAATCAAGATATTACTAGATGAATTTATGATCACGCACCATAAGACTACACCCTATCATCCTAGGGAAAATTGAAGTGTTGAAGCATTTAATAAAGTTTTGAGCCAAACATTGACAAAAATTATTGATTTTGGAAGGAATTATTGCAATGATAAAGCTTTTGTTGTTCTTTGGGTGTATATAACAACATATAAAAGGTTAAACAAGGCCACATCATTTCGGCTTAGTGTTTGGCGCAGAAGAAGTTCTTCCTATGGAATTCATGTTACCTTCTTTACGTATTGCACGTGATGGATGTCTAGCTAATGAGAAAACATTAGAAGAATGGATTAAAAAATTTATAAGCTAGATGAGAGATGAGCAATAGCACGTTGGAGTCACAAGCAAGAAAAGGCCAGAAGAAAGTATGGCATAACAGTAGATCAGGATAAAAATCTTGAGACTAGACAGATGGTGCTTTTTTATGATTCTAAGTTTTTGTGCCATCCAGAAAAACTTAAATTGCATTGGTTGGAACTGTATGTTATCTCTCACATACTTGAAATAGGAAGTTTCTAGTTATAGGTGCTTGATGGAATGCGATTACCGGTTACTTCAACGGGAGTAAGCATAAGCCTTACTATAAATAATTCTTCTTGGTGTTTGTAATAAGGAAGTGTTGCCATTTAGATTAGGTTTTCAATTATGTATCCCATTAATGTATTTCCTTCTTTTTCACTATGCTTTATCAATTTAGTTGGTTTTTTTTTGTAATAAGCATGTTTGCACACTAGAAACTAATTACTATTTGAAGAATTTTTATGTGCAAAGGATTGCACATACAATTTGTGTGGAGTGGTTATTGATAATTAGGTACAAGTAATGTTAGAAAATGGGTACATAAAGGAACAAACTACTAGAGGTCCTATTCAAGTTAGAGAGTTTTTAGAAAAGAGGTTGCTTCTAAAATGAGGACCATAGATGGAGATAAATGAAGGAATAAGTATAACACGTGATAAGCAGAGGCCATGGATACCACCAACGAGAATGTGTAATGGTGAGGTACTTAGGCACATGTGAGTGCAATGAAGAGAAGTATGTGTCTAGAACGTAGGAAGGTGCACTAGAAGGTTATAGCTTGGGCGTGAAGATGTACCACATGGAAAGAGTGAAAATGGTCAATTAATAAGCAAATTGTTGATAGTGAAGGAGAAATAAATGCACTAACTTTTTGAAAATATATATAAGGATGCGATGCGAGTTTATTCTTACCATTGTAATGTATTTGAAAGAGCTAAGTACTACCAAGTGAGTAAAGAGTATTGAGGTGCAAAGGGTGTGAACAAGACATGTAAAGCAGATTTATGCGTAGGAGAAGCTTGTTTCCCCATTAGTGAAGGGTTTGAGAAAAGCATAGCACTACAAAAGAGTTAGGGCACATGATTTCAACTAGGGCACATATATTCAAGCTAGGGTTTGGGTTTGCATGTTGTAGAAGATAGAAGATGAGTAACGAAGGATAGAAAATTTAGTGTTACAGATGGCACCAAAGAAAACACCTATTTTTGAAGCTAAGGGAAAGAATAAATTTGAAGTAGAGGTTGAAATTACTCCCAAGAGTAATTTCCCAAAATGCAATACCTAAAAGACATGATATGGAAAATGAATGGGAGTCTCACATCCGTAAGTACAAAATAATTGATTATAACCACCGCACATCAAATAATAAGGAGTTGCATGTGTTGTTAAGTATGAAGAAAAACAAGTGCACAGCAGAGGACATGCCAATATATGATGATGTTGGAGAGAATTTGTTGAAGCATATTAGAGTTTACCAATTATATGAGATCCCATATTTTGAAAGTATGACCCTTTTTACTAATGGTCGATGAGTAGAGTACATGAATATTTCTTCTATCTCGCCAAATGGAGGGTAAGGATTACTGCAGGATTAATTTCCATATTGTCAGGATTAAAGGCCACAGGAGCAGATCTAGATAGTGACTTAACAGATAAAAAAAATCTTGGAGACAAGGAAGGAGTTAATATATACCAAAGGACCATGTGGAATGGATATAGATAAGTCAAGAAATACCCAGTGGTACAATTAGTAATGCACCGATGAAAAACTTGAATGAATAGGAAATATGGTCATAGGTGAACACAATATGGCTTCATGTCGCAAAGAATATGTCTTAGGAGTCATCTACAACATTACGGGCTACATTGCAGAGACTATTATTGAGGAAGTGCACACCTATGAAAGCATTAGTTTTGGTGTTGTCCTATTGTCTTTGGTATTTATGGATATCCTGGGTGCCCAATGGGCCAAAGGAAAAGGTTTGGGAGTATCCCATGGAGAACAAGTCACTTGCAAAAAGATTTGAAAAATACTTGTGTGATGGGTCAATGAGCGGGCCATTCAAGAAAAGATCGGAGAAATGGTATGACAGGCTCTGTGCATCCTTTGAGGAAGAGTGTCGCATTCCCAAGGAGTTTCTAGGGAAAGCGGTGTAGTTTGCAAAGTGTACCAACACTTCTACATCACACATTTTGTAATGAAATATGGGACTTGGAGCCCTTGGTGTAAACTACCATATGCCTTCACGTGCACTACTTCCAAGAATCAGTCCATCATTTTACCGATGCACGCCACTTGAACTTCATTGCAGACAAGGTAGAATGTGACTACCACACTCTAAGGAAGACTTATGTATATCCAGGTTAGACTACCTATGTTGAGAGGATAATTTCATATATGATAAGCATGAAGCATGTAAGTTTAAAAATTGGAGATAGTGGAGCCGTGCTTGTGTACCTTTAGCTTAAACCTAAGTTGAAGGGTAACAAATACGTAGAGAATGAATTTTTTCTCCCAGGGCTGCCAAAGGGTAAGCATACAATGGAGAATGTTCCAGCCCCAAAACCTGTAGAGACCATAGTGGTGGAGGAGGAAGAGGAAGAAGGCAAGAAGATAGTGGTGGTCCTGGAACATAGAGGACGAAGGCAGCCCATTGATAAGGTGGAAACTAAGCGTACGAACACTCCACCCTAGGTACAAGAAGAAGGTGATGAATACTTGGATGCAATCTAAGGAGAACATCATTTTAGAATGGTATACAGGAGAACAAGAACCCAAACTGCTACTCCAAAATCAATATAGAGATCACCGAAACTCTCTCCTCAAAAGGAAACAACTGAGAGGAAGATAAGGACGCTGAAGTTGAATGAGGAGGTAAAGGAGTATGGAGAAAGCATGCATGAATGTCCTCAGAACCCGAGGACGTGGAAGATCCAAGGGATGAAGAGTTGAAAGATGAAGAGGTAAAGGAAGGAGAAGAAGGTCTAGTTAATGCTAAAAACATAGATGATCCAACTCCAAATCTTAGTGCTACAGATCCTAAGGGGCCAAGAACTAAAATAACAAGTGGGGAGTTTCTTGTTTCATCTTTGGGTTATGCGGAGGACTCAAGTAAAATTATCCATGCCCGTTTTAGAGCACGGTGAGCCGTAAGAAGTTATATGGATGGGAGTTGATGGATGAAGATATGGCCACCATGCACATAAGGAAGCAACTATCTTGGTCTATGCACACTCACATGGATGAGACAGAATTTTTCGTGTGTGGAGAATAATGCGTTTCTAGAAGATTGAAGAAGGCACCTTAGGAAAGACATATAACTATAAATCCCACTACTATGTCTGATGAAAAAGTAAGTAATGCCTTTGTAAATGTATCTAAAGAGGTGGAGCGGAGGAACATAGATGAATCCACCACAATCAAAGTGCTAAAAGAAGAAAATGAAGAAAAATATGTTGAGATAGCGCACGTAAAGGGAGATAAGGATTTAGAGTAGAAGAATAATGAGGTGTTTGTAAGAATGGTAGAGGAGCTTGGAGATCAGATCCTAAGAGCAAGACCACACTTGGACTCCAAGGTACTTGAAAAGTTCCCTTTGGCTATGAATTATGTGCGTACCTTGGTGGATTTGGTGGTTGAGGATGGACCTGTGTATATTACAACACTAAAGGACCCTAAGCAAGAAGTAGAGTGAACAAGGGATGCAGTAATGAGGAAAATTTCATCTTATGAGGCATTCCTCCAAACTTTGTAGGAGGATCTTAGGAAAGTGAACCAAGCATTAAATATTTTTGCAGCCCCAGAGGTAGTCATTAGGATAAGGACCAAGGTACGGGAAAATTAAGTCCTGAAAGTAATGAAGGATGAGACACTGGGGCACACAGAGATATTGACATTGGTAAAGAAAAAGCATGAGGCCCTTGTAGTGGCCTAGGAACCCCATAAGGACAGGTTGGATGAACTTGGGAAAATTATAGCATAGAAGATGGATCTTCTGGAAGGGATAATGTCTGCAATGTCTAACATTATGTTAGTATTACAAAATGAAAAGAAGGAAATTTCCCAAGATGAATTGGAGTCTATTGTAGTAGATATTCTAGAAAAGGTAGAGGCCGCGTTGAATGAGTGGAAAACATTAGAGGTAGAAATAAAAGAAGAATATCCATAACTAATTCTTCCAGTTGAAGTAGAGGATGTTGTAGAGTAAATAATTATTCTTTGTATAGTAATTCTTTACATTCATCCATTCCTTATTCTTTATTGTTTCCATATCAAAGGGCGACCATTCCCGGGCGGAAATGTAGTATCTTGTGGGGTAATGTTAAGAAGAAAATATGTTTCTAAGGAAAGAATAGATGAAGCTTTGCACATGGGAGCAAGGTATACTTATAGGCATGAAGGGAAGGAGAAGGAAATGTGCGTAAAAGATGGACTGATTTGGGACTTAGCCATTTTCTTGGTCACAAGCTATTTTGGAAGATGGCGTGTGGAGTACACGAACTATATACGAGACTTTCGTGACACACATAAGCTATTTTTGGAAAATCATATATCAAGCGCTTTGCATGGGTTCAAGTTAATAATAGAATTTCTCTCTGTCAATTAAGCTGGAAGAGGTCTATTATTAACACACTTGCATGTGTGTCTCGTATTGTAAAGGCACGTGGCTATTTCAAAGCATGAGACCTATTTTGGGAATTACGTAAGTGGTGAAGGTAAATTCCCCACCCTTACACACACACACACACACACACACACACACACACACACACACACACACACACACACACACACACACACACACACACACACACACACACACATAGATAGATAGATATATATGTGTGTGTGTGTGTAGAGATAGATATAGAGAGCTACTATGGAGTTATGCTAGTTATGATGTGCACATAAGCATTGATGTTAATTATTGTAAGGAGCTTCTAGATAATTATTGTGTTAAATATAATGGAGTGTTTTGGCTCAATCAAAGTGTTAAACATGGTTGTGATTAATTTCTTGCATGGTTGAATTTATTATGACTATTATTTACATTCATTTATCTTTAGATTTAGATTTGGAATCTGCTACATAGAATGTTCTATTAATTTTGGATACGAATGCATTAACCCTTCATCATGTTCATGTCCCGCACAAAAATATGAGGAGCCTTGTACCTTTACGCGCTTCGGGTGAGCACTCATTCTAGGCTAAGTGATGTGTCAATGCACTGGCTGGGTTGTTCTTTGTAAATTCTAGGTTGTATCAATTGTGAAAAGGTTTTTAGTGAGTTCCATGATGGTTTATCGGGTGGACATTTTTACGCTAAGGCTACTATAATAAAAATATTAAAATCATGTTTATTTCAGCCCACAATCTTTGATGATGCTCAAAAATTGGTTAGAAAATGTAGAGAATGTTCCTTTTTCACTATTAAGAAGAGGTTGGTTTCCTTCCACATCATACAATTCAAGCGAGATGGGTCATTTCCTAATGGGAGTATTGATTTCATTATCATGATTAATCCTCCATCAAGTGCTAGTCACAAATGGGTTTTAACAGTAACATAATACTTTACCATGTGGATGAAAGTTGTGCCATTGAAGGAAGCCACTGAATCATTCATACTTTACTTTCTTGAGGACATTTTGCCAATGTTTGGCATCCCACAAACTATCATCTATGACAATGCAAAAAAAAATTCTAGGATCTAATATTTGTGATTGGGCTCTTAAACTTGGGATTTATCTTAAAAATTCTTCCAATTAATACCTCCAAGGTAATGGATTGATAGAGTCTACTATCAAGAACCTGATTAGGATCATGAAGAAAATGATGGACATCAATAAAAGGAAGTGGCATACAAAGGTAAGAAATAATCTCTCGGAAGACAGGATCACAATGAAGAAGGTAATTAACACTTCCCCTTAAAATCTTGTATACAAAAAATAAATCAGGTTTCCTTTGTCACTTCAATTTCCTTTACTTTAATTGGCTCAAAGCATTTAGGATTTAAGGGGTGGACCAAAGAGAAATTTTAATGGAAGAACTCGTTGAGCTTGAGTAGTTAAGAAATTACTCCATGATCGGGATGGAAAAACATAAAAAATCAACCAAACAGTGGTTTGATAGGAAGGCTAGAGATCAAACATTCAAGGTCAGAGATCTAGTCTTAAAATGGGATGTATGTAGAGCTAAACTAGAAAGACACTCCAAGTTTGATGCAATCTGGAGCCGGCCTTATATCATTAACACTTACAAAGAAGCTAACTCTTTTAAGTTGTCGGACCTTGATTGAGATTCATTACAAATCCCGGTCAATAAGATTTAACTCAATCATTCTCATTAGGTTGTCTCATTGTATCTTAAACATATTAGTTTAGTTTTCAATTCCTCTAAGTCCTTTCAGCACATTGTCTTGTTCATAGAGTAGGTTTATTTTCTCAAATTTCTTTGCATAGTTTTGCTAATTTTGGATGGTCTCATTTCACATTCTTCATGGTGGTTTCCAAAGTAGTGTAGAGAAGAAGATTTTCAAGGTGTTAAGGATCCGCTACATTACTTAAAAATAATGCAAAGTAACTATAAATACTTTGGGGAGTTTTAAGATTTTATTTATTTAACTCAAGTAGATCAAATTCAAAATCAAAGTGATATGTATTTGAGATGGGTAATTATTCTTTCTTCCATTTTATTCATTGCTTGTAGTGGAAATAGAGTGAAATTTCAGAATTAAAATAATTTTCCACTCACATAAAATTTAAATCATTTTCTTATAATGAAATGGTCAATTCAAGCTTCAAGCCATCTTGAGTTTAAGCGGTACTTCAAGTGAATTCGGGGATGAGTTTCGGGTTTGGATCAGTTTTTATGGTTATCGGGATGACTCCATGCCCAATGAATGCTTCAAGGCCACTGATGTTTTCAATCTAACAGGTAGATTACCCATGATTCATCTAACTATTATCCAATTTGTACCCCTTGCACATTGGCTAACTTCATAAAAATAGACTTGGGTAGTTTCACGAAGTCCTGGAGAAGAAACTAGAAAAATCAGGCATTTTCATGCTTTAGGGAAATTTTTATAGGACATTCCCTTCCTTCTCAAGTAACCAAAACAATTAGAAAAATTTTAAAATTTTGAGAAAATGAGTCAGTTCTAGTGTATTGCAAGGTTTTTCCATGTACGGGAATAGAAGGAGCAGTTCCTTATTTGACGATCAGTCCACATTAAAGGAATTTTGGTGAAGATCATAGTGTTTTTGGGTGAGAGGTGAGTTGTGAGAACCTATGAGTCGGGAAGAAAAAGTTCATCTACATCACGAGTTCCCGTGGAGTGTTTTGAGCCGCAATACAAAGAGGTAGTGTGTTATGGGTTCAAGGTGATGCAAAGGAATGAGGGTCGTAGGGAATAGTTCCACTGAGGAATGAGTTCCCTAAAAAATCATTTGGCCGATGATTAAAGTGAAGTATAGAGAGCATGGGATCAATGGAATGAAGGTTGGGTGGAACAGCTCCTAGCTTCCACCATCACCATGTATATCAATTAACATGCCAAATAAAGCCACCTTTGTGGATAATCTAGGGATTACAATAACACATAAAACACTTCCTTGGTACCACTAGTACCCCAACTATAACAAATACCATGCTACAAAGGTAAAATATATTTAGAGGTGGACTATAATGAGGAATATGGAATCCATGTTACTCCATGGACCTTGAACTTAAAATGGCCATAAATTTTTCTCCACAACTCCAAATTTTACATACGTTGTATCGTTGGAAAGGCATCAACATCACCATCATTTGGTAAAAATTATGTGGCGGTAATTTGGTAAAGAGTGTAAAAACATCTCTAGTATTTAAATGAACAATTCCACGAAGCCCAACTACCAAAATTAATGAGGTATGTTTCCAAGTATTTCTCTTGCGAAAAATTTACAATGGGGGAATGGTATTGCAATGTTTCCCATGCCTTTTTCCATAAATTTGATGCACTTTTTGGTGGGTGATGGTATAATTTTGAGTTCCCATTTTTCCTTCTTCTTTCTCTTCTCCATTTTCTATATATTGTAAAGTGATGCTCATTTGTAATGTTAGATACTTTGGGAATGCAAAGGCATCATTGAAAAGTAATGGATAAGTATTCTTGAGTTTTAAGCCTCGGATTTTAATCATTTAGTGAATTCATACCTTATTCATCCATTGTAATAATATATGCATCATTTGGAAGCAGTAAAATTATTCGTTTTGTGGCTCTATTCTACCTTAGCTGGTGATTTATTGCATTTCCTTTCCTCTTCATTTACTTGTAGGTATGTTGTGTATGTTTCCTCATATTACAAGGTTTTTTTTACTGTGCATTGTGTGAAAATGGGAGTTTAAATTTTTCTCTAGACTACGGTTTTCATTTCTTCCCTCTCTATCATTATTTTGTTCCATTTTCTCTCTTTTAAAACTATCATTCCCCTTACATTTTTGTGTTATCACCTCTTGTAGTTTAGGATTTTCATTTTTATGAATTTCCCTCTCTCCATGGTCCCTTGAAATCATAGATTAGGATTGGATAGATGCATTTACCTTCTTGGGAGTACTTTTAACATTAGGAATAGGTAGAGGAACCAACCTTCTCTAAATGTTTGTCTTAATTCAGATCCCACAACTTGAAGAAATTTCAATGTTGCCTCAAAATCTTTAGTTGTCTATGACTCAAGGTAGGGTGCAATTTTGAGCTCTAACATGAACCATATAACAAGATTTTTCATCGGGAAATGGATTTGTAAATGTGTATTAGAAATATATAGCATGAAGCATGGAGCATGAGGTGTAAAGGGAAAGGTTTATGTGTGTAGTATTCCCTCAACATTCAAGTGTGAACCATAGCATAAGAGTGCATCATATGGTAATGAAATGGAAAGTGGATATCATCTACCAGAGATTAAGTGATCTGCAAGGCATAGATGGAGCATGTGAAGTAGTAATAGTGTGAGAATAGGTGCCAAATTGTATGCTAGATGGAATGGGACCAAGAATAGAAGATGCGGTAGGAGGAAGTGAGAAAGAAAGAGGCTTAGGATGCCAATGAGGTAATGTAGCAATTTTTGCAGAATGAGATGATGCAACCATAGGTGGAATGGAGAGAGGATTTATATTTATGATAACCTTAGGAGGTGGACAGATGAAAACTTTAGATGGAGGTGAAGGAGATAAATGAACAGAGGTGGAAGCACACTTACACGAAATAAGAGAGATAAATCTCACGAGAGGGAGAATAGAAATTAGTGATTATTTTGTTTTCTAATTTTTGTAATAAATCATGGAGAGTATAGGAGTCATTATCATGATGGACATTGATGTGGTGTAAATTACATAAAGGGTGGTCACACTGGAGTTGCAAGTGGTGAGATTGATGGTGCTTAATAGAAGTTAAATTGATTAAGTGTTTGCCAAGTAAATCACACAATACATCATGAGGTTTTTCATTATGTGATAATTATAATGGTTCACAAGTAGGAGGTGGAGAATACTTAGGTGTATGCTGACATGGTGGAGGAGATAGATGAGGCTTACATAGAGGAGGAGATGGTGGTCGTGGAGGAATCTTGACATATGGAATAGGAGAAGAAGTAGTAAATGGGTAGCAAAAAGAAGTATAAGGGGTGATATTTAACATGTGCATCAATTAAATCTTGTTCTAAATCAATAAATTTATAACATAAGAGAATAAAATATTCACATGTATCATATAAGTGTTTTTCTTTCAATGCAATAATTAAGACATGACAAAAGATAAATTACTTTTCTAAATCAATAGGCTCAAATAATAACTAATGCATATAATAATTAAAGCTTAAAATGTAATCTATAATTGGTTCTTTATTTCCTTAATGAAAAGTATGTAAGCACTCATATGTGACTTTAGGAGCATTTTTATAAATAAATTACGAGAAAATCATCCTCTATGTCATAATAAGTGCTAATTTACCCATAAGGCAAGTGAGTGTACCATTGAAGATAATGATAAATAAGACTATGATGCAATGATTTGAGTAATAAGAAATCATTAAAATAAGCTGACATGGCAACTCGATAATGCTTAATTTATAGATACAAATTTCCAATTCCATAAAAACATGATAAATTAGGCATGATGAAGTCCTTTGGAAAAGTAGAATTGTGAATCTTTTTAGGAATGATATTTCAAGCAAAGAATTATTGTCAATGGAAGCATAGTAGGATTTAATTTCAAGATTAAGATTATGAACTTGATATTTTTTTGTTGCAACAACATACATGGAAGATAATATATCATATAAAGGAATGGTAGATGAATTAAGAGGTATATGGAGAGTTTGCATATTTCCATTGTGATTGATCATGGGAATGTGAGAAGAACCGGATGTAAAAGGAAGATAATAAAATGAAGGCTATATGGTTATGCTAGATAGATATTTAGAAGAAATAATAAGAGGTGTACTAGTGGGAATAGTGGAAAAAGACAAATATCTTTTGTATAAAAAGAAGAAAGAGGTAGAAGAGGAGGAGAAGAACATTGAATATTGGTGGAAATGCAATAAGTAGAATCAGAATATGTGATAACATTTGTAATAATAGTAGGAATAGAATATTCATGTGCAAAAATGTCAAAATTATAAGAAAGAGGTGTGATAAGAGGAGAGGAACATGGAATATCTATAGGAATGATATAAGTAGACTCAGAAGATATGATAAGAGGTGTAGAATCATTATGAGTAACAAATTCAGAGAGAGAAGAAAGAGGAGTAGTAAATTCACATTCAGTAGTCATAAGAGAAGTAGCATCATTACTAACAAGTTCATGATCAGAAGCATAGTCTACATCACTATCAAACATATTTTCACAAGCAAGTAGTTCATCAAGACTATCATCAGCATAAAAAGAAGTAGTAGGAGAACTAATATCATATCTATCATTGCATTCATTAGAAACACTTGTAGAAGTAGGAAGAGTAGGAGATACAACTTTACATTCATCTTGACTACTAGTAGAAATAACATCATGCATATGTACATTTTCAACATTAGAAGTAGAAGTATTTGTACCCATAGTATCATAACCAAGAACATAATCAATCATAGAATTTCCAATAATACTATCATTTATAATAAGAGAAGTGGATGAATTTGCAACAACATGGGTGACTACGAGAAGATAAAGGAAAGCATTGAGTAAAATTTTGGTCAGGAGAGACTATGCAAACGCTAAAGTTGTGAAAGTTAGAAGGGTGGGATTTTTGAAATCAAGAAGTGGTTGGAAGAAGTAAGCATCACATTGAGGGTTTTGGTAAAGGTCACACAATTCATTTTCATAGTAGAATAATCAAGGATAAGGTTCAAGCATGTATCGGCCATATGGTGCTGAGGAGATGGGGACCTCTTTAGAGCCATGAGGGTTTTGGGGATCCTAGGGCAAGAAGTTTAAAGAAAAGTGGGTTCACCAAATGATTTAATAAAATATGAATTAAATATAATTACAGAGTAACATATATGATGAAATACAATAGATATATAAATTACAAGCACTCAAACAATACAACATTGTAATCATTTGAGAGAGATAGATGACTTAGTTGAATCCTATGCAATCTGGAACTAATGCAGGTGATGTCAAGTGCTGAAAAAGGATGTAAATGTATCACAACCATCCTCTGTAAAATATGGATTTGTAGAATAATGTCAGACATGGGTTCTTGGTGTTATAAAAGGTGCTCGGACACTAGTGAGTGTTCCTAGTTTTTGGTAACTATACTGAGAAGGTTAGAATCTAATTTTTTCTATGTCGCTAGGGCTTCTCTATCACTTCCTATTAATTTATTATGTGTCATAATATGATCGCTGAGGTACCTGCAACCTGCAACACAAACCCTTGATACCTTCCTAATCTCACAAGCATATTAATTTGGAATGAAAATGTGATATGTCAAGTCAGAATGACCCTGGTAGTAACCCGATGAGTGAACTTATGACTGAGCATTGCACTACATTCCATACTCCATGTAGCTTTTTTTGCGTGTTTGTGTAATTATGTATTTAGGTCTATTTTGTGCCAATGATGATAAGATAATGAGCTATGGTTACATAAGATGTAAGTATTTAATATGGAATTAAGCACTTCCCTTTCCTATATAGTGTATGTAACCCAAAAATTCTCCTTTACAATGGTAGTGATAGTATGTAGATGAGATTTCCCCTTAGAATTGTTACCCAAGATAATAGAGTCTATGTTGTCTGTATATGTGGATATCTTGTTTGAATTTCAACACTATTGACATGAAAATTCAACTACGAGCTTGGGATAGGGATAAGAAAACTAGAAAGGTTGACCACAAATGCAAAAATGGTAAAATAGAAAAAAGAGGACAATATTGGCGGATTGGATAGGAGCACTTGAGTATTATTGCCTAGAATGGGCACTAGGTTCTTGAGATAAATAATGATAGATGTGAAAATACTAATAGACAGGGATCCCTATGACCTTACCAAAAGCCCGGGTTCGAAGTGACATATGTGTGGGAGAAATACAATAGAAACAACTAAAACAAGTGGATGGAAAAAGGATTGTGTCACCAGTGAATACTTTTCTTACTTAAGATCCATGCATTTAAAAACATACTGATGCCATAGTAAAATTCTAATATGTTTGTGATTTTATGTCTACAATATTATAAATCCATCATGAATTTCTCCTCAATAACTTTCCAACTGTATCTTATGTTTTTCATATTTGGAGTTGTAGAAATAAATTCTCATTTGAAGTTTTCATGGTCGAGTGAATTATGTGTAGTTGTTGATAGGTTCCAAAATATACCGAGAAAAGTGCCTAGCGAGATGATAAGCTCAAAATTAGTAGGAAAATTTCCTAGTCGATGTTAGCCCCAAAATTAGGTTACAAAATTTCCTATATGTTTCTAACCTAAAAACTTTCCTTATGACCGTTATCCTGAAACATCCTAGCGACCGCTAACCTACTAAATGGATAAAATAACAACATAAAGTGGCATCCAAATTGTTTTCCCTATTTTTTCCTCTTAACCTCATCCAATCCTCTATATGATAAATCCATCATGAAGATATCCTCAAGACCTTTCCAACAATACCAAGTTTTCTTGATTTAGAGTTATAGAAAGAAAGTTATGCTCATTTGAAGTTTGCATGGTTAGGTGAATTATGCCTAGTGGCCACTAGGCTCCAAAATAGGCCAGAAAATGTACCTAGCGGTCACTAACCTCAAAATCAGTAGGAAAAATTTCCTAATGGCCACTAGCCTCAAAATTAAGTCAACAAAAGTGCCTAACATTCACTAACCTCAAAATTATCCTAGCAACCGCTAGCCTTGAAACATCCTAGTGACCACTAGCCTGAAAAAATGGCTAAGATAGCAACATGAATTTTTATTTTTTGCTTTTTTAACCCTACTAACCTCATCTAATTCGTGATATGATAAATTCATAGTGAAGAGCTACACAAGACCTTTCAAAAAATACCATATTTATCGATTTAGAGTTGTAGAAAGAAAGTTATGCTCATTTGAAGTTTGCATCGTCGAATGAATTATGCCTCTTTGGCAACTAGGATCGAAATAGGCCACAAAATGTTCCTAAAGGCCATTGACATAAAAATCAGTATGAAGAAGTTCCTAGTATCCATTAGCCTCAAAATTAGGTCAATAAAAGTTTATAGCGTCCGCTAGCCTACAAAAATGGCTAAGATAACAACAAGAAAGTATATCTATATTTTTTCCTATTTTCACCCTTAATACCCAATCTAATCCTTGATCGAGATAAATCCATCCTCAAGAGATCCTCAATACCTTTCCAAAGTACCAAGTTTCCTTGATTTAGAGTTATAAAAAGAATGTTATACTTATTTGAAGTTTGCATAGTCGGGTGAATTATGCCTAACAACTTCTTGGCTCCAAAATAGACAAC
Source organism: Taxus wallichiana var. yunnanensis (assembly GCA_018340775.1). Lineage (NCBI taxonomy): Eukaryota > Viridiplantae > Streptophyta > Pinopsida > Cupressales > Taxaceae > Taxus > Taxus wallichiana. The sequence continues at coordinate 853,330,320 of CM031242.1, read as the reverse complement.
GAAAAGTGACTAGTGGTCGCTAGACTCAAAACTATCCTAGTGACTACTAGTCTTAAAACATCCTAGTAACCGCTACTAAGAAAAAATGGATAAGATAGTGATATGAAAGGATATCTAGGTTTTTATTTTCCTATTTTCACCCTCTTAACCTCATCCAATCCTTGATCAAATAAATCCATCGTGAAGAGCTCCTTTTGACCTTTCCAACATTAAGAATTTTTCTGATTTGGAGTTGTAGAAAAAAATTTATGCTCATTTGAAGTTTGCATGGTCATGTGAATTATGCCTAGCAACTTCATGGCTCCAAAATAGACTAGGAGAAGTTCTTAGAGCCTCTAACTTTAGAACTATCCTAGTGATTGCTAGTCTTAAAACATTCTAGCGACCGCTAATAACAAAAAAATGGCTAAGATAGCGACATTAAACTATATCTAGGTGGTTTTTCATATTTTTAACCCTATAAACCTTATCTAATCTTAAATCAAATATATCATTCATGAAGTGATACGCAATACCATTCCAATGGTAACACATTTTCCTAATTTGGAGTTCTAGAAAGAAAGTTATGTTCATTTGAAGTTAGCATGGTCGTGTGAATTATGCCTAGTATACGCTATGCTCCAAAAGAGGCTAGAAAAAGTGCCTAGCGGCACTAACCTCAAAATCAATAGGAAAAATTGCCTAGCATATGCTAGCCTCAAAATTAAGTAAAAAAAAAGTACCTAGTGGTTGTTAATCTCAAAATTATTATTACGATCGTTATCCTTCAAACATCTTAGTGACCACTAGCCTATAAAAATGGCTCGAGATAATGACATGAAATGACATCCCGATTTTATTTTTCTCTATTTTCACACTTTTACCCTCATCTAATTGTTGATTTCATAAATCACTCATGAAGAGATCCTCAAGACCATTACAACGATGCCAATTTTATTTGATTTGGAGTAGTAAAAATAAAATTATGCTCATTTGAAGTTTGCATGGTAGGGTAGATTGTGTCTAGTAGCCGCTAGGCTCCAAAATAGGCCAAAAAAAGTGTTTAACGGTCAATAACCTTGCAATTAGTAGGAAAAAGTTCCTACAGGCCACTAGCCTAAAAATTAGGTCAACAAAAGTGTCTAAAGAGCCACTAACCTAAAAATTATTCTAGCGACCGCTAACCTTAAAACATCCTAGCAACCACTGCTTTGTAAAAAGGCTAAGATAACAACAAAAAATGATATCTAGATAGTTTTTCCTATTTTTCACCCTCTTACCGCATCAAGTCATTCATCGAGATAAATCCATCATGAAGATATCCTTAAGACCTCTCCAACTGTACCAAGTTTACCTAATTTGGATTTATAGAAATAAAGTTATGCTCATTTCAAGTCTACATGGTCGGATGAATTATTCCTAGCATCCGCTAGGCTTAAAAATAGGCAGATAAAATTCCAGCAATTGATAAACTCAAAATCGGTAGGAAACAGTTCCTAGTAGCTCACTGGCCTCAAAATGAAGTCAACAAAAGTTCCTAACATTCGCTAACATCAAAATTCTCCTAACAACCGCTAGTCTTGAAACATGCTAGCGACCACTAGCTTGTAAAAATGGATAAGATAACAACATGAAACAAAATATTGATTTTTTTTTCCTTTTTTCACCCTACTAACCTCATCTAATTCTTGATATGATAAATCCATAGTGAAGAGCTCCACAAGACCTTTAAAACAATACCAATTTTTCCTAATTTAGAGTTGTAGAAAGAAAGTTATGCTCATTTGAAGTTTTCATCGTTGATTGAATTATGCCTACTGGCCACTAGGATCTAAAATCGGCCACAAAAATTTCATAGAGGCCACTAACCTAAAAATCAGTGGAAAACGTTTCTAGCAACCATTAGCCTTAAAATTAGGTCAACAAAGTTTATAGCAACCACTTAGCCTACGAAATGGCTAAGATAACAACAAAAAAGTATATCTATATTCTTTTTCCTATTTTCACCCTTTATACCCTATCTAATCCTTGATCGAGATAAATCCATCCCTGAAACAGATCCTCAATACCTTTCCAACAAGATACCAAGTTTCCCTGATTTGGAGTTGTAAAAAGAAAAATATGCTCATTTGAAGTTTGCATGGTTGGGTGAATTATGCTTATGACTTCTCATCTCCAAAATAGACCATGAAAAGTGCCTATCGATTGCTAACCTCAAAACTATCCTAGTGATTACTAGTCTTAAAACATCCTAGTGATTGCTAGCAAGAAAAATTGGCCAAGATAGTGACATGAAAGGATATCTAGGTTTTTATTTTCCTATTTTCACCCTCTTAACCTCATCCAATCCTTGATCAAATAAATCCATCATGAAGAGATCTTTAAGACCTTTCCAACATTAACAATTTTTCCTAATTTGGAGTTGTAGAAAGAAATTTACACCCATTTGAAGTTTGCATGGTCAGGTGAATTATGCCTAGCAACTTCTTGGCTCCAAAATAGAACAGGAAAATTTCCTAGCGTGCCATTAAGAACTATCAAAGTATTGCTAGTCTTAAATCATCCTAGCGACCAATAATAAGAAAAAATGGCTAAGATAGTGACATTAAATGATATCTAGGTGTATTTTCATATTTTTCATGTTATTAACCTTATATAATCCTTAATCAAATAAATCATTCATGAAGTGATATGCAATACCATTCAATGGTAACACATTTTCCTTATTTGGAGTTATAGAAAGAAAGTTATGCTCATTTGAAGTTAGCATGGTCGTGTGAATTATGCCTAGCAAACACTATGCTCCAAAATAGGTTAGAAAAAATGCCTAGTGGCAACTAACCTCAAAATCAATAGGAAAAATTTCCTAGCATATGCTATCTTCAAAATTAGGTAAAAAAAAGTGCCTAGTAGTTGTTAATCTCAAAATTATTCTTATGATAGCTATCCTTCAAACATCCTAGTGACCGCTAGCCTATAAAAATGGCTCAGATAGTGACATGAAACGACATCCTAATTGTTTTATCTATTTTCACACTTTTAACCTCATCTAATTGTTGATTTTATAAATCATTGATCAAGAACTCCTCAAGACCGTTCCAACGATGCCATGTTTATTTGATTTGGAGTAGTAAAAATAAATTTATTCTCATTTGAAGTTTGCATGGTAGGGTAAATTATGTCTAGCGGTTGCTAGGCTCCAAAATAGGCCTTCAAAAGTGTGTAATGGTCAATAACCTCGAAATTAGTAGGAAAACGTTCCTATAGGCCACTAGCTTAAAAATTATGTCAACAAAAGTGTTTAATGACCACTAACCGCAAAATTATTCTAGCGACCACTAACCTTAAAACATCCTACAAGAATTGCTAGCATGCAATAAAGGCTAAGATAGCAACAAAAAATGATATCTAGATAGTTTTTCCTACTTTTCATCCCCTTTACCTCATCAATTCCTTCATTAGATAAATCCATCATGAATATATCCTCAAGACCTCTCCAACTTTACCAAGTTTATGTGGTTTGGATTTATAGAAATAAATTTATGCTTATTTCAAGTTTACATGGTCAGATGAATTATGCCTAGAATCCACTAGGCTCAAAAATAGGTCAAACAAAATTCCAGCAATTGCTAAACTCAAAATCAGTAGGAAAAAGTGCCTAGTGGCCACTAGCCTCAAAATTAAGTCAACAAAAGTGCCTAACATTCGCTAACCTCAAAATTCTCCTAGTAACCACTAGCCTTAAAACATGTTAGCGATCACACTAGCTTGTAAAAGTGGCTAAGATAGCAACATGAAACAAAATCTTGATTTTTTTCCTTTTTCACCCAACTAACCTCATCCAATTCTTGATCCGATAAATTCATAGTGAAGAGCTCCACAAGACCTTTGAAACTGTACCAAATTTTCCTTATTTAGAGTTGCGAGAAAGAAATTTGTGCTCACTTAAAGTTTGCATCATTGATTTAATTATGCCTAATGGTCACTAGGATCTAAAATCTACCACAAAAATTTCTTGGAGGCCATTAACCTAAAAATCAGTAGGAAAAAATTGCTAGTAACCATTAGCCTCAAAATTAGGTCAACAAAATTTTATAGCGACCGCTAGCCTATAAAAATGGCTAAGATAACAACAAGAAATTATATCTAGATTGTTTTTCCTATTTTCACCCTTTATACCCTATCTAATCCTTGATTAGATAAATCCATCCTGAAGAGATCCTCAATATCTTTCCAATGGTACCAAGTTTCCCTTATTTGGAGTTGTAAAAATAAAGTTATACTCATTTGAAGTTTGCATGGTCGGGTGAATTATGTCTAACAACTTCTCGGCTCAAAATAGACCACAAAAAGTGCATAGTAGTCACTAACCTCAAAACTATCCTAGTGATTGCTAGTCTTAAAACATCCTAGTATTGCTAGCAAGCAAAAATGGCTAAGATAGTGACATGAAAGGATAACTAGGTTTTTATTTTCCTATTTTCACCCTTTTAACCTCATCCAATCCTTGATCTGATAAATCCATCGTGAAGAGCTCCTTAAGACCTTTCCAACATTAACATTTTTTCCTAATTTGGAGTTGTAGAAAGAAATTTATGCTCATTTGAAGTTTGCATGGTCGGGTGAATTATGCCTAGCAACTTCTTGGCTCCAAAATAGACTAGGAAAAGTTTCTAGCGGTCGTAGCTTCAAAACTATCCTAGTGACCTCTAGTCTTAAAACATCCTAGCGACCACTAACAATAAAAAAATGCCTAAGATAGCAACATTAAATGATATCTAGGTGTTTTTTCATATTTTTCACCCTATTAACCTTATTGATTCCTTAAAAAAATAAATCATTCATGAAGTGATAGGCAATACCTTTCCAATGGTAACACGTTTTCCTGATTTGGAGTTATAGAAAGAAAGTTACACTCATTTGAAGTTAGCATGGTAGTGTGAATTATGCCTAAGCAGACGCTATGCTCCAAAATAGGCTAGAAAAAGTGCCTAACGACAGCTAACCTCAAAATCAATAGGAAAAATCTTCTAGCATATGTCGGCCTCAAAGTTAGGTCAAAAAAGTGCCTAGCGGTTGCTAATCTCAAAATTATTCTTACGATCGCTATCCTTCACACATCCTAAGTGACCGCTTAGCCTATTAAAATGGCTTAGATAGCGACATGAAACAAAATCCTAATTGTTTTTTATTTTCACACTTTTAACCTCATCCAATTGTTGATTTGATAACTCACTCATGAAGAGCTCCTCAAGACCATTCCAACGATGCCAAGTTTATTTGATTTGGAGTAGTAAAAATAAAATTATGCTCATTTGAAGTTTGCATGGTAGGGAAAATTATGTCTAGTAGCCGTTAGGCTCCAAAATAGGCCAAAAGTGCCTAACGGTCAATAACCTCAAAATTATTATGAAAAAGTTCCTATAGGCCACTAGCCTAAAAATTACGTCAACAAAAGTGTCTAGCGGCCACTAACCGTAAAATTATCCTAGGGACCACTAACCTTACAACATCCTAACAACCACTAGTCTACAAAAAAGGCTAAGAGAGCAACAAAAATGATATCTAGATAGTTTTTCCTATTTTTCACCTCTTTACCACATCAAGTCCTTCATCACATAAATCCATCGTGAAGATATCCTCAAAACCTCTCCAATCGCACCAAATTTACCTAATTTGGATTTATAGAAATAAAATTATGTTCATTTCAAGTTTATATGGTCAGATGAATTATGCCTAGCATCCACTAGGCTAGAAAATAGGCGAAAAAATGCCAACAATTGCTAAACTCAAAATCGTTAGGAAAAAGTGCCACAGTGCCGCTAGCCTCAAAATTAGGTCAGCAAAAGTGCCTAGTGGCTGCTAACCTTAAAATTATCTTGGTGATGGCTAGCTTTGAAACATCCTAGCAACCACCGGCCTACACAAATCACTAAGATAGAAACATATAGAAACATATAGCTTTTTTCATACTTTTTCCCTCTTAACCTCATCTTATAATTGATATGAAAAATCCATTGTGAAGATCTCCGAAGACCTTTCCAACGGTATCAAGTTTTCTTGATTTGGAGTTGTAGAAAGAAATTTATGCTCATTTGAAGTTTACATCTTTGGGTGAATTATGCCTACAGATGCTAGTATTAAAAATAGGCTAGAAAAAGTTCCTAGTAATCACTAACCTTCAAAATAGGTGCATGAAAATTCTTCATGAAAACTTCATCCTTTTTCCTTTATTTTTATTCACTTTGAAGGAATAAATAACAATCCATAGGGAGAACGAGAGACATCCCATTCTACATCAATGTGAAAAAAGTTAAGAGAGAATGAGATATTTTCATTCAATCTAAACTTTAATTTTTACACTGGGGAAGAATTTGATCCCTCTCATTCTTATTTTTATTTTTTTATTTTAATGGAGAATCAAAATATTTTTATAAGGGAGATTAATAGGCCTCTTATGTTTCATGAAAGTGAAAAACTTCATATTCTTTCAAAAAATAAATAACATTGATAGGAGAATGGGATAACTCTCATTCTCACTCAATGTGAAAAATCAAATATATGAGACAATGAGATGTGTTTATCCTATTCTTTATCAATAATGAAAATTAAAGATAATACAAATTTAAGGGTTTTTCATCCTCTCTAAACATTTATTTTTACATTATGGGAGAATGAGAGGCCTCCCATTCTCCTTATTTATTGTTTTTTTATTTTCAGGGAGAATGAGAATTTTTTCATTATAAGGCAAATGATTGATGCAAAATAGATACATAAAGCTAGCATATAATAAGATACATAAGGCTAGAAAATGCAAAATTACATAAGGCTAGCGGCCACTACAATGATTCTATTACATATTTGATTTTTCATATGGAGGGAGAATGGGAGGCCTCCCATTCTCTTTGTTTATAGTTTTATATTTTCAAGGAGAATGAGAATATTTCCACTGTGAGGAGATTTAGAGGCATCATAATTTACCTAAAATTAAAAACCTTCCTATTCTCCATAAAAATAAATAATAATTGTTAGGGAGATTGGGAGGCCTCTCATTCTCCATCAATATAAAAAATAAATGTTGTGAAAGAATGAAAACCTTAGATTTTTGTATTCATAATTTTTTATTCACTTTGAAGCAATAAATTGCAATTGATAAGGATAATTAGAGGCCACCCATTCTTCCTCAGCGTTAAAAACAAATCTAAGAGAGAATGAGATGTCACCAATTATTTACTTTGAAGAAATAAATAACAATCCATATGGAGAATGGGAGACATCCCATTCTCCCTCAATGTGGAAAAAAGTTAAGAGGGAATGAGATATTTTCCATTCACTCTCAGCTTTGATTTTACGCATTAAGGAAGAATGGGAGGCCTCCCATTATTCTTATTTATGTTTTTTTAGGGAGAATGAGAAGCTTTTCACTAAGGGAGATTAATAGGCCTCCTATTTTTCTTGAAAGTGAAAAAAATTCCTATTCTCATAAAAATAAATAACAATTGATAGAGAGAATGAGAGGCCTCCCATTCTCACTCAATGTGAAAAATCAAAGCTATGAGACAATGAGATATTTTTATCCTATTCTTTATCAATGTGAAAAATCAAAACTAAGAGAGAATGAGGGTTATTTGAGCTATTCTCGTTATTTATTGTTTTTTATTTTCATGGATAGTGATGATATTTTTCATTTTAGGGTGAACGAATGACACAAAATAGATACATAGGGAGAATGAGAAATAGAACTTTACAAGAGGGAGAAAGTGAGGTCTCCATTCTCACTCATAATGAAATGTTTTTAGAATATTAATTAAAAATAATAATGAATATTCTAAGATGTTAACTTATCAACATTTACCTATAAAAAACATAATATTTCAATATTTATCCTAGTTTCAATATCAATAAAGTTATATTGAATAAAAATTGATAAATTATTACATTAATTTTACAAAGCTAGTTAATTTAGAGCTTTTATTTTCTAAATGCTAACTTTCTAGTTTAAAAATAATTTAAATTTATAATAAGAACATATTAATTTGACATTAGTGCAGAACATATTAAAATTTTAAGATAGTATTTTAACTTCAAAATTTTACCTAAATGACTATACGTTAAATAATATTCACTTCAACTATTTAGAAAATCAAGTAATTTCTCTCTATTATTATTTAAGAATTATTCATTCTACCTCTTATAATTATTATATTTGACATATGTATATTTTATTATCAATCAATTTTTAGTTGTTATTACATCATGTTTATTTTCTATTTTCATTAAAAAGGGGTCTAACTATATTTAATCTATTATTGTTATTTTAATTTTAACTTTCATATTCAACCCCCATCATTTTGAATTTCAAATTAATATTATCAAATGTGAACCCTACTTTTTTGTATTCACAAGTAAATATATAAATGTGTAATAAATAATAACTATCCCACCTATTTTTTATTTTCAAAATCATAATGAGGTAAAAAAGGTCATTCATGTAGGTACCTACAAGAGTTTATAATCATATGGGAAAAAACTAAAGTTTGATCCAAAAAAATTTAAGGTCATCTCAACTACACTAGACATTATTTAATATTATCTTCAAACTGGAGTATATCATATTCATATTCACCTCAGTTCCTAGAAGGAAAAGAACAAATACACAGTAATAGAAATACGGTTTACAAGTACCATTTCTCTACATTTTACACATTTATTTGAAAATAATTAAAGATGTTTAAAAAGAAGAAGAATACCTATAAATATTTGCTTCCTCTAGTATCACTTCCCATTTCTATTCGTCTTGATATCTGTTCTTTTGTTTTAAAAAAACAACTCACATTTTATTTATTATGGATTTTGTCTATAATGTGAAAACCATGATTAGAGATGAACAATGCCTATAAACATCTAAATCTTCTAGTATCTCTTATTTTTTGTGTTCAAATATAAAAACAAAACCATCTATTGATATTATTTTTATTATGAAATTTATTTACACTATAATGAACCATTTCCAAAATCCCCCATTTTTAAATGTAATGCGTGACAAACAAAATTTAGAAATTAGAAACTTTGGGTTTAATAATTTCATAGTTATATGCATCTTATTATTTAATTTTGAAATAGTGGGATTTTGACTCCATCATTCACATTGACATAAGAATAAATAAATAAATAATATGAATCTATACAAAACAAATATTAAACATATTATTTTATTTCAATAAAGTCAATGTTTTCTATTCTCATTAATTGACAACATAATTTTTCATCTTGAAGGAGAATGAGAGGCTTCCCAACCTAATAATATCACTCTTAATATTTTTTTATTTTGAAGGAGAATGGGAGGCCTTCTTTCTCCTTCATAATTAATTTTTAATTTTATGGAGAATGGGAGGCATCCCATTCTCCCTCAATGAAAAAAAAAAATCCGAGAGAGAATGATAAGCCTCCCATTCTCTCTCAATTTGAATAATCAAATCTGGGAAAGGAGGCCTCCCATTCTCTTTATTTACAGTTATTTTTTTTCAAGGAGAATGAGAAGGTTTACACTATGAGGATATTTAAAGGCATCATAATTTACCTAAAATTAAAAACCTTCCTATTCTCTATAAAAATAAATAATAATTGTTAAGGAGATTGGGAGGACTCCCATTCTCCCTCAATCTAAAAATATAAATGTTGTGAGAGAATGAAAATTTTTCTTTCTATATCCACCCTTTTATTTTTCATTTTTATTCACTTTGAAGGAATAAATAACAATTGATAAGGAGAATGGGAGGCCTCCCATTCTTCCTCAATGTGAGAAATCAGAGCTAAGAGAGAATGAGATGTTTTTCATTCTCTCAACATTTATTTTTATAGTAAGGGAGAATGGGAGGCCTCTCATTCTCCTTATTTATTATTTTTTAGTTTTTCATGGTGTATTCATCCTTTTTTCTTTATTTTTATTCACTTTGAAGGAATAAATAACAATCCATATGGAGAATGGGAGACCTCCCATTCTCCCTCAATGTGAAAAAAAAGTGAAAAACTTAATGCAAAACTTCATATTCTTCAAAAAAATAAAAATTAATAGGGAGAATGGGAGGCCTCCCATTCTCACTCAATGTGAAAAATCAAAGCTATGAGATAATGAGATGATTTTATCCTATTATTTTTCAATGTGAAAATTCAAAATTAAGGGAGAATGAGGGGTTTTTAATTCTCTCTAAGAATTTTTGTTTTTTTTTTCATAGAAAATGATAATTTTTTCATTGCAGGGAAAATGAGTGACAAAAAATAGTTACATAAGGCTAGCAGACACTAAGCTACATAAGGCTAGCACTCATTGAGCTACATAAGGCTAGCGGCCACTAAGTTACATAAGGCTAGCAGCCACTTCAATGATTCTATTTCAGATTTGATTTTTCACATGGAGGGAGAATGGGAGGCCTCCCATTCTCTTTATTTATAGTTTTTTTGTTTTCAAGGAGAATGAGAATATTTTCACTGTGAGGAGATTTGGAGGCATCACAATTTACCTAAAATTAAAAACCTTCCTATTCTCCACAAAAATGAATAATAATTGTTAGGGATATTGGGAGGCCTCCCATTCTCCCTCAATATAAAACCTAAATGTTGAGAGAATGAAAACTTATCATTCTATATCCACCCTTTTATTTTTCATTTTTTATTCACTTTGAAGGAATAAATAGAAATTGATAAGGAGAATGAGAGGCCTCCCATTCTTCCTCAATGTGAAAATTCAGAGCTAAGATAGAATGAGAGGTTTTTCATTCTCTCAGCATTTATTCTTTTACATTAAGGGAGAATGGGAAGCCTCCCATTCTCCTTATTTATTATTTTTTAGTTTTTCATGATGAATGCATCTTTTTACTTTATTTTTATTCACTTTGAAGGAATAAATAACAATCCATAGGGAGAATGGGAGACCTCCCATTATCCCTTAATGTGAACATAGGGGTAAGCTACATAATGCTATAAATCACAAAACTACATAAGGCTAGCGACCGCTAAGCTACAAAAGGCTAGTGGCGGCTAAGATATATAAGGATAGTGAGTGACAACTAAGGCACATAATTCTAGTGGCCACTAAGCTACATAAGGATGGTGGTTGCTTTAAGATATATATGGATAGTTGACACTAAGATACATAAGGCTCCAAAATAGGCCATAAAAGTTCCTAGCAACCATTAACCTCAAAATCGAAGGAAAAAAATTCTTGTAGTCACTAGCCTCAAAATTAGCTCAGAAGAATGCCTAGCAACAACTAACCTCAAATTTATCCTTACGACCACTAGCCTAAAAAAATGAATAAGATAGTGACATGAAACAACATCCATATTATTTTAATTATGTTTTTCCCTCTTAACCTAACCCAATCCTTAATCGATAAATCCATTGTCAATATCTCCTTAAGACTTTTCCAATGGTGCCAAATTTTACTAATTTGGAGTTGTAGAATGAAAATTATGCTCATTTTAAGTTTTCATTATCGGGTGATTTATTCTTAGTGGTCGCTAGGCTCCAAAATAGGCCAAAAAAGTGCCTAGTGTCTTCTAACCTCAAAATGAGTAGGAAAAAGTTCCTGGGATCCACTGGCCTCAAAATTAGGTCAGAAAAATTACCTAGTGACTTCTAACCTCAAATTTATCTTTACAACCGCTAGCCTATAAAAATGGCTAAGATAACGACGTAAAGCAACATCTAGATTGTGTTTCCTATTTTTCACCCACTTAATCTCATTCAATCATTGATTTTATAAATCCATCATGAAGAGATCCACAATACCTTTTCAATGGTACCAAGTTTTCTTGATCCTGAGTTGTAGAAAAAAATTATCCTCATTTGAAGTTTGCATGGTCATGAGAATTATCCTAAGAACCGCTCATATCCAAAATAGGTCGTAGAAAAAGTTCCTAGTGGCTACTAACCCAAAAATCAATAGGAAAATGTTCCTACAAACTATTATCCTAATTACTTATTCAACAAAATTTCCTAAGTAATCGCTGACCTCAAAATTATCCTAGCTCGCTAGCCTCGAAACATTCTAACAATCGATATGCGAAAAAAATAGCTAAGATAACGATATGAAGTGACATCAAATTTTTTTTTCCCTCTTAACCTTATTAAATCCTTAATCTTATTAAATACATTGTGAAGAGCTCCTCAAGACATTAAAAATGGCTAAGATAGTGATATAAAGTGATATCCATATTTTTTTCCTATTTTTTCCCTATTTACCTCATAATATACTTGATATGATTAATCCATTGTGAAGATCTCCTCAATACCTTTCCAACAATACTAATTTTTCCTGATTTGGAGTTATACAAAGAAAGTTATATTGATTTGAAGTTTGGATGCTTAGGTGAATTATGCCTAGTGATGGCTAGGATCCAAAATATTCCGGAAAAAAATTCTTAGTGGTAGGTAACCTAAAATTAGTAGGAAAAATTTCCTAGTGGATGCTAGCATCAAAACTAGGTTGGAAAAAATGCCAAGCAGTCACTAACCTTAAACCAATCCTTACAATTGCCGGCCTTGAAACATACTAGTGACCACTAGTCTATAAAAATGGATAAGATAATTTGTGATAAGTTATCAAAATTTGAAAGGGGAAAAAAATTTGGGATAACAACATTTGTTTACAATGAAAAAAATATAATGGGATTTTCTCAAGTTTTAAATTTTTCCTTGGTCCAACTAAGCTTACATAATGACTACTAAGCTCTAAATATCTACATTTTTCACAAAAAAATCATATTTTAATCCTTTTGATTAATCCAGAGAAAGATGGAAAAATATCACTATTTTTGGAGCCTAGCGGTCCCTAAGCTATGAAAATATTTGTTTACAATGATAAAATCTAAAGGACTTTTCTCAGGTCTTGAAATTTACATTTTTCCAGCCAAGGTTACCTAGTGATTACAAAGATCTAAATATCCCATTGAGGCATTATCAATTTAGTTAGCGAGGAGCTAATCTCTAAATTTCCAAATATCATTATCAGCTGACATGATATATTGTCAATAAAAAATTACTACCAATCAATGCCATTATCTAATGATTAGTGAAACCATTCAAAACCCATTTCCTTGATTCGCCAAAATTTTGAAAGTCATTTTAAAAAATTGGCTAAGTAATATCTTTGTGTTTTTTAGGGAGGTCTTAAAATTTACCCTACCATTAAGCTACTAAAGGCTAGCAACCACTAGGCTACGTAAGGCTAGCGGTGGCTAAGCTACATAATTCTAATAGTCGTTATGATACATAAGCCTAGAGGCCACTAGGATACATAAGGATAACAACCGATAGGATACATAAGGCCCTTACATTCTCCTTAAAGTGAAAAAATAGTTCAAGTAATAATTCTCCTTCATATTCTCTTTCTTATTGAAAAACAATCAATAATTAGAATGGGAGGCCCCCATTCCAACTTCAAATGAAAAAAATGTCAAAAGGAAAAAAATAAAGATATTCTATTTTACATTAGAGTGAAGAAACACCGAAGATATAGAAACAATCAAGATTTATAATGAGAGGCCTCCCATTCTACCTTCAAAATAAAATAGTCAAGAAGGAAAATGAAATCTCTTCCATTCTACATCAAAGTGAAGAAACACTTAGGATGTAGAATGGGAGGCCTCTCAAAATGAAAATCAATAAAGATAGAGAACGTGAGGCCTTTCATTTTCCCTATTGTATTTTTAAATTTAAATTATGTTGCAATAAAAAAACACATGTAAGCACCATAAAACATTTTAAATATGCAACATATAGACTAAATTTAGAATGTGTATTCAATATTTTGGTATTTATAAGCTATACATAGAAAATTTCATGTTGTTTGGAATTATAAATTATACTAACAAATATGTTTTCTTTCTCACTTTGATTTTTATTTGCTTTATACTTGTCTCTTTTTTCTATACATTATGTTTATGTGTATTAATCTATTCTTTTTGAAATTTTCTAGATTTCCCACAATGCATCATATATTTGAAGAAGCACAACATGTTGATTTATTTTCACAAGGATTGAAAGTTGTAGAGGGGAGAGTTTATCCAAGTAGAAAAACTCTACATTGTAGTGTAATGGGAGAAGGTTTATTTTCCATTAGTATAGATAAATTATTGGATGGGAAAGATTGGTTTCCTTATTTTGTTGATGAAGAAAAAACATTAACAGAAATAGAAAATAAAGGGTACTATATTGCATGGGATGAGAAGAAAATGTTAGCGCATGATGATTCATCAATACCCCAGATCAATTATATATATGAAACATTGAATTTTAATTCAATGGATGTAATTGATTCATATGATGTTGAAATTGAATATAATGAGAAAATTAATGGAACATATGAAAAATATTAGATCCAATTTATTGCAGAGAATGTCATACTTAAACAACATTATTATGTACATGGAGATAATATAGCCAAGGGTTTTATATCAAATTTGATTGAGGACCAAATTGTTTAAGGTGAGAAGTTGGGTCCTCTAATGTTTGGTGTGATGGTGGAGAAGATATTGATTTCTTGCAATATTTTTTCATCATTAGTGAAACCAAACATGATAATAGCATGGCCAATAGAGAAATTGGTGAATCATAATACAAGGTCTGCACTAAAGGTCAAAAGGAGTGCTACATTATAATGTTTAGCCTCTTCAAATTCCTATGATCACAACTTGAAATTTAGAGGAATTCAGGAAAATTTAATCCATCTTTGTTCAAAGGATAATAAATATGTTGTAGAGGGGACAATTACAAATGTACTTGAAGGAGATATGGTTTATTTTAAATTGTTATATGGAAATAATTTTGGTATTATTTTCAATATTGTATTCAACCCTTCTTGTTCCACATGCACCATATCAAAAGGTTCTCTCATACGGTGGCATGAAAATCAACTAAGCATACCCTAGTGGTCCATTGATGGATGTGAAAATAAATGAAGTTCTAAAAGAGATAGAAGTCAATATGCGGATTACATTATAAGAATCATTTCCCTAAATATGCATGTCCAATTTCTTTTTATGTCTTGAATTACACCTACCCACAATCTTTGGGAAGTAGGCCATATAGATGTCACAAACAGAGCCCACTATATCAAAATTCAATGTGTCATTTGCAAGATCTACTGAAGATGAAGATGAATTATATTTCTTGGATAAAGTAAGAAATATGGTTTGTTGTAAAAATAAATGTCTTAGCTCCATAATACCTAGTGGATCAATCACTAGTGGTTGGTACAAGTTTATATATATGAGTGAGGGTTCAAGAAGATATTTTTGTTGAATGCATTGGGAGAAAATGGATCCATAAAGAGAAATGATATAAATGGGAACAGAGAAATTTTTACCATGAAGTATGACACCGTTGATGTATGTCAAAATTCTTGGTTTAATGCTTTTGGCATACCTAGAAGCAGCTTCTTTAAATATAAGAAATAATTTTTAAATGGTGATATCAGGGAAGTGAATGGTAATGTTGGTTTACAAAAATCAAGGCCAAATACTATGGCAATGATTGCTAGTATAAGAAAAATAGTTTATGAAAATTCAGATATAGCTCCTCATTTGACTCACTCCATAAACCAGGATGGAACAAGAGTTCCTGTAAGGATGTTGTTGGCAAATTATACCCAATGTTCAATTCTCAAAAAGTGTAATGCAGACCTTAAAATCCTAAATCTCCCTCTAGTGTCACAGTCTAACTTTAACAAGATATGGTCAAACCATTTCCAAGATGTTTCAATTACAAAGAAAAACTTATTTGTAAAATGTGATGAGTGTGTGGATATTGCAAACAAATGAACATCCACAAAAGACCTAGATATAATCAAGTAGTTGTAGAAGTCTCATAAATGTCATAATGATGACATCGCATGTTTTTGTGCAAACTATTATTCTCGTAGGATTGAATATGAGGAAAACCCTAAAAATTATTAAGCATTGTGCATGATAAGATGGACAAGATGAAGACTTCCATACCAAGGTTGGAGAATAAGTCTAATTCAGTCAGTAATGTTTGGAACCTCCCAGTCTCTTTAACATGTATGCTTACTCAAGGATGTAATGCAAAGGGTTTTGGTCACTTCAGCCTTCCATTTCTAGAAAGAGGTTCAAACTTCACAGTGACATCAATACCCTTGTGCCTTTGTATGCTTGAAGAACCATTGGTTGACGTATATATGGGAACTCTACCGTATAAGAGTGGGTCTTCAAAATAGCCACTACATGATGAATTATTACAAAATTACTCATATGAAAAATGTCAAGTGTATAAGGTTGTAACAATGTAATCTATTTCCATAAATGTATCTAAAACATGATTTTCACTCAAAAAATTACCACCAATCCTCTACTTACAATTGGACAATGCTTCAAGTGATGGATAAAATCATTCTTTTTTTTTTTTTTTTTATCTATGTTGATAGTTAGAAGCTTTTTTAATGCATTATATGTAATCTCTCTGCCAGTAAGACACACCCATGAATATATTGATGGAACATTTGGGATATTATCTACTATGTTATGGCGAAAAGATACATATTCTCTACCATATATCATGGATGCATATAGAAAATGTTAGGCTGATTAAATTTCATTCACATTATACCTAATTAAAGATGTCTATGATTTCAAAGCCTTTGTGGGGCCACATTTACTATATGGGAGTCACAGGATAGTGGGTCTTAGCAAGCCTCAATACTTTAAATTACATGTCATAAATGGAATACCAATGATGCAATACAAATAAACCAAAAGGGATCTTGCATGGTCTAATCCTATCAATGTTTGGCATACATTTCCTGATGGAAACCCAAAATTTCCTAAAGGAAAACCTCAACTAGCGTCATTTAAGATTTTGAAAGAGATGAATAAACTAAAGACCTGGAATAAGATCCTATATTAGTCAATGGAGTAAAATTTCTATAAATGGAGGGAAAGCATTCTGGTTTCCAAATATAAGGTATTGGAAAAAAATTAGATGCTTTAGATAATCCCTTCATCAATAGTGATATGCTAGAAGGTGATTTTTGGCCAAGAACTAGACGAAATAAAATACCAATAATGATTCTCATTATTTCTTGGATGATTACTTGAGACAAAATGTCTTTACCAATGAAGAAATTTATGTGGGACCTAAATGTAAACAACCTAGAGAAGAATTCAATCCAAAGGAAGATGTGGTACAGGGATAATTTGTTTTAATACGGCCAAGATCAAAGAAAAACCCAATATGGATGGGTAAATTAGAAGGGAATGTATACCCTTATAAGGATACTAAGAGTGAGACATATGTTGACATACACGTAGCATAGATAATATATTTAGGAGTGTTTATTTCTATTCCATCCCTTGATTCTTTGTTATGTGTTATATTCCATTACTCTCACTCCCATCTTCATATCTTCCTCCTCCTGTTTAAGGGAATGTTGTTTACTAGTTCTCCTATATATTGTACATACTTCTCCATAATAAATCAAGGTGTTGAGAGATATTTACTCTCCATTATTCCTCTGATCTATTTTCTTCCCACATTTTGGTATCGAGCAGCAAAGAAACAATCCTCGGCCTGTGGAAAAGAGAAGCAAAAAGTGAGCAGTCATTTGGAGACCCGCATGGTAAATATATACTGCGTGGTAGAGATTTTGAGACACAGGTGGTAGAGATTTGGCGCTAGAAGGAAAACTATTGTTGTGCGTGAAGAGTGAACTACAACAAGAAATAAAGAAGGAGATATTTTTACACTAAACAAAAAATTAGAATACCTACGTGGAGGTCTTCTACAACTTGTAAATTGGCCCACGTGGAGGAATATTCTTCTCTTACATCATGGAAAAGTGTTGATGCATGGTAAAAGGAAGTGGTAAAATAATTCTAACGGCTCTGCAAATAATTGAATCTTTCACTGCGTGGAGAGGTAAAGATCGATTTAAAAGCTATGTGGAAAATTCAAAAGCTGCATTTTATTTGTTTACTGCGTGGAAAATTCAACTGTTCTTTGTTGCTATGTGAAGGAAGCTCAAAAAGAGAAGAACAACGGAATGAGGAAGTAGCTACTACAAAAACTACACCGAATTTTGAGTGTAGATAACTCGATTGATAGCATGAATAACACGATAGACGTTTCCGAAATCCGAAACATCAACTCGCAAGCTAGACAACACCGTGAA
Source organism: Taxus wallichiana var. yunnanensis (assembly GCA_018340775.1). NCBI lineage: Eukaryota > Viridiplantae > Streptophyta > Pinopsida > Cupressales > Taxaceae > Taxus > Taxus wallichiana. The sequence continues at coordinate 853,312,154 of CM031242.1, read as the reverse complement.
GAAGCTCCGAGAGCTCCAGTTTCTAATTTACAATGCTCAACGAGCTTGAACACCAATAATCTAGCCTTTGATGAGCTAGTTCGACAAGGACTTCTTGAATATTTCTTTTTTGACGTCAGCTACCAAGAAAAGTGAGTTCGAGAAAAATTAGAAAGTAGTATGACATCGACTATGAAGACTAAGAAGAACGCCCACAAAGCGTCACCGTCTCATAGAACACAAATATCATGAGCATCTACAAGCCAATACTTCTCATCAGTGAGTCAAAGTTGTAATAACTCTTGAAATAAATAAATAAATATATATTTTTATTATGATGTCTACTCGAAGTTGCTTCTTTCTGATGCTCAATTGCTCAAAGGGCCCAATTTTGTGGCTTGGAAAACAAAAATGAGGACAATCCTTCAGTTTGAAGGATTATGGGGCATTTGACCGGATCGAGTGCCCATTCCCACTACTCCTGATGAATTAGTAAAGTATGAGATGGCTAGTGCAAAATCCTTGATGCTGATAATGCTTAGTATCAGTGATGATGTGAAAATGCATGTTCGAGAATGTAGAGAAACCAAAGAAGGCCTAGGACAAGCCAGAAACAATTTATGAGACCAAAAATTATACTAATATCCTCTATCTTCAGTCAAAGCTACACACCCTCTCTATGGGTTTAGATGAGAAATTTGAGGAGTTCTTACCTTGCATGGTTGAGCTGCGATCAGAGTTATTAGAATCGGTTAAACAATGGACAAAAAAAATCTCGTGTCGATAACCTTGAGAGCACTACCTTCGCAATTCTGAGTGTTTGTTATGACATTGAATGTCTCTAAACAAACAGTGGCATTCGAAGAACTCGTTAATTTGCTACTGATTGGGAAGAGGCCATAAATTCATCTCAGGAGGAGGCTTAGGATAAAGCCTTATTCTTAAAGCCATACCATGACTAGAAGAATCTAAAGTGTACCCCAGAGAAGTCTACTCAAGCGCAACCAAATCAATAGTAGAAAGATCAAAAGTCAAAGAGGTGGTGTCACATTTGCAGAATCAACACTCATGGCACTGATCACTGCTGGTACAATAGCTTGAAACAAGGGTCTTCAAGTCAAACAAGCACATCGGTGGCTCAAATATTTTAAAATTTTCAAACGATGTCCCCGCTAGAGAAAGCATAAGGGACATCTCATAGCCCAAGAATATAATGACTCGATGAGGAGACATCATAAGGAACCCATTGTATTAAGAACATTGTACTTGTCTCTTAAACTTCTCAGCTCATGAAGAAAGTCTGGTTGATAGACTCTGGTGTAAGAAAGCATATGTCAGGTGACAAGAAGCTGTTTTATTCACTACATGAACAACCAACTAGAGATCGAGTTCGAGATAGCGGATGACAAAGAGTACGTTGTAGAAGGAATAGGAAATGTCACCATTCCTTTGGGACCACGAAAATGTACACTTACAAAGGTACTATATGTTCCTGGCTTGACTAGTAACTCGTCACCTTAAGGTCGAATTCCTTTTTCAAAATGACATTAAATCATGCTTAATCTCCAGAAAAGGTATGGTTCTTACTAGAGCATTTGTAAAAGATAAGTTATTTGCTTTAGATATTGTTTCATCTTCTGTAGTAGCTTTATCTACTTCTACAATAGAATCAACTACCCTATGGCATTTTAGATATGGACACTTATCGGTTAGTTCATTGCACCAGATGAGTTCAAAAGCAATGGTCCATGGATTACCCAAATTGTCTAGTTCCTTGCCTATTTGCCTTGGCTGTCTTGCAAGAAAAAAACACAGAGATCCATTTCAGTGAGCACCTTCCATGCCAAGAAGTGTCTGGAGGTATTTCATACTGATTTGAATGGCCCATTGCTCTGCTTCATTTTCAGGATACAAGTACTTCCAACTATTCATGGATGACCACTCTCGTAAGATGTGGGTATATTTCCTAAAGAAGAAAAGTGAGGCTCTTCAACATTTCCAGAATTTCTATCATCGTGTTGTGAAAGAGACTAGACAACCACTTCTTCTACTTCACTCAGATAGAGGGGGAATTCACATCAAAGAATTTCTTGGCCTTCCTGAACCAACAAGGCATTAAGAAGAACCTGACTGCTCCCTACACACCCTAGCAAAATGGCATTGTTGAGCATCACAATCGCACAGTGATGGAGATGGCTCGTTGCATGCTAACAACAACAAAGCTAGAGGAACGCTATTGGGCTGAAGTAGTACAGACAATGTATATCTTCTCAATAGGGCACCGAAAAGATTCTACAAAATAAAATGCTAGAAGAGGTATGGAGTGGTAGAAAGCCATCAATTTCTCATTTGTGAGTATTTGGTTACACAACATATATGCATGTCCCATCTCAGAAGAGAAAGAAGGTTGAGCCAAAAATGCTCCCATGCATTCTACTTGGCTACAATAGTACCTCGAAGGCATATCATCTCATGGATCCTGAGATAAAGAAAATATACGAGAGTCATGATGTGGTTTGTGACGAGTCATCCTTTGACTCAATAGTATCAATAGAATATTCACTTCCAACCACCTCTCACCGACTAGTCTCTGAATCAGATGATGAGCCAAAGGAGACTACTCAAAGAAAATAAATGCTGCTAGGAGAGCTATTTGTTGACCTTGGAGAACTAGAGAATGTGACTCCACATCAATCCACATGGCAACATCACAGTTCTTCTCAAAATAAGCCAACTTCTCATTCGAAGTGGGTACAAAGCATCATCAAGGACTCACATTTATAACAACTCCCAGATATATCATTTGGAGTCAAAACAAAGAGTCAAACAAGAAATGTGGTAAAATTTTCACTCATGAGTTCACTGATTAATAGCTCCAAGCCTGATAATGTTCATGATGCACTCAGTTAACCTTAGTGGAAGGAAGCCATGGATATAAAATATGACTCACTCATGAAAAATCAGACATGGGAACTTATCGATCGCCGACAGGAAAGAAATCCATAGGTTGTAAATGGGTTTTTAAGAAAAATATAAGGTAGATGGATCCATTGAAAAACATAAAGCATGAATTGTAGCAAAATGGTATGCTCAGAAAGAGGGCATCAACTGTGAAGAAACCTTTGCACCCACTACGAAGATGAATACCATCAGAGTAGTTTGCGCACTTGTAGCATAGAAAGGATGGAGACTTTAGCAGATGGATGTCAAGAGTGCTTTCCTAAATGGTGATATGAAATAAGAAGTATACATGACCCAACATGGAGGATTTTTTGATGAAGATCATCCTAAGAAGGTATGTCATCTCATTAAATCATTGTATGGACTAAAACAAGCTCCTAGGGCATGGTATATCATTATCAACAATCACCTTTTGCAACATGGGTTCACTCGTAGCCCCTCAGATTCAAATTTGTATATAGAGAAGGGGAAAATAAATTTTCATTCTTGTTGTATATGTAGATGATCTCATGATCATGGCGATTCGGAAGATCGAGTTGATATTGTGAAGAATGATCTCAAAATAACCTTCGACATGACAAATTTGGGGCTACTACATTATTGTCTTGGCTTGGAAATATGGCAAAAGGAGCATCACATATTTGTCTCCCAGATAAAGTATGCCAAGACACTCCTAGAAAAGTACAGAATGTCTGATTGTAAACCTATATCCACTCCCATGGAAAAAGGCTTGCAACTTTCAAGATTCTAGGACTCACCTCAAGTAGATGCTACACTCTACGAAAATTTATTGGAGGGCTCATCTACTTGACATATACCAAACCAAATCTATGCTTTGCCGTCATCTATCTTTCTAGGTTCATGTAGGAGCCAAAGCAATGTCACTGGACAATAAAGCAAAGCATGTATTGAGATATGTCCGAGGAACATTTGATTATGGTCTAGAATATAAGAAGAATGATCAATTATTCTTACAAGGATACGTCAACTCGGACCATGCCGAATCTATTGATGACAGGAAGTCAACTACATGATACATATTTCATCTCAGATCTGGACCTATCTCATGGATAAGAAAGAAAGCGAGAATGTTGTTTCTATCTCATCCATAGAGGTAGAATATTGTGCTGCACAAGGAGTTGTGTGTGAAGTGATATGGTTACGTCGCATTTTGGATGACCTAGGAATTCCTGAAAAATAGTCACCTATTCTCTATTGTGACAATTAGAGTGTGTTGAAGCTCATGCAGAATCCAGTCTTTCATGAATGAACAAAGCATATTGAAATTGACTACCATTTCATTCAAGAGCATGTCTTGAACCATCACATTCAGCTCCAGTACTATCCTACGGAAGCACAAGTAGCTGATATTCTCACCAAAGCTCTTGGAAAAGTTAAATTTGATCTCTTCAGAGATCACATTTGCAAGAATAATGTAATAAGGGGGGAATGTTGGCATACGTAGCATAGATTATATTTTAGGAGTGTTTGTTTCTATTCTATCCCTTGATTCTCTCCTATGTGTTGTATTCCATTATTCTCTCACCCACCTTCATATCTTCCTCCTTCTATTTAGGGGAATGTTGTTTACCAGTTCTCCTATATATTGTATGTACTTCTCCATAATAAAACAAGGTGTTGAGAGCTATTTACTCTCCATTCTTCTTTTGATCTATTTTCTTCCCACAACATATAAGGTAAAGGTTTGATGGTGGATGTCAATTGGAAAAGGGAAATTAGAAAAAAATGTATGAGGATTACTTACATAAAAAAGGAGTTTAAAGAAGGAAATGAAGGAACAAGTGACATAGATGTGAATAGTATCATTTGGGATTGGTCACCAAAATTATGTTGGAATCGAGAAAGAATAAGAATAATAGAAAAGGGACATGCAACCATTAAATAATATCAAGTATAGCTTCAACAAATTGAGGATAGCCAATGATAGACTGATAAAATGGATAATAATGAAGAGTGTGTAGACAAATGTATCATGTAAGGGAGGTGTGTGTATGTGCATGAGGACCATTTGGAGTGGCACATGGAAGGCTTACATCCAAGAGGACAAATTTTGGGACTTAGCCAATTTTCGCAGACTAAAGGCTAAAAATAGAAAAGCATGATGACTTGGTGGCCAAGAAAACACTATTTTTGGATAAAGAACATGTGGATCAAAGATGAAAGGACATGCATGGATCAAGCTATGAATAGCTTTAAATAAACTATTATTTATAAGATAATTTATTATTAGTTGTTGTAAGAAAGTATGCATGTGATCTATTTTCAGGCACACATATTAATAGAAGAGTGCATGGGCATTGAAGGGAAAGTCCCCAACCCTATATACATCTATCAGACGCCTCTGTTTTGGGATCGCGAGTGGCCAATTATTATGTACGATTTTGAAAGTCTTGTATGTAGTTTTAATCTAGAGTTGTGATGTTTGTGCATGTTCCCACACCTTGGTGTAATGATGTATTAAAATTATGATATCTAATAATTTAATATGATGGATTATGGTGCATAGATTATGATCATTAACATTTCTAAATTTTTATATTTCATAGTGAATGGATATTGATTGTGATCTGATCTATAGTAATTACCTGGGTGTATGTACTTCCATGATGATATTAATTCAATGGTTTATGGTAATTATTAATATGTATGCTAACATCTTGTCAAACAGATACAAATGAGGGACCTGATAGCTTCACATGATTTGGGTGAGAAATCGATTACACTTTGGATGAGGTACCGGTGCATGAGCATTTGAGTGGTAAAATAAAGGACTACATTTTGGTTCTATTTGTGTAACCTATTTTCAAATTGTCTGTCAGGATGTTGCATATGGATGGTGTATCGATTAAATTTTCAAAGCATTAAAAGTTGGGTAGATTATGGACAACATAAATTTTCATAGAGGTATATCACTGGACATGATTTCTATGCACGAAAGTGGGTGAAAGATAATATTTATCATGAACTTTATGATGTGTTCTTTAGCTTCTTTCTAATAGAATTGTATTAGTGGCTAGAAGAATATGCATTAGTGAAATGTTGGGGTCGACACCAAAGCTTTGGATGCGGGGAGGATTACCAAACTCTTATTGATGTTGTGGTGGAGTGGACGAGAGTTATAGAGCGTTGGTGGGCTGGAGTGTTACACAATTATACATTGGATTACATTATTATTACTTATTTTTGTCAAGAGGAAGTTGAATTCAGATTCTTTTGTGATCCCAGAGGTTCTAATTTGCATGTTATGCCCTTGGTGATTAAGACCTTAATCATAGAACTATATTTAGAGAACCTCCCTATGACTAGCTAAACCCCCACCATATGCATGGGGAAAGCGAAGGTATGGATAAATATGGAAGACCTTGCAGTAGAAATAAAGAGAGAGAAAATATGGCTGATGTATAATGAAGTGCAAGAGAGGGGAATGACACATGTGCATGACATTGAGGAGTCACTCAAGTTGAGGGGAATGATGACTTGTGATGGATTTTAAACTATCATGAATACGAGGAGGAAAGGCATTAGGTTCTACCAAATTTTAGCAAGCATAATAGAGAATCCCTTCATATTTGGATGAGAACACATTAGAAAAGATAACAAAAACCATGGATGCACATTTGATCCAACCTAGACCTTGCACTTGGTAAGTGTAACAAGTTGGTTAAAAAAAAAGAGGTCGTTAATGGATGCCATATTGCAAAAAATAGTGAACTCTTAACTTGTAGGGATTATTAGCAATACGCGCACTCAAAATTAGAAAAAAATATATAAATACGAATCGTAGCATCTAGAATCTAAACTAATAATTTTTTTAAAAAATAGAGAAGTTTACCTATAATAAACACTAACAATTATATGACTTACTTTTTTTTTGGAAAAAACCTATAAGATCAGAAGTTCGCTCACCCTGATTTGGATGACCAAATCTTGTTATTTTTTTTTCCTTTGGTGAAAATTTAGATGTCATTGTCTATCTTGGGATGGTTTTATTTTGTATTTTTCAAGCAATATTTTTTTCCATGAAAGTGATCTGAAATTTTTAGAAAATGGAGCACTTTCGGTTTGCCCTCCATAACTATATCAAAAATATCAAAATCAAATATATATATATATATATATATATATATATATATATATATATATATATATATATATATATATATATATATATAATTTTTCCATGCTTGGGATGGTATAGGTTTTATCACATTTTGATAAGCAAAACAAAATTTGCAATCTTAAACGTAGACATGAACATTCGCGGAAAAAATGTCTTAAAGACCTATTGTTAGTAAAAATTATAAAATGATATTTATCTTATTCTATTCACTTTAAAATCAATATTTCTATGAAGCTAACATCTCCCCTATGCGATGGCACCATTTTTGTGAGATGTTTTCAATTTTTCAGCATGGTTCAAGTCCATGGAAGAGAAAATTTGAAGTTTTTGACCTTTTACATGCCATAATGACCTCCCATAGCTTTGGTTGGGGAAAAACAAAGCTTTCTCGAGCCTTAGGGTCAGATTTGATGATACAGATATAACCACGATAATAGTTTTATAGAAAATACTGTGATTGTGCTTTATAAACTACGATCACGGTTTACAAAGCATGATCGTGGTTCTTAAATCATATTTACACGCATCCCAATGTTCAAATTACCATGTGATTTTTACTATTTGACCTTACTGTATGAATTACTGCAAAATTATGTCACTTTCTACATATTTTTCTTATCATCGGAAGAAAAACATCATGGGAGACAAGAAACGAAGTCAAAAAAGGAAGTCAATAAGTAAAAAAACACGAGATTTAATTTGAGGCAAACCAATTTCAAAATGCTAAGCAAATGTGGAATCTTCATGAATCAAGAAGAGGTTCATCTTCAACCCCTACTATTGTAATCAATGAGGAACAAGGTAATTTTTCTATTGTCAATGTTGAAGATGAATTAAATACTCGTGATAAATATGTTTCAATGGTCAATGTTGAAGAAGAATTAAATTCTCGTGATATAGCTGATGTTGCGATCAAGGAGATAATGAAAATTTGAATCGGGAAATTTAGGTTGAAACCATAGACAAGAAAAATTTGAAAAAAACACCTCTTAGGATTCTATATAAGAAACATAATTATTTTATTGAAATTGATGAGAACATTTGAAACCAATATTTGACAATTTTTTTGAAGAAAATCAAAAGAAAAGCCACTGAAATTTGGGATAATCATTTTGAAATGTTAAATGATTCCCAAAGATGTTAGTTGTTGGTTAGTTTGATGTTCAATTAATTAAAATGATACATACATTAAACACCTTATGATTGATAACATCTAATATACATGGTCAAACCTCTACAATTGTTGAAAACCTTCACGATGCATATTACACTTTGTTGGTGTCAAGAGACACACTAGGAATAGTAATATTATGTGTCATGTACTTGCTACTAGTGTTGTAAGTGAATCAATAAAAAAACAACGTTTGATTACGCAAACAAGTCGGATGTTGAAATTTAGTCGAAAAACTCTAATGAAAGCAATTGAAAGATGTAATATCCTTCAATCACTCAATAACACTGATTTTTGGGCATTTTCGCTAGAGCACCGCGTAAGGAAAATGATATATTCAATGCTATAAGAGAAGTTATTATTCAATTTTTGCATGATAATACTAGAGTTTCACCTAATACAAGAGATGTTATAAAATGGAGAGTTGGTTCTACTAATCGCGAACCACATCTAAAGCATTTATTAGATATGAATCAAACTCAAAATTTTCATATGTTTGAACAGTCCATCTAGAAATTAAAATTAGTCAACATTTTTTTGAAATGTTGAAACCGCTTTTATGTGAAAATCAACCACGCTCATACCACTTGTTGTTGTAGTCAACATTTCAAATTTGTGACAAATCATGCTAAATTTTTATGTATTCATTATGATTTTCATTTTGAAAATATGTTACTAGAATGTGGTGTTCAAGTTCCACCAATATCTTCTAGGGATTTCATTCCTATGACATTTTATGAAAGAGAAGTTGGAAAAAAATTTATAGTTAGGATTATTTAAATGGAAGTTGTGGTACGTGCGGTAGATTACCTAAATTAGAAATTTGCATCCATGAGCAAATTAAAGGTGCAATAGGACATAATTTAGTTGATTTTGATAAATATAAATCAGTACCATACTAGTTAAAAGATGTAAAGGAGTCTAAATGGTGTGAGCTAGTTATAGAACATATGCCTATTTTTCAATTTATGAGAAAATTTAAGGATGAAATTGTTTATGAGTATGTTAGGCATACACACAGAGCTCGATGGTTGGATGAACGATTCAAGATATAAAATGACAAATTTCCTATTGGTATTATTGTTTCAAAGTGGTCGATTTTGTTAGGAAATAAGGGATAAAATATGTGGAATAATCCCTCACACAATCAACAAAGAGAAATTAATATGCAGAAATTATTACAAATCTCAAATAAAATTACAAAATAAAATAATGCAACACAAAGAGACAAGTAATCAACGTGGTTCACCCAATTTGGGCTACTGCCACCAAGAATCACTTGCTCATATTTTATTACAAGCCACCGCTCTCTCAATACAATACCCAGATCCGTTTGGAGCTATGCTCAACAAACTCTACAGAATTCACAACCAAATTCAAAGCACATCTGCAATGTTTTTCATTATATCCTACTATATGCATAAAACCATATAAGTAGGCAACTACTTAAGTAGTTTTACAATACCGTGGGCATCAAAACCATGGGCCAAAACCAACCCAAAAACCTATGGGTCAAAAATCTCAACCATATGAGAAGAAAATGTTTCCCGATATGTCGAGTGCATTTTTTTGAGGCCAAAAAATAATTTACGCCCAAAATGTTTTTTTTAGGGGCTGCACCCTTGAACCCCTGCTACCAGGGGCTACCACCCTTGGACCCCTTCTCGGGGCCTAGCTCAGCCCCAAACCCCGGCAAAGATACATGAAAAGTGTACATGTAATCTTAGTGTATAGTCTTTAACACTTTCACACATAAAAACAAGCTCCACAACCTAACAATATCCCACTTGGAGACTAGTTTTCCTCCGAGCAAGCTTCTCAACCCTTCACTAGTTTTTGTGAAGACCAACCCATGATTGAACACAGCTTTATTTTTTCCCTTGTGACCACCTTGGTCGTCATGTTTGCAGGATTCGACTCGTATGAATCTTCTCTAGCTTCAACTTCTCTTCCTCCAAAGTTATTATGATGAAAAGCTACCTTAACTATATATTCTTTGTCCAAGAGTGGAAAGCAGAGGTCTTAGCTAGGTGTATAGCACTCGACTATCACTATGCAACTTTCCTTCATCCTTCTTATGCCCTATCTCCTCAAGTAATTTTTGTAACCAAACCATTTCCTTGCTTACCTCTCGTGGCAACAACATACTCATCTCGTGGTTAACAAACCCACCAACTTTTATAGTCATGAAATCCAAACTTACTATTGTTCCACCTACAATGTAAACATAACTTGTTGTGCTCCTCCTGCTGTCTACATCTCCAGCCATATCTAAATCTACATAACCACACAAAGTGGTGTTTGATCCACTGTAGCACAAAATTGTCCCCATGGTCCCTCGCAAATACCGAAGGATCCACTTTACTACCTGCTAGTGATATCTACTTGGATCACTCATAAATCTACTCACCGCTCCCATTGCATGGGCAATATTAAGCCTAGTACACACCATGGCATACATCAAACTACCAACCGCTGATGAGTAAGGTACCTTAGACATCTGGTTTCTCTCCTGCTCTGTCTTAGGACACTTTTCCTTTGATAACTTAAAATGGCCTACCAAAGGAGTCCCAACCGGTTTATCATCCTACATATTAAACCTCTCTAAGACCTTCTCAATGTACTCTTCCTGAGATAAAGTCATCTTTCGTTCCTTCCTATCCCGAGATATCCTCATACCAAGGATTTGTTTGGCTACCCCCAAATCCTTCATAGCAAAGGATTCACTTAGTTGTTTCTTGAGTACTTTTATTTCCCTGCATTTTTTTACCTACAACCAACATGTCATCCACATATAGACATAGGATAATATAACTAGCATCCTCAAATTTCTTTGTATACATGCAATGGTGCCCCCAAATCCTTCATAAAGAAAGGATTCACTTAGCCGCTTCTTGAGTACTTTTATTTCTCGCATGTTTTAACTCGCAACCAACATTTCATCCACATAAAGACATAGGATAATATAACTACCATCCTAAAATTTCTTTGTATACGTGCAATGGTGCCCCTAAATCCTTCATAGCAAAGGATTCACTTAGCTGCTTCTTGAGTACTTTTATTTCCTGCATGTTTTTACCTGCAACCAACATGTCATCCACATACAGACAAAGGATAATATAACTGTCATCCTCAAATTTATTTGTATACACACAATGGTTAGAATGACATCTAATATAACCTTGCTCCATCATGAAGCTATCAAATTTCTTATACCATTGACGTGGAGCTTGTTTCAAGCCATACAAGCTCTTCTTCAATTTACACACCATCTCCTCTTTACCTTTGACCTCATAGCCCTCTGGTTGCTGCATATATAGTTCCTCCTCCAAATCACCATGGAGAAATGTAGTCTTTACATCAAGTTGTTCTAAGTGCAAGTCTTCTACTGTAACTATTCCTAGAACAGTTCTAATAGAAGTCATTTTTACTACAGGAAAAAAATATCATCAAAATCTATACCTTTTTTTTGTGCAAACCCCTTGACCACCAACCAAGCCTTGTATCTTTTCTTGCCTCCTTCTTCCTCTTTGACTCTGAACACCCACTTGTTCTATAATGCTATTTTTCCTTCAGGTAGCTTTACCAAATCCCATGTCTAGTTCTCCATGAGGGCCTAATGCTCTTCATCCATGGCTTGCTCCCACTTCTTCCGAGCATCTACCTACATTGATTCATCAAAGCTCTCTAGTTATCCACTATCAGTGAGTAATAAATAATAAAGAGAAGGATAAAAACATTCAGGTTATCTTCTTACCCTAGAAGACCTCCTCAATATAGGATTTTGGGGTTTATGTTGAGGAGGTTCCTGAACTGATTCATGTGTCACTTTTCCATCTAGAAGATCCTCTACCACTACATATTTTTTCTTGGATTCTTCCCTGTTTTCCTATAACTACTGCTTATACATGACTTTCTCATTAAATACCACATCCCTAGATCGAATGATTTTCTTGTCCTTAATACTCCAACATTTATATCCAAATTCATTAGCACCATAACCAATGAAAGTACATTTTTCTGACTTAGCCTCTACCTTGGTCATATCATCCTTGTCTATATGAACAAACACCTCACACCCAAAGACTCTAAGAAATGAATAATCAAATTTCTTACCATACCAAGCCTCCTTAGGTATGCCTCCATCCAAGGCACTTGAGGGTCCTCTCTTTATCAAGTACACAGTTGTACTCACCGCTTCTGCCCAAAAAGAAAGAGGCGGTCCTACATATAACCTCATGCTCCTAGCACGTTCCATTATTTTTCTGTCCATCCTTTCTTACACCCCATTCTATTGTGGAGTTCCCAAAACTGTCTTTTGCCTACATATTCCATTCTTAGAATAGTAATCATCAAATTCATTGTTGTAATACTCCCCTCCATTATCTGACCTGAGACATTTTAGCTTAAGACCTGTTTCATTCTCTACCAAGGCTTTCCATTTAAAAAAAGTGTCAAATACATCGGATTTGTTTCTAATACAATAAACCCAAACTTTCCTTGTTGCATCATCACTAAAAGTAACATAATAATTTGAACCCCAAGAGATGATACCTGAACCAGCCCCCACACATCAAAATGTACCAGTTCTAGCTTATTCTCTTTCTTTGTAGGTCCAACCTTGAGAAACCTTACTCGCTTTTATTTCCCATATATGTAGTCCTCACAGAACTCCAAACATGTTTCTGTATATCTAGGAAAATCCTTCTTTATGATCTCCATGTCTTTATGGATCATATGGACCGAGCTTATAGTGCCACAAGGTTGTATTTACTTCTAAAGCCACAAGATTACAAACATTAGTGTTATAAGTGGTTAAATACAAGGTTCCAACCTTCTTACCTCTTGCCACCACAAGAGCACCCTTGGTAACCTTCCAAGAGTCACTGTAAATATCACATTACAACCATCATTTCCCAATTGCCCCACCGATATAAAATTTCTCCTTAATGTAGGCACATGTATGACATCCTTCAATAGCCATGTATTCCCATTCTCGCATCTTAACAGGAATGTAACCTTTTCCAACTATACTGCAAGATTCATCATCACTAATAAAAACATGCCCAAAATCCTCTTGAACATAATCAACAAAATAATGCCTATGTGGAGTAGCATGAAAACAAGCCCCTAAATCTAAAACCCAAGATTCAAGTAATATTATGCAAAGAAAGAATCAAAGCATCCCGACATACATTACCGATGCCACATTTACCTACTTTTTTACTTCTGTTGTTTCTTCTTATCCCGAAGCTCTCAACAATCCTTCTTTGCATGCCGAGACTTTCCCACAGCTTACAACATACAATCTTGCTCTTGGATTTTGACCTTTCCCGATCTTTCAATTTTCCACAATTTCCTCTATTCTTCTGTCTCCCTCTAATTTCCTTTGTCAAAGCATTCCCTAAAGTAGAAGATTCCTAGAGCTTTTTCTTCACATTTCCTCGCTCGAATCACCCCTACAACATCCTCAAACTTCAACTTCGAGTTAGCTAGAACCGAATTGCTTACCGCCATTACTGAGGTATTCTAACTTTCGGGTAAAGAGCATAGAATTAATAAATCCCTAATTTCTTCATCAAATTCTATTGTAACCAAAGCTAGAATATTCACAACCATATTGAAATAATTTAAATGATCTACTACTGAACTATTCTCAGACATCTTCATATTAAACAACTTTTTCATTAAAAATATCTTGTTAGAGGTAGAGGGTTTTTCATACAACTTCCCTAATGCATCCATTAGATATTTTGTAGTATTTTCCTTTGAAACATTAAATAATACCGAAGATGCAAGACACAACCAGATCGTTCCAAGTGCCTTCCGATCCAAAAAATCCCATTCCACATCTATCATACTTGAGGGTTTGTTCACCTTCTCAGAAAACGGAGTATAAAGATCCTCCTGATAAAGGTAATCTTCCATCTACATCTTCCAAAGACTCGAAATTCTACCCGTTGAATTTATCAACCCTAGATCTTCCATCATCTCGCCATAGCTCCCACTCAAGATAAAAATTTCCGTGATTCAACACTTCAGCAAACAAAACCAGGCTCTGATACCAATTGTTAGGAAATAAGAGTTAAAATATATGAGAATAATCCCTTATAGAATCGCAATAATAGAAACTAATATGCAGAAAATATTACAGATCTCAAATAAAAGTGCAAAATAAATAACACAACATAGAGAGACAAGATTTAACATGGTTCACCCAATTTGGGCTATGTCCACCAAGAATCACTTGCTCATATTTTATTACAAGCCTCCACTCTCTCAATACAATACCTAGATCCGTTTGGAGCTATGCTCAACAAACTCTACAGAATTCACACCCGAATTCAAAACACATCTACAATACATTTGCTTGTATTTCTATCATATGCATAAGACCATATAAATAGAAAACTGCTTAAGTAGTTTTACAAAACCATGGGTATCAAACAATGGGAAAAAAACAAAACCGTCCCATAAACCTATGGGTAGCCGAAGAGGTGGTTTTACAAAACAATGGGTACCGAAAAACCATGGGCCCAAAAACAGCCCATAACGGTTACCCATTACCCATGGGTTAATAAACCACCCATGAAAATTTTCTTGGGGTTTCACCCCCAAACCCCCGACGACTGTTAGTGGCAGTGGGACCGCCGTAAAAATACCCGACCGTACCACACTCTAACATGAAAATAGGCTCCACAAACATAATAACCTCCTCACCCATAAAAATTAGAAAAGTCAAAATAATTTGGGACCTCATTAAGCATGAACTCACAATATAATTTCTTCAAAAATAGAGAGGAACCTCACTATTTTTGCATGATGGATAATAAAAAACCATCCACCATCAGTCCCGAAAAAAATTCTTGATTCGATCATCATGGCACCAATAGATTGGGAACCGTTTGCAAATAGCTGCGGGGGCATTAGTTCTCGGGTCAGTAAATAATGGATAAATGCGGTCTTTTACAATTTTTTTGTCTTTTACGACCACATGGGATGATTTATCTACATACCACCACCTAAAATCACCTCTAAATGTACCATCTATGTATTTGGTTGGTTGTGGAGTTGACTTCACCAATCAATGTTTTCAATGTGTTGGCTAAAGTCATGCGAGACAGATTTGTGGCATGATTTTGTCTTATTGTTCGAATAAAGTTCTCAATAACAATTTTAGTTTTTTGAATTCTTCCAATGATATCAACTTGTGTTCCTATTGGTTTTGTGGGGATAGAAGGATCCACAGGAGGTGGATCTATGTTTCAAGGAGGGTTTTGAGGAATATTCGGATGGTTTGCAAAATTATGAGCTTGTTGAAAAACTCACAAAATAAAAAAATTATACATAAACAAAAAATTGAAAAACCCATGAAAATCACAAAAACTAACGTATAATGCAAGAAATTCGAACAAAATTGAGGGCTTACCTCTTTGTTTTGGCAAAGCATTGTTTAAAATTTTATGATCCGTAAGTCCGAAAAGTAGTTTTCTGTGGGGATTCAAAACTCGAGTGCCAACAATTGAGGAGAAATCACAGTTCGTAGGGGAAAATGAGGGGTCATGGGTCTGTTATTTTTGTCTCAAAGGACCACGATCATGATTTTAGGTTCATAAATTTCCAACCCTATAAAAAGTAGTCCACGATCACGGTTTAGAATCCATGATTGCATATTTAAAAACCACAACCATAAGATGTACTGAAATTTTTGGTTTTTATGTCCACTTATTTTTCCACCAACTTGGTGCACTTACCCGCTCGTTGTTCTAGATTTAGAAGTAGTTATTGAGAAGCGAGGCTAGTATAGGTAGGTAAGTAGAGACAAGTAGATATTGTTTTGTGTTGAATTTAGAAGTACAAGAGACTAGAAATATACCTATGGAAACAAAAAAGGTGCCGGTGTTTGGGAGTATGCTTGAAGGATTATTTATAGGAGTAATTTTGAGATAGATTATTGGCACATGAGACCATTAGGAGAAATTCTTTGGGTATTGCGACCACATAAAAAATAGGTGTCTAGTTTAGTACTATAACTGGGACACAAGGGATTTCATCATCACGTCCACAACTCGTAGTAGGGGATGCACAGAGTTCGGACGATCGGGGAAGCGAGATGGAGGGAATAATAGTGGTAGTTATAGCTTTAGATCTTGTGGGAAAGGTCCATACCCGCAATAATAACCTCAACAACCACTCTAACCATAACATACACCTTCGGCCTATTATGAGATGTCTCTCTAATTTTCCTAGTAAAAAGGTATTGAAGATGCAATAGAAAATGTGTAGAAGTATAAAATAATATGGTGCACTAAGGGAATTAGAGCTTCAAAAAGAGTCAATTTTCCAATACTCTTTAAGGGCACACGCATGGGTGGTACAGAAGTATGATCCACATCGACTATGGTGGACTACAATGCCTTTGTGCACTACAATTTTTTGTTGAGTTTCACATTCCAGAATTTGAACAACAAAATATCAACACACTTAAGGATATCAATATTGGTTTATCTCGAAAGTGTGATGGAGTATGATTCATGTTTTAAGACTCTATTGTCAAAATTGTCTTATGAAATTCATAAAATTCAGCATGCACAATGGTTTGTTGGAGGATTATTAACTCTATTTCATAGAGCTTTATCTCATAAGACATATACATATCTGTGCAAGGCCTTAGAAGTGGCTCTACACACCGAGGAGGTTGGAAATGTTGATACCGAGGTAATCCAATTATTAAAGTACAAATAGAAGCCATGACAAAGCAAGTTAGAGAATATTTCTACCTACTCATCACATGAGACACACAATGGTATATGGTGCACTGATTTTGAGGTTGAAGGACATACTAAGGATAGTTTCCCACACAAGTCAGTGTGCACGTTGTTACTAATTTATAAATTTTGTCACCTTGACCATGATGACTTAAATTTTCCTCTTTTGTAACAAGTGAATTAGGATGTGTCCATGTATTTTATTATTTTCAAGGTGCATACTCATGACACCATTGACTATAGGTTATTTGATCACATCCATGAAGCCATTGAGACATGAGTGCATAAGATTAGTGCACTGAGTGGATCAATGGCACAAGAAGGAAAACATAATGAAGGGAAAAACAATGGGAAAAATAAGAATGGATGCTTCTGAGGAGGATATCGAGGCCAAGGACATGGTGGTGGTAGAGGAAGATTCATGTGTGCAAATTTTTACACTTTTGCATCCCCTGATCATTATCAAAGAGATTGTCCTTACAATACAACTTTCTCATAGTGTGGAAAGGAGCATAATTTAGAAAATTTCCTGGATCTCTATGAGCACATGAGTAAAAATAAGAAGAAAGAAAAGGGCTTGGGGATGATCAAGGTACAACACGTGAATGTTGATCAGTGGATTCCTAATAAGATTCTTGATCCTAATTTAAATATGGTATTGGTTACCAAACACTTTGTGGCTACATGTGCACACAATCCTCTAAAGGATAAAGTACTGATCACAAATGAGGAAGTGATAAATGCTAAGTATCTAGACGTTTTGCATTGATAAGGCAAGAATATGTCTCGTTAATGTAAAATAAATGATCTTCTTTCACTCTCCTTTTTATCAAGTTTGACTACATTTTGTGACTTTAGTTAGATCTAATATAAGTTAGGATGTAATTTTGCATCTTTTTTATTGTAGTTCTTGTTAGTGCCAATCAGCAAAGCACCCTCTAAATGTTTTCTCAGATTTCTAGTTTGATAATGGACATCCAGTGTGATTACACAACATTGAATCTTTTCCCCAAGTGCGGGACTTGCAAAATGGGAAAAGAATCTCCAAATTAGAGGTTGGTTCCTCAACTCCTCTGATAATATGTATTGCTTGAAAATTGTAGAGGTTTAAACTCAAAATCCTACTCTAAATTCCAAGGGGACAGAGATGAAAGATGCAAAAGAAATAAAACTAAGACTAACAAGGTGATACACCAAAGGAGTGGTGAACATTTACTTCTACAAATTGACATAGATCATAGAAATGCAACAAATACCATACACAAACTGATGAAAATGTAATGAAAGACTAGAAATGAAGAAAACAACACAAGAAGAGGACTAAAAACTCATTCACAGAGCTTGCATTGTCATTTCCAATGTCAAAAATACATGCATTACAACAACAGAGAGGCAGAAAACATGTTGCAGTCTCTAGAAGAGGTCTGATATTCCACAAAATCACTTTTCAAGGTGAAAGAGGGAGTCTACAAAACATAAAAATGTCCAACCTTTTACAAATGAGCCAAATCTGGCTTTTAACAATGAAAAATGTGAGCCAGGAAGAAGAAACATGGGAAAACGTGAAAGGATGCTTCAACCACCAACCAAATTGCATTAAAACAAAGCATGGGTACCCTTGAAAGTTCATTCCCCAATGTTTTTGACCATGCTGGGAGAGAATGGAAGCCATACTTCATTTAAAATGGTGGTTGAAACATCAGTTCTGTTCTCCTTCCCATGCTAGAGGCATTTTTTAATTTTCTCTCTCCAAACCCCACCAAAACAAAAAATTGATCCCTCCATCATGTAGATAATTTCACCAGCTTTCCAATGACACCAAGAACATGAAAATCCAAGCTCTGGATCAAAAGTTATGCCCTTTTGAAGATTTAGGGCAAAACTAGGGCAAAATTGAGTTTTGGCGGGCCGAAAGTTTAAAATTTTCCCTCTTTTTGACCTTTGGGAAAAATTCCCCAAAATTTCTGCCCCCACCACTCCAATGCCACGTGGCACATTTTAATTGGCTTACACACCTCCTATAACCATTTTAGACCATTTCGGTCTTTGGACAATTTTCCAAAAAATTTCCGCAAGCCTGACGCTCTGAGGACACGTGGCACATTTTTATCAGCCCTCGGAGGCGCGCTTCCAAATTTTCCTTTCACTCTAGCCATTTCCCGAATGGGACATGTGGTGCCTTTTCATTGGTGCAGGCCTGGAATCTAAATTTCTTTTGTCACACCCGCCCTTGAGATTTTTTCGCCACATGGACACATGGCACCCTCTTATTGGTGTGGGCCATCGCGGGCGGGCTTCCATTCAATTATTTTCCATATTTTGGCAAAAGGAAAATTTCCTTCTACCCCTCCACCTTCGATGCTCCAAGGACATGTGGTAGGTTGTGATTCATTAAGGGCCTTCGGGCCGAGATATCCCCTTTGCGCCAACTTTGAAATTTTTTTCCAACTTCCTCCCGCCGCTCCAATCTCCGACGACCTCGAGGACACGTGGCCTCCTCCTATTGGCTGGCGGGCCTTCGGGCCAAAAAAATTCCTTTTGTGTGCCCCACCAATACTTGGAAATTTTTCAAATCTCTCCCACCTCCCACCATTCTCGGGCGCTAACGTGGCGCGAGCCTGATTCTTGGGCGGACCTCCCATGGGAAAATTTCCCTCCAAAACTCCATCGAGCCATAACTTGAAAAATACAAGGAGTTAGAGGAAAAATTTTACCTTTCTGGAAAGTTGAGAAGATTCTCTATCTAATGAAGCCATTTCTTGAAAATTTTAAGTACCTGTAAAATGAAAAATTTAGAATGAGGCACAAGGAAGGAAGAAATGAAGGGGAGTTAGACAAAATAAGCAAGAGGCTTATTTTGGATAACAATTTTGGCGACTCAGAGGGATCATCCCTCGCTAGATGAAATTACTAGTTTCTTAAAGCAATTCATTGGGCATGGAGTCATCAAAAATACTACTTGGCACCCCCAACTGATTACAAAATTACAGGGAGGAAGAGTGTGAGAGTATAAAATTATTTGATCTGGATCATGGCATGCAAAGATGCATCCCAGGACAACAAACTTGTGCCAAAGCACTTAGGGAAAGTAAAACTAAGCTACAACAAAATAATGTGCACAAGCACTTGGAGGAATGAAAATATAAGCTAATGTGTACAAGGTGGAGAGTTCCTCTAATAAAGAATGATTTAGATGGATTCCATTAACTGGAATCTACAATTCTTCACCATCTAATGTAGACAATTGGAAGGCATTGTTGTTCTTACACTTTGTGACCATGTAGGGGCCACTCCAAATGGCATCAAGCTTTGAATTCCTTCCTAGCTTTGCTTGGTCTCGTATCCCATTTCAACACTAGATATCCAACTTGAAAGCCTTTAGCCTTAGCCTTCCTATCAAAGATCTTCTTGATCAAGGCTTGGTCCTTATCCATTGCTTGGGCCGCATGCTCTCGATTTCTTGGAGCTCTATCAATTCTGCATATCTAATCTCCATGGGTTCAAACTCCAACAACTCCATTGCTTCATGAGTTCCAACGTTGGAAACTCAAGTGACATGGGTAGGATTACCTCTCTTTCATAAACGAGCCTAAATGGAGAGTTACTTGTGCATCTCTTGGGAGTTATCCTATTAGCCCACAAGGCTGATTTCAATTTAGTGTGCCAAGTCCTCTAATTTTCATCAAGAGTCCTCTTGATGATCCTTAACAGGTTCTTGTTGGTAGACTCGGCTTGGCCATTACCTTGAGGGTAATAATTTGATGAAGTGCTAAAATAAATCCCATTTTTAACAGCCCATTCAGTTACCTTAGATCCTATGAATTCCAATGCATTATCTGATATTATAGTGGCAAGCATGCCAAATCTGGTTACTATCCCCTCGTAGAAGTCTAGAATACTAGATTCATTTGCTTCTTTAAGTGCCACTGCCTCAGTCCATTTGGTGAAGTAGTTTGTTGCTGTTAGAATCCACTTGTGTCCTTGGCTTGAGTTTGGGTTAATGACTCCAATGAAGTCCAAACCCCATTACATGAATGGCTGGTCAACTAAAATTGGGTGCAATGGAAGGGTTGTTAATCTTTCCTTGCCTATGAAGAATGAACAATTCTTGCACCTCTTGATCCATTCATAACAATCACTAAATACCTTGGGCCAATAATAGCCAACCTTCATGATCTTGAGGGCTGTCACTCTTGGAGTAAAGTGACCTCCATCTGTCCCACCATGGAACTCTTCCAATGTTCTATCAATTTGGTTTGTTCCAATGCATCTCAGCAGCACTCCATTAACATCTTTCTTGAACAAAACACCATGAAAAAGTGCATATGGGACAACCTACAATCTGAAGTGTCTCCTCTTGGTTTTTTTCATCTCTGGAGGGCATAGGCCTGTGTGTAGGAAGTACATTATGTCTTGGGTCTAGCAAGGGGTGAGGACACAGTCATTCTCTTCTTGAATGCTTCTTGGTTCTTGGTTGTTTGGCAACGCCAAAACAAGATCCTTCTCATTGTTTACTTCCATTGATTTTCTCAAGACCAGCTACTCACATAATCCTTTTCCTCAGACCAGCTTGGTGATTTCTATCTCAATGTCATACTCCATGACATGATTAATCCACCCCGCATGTTTTTCATTTAAATATTTGTTGAGGAGGAAGTCTTTAATTCCACATGAGAAACCAACAAAGTTGAACCTTGGTTTTTGAAACTAGATGCTTAAATTTCTTCAAGCTCCTAATCACTGCAAGAAATTACTTCTCAATGAAAGAATATCTCACCTCATAGTCCTCCAAGCTTTGGCTAAAAAGGAAATTGGCTGCTCTGCATTTTCTTTGTTCTAATGTACTAAAATTATAGAGATTGTATCATCACCTCCAAATGCATAAAGGATAAAATCCTTGGAGAAATATGGATTAATGAGAGTTGGAGCTTGTGAGATAGCCTCTTTGATTGCCTCAAAACTTTCCTTACCTTCAGTTGTCCATTTGAAATCCATGCTTTTCTTCAACATCATAGTTATTGGCTTGACAAGGGCTACAAAATCTGGAACAAACCTCCAAACAAAATTGATCCTTCCCAAGAAACTTTGAAGGGATTTCTTATGAATTAGTAATGGCAGTACTTTTATTGCTTCAACCCTCTCTGGATCAATTGCTAACCCTCCTTTGGAGACAATGTGGCCAAGAAGCTTTCCCTCATGAGCTGGAAAAATACATTTTTTAGGATTCAACGATACCCCAAATCTTCTACATCTTTGGAACACTTGTCTCAAATGAAAGAGATGATCTGTTGTAATTTTAGAAAATACAGTAATATCATCTAGATATATCAACACCATCTTGTTGATCAATCCCTTGAACGTCATATCCATTTCCCTTTGGAAGGTAGCTCCAAAGATTGGACAACCAAAATGGAATTTTTCTATATGAATAAGTCCCCCATTTGGTGGTGAAGGATGTTTTGAAATGATCCTCTTCCTTTACCATGATCATATTATACCCTAAATAACCATCTAGCAATGAAAACCTCTCGTGAGCCAAAGAACAACTTGCAAAATCTGCTCCATAGAAGGAAGTGGGTAGTGATCCTTGAGGGATGATCTATTCAAATCTCTCGAAGTCTACACACAATCTGATTTCTCCACTCTTTTTCTAATCTGGGACTAAGTTTGCTACCCAACTAGAATGCTTGATGGGAAATATGATACTTTCCTCTATTAACTTATTCAACTCTCTCTTCATGAGAGGCTCCATGTGTGGATTGACCTGGCCTTTGTTTTTTCCCCGATGGGCTTAGCACTTGGATCCAATTCAATTATATGTTGAGCTAGCTTGGGATTGAAACCCTTCAAGTCTTCATAGCTCCAAGAAAATATGTCTGGGAATTCTTGGCAAAGTTGCATGAACTCATACCTTTCTTGCTTGGTTGTCACTTTACCAATTTGAAGTGATTTGCCTTCTCCCATCAAGATGGGTATTGAATCTTCTCCCTTGACTTAGATGTTTGCTTTCTCCTTCCTAAATTCATCGTTAGGATTAAAATGGACTCTAAAATGACAAGTTCCTTTGGTAGTTTTTTTGGTTCTCACTGTACCACCCGATCACCATATTGTTGTTCTAATTTTTCCTAATTTTTGGTTGAGAACTCAGCTTCTTCTTGCAAGAAATTGATGATTTGTTAGTCATTTTTAAACACTTTCCAACTTACATTATTATCCGGCACCGATGATCTTACAATCACATGAATTCTTGGCTGTACTTTATCTTCCTTGATGCTTTCAACAACATCAAAGGCTGCCCCAATTGTTGGAAGTTTGTCACTGCTTGGTTTTCTTTCCTAGGAATGGAATTGATGCCAAAGCCTTCGAAATCCTCAACGAGGTCCCACACCCTATTTCTATAACACTTGAGCAGATCATTTTTCGTAGCATGCTGCCCTTTAACTTGGTTGACAATCAGCTCATTATCACCAAAAACTTGTAAGTTTTTTATATTTCTCTTGATTGACCAATGCAATCCTTGTATCAGAGATTCATATTCGTGAGTGTTGTTAGAACACAAAAACTAAAATCTAAAAGATAAATAATATTTAATGCCTTAAGGTTAAAAATCATAGCTCCCCCACCAACACCTTGTCTAATTCTTGATCCATCAAAGGATAGATGCCATATCTCATTGTCATCTTTATGGTCCGGTTTGGTGATGCTAGGAATAGGTGGTTTTCTTCATGTATGCAATAGACTCTAGCTCAGATTCTTCTATTTCTTGGTAGGTATTAAAAGCATGTACCTTGTTTGCCCATTCATCAAGAGTCAAATTTGGGATGCTTCCAACTTTGGTGTCGCTTCATCTATGCTTGGATAATATTTTTGATCAAATGTTGAACAATTGGCATTGATTTGGATTAGAGTATGAGACTCAATATGGAAGTTTGTAATAGATTCAGACCTGATTATGGCCTTAGTTCCATATCTTGTTCTAAAGTACATGTGTGACCAATCAGTAGATAGGTAGCCTCCAATTCTATTTGTGAAATCCTTGACAAACATAAGACGAAGAGTGGTGGCAAATCTATCACCGACACATCTTACAACACAGTAACATTGGGGCATGCATGTAAAGTAAGGTTCAAATATTTAATTACTCCCATTATTGTTATTGTTGTCCCATCCAATTGCACCACCCCTTTGGATATTACTTCATATTGGAGACCTAGCTAATCATTTATTTGCTTGGGAATTATAGAACTACTTGCCTCAGAATCAATCATACAATTGTGTACTAACTTATCTCCAATGATCAATGAAACATAGAATGGAGGGGGATTCAAAAATTTACCTCGCTATCCTCCATGATTCCCTTCAGGATGAGCAACATTTTTGAGTACCTTCTCTTGCACATGAGCTTGCTTATTTGAAGTTGACCAATTCTTCATGGCAGCTTGTAGGAGATCCCTTTGGCTTGGAATCGATAGTGATTCCCACATAGATATATTCACATTTTTCTTCTTCATTTGATCAATGATACTGAATGGAGATGAAACATCTCTTTTCTGCCCCTTGGCCTGCACATTTTTTTCTTGTACATGGGCTACAACAGCTAACATTTGAGCTGGTCTAGGAAGTGGGTTGGGCTGTCCTTGCACGTTTGGAATTGTATTTTGCTTTCTAACACTTTGTGGAGTGGTGAAAGGTTATGGATCACCTAGAGCTAATGAATTCCCTTCACCAATATTTCTTTTTTTTGACTTTATGTTAGCTGCTACATTTTGAGAAATTGCTTGATTCATTTCATAAAAATCCTCAGCTTTCCAATTCACAAGTGTAGTCTCATTTGGAGTTATATTTTGTTGAGATGTTCCTTGTTGTAGGTTTATTTCTTGGCTCACCTCACCCTTTACGCCAGTTGTTGTTACCATCAAAGCTTGGTTCAAGGAACCATTGAAGCACATAGACTGGTTTTGAGGTTCATTACATGGGAAACACCAATCATACTCTTGTGTTACATTATTTTGCACTAGCACTAAAGCTTTAGAGCAGATGTAACATTGGGATTATAGGGCTTAAATGGTCTATTAGCAGGAGGCCTTGATTTTGATTTGCAGATGGATTGGGTGGCCTATTGGGCTGATATGGCTACCTATTAGGCTGAGCCTAAGATTGATAAGAATGTCTAAAACCTTGGGCTTGCTGCCTCTTGAGTGTAACTAGCTCATTGCCTAAATTTTGCAATTGTTTCATCACCTATTGAAGTTCATTTGAGGCACTAGAAGATGAAGTGGAAGTTTCATTTCAACTCGATTTCTAGGAGTGGGAATAGGAGCTATAGTAGGTGCTTGACTAGTGCTTGGATTTTCTAAGTTTGGATACAAGGGAATGGGAGGCCTAGGAGCCAGTTTACCAGCTTCAATCAAACAATTCTCAGCCCTAATGGCAATGTTATAAGCTGCAGGTATAGTGGTACCTCCCATGGATTGAATTAACATAGAAATATTAGAATTTAAAGATTTTAGATAGTATAGAAAAGCACCTTCAACTGTTGGCTTTTTTCGCCACTAGAATTCTAGCCCAAGTCCTTTGAAATATGAAGTTGAAGTTTGTTAGCTACTCATTTGGAGCTCTCTTGATTGTTGTCAATTTTTATAGTAGAGACAAATTATCTCCCTTTTCTCCATACTACTCATGGAGAGCTATGCATAACTGGTTCCAATTTTGGATAGAGCCTACTACAAGGCTCTTGAACCATTGCAAGGCTTTCCCTTTGAATGAAGATGTCAACAATTTGACAGCAATTTACATCTCAACAATCTCATGGATTGCACAAATGTTAGCAATGTCTTTGACATGATCACCAGGAGTGGTCTAATTTTCTCCAGTGAAATATGGAATGTTCTTCAATGTTGTAACTGGAACTAGATTTTGTGCATTGAGAGCAAGTGGGCTGCTACTAGTGAAATTTACATAAGGGTTGTGTTGTACCATTCTAATTGGCCTGAGAACCCTTGTTGATTGGGTGAAATGTCTAGAAGGTGGAGGAGTTGATAGAGTTCTATTTGGTGGAGATGGAGACCTTTGAATCCTCCTTCCTCTATGCCTTCTTCTAGGAGATAGCTGCAGATACTCAAATAACCCTTCTTCTTTGTCTCATCATCTTGTGTTAATCCTTCTCATGAATTTTCAGACCTGGATTGCTAAAACTAGTTGATTTTTTCCTTTTAGGAGTTGCCAGATGTGTAGATTAGGGCTCTTTTCAAGAAAAAATTACAACAAAATCACATCAACTTTGTTACAATGAAGATGAAGACCTCTAAGGTCACACGGCATGCAAAACCTGTTAGTGCAAATCAGTAGCACTCTATGGATGTTTTCTCATATTTCTAGTTTGATAATGGACATCCAGTGTGATTGCACAACATTGAATCTTTTCCCCAAGTGTGGGACTTGAAAAATGGGAAAAGAATCTCTAGATTAGAGGTTGGTTCCTCAACTCCTCTAATCAGATGTATTGCTTGAAAATTGTAGAGGTTTAAACTCAAAATCCTACTCTAAATTCCAAGGGGATAGAGATGAAAGATGCAAAAGAAATAAAACTAAGACTAACAAGGTGATACACCAAAGGAGTGGTGAAAATTTACTTCTACAAATTGACACAGATCATAGAAATGCAACAAATACCATACACAAACTGATGAAAATGTAATGAAAGACCAGAAATGAAGCAAACAACACAAGAAGAGGACTGAAAACTCATTCACAGAGCTTGCATTGTCATTTCCAATGTCAAAAATACATGCATTACAACAACAGAGAGGTAGAAAACATGTTGCAGTCCTAGAAGAGGTCGATATTCCACAAAATCACTTTTCAAGGTGAAAGAGGGAGTTTGCAAAACATAAAAATGTTCAATCTTTTACAAATGAGCCAAATTTGGCTTTTAACAATGCAAAATGTGATCCAGGAAGAAGAAATGTGGGAAAACATGAAAGGATGCTTCAACCACCAACCAAATTACATTAAAATAGCATGGGTACCCTTGAAAGTTAATTCCCTAATGTTTTTGACCATGCTGGGAGAGAATGGAAGCCATACTTCAAAAAAATTGGTGGTTGAAATGTCAGTTCTATTCTCCTTCCCATGCCAGAGGTGTTTTTGATTTTATCTCTCCAAACCCCACCAAAATGAAAAATTTATCCCTCCATCATGTAGATAATTTCATCATCTTTCCAATGATAACAAGAACATGAACATCCGAGCTCTGGATTAAAAGTTATGCCCTTCTAAAGATTTAAGGTAAAATTAGGGTAAAATTGAGTTTTGGCGGGCCGAAAGTTTAAAATTTTCCCTCTTTTTGACCTTTGGGAAAAATTCCCCAAAATTTCTGCCCCTCGCCACTCAGATGCCACGTGGCATGTTTTAATTAGTTCATGCACCTCCTATGACCATTTTAGATCTTTTCGGTCTTTGGAAAATTTTCCAAAAAAATTTCGTTAGCTTGACGCTCCAAGGACATATGGCGCATTTTTATTGGCCCTGGGGTGTGCTTCCAAATTTTCCTTTGACTTTGGACATTTCCCGAATGGGACACGTGGCACCTTTTATTAGCATGGGCCTTAACTCCAAATTTCTTTTGTCGCACCCACCCTTAAGAGTTTGTTGTACATGGACATGTGGCGCCCCTCGATGGTGCGGACCATTACGGGTGGGCTTTCATTCAATTATTTTCCATATTTTGGAAAAAGGAAAATTGCATTCGGCCCCCTCGCCTTCTAATGCTCCAAGGACATGTGGCAGGTTGTGATTCGTTGGAGGGCCTTTAGGCCAAGATATCCCCTTTGCGCCAACTTTGAAAAAAATTCCAACTTCCTCCCACCACTCCAATCTCCAACGATCCCCAAGGACATGTGGCCTCCTCCTATTGGTTGGCGGGCCTTCGGGCTAAAAATTCCTTTTGTGCACCCTACCAATACTTGGAAAATTTTCAAAATCTCTTGCCTCTCGCCATTCCGCTGGCCGACGTGGCACACTCGATTCACAATGACCTCCCATGGGAAAATTTCCTCCAAAATTCCTTCAAGCCATAACTAGAAAAATACAAGGATTTAGGGGAAAATTTTACCTTTTCGGGAAGTTGAGAAGATTCTCTACTTGATAAATCCATTTCGAGAAAATTTTAAGTACCTATAAAATGAAAAATTTAGACCGAGGCATAAGGAATGAAGAAATGAAGGGGAGTTAGACAAAATAAGCAATGGGCTTATTTTGGATAACATTCTAACATTTAAAAACTCTGTAATTCCTAACAAAGTGCTTTGGAAATTCAGTTTTGTAATAAAATAGGTCACAATTAGTCAAGAACAAAGTATGAAGTGGTCAACATGTTTTTGGAAGCATTTGTTTCAATACGGCTTGGTTCCGGAACTTCCAGACTTAGTTACAAAAATCCATTACACAGTTATGAGATCTATCACTTAGTTCTGGAACATTCAGACTTAGTTTTAGAAATCCTGCATGTAGCTTTGGAACCCTCATGGTTAGATCTGGGATGATTTCCTTTAGTTCCGGAACTTCTCTAAAGTTCTGGAACTGAAAATAATTTTTTTATTACAACAATGTCCAATGATTTAACAATCAATGATCCTTTCAAACGAGAGAAGATTAGAAGATTTTTTATTCTTCATACTTGTTATCTAAGGATTACTATCATACAGTTGTACATCCAGCCATGTTCCAATTCAACATCTATTTTGGGCATGATTCGGTTCCATCTAAATCAAGTAGGACAACTATGGTTGTAAATGCACCTTTGGAAGGAGTATATATATGCAGACCTATAGATAGATTTAGGATATAATATAGAGATAGATCGATATACATAGATACAAACACAAATTTATATTAAGAGACAAGATGATTTGTAATACAAAACATTTTATCAATAAAATAGCCATTTCTATTTTGAGAGAATATTAAGTTGTCAAATCCTATTTCAAGGTGGAGCAAGGGCCCACTCCTCCAAGAACTAGGATCTTCATTTTATTGGTATTTATATTTCCAGAGAAAATAGTATAGATCTCTGTTAATGTCAGAACGCTTTTGATTATTCTTGTTGAAATTTTTGTATAATTGTTCCTGCAAGTGTTCTAGATTAGATTCTTATTTCTTTGCAATCATTTTTCAGCATTCTCAATTGTGTTTTTATTTCCAAAGCAAGTGTGTTTATTTTTGTAATGCGTTTTTACTTATAGAAATCTATTTCATTCTACAAATGTGTGTTTATTTCCAACAATTTATTTCTATAGAGAGTGTTTACTTCAAGTTTTCATAGTTTGATTTCAATAAGGTTTTGGCTAAGAAGTCCTCAAGACATTGAGAAAATCCCCAAAAAATATATATAAAAACAAATACCTATAGTCAATTACTAGATCACTAAGATTTCTTATTGCATATAGCTTCGGACACCACCCCTGGTTTGAATATGACATCAACAAAGAGTTGATTAAATGAAGGGAATAATGACACCCATCATTTTTGGTGTCATTGTCAGGGACTCAATAGTTAGAATTGTCTAATTAGGTGTCAACAAGAGCAAAAATCATATATCTAGTAATTGAAGAATCTTCCCTACGTCATCATAAAATTTATGAGTAGACCAAGAGACTCCAAGGGTCGATTCCTCCCAAAAATATTTGAACAAGAATCATCATCATCTTCTCGATCAAATAAGGAAGTTGACCAAGAATTAGAAGCACCATTGTCCCTGTTAGAAAAGAACTAGAATTGCCACCTTTGGAATTCTTAGACCAAACACCAGAAGGAAGTAGAACCATTAGAAAAAATATTATATCCCAAGACTCGTTTAGAGAAAGGTTTGATTCACAATTGAGTATTCAACCTCCTACTCCTAACTTTTCACCTTCCCCAAAATAGATCACATACCATATTGATTGGGAGAAAAGTCTAGAAGGTACTACAAAAATGGCATAAGAAGCTGAAAGAGAACCTAATAGGACCTTTACTTATCCAATTCAGTTGGATGATGATGATACACCCATGAAGAATATTTCACCTGCACATTTACCCACATTTAGAGGAATTTCATCTAAAGATCCTGACCAATTTCTATTTGAATTTAAAGTACTATGTCAAACTTATGATTACAAAATAGATAATCAGAAACTCAAGTTGTTTCCATCTACCCTAAAGGATGTAGCAATGAGGTGGTTTATGGGATTAACATCTAATTCTATTACCACTTGGGCACAAATGGAAGTTTCCTTCCTAGACAAGTATCAAGATTACTGTAGAGGGAGGAATAGGAAGGAAGAATTTTTCAAAATCAGCAGGGAGGATGAGAATATGGAAGATTATTTAGATAGATTCCTCTTTTTGAGTAAAAGATGTTGATTTTTACTACAAGAAGAGTTAAGAAAACTATTTTTCTTAAAGGTTTGGATGATGAATCAAGGGAGGCACTTGATCTGATGGGAGGTGGAAACATTGATCAAATAAGAATGAATGATATTAAATACATTTACAAAAGCTATAAATGAACAAGGGGTGGTCCTAGAGAAGGAAAAAAGTTAAAAGTTTGAACCCAAATATGAAAAACTTGATGGATGAATTGGAAAATTTTAAAACAAAAATTTTAGTTCAATTAACCTCCACCATTGATGGATTGCGTAAGCTAAATAAAATGCCGTAACTTAACCATTAGCTATGTATTGTTCTAGATGTAGGAAGAAGCATGCAATAAGAGATTGTCCCCTAGACAAAATAGAAATGTGTCTTATCTGTGAATCTAGGGACCATGAGAGTAATTCATGTTATCTTCTTCCATTTATTAAAAATCATCTTAAACAAACCAACATTCCATCCACATCAGAAGAAGTAAATTTTGTCTAAAGACAACTTAGCCAAGGTCAGTTCATTCCTAGGTCATATCCTAACCCCTAGATGATGCCATGGGTAGCTCAGATAGTACAAAAATGTTGGGGAAACCACCTTGGGTTCCTCAACCAACATGGAATCCTTAGGATTGGTCAAGACAATCTTGGTATGCCCCAGGACACCAACAACCATGGTTTAGTCAAGGTAACCCGAATGCTTGGTCACAACCTAGGTGGAGCCCTAATAATTATGCTCAAGGGAGGACATATCCCAATCATAATCAAAAAGACATAATGGGTTCCCCAGCACAAAATTTACAAAATGAAAATGTGGTCCAAACCCAAATACCAGATAGCCAATAGAAAACCCAAGAAACAAACAAACAAATCATGTCTACGGAATAGAACCAAAAAAATTAGTTGATTTGAATGCCATGGATTGTAAGGATATTCAAACTAGATTTGGAAAAATAATTAGCAGTCCACCTATTATAATCACTGAGATGACAGAAGAAACTGAAACCCCTAGTATGGTTATTCCCAAGAAGGATGTAAAAGAAAAGATAAGGAACCAGATAAAAACTCTACTAAGACTCCATTTCAGAGAGATTTAAAGAAGCCATAGAGACTAAGGAATCTGAGTTGGTACAGGAACTAAGGAAATTGAATATTGAAATACCATTATTACAATCAATTAAGGACATTTTAGAATTGAATAAATTAATCAAAATGCTATGTTTAAAAAGACCTAGAAGGAAGAAGCAGTACCCCAAGACTATTAAGGTAGATGGGAAACTTGTTGATTTATTAGCAGGAAAACTTTTTCTTCCCAAATACGGAGATCCTGGAAGTCTTGTTATTTTTGTCTCTATAGGGAATAAAGATATACATAATGTTTTGGTTGATTTGGGAGTGGCTATAAATGTGATGACAATGGACACTTTGAAAACATTACCATTAACAGGTATACAACCTACTAACACCATATTGCAGATGGTAGATCAGTTTGTAGCAAAACCAGAAGGATTTATTGAAGATGTGGCAGTTATGGTGGAGTCATGGGAATATCCAGTTGATTTCCTTATATTGTAGCCAAAAGGTAAAACACTTGGTTATCCCATTATTTTGGGTAGACCATGGTTAGCTACAATTTCTTCCTTAATTTCTTACGAGATCGGTGATATGAATATCTCAAATGGTAAGAATTCTAATCAAATTTCCTTATATCCTTTTGCACAACCTTCTATTGATAATCAAGAACAATTGTGGGTTGATGCTCCTGATACTAATAAGAAAAACTTGTCTTCTTTGGCCATGATCACATTGTAGGATCACATACACGAGGTAGAATATATGATTAATCAACCATTGAATGAACACCAATTTTCCTTGGAGCAATCGGGAATAGTTCTGAAACCTATGAACTTAGTTTTGGAACCTGCAGACTTTGTTCGAAATCATCAGATTTAGTTCCGAACCATCACATTTAGTTCCGGAACCACACCAATAGTAATTCTCTATGATTGTAAATAATTTTTATTTGGAGGAACAAGATTTCTCTTGGGGGGAGGAGGAATTAGCAACTTCAGTTTCAAATATATCAGGAAATGGTGAGGAATTTCTAGAAAGCAGCAGTGACGAGGAGTTTGACCTACAACAAGATAAGTATCATAACTCTTCCTACTATCCTTTTTCCAGTATTTTGTCTCAAGAAACTTTTGGAGATGTTGCTACATATCATATGTTGTTTCCACATGAATTTACACTATATACCTTAATTGATCCCTTTCAACAAATTAGTTCATCACACATTGGAACCAAACATGTTGAGATTCAGCTGGGTAAAATTTTGAACATTAACAACTGGTTGAAGAATGATGAAGAAGCTAAATTGTTTGATGTTCTGAAAAATCATACTAGATATTTTTCTTGGGACTAAAAAGATATGAAAGGAATCCATCCAAGTATTTTCACTCATCACATATATACTAGACCAGTTAGGCAACCTCAGATAAGGATTAATCCAGCCTTAAGAGATATAGTCAAGCAAGAAATTGAAAAACTATTACAAGTAGGTTTTATCTACCCTATCTCAGATAGTCAGTGGGTGTCTCCTCTTGTAATTGTTCCTAAAAAGAACAAAAAATGGAGAATTTGTGTTGACTATAGGGAACTGAACAAAGCCACACTAAGAGATTATTTTCCCTTACCATTCATAGATCAAGTCCTAGACAACCTTGTAGGTAAGCAATACTTTTCCTTCCTGGATGGCTTTAGTGGATATAATCAAATCAGAGTTGTTGTTGAGGATCAGACAAAACTACCTTTACATTTCCATGGGGTACCTTTTCCTACAGGGTATTACCATTTGGATTATGTAATGCTCCAAAACCTTCCAAAGAGTTGTATTAGGAATTATTTTGGACCTAACAAATGACTGTGTAGAGGTATACATGGATGACTTCACTATGCATGGAGACACATTTGATGATGCTTTGAGGAATTTAGATAAAGTATTAACAAGATGTGAGCAACACCATCTGTCTCTTAGTCATGAGAAGTGTTTGATGATGGTTAATGAGGGGATTTTATTAAGACACCACATTTCAAAAAGAGGAATTCAAGTTGACCAATTTCAAAATTAGAATTATTTTAGACTTACCTATTCCTCGAAACCCCATATATATCAAGTCATTTTTAGGGCATGCTGGATACTATAGGCGCTTCATCAAGGATTTTAGTAAAATTTATGCCCCCATGTTTAATTTTCTTACCAAAGACAGTGAATTTCTTTGGGATGAAATATTTCAAAGCATGCTTTTGATGAAATTAAAGAAAAATAATCGTTTCCCCAATATTGAGAGGACCTAATTGGGAAAAACCTTTCCACATCCAAAAAATGCCTCAAATAACTCTAATGGTGTAGTTTTGAGACAAAAAGATGAAGAAGGGAAAATTTCTGTTATTTATTACCTCAAGAAAATCTTACTCCCACCGAAAAGAATTTCTTGCTCGATTTATGCAATTAATAAGTTTAGACATTAAATATAGGGTAAAAAATATTTGTACATACAGATCACTCAAGTAATTAAATATTTAATGAACAAACCCATGGTTGGAGGTAGGACAATTAGATGGTTATTACTTTTATAGGAATTTTATATTACCATTATGGACAATCTGGGAAAATATAATGTGGTAGATGATTTCTTGTCAAGATTAACCACTACAGGGGAACAAGATCTAGTTAAGGAAAACTTTCCAGATGAACAATTGTTTGCTATTTCAGTTGATACACCATGGTTTGCTGATATGGAAAATTATCTTGCAACAAGGAAGTTTCCTCCTTCTTTCACTAAGAAAAAAATGAAAAAGTTAATCAAAACCAATGCACAATTTAAATGGTTAAATGGAATGTTATTTAGATGTGGTCTTGATTTAGTTTTATGTAGGTGTGTGAGAGAAGATGAAATATTTGACATATTTAAGGCATGTCATGATGAACCAAGTGGAGGACACTTTTTAGTGAAAAGAACAGCTCACAAGATACTTGGCACTGGCTATTATTGGCCATCTCTGTACAAAGATGTGAAGAGATATATCAAGTGGTGTGATCCCTGTCAAAGGATGGGACAACCAACTTTTACCAATGAAATGCCTCTGCAACCTCAAGTAGTGATTGAACCATTTGAAATATGGGGTTTGGATTTTGTTGGTCCCTTTAGTCCTCCTTGACAAGGAAAAGAGAACATTGTTGTGTGTGCTGATTATGTGACAAAGTGGGTAAAAGTTTAGGTTTTAACAAATGCCACTAAAGAAGTAGTTGTTGATTTCCTTTGGCACAAAATTATGGTAAAGTTTGGTGTACCAAGAAGTATAGTTTCATATCAGGGGCCACAATTCATGTCTAATATGATCCAAGCCTTCACAATGCATTATTAGATCAATCATAGGAAGTCATCTCCCTATCACCCATAATCAAATGGACAAGCTGAAGTAACAAACAGAGAATTGGAAAACATCCTTACCAAAATAGTTGAAGGTAGAAGATATTGGGTAAAGAGACTACCTAAAGTTGTCTAGGCTTATAATACAACTTGGAAGACCACAACAAGATTTTCACCATATGAGTTATTCTATGGGAAAATCCATTGTTGTCTATTGAGTTTGAACTATGTAGACATTGATGAAAATAGTTAAAGTGGTATTGAGTTGGATGTAGCTCAAAAGAAGAGAATTCTTCAACTCAATGAGTTGGATGAGTTAAGGATGGAAGCACTTTAGCAAACAGATAATCCAAGATCAAAGAAAACAATGGCATGAAACACATATCAAGAGAAGTCAATTCAAGGTAGGAGACTGGGCATTACTATTTGATTCCAAATACCAACAATTCAAAGGAAAATTGAGAACCAGATGGTTGGGACCCTATCAGATTGAGAAGATATTTGACAATGGTTCTATTTAGTTACTTCCCATTGATGGCAATAGAAGGACACTTTTGGTCAATGGACATAGGCTAAAAATTTATAGGAATCCTCCTACTAAGGATGAATTCTTGAGGTAGATTGAAGTAGACAAATAATTTGATCATATGGAAGAACCCAGTTCTTCGAAAATGATCAAATAATCATATGGATAGATCCAAAATAAAGGGAAGAAAATGAAAACTAGTAAATGGAATTCTCTTCCCCAAAAAGATTTAAAAATAAAAATAAAAAATAAAAAAGGGAAGGAATGACAACCAAGAAATGACATTCTCTTCCTAAAATAAAAAAAAAAATTTCTCGAGAGATCGATTGAAAACCAGCAATAGCGGTTGATCTCCTCAATAAATGGCTAACTCAAACTAAAATGAACTTATTTATAATTCCGATGTCTTTTCTAACCGTTTTTCCTTTTTTCACTTTTAGGAATGATGAGTCATCATGACAGAGGGATTACATCATCAAGGATGGTAATTATGTCTTTAACTTATTAAAGGTTAGATTAAAATTTTGCATGTGTGATTGGATTTGATTTAAAAGTTGGTAGGATGAGTCATCTATTGTACATTATGATTAAAAGTGAGTAATCATGAGGATGATGTCAGTGGAACAAAAGTGGTAGAATATTTATAATGAGCTATCATTTGTGCGGAATAAACAAAGTGAAGAAGAAGTTGCAGAAAAACTTCAAGGAAGAAGCAATAGAAGTTCCACATACAAGGACGAAGTTCCACAACTAAACCCATCCATTCCATAGCTAAGCAAAGAGTTATGTAGCCAATCTAGACAGAGTAATAATTTGAAGGAGAATGAATTTGAATCACCCTCTTTACCATGGGGATTAAAAAGAAGTCAGAACTTGAGGATGATACCCACTTCTTGCAGATGAAGAAGTGACAAACTATATTTGAACAGGTAGGGTTGTTGGAATTCCTCAAAAGCTCTCGAGTATAACAATGAATTGGTAAGAGAATTCATTATAAATTTAGAACAATCTAAAAAAAGTTTAGAAATATTGTAATTCCTTTTTCTGTGAATATAATAAGCAATGTATCTGGTGTGCTAATTGTGCATGTCCCAAATCCTATCAAAGGGACCTTAAAATAACTGGTTGAAACCATGCTACAAGAGGGGGAAATTGAACCCCAATATATTTACAACACTAAGAAAATCATAAAAGGGGTCAAAAGGGCCAGCTTTCCCAAACCCTTTGATAGAGTGGCATTTTGGATAGTCAAGTATTTAACTTGTGATGGTCAATTTGGGTCGGTGGGAAGAGAAGTCCTAAAGATGCTCATATATCTTAGATATGGAGCTACAAAACCAGAATATATAGTAAACCTTCCATGGTTTCTTTTTGACTCCATCCATACAATGGCCCAGAGGTATTCCTAGGGTGTTGGAATAATCAGACATCATGGGTTAGTTCATTTGGTGTGCCAACACCATTTTCTTTCAAAGAAAAATGGAGAAGAAATATGGGAGAAATTTCTTAACAAGTTTAAGAAAAACCTTGATATTATCAGGAGGGAAATACCAACTCCTTTTTATCCTATAACTAATTTGGAAATTGATGCCCCTATAGAGGAAAAGAAGGAAATAGGTGGGGAGAATATACCAAAAAGAAGAAGATCTGGAAGAAGGATTAAAACTGCAGAACCTATTGTACCTTTAAAAGAAACTCCTTCCTCTACAGCAGCTACAAGAGAGCTAATATCTATCTCTGACAGTGACAATTCACCTAGGAAAGAGAAAGAAGTGAAAATCAGAAGAAGCTCTAGGAGGAAACCCACTTCTGGACATTTTGAAGCTCCTCAAAGAAGAAGAATTCATAAGAGGTCTAGAGAAATTCTAGAGGAGATGAAAGAATAGGACAAGTTGGAAAAAGAAGTTGCTGATATTTTGGGTAGCATGGCCATGACTCCTCCTAGACCAAGCCAAACTGAGATGGAAAAAGAAGATGAGATATTTGAGGAACAGGTTTTTCAAGAGTTGGGTGAATCAATAAAGCACTATCACATGAAGAAGAAGAGTTGGCATCTTGGAGATGAAAAGGGAAATTCCCTTTGGTAGAAGAGGAATGCTTAACCCCCAAAGAAATTTCAAAGAAAGAAGAGAAACAACAAGTTAGAAAGGATCTATTTTTGTCCAGAGAAGAACTCATTATCAAAGAAAAGGATGAGGAGTTGAAATTCTTCAAACTCATATTAGAACATAGATAAATGCTCATTAAGGAACTAACAACTCATCTCATAGACAGGACTGAGGAATTGACAAGAGTTAAACAACAAATGATGGAGAAAGAGGAAGAATGTCAAATTTCCAGAAGATAGAGTGTTATGTCAACAGTCTTTGCACAAACTAAATTAACTTATTGGCCACTCAAGCAGTTATGGGATGATACTTGTAGGGAACTCAGTGAAATCAAAAAATCCAATGAGGACTTGAGAAGCAAGATGGAAGATGCAAATAAAGCAAGAAAGAAATGGGAAGAAAATTTTTACAAAGAAGAAGAAGAAAAATTTAAATGTCTTGTAAAAATACAAATGGTTTTCATAATGAGTGAAAAATTGCTTGCATGCAGGAGACCTTCTCTTGCATATATAGTGTGTTTTTGGAGGAACAATTCATTTGTTGGAAGCTATCAAGAATTGCATGTGGCCTTCCACATGAAATAAAAGATGAATCTAAGTTCATGACAACCTATTCTTCAACCAGTGCAGAGCAGAAAAATCTTCTCTACAAATTCTATCTCTGCAATCTTATGCTAGAAAAGAACATAGGCTTCATGATCAATTTGTATGTGGGAGAAATCTAGCTTAATGCATTTTTATGTTCTTCAAAATCAGATTACATGGAAGGAAAGGGATTATGAGCATCTATTGAAAGCTAGTTCATCTAGTCTTTGTATGAGGGCTCATTATGGTAAACCATCTTCTTTCGTTAAACATTTTAGAACCCATGCCTTTGATAAACAGTTTAAGAAAAATTATTTTTCTAGTTTACAGAAATGTATTGATGCCTTCACCTCTTTATGAGGGGAAATTTGAGGAGATTTGTGAAAAATTTCTGGAAATATGGTAGCTTCTTACAGTTGCATTGAGAAGAAGAGAAGTAATATCTCCCACAAACTTAATATGGAGCTTAGAAAGAGCTAAAGCCTTGTGCACACTAATCCCTCGAGTTAATGAAAAACATAGGGGCATATGGATGGGAATGAGAACAAGGCATCCCCTTCTTCTTGCTCCCATGTCTCCATGGAAAAATAGAGAACCTCAAGATCCCACTCAATTTGAGGAATGGAAGAGGAAAGTAGAAGCAGGATCAGGGTATAATATTTCTTAACTAAAACACTGGGATATTCAGTTTCAACCATTTGACCTGAGGAGTTAATTGGAATGTTGAATACACAACCCAAGATTTGAAGAGTAAATTTTGTAAGAGGACTTACAAACAAGTAAGTATGGGGAGATGATAAGGCTAGAATATGTCTCATTAATGTACAATAAATGATCTTATTTTACTCTCCTTTTTATCAAGTTTGACTACATTTTGTGACTTTTGTTTGATCTAATATAAGTTAGGATGTAATTGTCCATCTTTTGTTGATTGTAGTTCTAACATTTAAAAACTCTGTAATTCCTAACAAAGTGCTTTGGAAATTCAGTTTTGTAATAAAATAGGTCACAATCAATCGAAAGAACAAAGTATGAAGTGGTCAGCATGTTTTTGGAAGCATTGGTTTCAATACGGCTTAGTTCTGGAACTTCCAGACTTAGTTCTAGAACTCCATTACGCAATTATGAGCTCTATCACTTAGTTTCAAAATTCTAGTACTAAGTTCGAAATTTTCAGACTTAGTTCTAGAACTCCTGCATGTAGCTTTGGAACCCTCACAGTTAGATCTGGGACGATTTCCTTTAGTTTTGGAACTTCTCTAAAGTTTGAGAACGGATAAAAAAATTCATTCCAACAACGTTTGATGATTTAGCAATCAATGATCCTTTCAATTAGGATCAAATTAGAAGATTTCTGATTCTTCATACTCACAGATCCAGGGATAACTATCATACAGTTGTACAT
The DNA here is from genome assembly GCA_018340775.1 of Taxus wallichiana var. yunnanensis. Taxonomy (NCBI): domain Eukaryota; kingdom Viridiplantae; phylum Streptophyta; class Pinopsida; order Cupressales; family Taxaceae; genus Taxus; species Taxus wallichiana. Next base: position 853,272,681 of record CM031242.1, on the reverse strand, counting down.
CCATCCAGGTTCCAATTCAACATCTATTTTGGGCACGATTCGATTCCATCTGAATTAGTAGGACAGCTATGGTGTAAATGCACCTTGGGAAGGAACAATATATATATATATATATATATATATATATATATATATATATATAGACCTCTAGATAGATTTAGGATATAATATAGAGATAGATCGATATACATAGATACAAACACAAAGATATAGAAAGAGACAATACGTCTTTGTAATGCAAAACATTTTATCAATAAAATAGCCATTTCTGTTTTGAGAGAATATTAAGTTGTCAAATCCTGTTTCAAGGTGGAGCAAGGGCCCACTCCTCCAAGAACTAGGATCTTCATTTATTGGTATTTATATTTCTAGAGAAAATAGTATAGATTTGTTAATGTTGTAAATGCTTTTGATTATTCAAGTTGAAATCTGTTGTATACTTGTTCCTACAGGTGTTCTAGATTAGATTCTTATTTCCTTGCAATCATTTTCAGCATTCTCAATTGTGTGTTTATTTCCAAAGCAAGTGTGTTTATTTTTGTAATGTGTGTTTACTTACAAAAATCTATTTCATTCTACAAATGTGTGTTTATTTCCAGCAATTTATTTCTACAGAGAGTGTTTACTTCTAACAAGTTTTCATAGTTTGATTTCAATAAGGTTTTGGCCAAGAAGTCCTCAAGACATTGAGAAAATCCCCCAGAAAATATAAAAAAGAAAACAAATACCTACAGTCAATTACTAGATCACTAATATTTCTTGTTGCATATAGCTTCGGACACCACCCCTAGTTTGAATATGACATCAACAAAGAGTTGATTAAATGAAGGGAATAATGACACCCATCATGCATCAAAAGGAATTATATCACGAGACCATATGAGTCATCGAGACCTGCGCAGGTGAAATACATTGTCTAAAGGAGCGAGGCACATGAGAGGAAACATGAAAATAATTTTGATATCCCATAGAAGGATGTTGAAAAATTGAAATATGTGTGTAAGATGTTTCACTAGGAGAATATCATCCCACCACTAGGGAATGGTTACGTGAAAGGGTACCACGCATTGAAGTTGAGTATGAGAGGTAGATACTTCATGTAAATCTATCACCTCGAGTCATGAATTTGACAACAAGACCACACTTGATGCGGTGATTGATGGCTAGATAGTGAGCAATATTCTAATAAAAATAGTTGCATAAGAGAATGTGTTAACTCTAGATGTGTGGAAATCATATATATATACCATCATTGCAGCCATCTTCAAATGTGTTATATATGGAAAAAAAAGCGGGGTTATTTCTATTGGGGTGTTAAAAGATGCATCCATTACCAATCGGGAGCAAAGTTTACAGAAACTTGGAGGTATTAGAGCTTGCTGAAGTAGACAACTTTCTAGCACTATTTGGTGGACCTTGGTGCTATGTAAACAATTTTGATCTACGCTTTAACAAGAGGTACATTAGTTTTGATATAAAATATGAGCCCGTGATCATAGCTCGCATAATAAGAAGGTAGATCCTTATGTTGAGCCCTTGAGTGAAGAAGAGATTAATAAAACTTATGCTTAGAAAGTGTGCAATCCGAACATGTGGAGCCATCAAAGAAAGGCATCCTTCGGTGGGAAGACATGTAGTATGTAAGTGACACTATTAGTTTTGCTTGTGATAATTAAGCCCATGGAATGTACGAGATGGTCGGGAAAAAGGTTAAAGGATGGGTCACTAGTGAAGAGAATCCTAATACATTCTCGTTCTCCATGGAGACTCGGTGGAATAGTGATGGGGATAGAAAATACATGTTGGTCTATAATTTACATGGGACGGTAACGTATTGGTGGGAAACACATAGAGATATTGTTTTGGAATGGAAATAAGTGAGAATCACCTTTTGTACTAGGTTTACTTGGAGTAATATACCTATGAACATATGTGAATATCATGGGAAGACTCCTCCTCATTCCATGTTGATAATTGTGAGAAAATATGGGTGCAAGGTTAGGGAGCCTTCTTATGCAATCTATATAGGTACATAATTACTACTCAAGCCTACATGGATGTGCGTGTGCATGGTATGTCCATGAATAATTTAAAAGGGACACAAAAAAATGGCATGAGATGACTGCAAGTATGGTTCAAACTTTTCATTATTTTTCTACTAATCCTCTAGTCCATGAAGCATTACAGATCATGAAGTGCATCACATTGGGGGATAGATAAAAGGATCAAGATCTCATGCTATAACTATTTTTGAACCTTATTTTGAGGCACTCTTGGATCTTGAAGAGAAAAAATAAGTATAGATGGGTTACCTGAAAGGAGAAAGAAAAGGGTAAATTGGTATACATGATTGATGATGAGGAAGTTGAGAATTTGGATGTTATCCATACTAAATGTTTGTGCGAGGTAATGGAAACTATAGAAAAGAAGGCACGTGCTTACCATACCCTATGAATACCAAAAAGGTTAAAATTGGCATAGATGATGCACCCAAGGATGTAATAATCAGTTATTATTGGTCACAACGAGAAGTAGCGAAGATTATTTAACTATTGCACAAATTCCACAACTTCTTTCTACAGGATATCATGAGTTAAAATGTGTGCATCCTTCTTTAGGTGAGATGAAGATCAAGCTAAAATAAGGTGTGTTCTTAGTTAGGAAGAGGTCTTACGGGATGAATCCTTACTTGCGCATGAAAGTGAAAGAAGAAATTGATAAGATGCTCAAATATGGAATTATTGAGCCAATAGAAAAAATTTAGTGGGTTAGCCCTATGGTTATAAAAATTAATAAGGATGGGAGGATAAGGATTTGTGTGTATTACGAGGAACTCAATACTTCATGTGTAATAGATCTGTTTCCACCTCCTTTATAGAAGAAATTCTTATAGGATTTTTTGGGCTTGAGATATGTTATTTCGAGAGATGGGTTTCTAGGTTATCACCGAGTGTGCATCATGAAAGATGATCAGGATAAGACAACTTTCACCACTAAAATGGGAATATTTTCATATATAGTTATGTTTGTTAGAATGAAAAATTTGCGAAATATTTTCACGCATTGTTATGCGGGCTTTTCAAAATTTAATTCACAAATTCTTGCAAGTGTATTTGGATGACTGGACAATATATGACTTAGTTAAGGATCGTTGTGATAATATGAGGCTCATGTTTGAGAGGTGTAGACAGTTGAGCATCTCTCTAAAAATTAAAAATTGCATCTTTTCCATGTCGTAAGGCACTTTACTTGGGCACATCATTTACAAAGAAGGATTATTAGTAGACCTATCTAAGATAACAATGATATTTGGCTTAGAAGAGCCTACCAATTGGAGTGAAGTGGGTAGATTTATGGGACATACTAGGTACTATAGGAAGTTCATCAAAGTTTCTACAAATATTGTTGTGAGCCTAGAATAATTACTCAAAACTAAGGGGAATTTTATTGGGGTGACGCACAACAATAGGAATTTGAAACATTAAATTATAGGCTTACCATTGCCCCAATGTTTTTATTTCCTTCATGGGGAAATCCTTTTTATGTTCATGTTGATGCCTCGGCATGGAATTTGGCATAGTTTTGGAATAACCAGGGTAAGGAATTATGGACCATCCTATTTTATTTTGCAAGGGAATTTGACGCCCACAAAAGAATTATACAAAAATGGAGCATGAAGCCTTGCCTATGATTTACACACTTCACAAGTTAAGACAATACTTGTTAGCAAACTTTGTTCATCTTCTATACATTTCATATCGCGCTAAAGTACTTAGTCAAAAAACCTATTTTGCAAGGGTGCATATACATGTGGATACTTATGTTTCAAGAGTTTGACTTCACATTTTTTGTCAATCCTAGGAAAATAAATTCAAGGCCTAACTATTTATCATGGATCAATTCTAAAGAGGACACGCAGATGATTGAAGATATTATACAAGATGCATGAGATCTTTAGGTTGAATCACAGGCCCTCGATTTTGAGGATATAGTCATATTTTTGGCATTGAGTTAACATCTAAAGGAATGACGACATTAGAGGAAAATCAGCTTATTATAAGCGTGACACCTTATAATTTGATTAGAGGAGATTTGTACAAATTGGGTCATCATGAAGCATTGCACCATTCTATTATGGAACATGAAGGTGATGTCATTATGGATGAGACTCATGGTGGAATAGTAGGAGGTCATTCTATAGGTAATGATATAGAGTGTAATATTCTTATGGTATGACTTTGTTGATAAAAATTATACAAAAACACCAAGGAATATGTGAAAGCATGTGATCATTGTTAGTGCCTTGGGAATTCTAGACATAGAGATGACATGCCCTTGTGACCTATAGCAAGAAGCAGAGCCTTTTGAAAAGTGGGTTATTTAATTTTTAGGACTTATTGCACCACTGTGCATAAGACCGACATGTGCTACATTATTAGTTGTAGATACTATCTCGACAAGGTGGGTAGAGGCAATGCCTACAAATGATTGTATAGTAACCACAACAAGAAGATTTTTATGAGAAAATAGTATTGGCTGATATGGATGCCCATTAAGCTTGAAAAGTGATAGAGGAACTCATTTATTGAATGAGACAATAAGAATCCTATTAGTAGAGTTTACGGTGGCACTCCATAAGACAACCCCTTATCACCCTAAAGATAATGACAATGCAGAGGATTTCAAAAAGATCTTGGGACATACATTGACAAAAATATGTGATGTTGGAAGAAATGATTGGGATGAAAAAGTATTAATTGTACTTTTTTCATACATGACTACTTATAAAATATTGAACAAGACCACACCTTTTCAAATGGTGTTTGGTGTGGAGGATGTGTTACTAGTTAAATTCATGTTACCATCCCTACATATTGTGCACATAGGTGGACTAGATGATGAGAAATATGTTGAAGAGTGCATTGAGAAACTAATGAAATTAGATGAGTGGCACACAATAGTTTGTTGGAGAAAAAAATTTGAGAAGGCCTAACATGATAGGATCATTAATAACAATACATTTACGGCTAGAAATATGGTCCTTCTCTATGACTCCAATTTTCTATGCCACCTAGGGAAATTAAAAGTACATTGGCACATTGTACCTTTTTTAGTAGCTAAGTAACTTGCATCAAGTGGACGTCATTTGTAGGCATTGGATAACACCATGTTTCCTAACTACTTCAATGGGAGTAGGTTGAATCCTTATTATAAATAAATCTTCATGGTGTTTGTAATAAGGTAGTATTGCCACTTAGATTAGGTTTCCTTTCCATGTGTTTCTTTCAAGTTATTTCTTTGTTGTTTTATTTTCTTGTTTTTTTTAATAAGTGCATTTACATGTAGGAAGTTGATTATTATCTATTGATTTCATGCACCAAGTACCACACATACTTTTAGTGTGGGGTGAACGATGTGGTAGTTGTGTGAAAAATGAATCCATTGGTGCTTAGATTTATATACCGGTCAACACATTAGCGAAATTTGACATAGTTATATATATATATAAAGGTATGAAGTAAGGATGCTCTCTAAAATATGTGAGTAATAGAAAGGTGTTATATATGCTAGGGATGATGGTTCTTATAAGGAGATTGTTCTCGGGTTGAAGACCACGTGTGAAAAGGAATTGCACATTATAAAATGAGGTAGGAAGAAGCGGGAGGAACTACTTGGTATGAGGCGTAAAGGGAAAATGTGGTATGGCAAAAGTAAGTTTGTGTGAGGATGTATGTGGTATAAAGTCATGAGTGTGCAAGATTACAAATTCATCGTGAGAAAGAAAGTAGGAAAAATCATGGAAAAAGAAAAAACACAATTAAAGCTAAGTATGATTGTAGATGAGGATAAATAAATGTGGTAAAATCATGAAAATCTATAAAAGGAGTGTAAGAAACATCATTCATACCATGCATGTTTGAGTATTTGAGCCTTGAAGAGCGAGTGAAGTGTGAGCGAGTGGGATGTTGGAATAGAGAAGGGAATCCATTGAACCTATAGAAAATTTGGCATGACCTATAGTGGATATCCTTTGTGGAAAGTGTAAGCGAGAGAAAATGTCCTAAGGGGAGGACAGTAGAGGTTTGAGGGTTCAATGTTTAGTGTTATGGTTTGAGAAGTGGAATTCGCATCTAGGAAATGTGAGTTTGAAGAACAAGAGAGGTAGTAAGAAGGTGAAAGGTTACAAGTGTAATCCATGGTGAGTAACTTGACATCTAGGGTACATTATTAGTTAAGAAGAGTTTATTGTTGAGAAATGGCAATAAGGAAAGTTGTGAAAAGAACAAGAATCCCATAAGCGAGGAAGCACCGGAAGAGTGGTTTACAGAGAAGCATTATCCAAGTGAGTTCATTGAAGGTAATCCATGGAAGTCATAGCTGAAAAAATGTAAGATCAGTGATTTCAGTCAACATTCTTAGATGACCGTGGTAGACATTGAAAAATACACCGTGATCGGAACAAACCAGGGGGACAAAAGAAGGGAAGGGAATATATGAATTTTTTTAATAGAATCTTGTAAAGTGTTGGAGTGATTCATTTCTATGAGCTGACATTATTTGGAAAATAAAAATGCATTACCTAGTGGTTGGTATCACAAGTCCATGAGGACTACTTTTACTTTGTGTATAGGAGAATGTACACTAAGCGGTTGATAGGTAGGGTGACCGGATTGCACATATTTGGGAGAGAGATAAATGTTGAATTAGATGATGAGGTAGGAATAAAAACTATAGAAATCCTTCTTAACTACCATAAAGGAGGTTGAGTAGTGGATGCATTAGGCATTGGGAACCCTGCAACAAGATTGGATGTGCTTTTGGTGAGCTACAAGATGGATGCATCATAAATGTGGAAGTGAACAAGCGATGGCTATATACTTTGCATAAGATGATAAATAATATTTATTATAACATAGCGTAGTTTATTGCTAAAGTAATTATTGAATAAGTACTCATGCAAGTTGATAAAGGTGAGAAAATTACATGGGGCACAATATTACTTTTATAGGTACTTTTGAGATTGTGGTATTAGACAGGCCTAGGAAAAACATGTGGGTGTATCCTTTGGAGCACAATTTTTCTTCCCATAGGTTTTCCAAATTTACTTGCAAAGGTAATATTTTGTGTGCCTATAAGTAGTGTGTGGATAGATGGTACGAAGGATGTGCGATACATTTAAATGATAAATCCACATACCAAGAGAATTACATGTGGTTTTGGATGGATAAGTAGAATTTGTGGCCTACCAACACTACTATTTAGGTAGTTTCTTTATAAAGTATGGGAAGAAATTCCCATGGTGAAAGTTTTCATTCACGTTTACCACGTGATTCTTCAAATACTCAGTGAATAGGTTTTATAACGCAAGAAATCTGAAGTTTTATGCGAGCAAGGTGGACAAAAATTACCATATCTTGTGGAAGACCTATTTTTATCTTGACAAGATGGATTATTTTAATGCCCACATTTTACACACACAAAAACAACAGTAAAAATTCCACAAGGGCTCCAAGTAAAGAAAACTCAACAAATCACAAGACACTTACATAAGTCATCGACTCACATAGACACATGACAATGTCATATACATGTCGATGACACACTTTCTCCAATGAATCAAATGCTAGAAATAACTCAACCACAAGAAAAGGGACTTAAGGATTGACAAACCCACAACACATCATCACCATGGTTACATCTAGGTTACGATTAACATTCCAATAACATTATTATGTAAGTAATAATTTTCTCCCTTTTCCACCTACAGATTCTTAAATTCATTTCACATTCCACTTATTGTTCGACCATTTAATTTTTCTCTTTATCCCTTATGACAAACTCCATAACTTACATAAGTATTTTCCATATTTCAAATTGCATACAAAGATCCTAACTCTCTCATTCTTATGTTAAGATTATGCTTCCCAAATGCTTATACAAAGATTAGAATTTACCCTTGCTACACAAGTGAATCTAACGTGATATCAAGATGAAATCTTAAGATTAAGGGATACTTAGATTCAAGATAGTTTTTTTTCCCAAAAACATTCTTTGATCATGGTATAGTTATTTCCCTACCATGGTTAGTATAGTTCCATAACTTGTTGAATTCCATTTAGATATATATATATATATATATATCAAAACAAAGATTGATCACACCAAAGCAATTCATATTCTTATAACACATGAAAATGTTTAATTAAGTTATAAGGACTCCAAGAGTGACATTATTACTAGCCTCTAATCTCGTTTTACTCTTACATCGTACTATGGTTTCATTATTAGCATTGTTTTATAACAAAAGGAGTTACAGAAGTATTTGTCTAACATCTAGAAGAAGTACATGATTGGAAGTATTATAAACTACACATGAACCACAAGTGATTTTTGTTCAAGGTAAGATCCCATGTTTCTACATTTCATGATTTTACATGTGAAATTTATTTTATTCTTAATGTCATAAAAGGGCATAACAAGGGATTACGGGACCAAGATTACTGTTTTTTGGGTTCTCTAAAGTCAACATATTTCAAAATCAATTTCATTTTCAAGGAGCTACTTACCATTTTCTACCCACAAGTTAACCTCCTAATCAACTATGGTTTAGTTTAATTCCAATTTTCACTCAGGATTTACACCCAATTATAGATTAGATTAAGGTTCAAAACATATTTATCCTATACACTCTCTGTAAAAGATCAAGGCACTATATTGTCACTAGCCAAAGATAAGACATTTAGCTGAGAGGATCAAAAGAGGTTATTAACAAGATTTTAAGTGATAGTACAACTATTTCACTAGCTCCATGATGTCATCTGGATCCCACAAGCAATTCATTTGATGAAGAAATTTAATTCTAAATCTATCTTCAGAAGACAAGGTAGTCCACTAGGATACGAAGGAAGAGTTAGCTCTACTTACTCCAGATAAAGTTTGATTGTGTCACTCCTATCTGTCAGGTTTATGACGATGTCACTAAACATACCGCCTAAGATGATAAACCCATTCTTGGGCTCTTATTTACCTAAACTAGGAGGTTCCATCGAGTGTAAATTTTAAGTTCATTCTACGGTTTCAATCTCTTCTATGGTAAAAGGGATCACACATGAAGACATGTTATGCACAGATCTTATACTAGGGTTGAGTGTTTCGATTAAATCTCTTTATTACATTTACAAGGTAAGAATACAACACAATAATTAATTAATTGTTTATTGAACACTGAAAAAAAAACTACAATATATTAACTTCAAATTCATTTACCATATATATATCAAACCTTTTACCATACGTCCTATGAATCAAATTGAAACTATGATTAAATAGACATTTCTTAGATGTCCCTATAAACTAGCATCTCATACATATTAGCAAAATTTCAAATATAACTTTTCTATAATATGAGACTACATTATATATATATATATATATATATATATATATATATATATATATATATCATATATTCATTTTACAATGAACTATATAAATTACAATGATAAATAATGAATTACACATCACCTTTTCGCCATCAATCTTGCATCCTGCAAAACCATGTGAGGATGAAATCAGCGATAAATTCGTTGGCATGGCATCCACCCTAATCTAACATAATTAACATTGTTCATTTTCCCATTTACATATAATAATAATTACAATTTTCATTCGAAATAAAAGGTTTAGGGACATGTATTCATTTCACTTCATTTTGTAACCAAGGAGAGAGAAAGAGAAAGGAAGAGAGAGAAACACCATTTTGTAAAAATTTCTATTTCACACAACAAGTTACACTATAGAGTTTTTAAACAGTTATTTACATGTGTCAAAATTTTCCATGGTGGTTTGGCAACCCGACGAGGGTCCCACAACTTTCTATTTTTACATTTTCTTGCTAGCTACAAAAACGTTCAAAATGGGTTCAAAGGCTAAGAAACCACTTTCAAACGTTGTCTTCAATGAGCAAACACAACATGGTTAAATTTCTACGTATCCACTTATATTCCAAGAGTTCATAAGAATCGATGAAATTTGAACCGGTGAGCGATTTTGCGTTTGGCGGCTAGTATTATGGGGCCTTTGGTCGTAATTGACCTAGTTGCAATTGAATAAAATTTAGCTCAAGGGCTCAGAAAACCACGTCCAAAACTGACATCCACTAGATGAACGTGAAGCAAGAAACATCCTACAAGTTCCTCTATATATGGAGAATTCACCAGAGTTGACAGGACTGAGAATTAGCAAACGGTTATCAAACAAAACATGTTTTCTAGAGCCACCGGTCATAATTGGTCTAGTTTGACCTAGTCAAACTACGATCGGAGGCTTGGTAAATTCCATTTCCAAACTATCCAGAAATTTCTTTTTCCCCTAAACTAAGAGTTCCATGTAATTTTCTAGTAAAAACACTAGAGGTTTGAGAAGACAGATAATAATTTCTCTATCCGGGTTTCAAATGGCGAGTTCAAAACAAAAGCCAACTTTCTAGATTTAACAACTTCCTACCACTACAAAACAGTGTAATAGGGCTCCTATAAGGGTGTCAAAAGATCAAAAATGTTCATTCGGGGTCAATCCAAGGATTGAAGTGACACCTCACATAACAAGGTACGCGAAGGAATCTTAACCTCCCTTTTCCGGAGTTACGAAGGTTACTTTGTGAGTCCCCAGAAATTACAATTTATCTAATTAAACAAGGGAGTGGTCAAGTCATTTACAGGGAACTCAACTTCAACCTGTCAAATAAAAAGGGTAATGTAGAAATCTAGTTTGGTTGTGACGTTTACTAGATCATCATGACGTGAGTGTTCAAGTTTATTGTCTACCAAGCAATATTGGATCTTGTAAGTTACGATACAAGGTTTTACTATTTTTAAAACAAGTTTATTTTATACAAGTATAATATATGAAAATCCTTTGGTTAAAAATTTTCATTTTATTGCAAAAGAAAAACTAAAGAACATAAATTATGAGAGATGAGGAGAGATGAACCATGCCTAACAATATTAGCGTTTGTAGCACACAAGGTTCTCCATGAGGGTTTGTTCGTATTAAACATGGCTTCATCACTTTTCCAGGCATTCCGTTAAACAAATCACGTACACTCACAATTCCCCACTTCACATTTACTTGAAATATTTCTCTTTTTTTTAAAATCAAGTTGATTAATGACATCATCCCTCTTTTGATCTATTCCAACAACATCTTTGTTGTGGGTGGGAACAGTTAGGGAAACAATAGGTACAAGGTTCCTCTACCTTTCTAACAAACCCATTTTTCACATATTACACCATGTTTACATTCCCTAAGACCATGTTTTCAAGAATTAAGTGAAAAATTTCATGTGTCAGGCGTATGCTTTCACATTTTCCATGAATATCTACCGAGAGCTTAAAGAATGACAACATCTAAGAAGTTTCCCATAACATACTCTTGTTGGACATCTATACCCTAAATTTGAAGTCTGCACCTCTCCAAGAATGATTCCATCTTTGCACTGTTGTTTTATTTTCATGCACACATCGTTGGGCATTTGCAACTACAACAACTGAAAAAATTTGTCTATCTTCTAAGTTTTTTCTAGGCATCTACTCCCATTTCCAAATCTCATTTTCTACATAAAGTGGGGATATGCAAAGAAGGCGAGAGTCTCTACACACTGCGCATGTATTTTCTTGACACCCATTTTTAGCTAAACCCGATTTAAGCATAACCTATTATCATGGCAGTCCACCTAGATCACATTTTTTAGGAATTTTGGCTAATAGTTCATGTGCATGTCTATGCTTCCACATTCTTGCTTATCCAATGCATCCTCTGTCTTTGGCATGGCGTCAACAACACACCCTCATTAAAGGAACACCCATAAACAACACCAGCTGGAAGGCTATTATGGATGTGTTGATTTAACATGATATGAAGTCAAGACTCAAGTTGAACCCCATTATGCCCTCCTTTACGCAATAGGTGAAACCGATGAACCATTCTGAATGGATGAACATATCTAGAAGGGTGCTCATATATCCATGATGAATGAAAAGGATCTGGTAAGAGCTATATGTGCAACGAGTGATTTTAGGAGGATTGCAAGAAAAGAAAAGTATCCCAAACGAATTTCATGGGCTCTGCTCCTACTGCAACTATCCGATTACTGCTAAAATTTACAGCATTGACTAGGGCTTCCACATGGTCTAGATCTCAAATAAAGTGGTTGTGATATTATGCAAGGGATATGATAGGTCTGAAGGACCTTCAGGGTGCCCATATGCATGTCAGAGAACCCAGCGCCTTGGGCAGTTGAAACAATGAATTCTAGAAGATGTACTCAATCCATGGCTTAAATGGAATCCCATGCTTTGACCAAAACTATCCATTTCACCTCCACATAGGTCAAGAGTCTCCCACTAACCACACAATGCCACATCTCTCTCTGTTTTTATTTATATTTTATTTAATTACATTTTATTTATAATAATGCTTGCACTACAATTATGAAGAAATGATGGAGTCGGATAACATTAACATCACTCCTAAATCTATGAAAGTTGAGAAGAAATTAATCGATGTCTCTGTCTATCTTAGGCCCATATTTTAGGATGGGAAGTATGTTGGTAGAGAAGATATGACACTTCTAGGTCCTCCCAAATGAATGTAGACTATAGGCACCAACATTACGCATGAGGATACTCCTCTGGGGTAGGAAGAGGAATAAGTTAATATTTATCTCAAGGCCGAGGAGATGGAGAAGAAAGAGATTGGAGAACTTGACCAAGGATATAAAATAAAGCTAAGAAGAAAACATAAAGAGTAGAGTGGTGGTGGAGGGACCTCTGAAATAGTTAGAAAGTATCTAAGGACAAGGCCGGTCATGTCGAGGCCTAGAAAAGAAAAATAAGAGAGTTGCGATCTCATGACACAAAGTGATAGTGATGAAGAAGGATTTTCATACATGGATGTGTACATAATTAATCCCCACATGTTCATAATGTGGAAGGTAGAGAAGAGCCTAGGGATAAGGAGAGCCATTGTAATGAAGAAGTTCCCAATGAACGAGAAGATGAAGGTCCTACTGGATAAGATGAAGAAAAATATAGGATTATATGTGAGCCATCTAGAGTGCATGGAGAATCTTTTGATGATAAAGAAAAGGTATGTTCTCAGGCATTGAAACTCATATACCCATAGGTAGAATAAATTGTATCCAAAGGGGAGAAGAAATATTACACAAACTTGACTATGGGTATGTCGGTGATCCTACAAATATTATACGTGCAAGATTCTAAGTAATTATCGATGTTGAAAAGTTATATGGGTGGGAAATTATTTACTTGGAGGGTGTGAATATGTGCACCAAAAATATGTTGATATAGACTATGCAAACACATATGGATGAACTTGAGTTCGATGTTAGTGAGAAAACATGCATAAGGTGCATGATGAAGAAGGTACCTCATGTGACCCATGTAACATTGAAGCCAACCAATGTCACTGATGAACATGATAGTAATTCCTTAACATAAATGATAGAAAAATTAGCTCATAGGAATTTAGATAAGGGGGCACTCTTAGGAAATTTATATTAGACTAGAATAATAAAGAAAAAGAGGTCTAGAGGATCACTTAGAAGAAAGAGAAAGTAGAGAAGTGAGCAAAGGTTTTCTTGGACATGGAAGAGTAAATTGGAGATGAGATTTTGGATGAGCACCCAATTTATTTAGAGAAAAATATGGGAATATATCCCTCAACACTACACTACTTATAATATTTGGTGCATATGTTATTATAGGAAAAGACAAGTTTACGGGGGAAAAGTGAAACATACATAGAGTGCGAGAAGGAGAAGAATAAAGATATTATAGCATGCATGATTGTATAGTATGATGTCATGCTACAAATGATAAAGGATGAGTTGAAGAATGAAGGTTAGGAACTAAATAAGCTGCAATGATCTAGAATATATTATTAGAGAATATAAACTCAAGGAGGAGAACGAGGTGTTAACAGCCAAGAAGGATGAAAAAATTGGAAGAGAAGAGAAGATGGCTGTAATTGTGAGGAAATTCGACATACTTAAGAGAGAGAGGGATCCGTTAGAAATAAGGATCAAGGATCTTGAATCGCTAGTGGAAAAACGGATGGATATTATAGAAGGAATGATTTCAATCATGACAAGAGTAATAATGGAGTTAAAGAAAAAGGCAAGGATATGACTCCATATGAGATGGTAGAGGTCTTTGGGATGATTATGGATATAACTAAGAAGGGGATGGTAAAATGGAATGAGTTGGAGAGCATAATTAATAAAGAGTACCCTGAGCTTCTACATCTAGTTGAGGAGTAGGAGATCGGCGTGCTTTGAAAATTTTTCTATTCCTTCATTCTTTCATTTTTATGAACATGTTATTTATTTTTTTATTATTTTAAGTTGCAAGATGAGTCAATCCAATTTCCAAGGAAGACAATATAACTATAGACATAAAATTATGCACTTTAGACATTATTTAGCTCGGTCTTATACCACTATTTAGAAAGTTCTCAAGTGAATAAAGTACTAATTAATCCCACATTTTGGCCATCTTTATTTTATATTTTATTTCATAGTTCCCATGTATTTTCTAGCACTTATCCATCCATTTCACAATTTCCCCATCATTCAATCCCAAAATCGGGTGCCCCACCGTACTAGGGTGCCATAGGGTGCCCCGATCTATGCACATCCATTCCCACTTCTTTTGGGGCCCTTCTAGCCATTTTGTGTCATTTTCCTTTTCCCAAGTAAGCCTTGTCGGGATTAATTACAAAATTAATCTTGAGAGCCCTATAAATATAAAGTTATAAAACCATAATGAGAGTCTTAGCATCACAAACTACTATCACTCCATCTAGAGTTACATCCATTGCATCACTTGCATCTACATAGTGCCATAAATTAAGGCTACAAGATTTGAATCACACACACTTCATAGGGGGAGGGATTCTATTCTATTCTATGCACACATGATATTTACATTTTCTATAGTTACTATTTCTTGTTACTTCAAAAAGTGTAACTAGCACGAGTGCACCTAGGACATGACATGCACACACTTGCCAAAACTACAACTAGGTCTGAAATGTAGTGCACCGCTCTGTGATAAGACCACTAGTTTGGCGGATGAGGTCAGTCTGACCCATTCATTTGAATATTTTATTTTTCTTAGGGTTTGATAGTTCCTCTTACATTGTAGGTTGTTTTCTATCTCATCTAGTAGATCCAAGTGTGTGACAAAAGGAAACATTTGGAGACACCTTGCGACCATACCAAAATCATTTTTGAGCATTTACAGATATCAGAGCACCTAGGCTTTAGACCAAGGTGTCCCAGGGCACCCTAGTACCCTCCCAGGAACCTAAATCATCTAATATCATCTAGATCTGGTCTCAACAAGGTCCCTCAGTGATCGTATGCACTTCCATATTTTATTTTCATATCTGTCACCTTTGTGTGATCATCTACAACAATCAACTAAGCCATTATTCTACTTCCTTTGGCATAATTATGATTTAATTGCATTTAATATAATTATTTTAGAATAATTTCATATTATTTATTATATTTATACATTGTTTTAGTCCTCCTAATTATATTAATTAGGATTATTATTTCCTAGCATATAGTTTTATTTCGAGTTAATCATTTTGGTGAACCTGACATATCCTTCTAGCATTTTCTAGGGTTTCTTGCCTCCCTTTCCCATGGCTCCTTCTCTTGAGGAATTTACTGAAGCTCACCTTAAATCCATCAATGACCACCTTTCCAAACACCCACATGATTTAGATTTACTCTTACATGTGGCTCATGAAGAGGCTACTAACTTGGTTAAACTCCATCCTTCTATAGATTTTCCCACTTTCATCACCACTCAACCCCTTGCTTCTTCACTCCAACATATCTCCATTGTTTCGGTCATGTTTCCCACTCCTACTAATAATTTCACACCTCCTTTGGTCTCACATCAACGACAAACCTCCTTTATAGGTAATTAGGATTTAACCTCTTTATATCATGATCTCCAGGCTCAAATTCACAAATTACAACATGCCACTACATCTCCTTCTTTAGATTCTACCATCTTGTTGCATACTCCATTTGCACCTATCATTTCCACCTACCCCTCCCTCCTAACTTTTTCACCCCTAAATTTCCCTCTTTCAATGGACATGGTGACCCGTAGGAGCACCTTCGTGCCTTCCATGTTGTTTGTCTTGATTTTGTTGATGATCACCTCCTCTTGGCTAAAATCTTTCCTTGTAGTCTCCATGACTACACCATGCACTGGTTCTATGATTTACCTATTCATTCCATATCTTCCTTCACACATTTATCGATGTCTTTCTCGAGCACTTCTCCATAAACATCAATTCTAAGATAACCTATGCTCACTAACGCAACTAAAACAAGGATCCAATGAGCAATTTTCCAATAATATTTTATGATATAAGAATAATCTATCTAAAATTACTAATGTCCTGGTCAATTCTGAAGTGTGAGATGTTTTTCTAAAAATTATCTTACAACCTCTCCAAGAAAGTGTTCTCTTTAAGACCTTTTCTTCCTTTGATCAAATTTTCCATACTCTTAAACTCGAGAATCTAAGCTCCTATCCATTGGAAAACTTAAGTATCAGGAACAACCTTCCTCCTCCACTCGTTTTTAAACAAGACACCATTCAAACCTTCTACATCTAAGCCAACCAATAATAAGCTCACTATTAATGCTATTACCCCTTCTAAGGAAATTCAATCCCAACCGCCTAGGCATACATTTACCAACCTTCCTATGGTACCACATCTTATTAAAAAAAACTCCTTACCCTCCCTCCACCACTCAAATTAGATCCATCACGACCTAAAGGACACAATTACAATGAAAATTTCCATTGTGATTATCATCGTTGTGTGGGACACTCTACCAATCGAGTGTCTAAAGCTTTGCATGATTATCCAAGACCTCATCGACAATGACAAGCTCAAATTTACGGAACCTACTAGCCCTCCTCCCTCTAAGGATATGAGTAAAATAAAAAATTTAACATTGATTCCCACTAATGAATTTTTTTTTTTTTTACGGATTATTTCTCTAATCATACATATCGTGCCACACTACCTACAAATGTGGGCACACTCAACTTCTTAGTCACTAACATCACCCCACGCTTTATCTCTTTTTCTCATGTTAACTACGACATTACATTCCTATTTGAACATTTACATATATAGGCATGTATTCGATCAACCTGAGTCACCAACACCAAGGTTTATCCCTCTTCCCCCATTAGCACATGTTCCATGTCCTTCTTATGATCTATTGGTTACCCTCCATCATGAATTGACTACCTGTTCAACAGACCCTATGGTGTTGTTAAGTTACATATCACCGTTGGTCCTCTCACTCTTCTCATCCCTTGCCTTGTAAATCAAATAGTCAAAGGATGTGACTTACTTCTTGGCCTCAATTGGATTTTTCAATCCCAAGCTATTATTTCCATGAACCATTTATGCCTCAAATTTTTTTATGAAAACCAAGTTATTTTCATTAATGACATTCCCCCTTCACCTTCATCATCGCTACCTTCTCATTACGATACTCGTACATTTCCCCCTCTCACTATCACAACTCCTCTGTGGTCACTACCTGTACATCCTATTCCTACTTCACTTCCTCAATTGTCCCCTATGCAGCCACTCCATTCCATTATTCCTACACACCGGCATAGGCCTATTCCTAGGACTACTACTAGCCCCCGCCGCTAGTCACCACCTTGTTTTATTCTACATGGTTCATTCTCTCCTTTATTCATGACACATCCTTGCTCTCTATCTCCCACACACTTTACTAGGCCATGATATCCATATTATGTACACCCGTCGCATGCATATCAGCTTCATTCCGTGCATAATTTTTTTCTCCCATACCACCATTACTCGAGCATCATCCTATAGTTTCATCACCCTAGGTACTAGTCAATAGACCTCCATCCCTTGACCTTATCGGTTTACTCCTCATTCATAATCTCTTGGAGGCATAGCCATTACACAATCCCCCTTCCTCATATTAGCAAAACTACACCTCTACTCTTGGCATTATTCTACACATATAGGTATAATTTATACACATTCTAACACCCTTGTTACCCAAGGATGCACTATTGTTCTTCGGTTCACACTAGATTGTTGAGGGATCACCATTACACTGAACCCCTAACACGGAACTCTATATTCTACACACTTATTCTATCACGCATACATTGTACATCCCACATTCTACACTTACTCTACAACCTACATTATCATACACATATGTCATCTATTAGTCATTTATACATCATCTATTTCATACACGCTACATTAGTCATCATATCATATGCATCTAGTCTTGCATCTCTTTCTTACATTCTATATTTATGCTAGGTCACATTATATATGGGTCTAGATTTACATATCATCACTACATATTCTATCTACACCTACCACCACATCTTACATCATTTCCACACCCTACATTTCCTACAGTACATAATCCCCATAACACATTTCATACATCCTATATATTTTACACACTACACTAGATTCCATTACATATGGATCTAGTTCTACTTATCATCATTACATATTCCATTTTTATATCCAATTACTATTGCATCTCACATATTATGCATTCCATACCAACCACACATTCTACATTTCATTTCTTACAATATGCATTTACATACCCTACTCCTTAATTGGTCACTTAAACTATGTTGTTTTCTACGTGTTGCACTCACCACCATATGACGTACTCTAGTTCCTTGGTCCATACTTGACTGCTGAGGGTTTACTAATAAAATGGACCTTACTCTCATTATGAGACATCCCTCTCATCCAAACATCTCTTGAATTTGTGACATAGACCTTAGGTTAAATTTCCACCCATCCTATCATCTTATCTTGGTATACACTTTAGGCTAAATCACCACCCTTATTATCATCTTGTAGTGGTATACACTTTAGGATAAATTACCACACCCCATTTTCTCATTTTGTAATTGCATACATGTTAGGGTACATCACCACTACCATCTTCATCCACTCATCCTATAGTGATATGCACCTAGGGTTAAATCATCACTCTTCCATTCAACAAGTCATGGTATATGCTTAGGCAATAGGGTCAACACACATATTTCCCTATGTCTCATTCACATCCACTCATCCATAGTGATATACACTTAGGTATAAATCATCACTCTTCTAGTAAACAATTCATGGTATACACTTAGGATATAGGGTCCACGCACATCTCCCCATATGTCACATTTCATCACCATTACATATAAGCACTCATCATAAATAACTAGATATAACCAACCCACATTACTTGACCATATCCCAATGATGCACTCTTTTTAACGGTTCATTCTTGACTTTGAGTAGGATAACAAAACAAACCTCATGCGCATACACATTCCATCCACTAAGGGGGCATGTTACCCCTATCATTCCATGTTGCATTCCATTCCACCCATCCACAACATGTTAGATTGTTTTGGTCTATTTACTCTTGCATACTAGTGTTTTGTATGATCACTTTACTAAACATGTTATATTTCTTTCTTATATGTCATTATCATTCACACATGTGCATTCATGCCCTTTTTAGTGTGATCACATATATAGGAATCTACACTTGGCATGGATGCTCACCTTCTACCCTTCCTATACTTTTCATTGGGGTCATCCACATTCATCTTATCCAGGTGCTATTGTTTCATTTTGTACTTAGTATCGTATAATACTTGTTCATACATGTTTGAAGACATAGGTTATCACTCTAACATACTAATGGGTGTTCCATGTGCAACACTTGTTTTGCGGGATTACATGTTTTCATGAGTACTTGTTTGTTTTTTCGCTTATCTATGTTGTTTTCCATTATATGTGGGGTTTACATGTCTTGCAAAATCATGGGTGATGTTCCTTATTTGAAACCTTCTTTGTGAGGTTTTCTTGTTTTCTTATGTTTTTACACTACTTTGGTATTTACTTGCATTATTTGCATATTTTGCACTTGTCTTATTACATGCATGCGTTTTCGGACTAACAGTTGTTTAAGCTAGTGATCCTTTTATGTGCACCTTGGTATCTACCAAGCATTTCACTTTCCCCTATAGGGTAGAGTTCTACTGGAGTTAGAGTGTGGTTGCTCCTCTTTTGGGGCCACATTCTCCTTTTAGTGACGTTGCATGTGGCCCCAAAGAGGGGGAATCATTGAGGGTTTCTAATAACATAGTGTATTAACACCGGTTCACCCATAGCAAATGAATTCAGACCAATCTACGAAATCCATACACAGTGCTCTCAACACAACATGATTTCCTTTGGAAATTATACAAATACATTGCGAGGCTTGGGGTTACACTTGGTGTGTCTCTCTACACTTCTCCATCCAATGGTGTCGGATCACCCATAAAACCAGGATAGTATAAATATCTCTTTACACATTTCAACAAAAGTGGTTAAATTTAGAGGATGCAATGCATCTTCTCCTATACTTCTTCATCCGGGGTGGTGTGAGATCACCCAAAAACTCACGAAAATACAAAATATCCTTCTACACCATTTTCTCGACATGGAACAAGTGCACATGATCCATGTACATTTTTTTCTAGTGTATTTTACATTTGCGTACTTTACAAATTTCTATATACATGCGTATTTTACACAACATGTTTATATATATACATATTTTACTACTTGATCATTTTCTCCTTACAGTCCGCTATATGAGAAAAAAAGCGGTCAAATTAGGGGAAACAACAACAACAACACACCACTACAGACATTTTCCTTTACAAACCCGTAGGTACACTACACATGACATCAACTACACACACGTTCGCCATAGGTTCACTCTCACCACTTTTTATGCATATTTTTCATCTTTCGAATCCATGCTCCTCCACCTTTTTCTTTTTGTCATTCCATGCTAGAGTCTAGTCCATCAACACATCTTATTCTACACTCTACATGGATATCAAGTACACATCTTTATATACTTTATGTTACCGAGCATTACGCTCACCAACATAAAGTGGGGAAAAATGTAGACACAAAATTATGCACTTTAGACATTATATAGCCCATTCTTATACTACAATTTAAAAGGTTCTTAAGTGAATAAATTACTAATTAATCCCACCTTTTGGCAATCTCTATTTTATATTTTATTTCATATTTCCCATGTATTTTCCATCACTTATCCATCCATTTCACAACTACCTTGTCATTCTAACCCAAAATCGGGGTTCTCTAGTCCCACTTTGGGCAGCCGGTCTATGCACATCCTTTCCTGCTTCTTTTTGGGACCTTTCTAGCCATTTTTCTTCTTTATCCTTTTCCTAATTGGCCCTTTTGGGATTAATTACGAAATCAAGCTTGACAACCCTACACACACACACACACACACACACACACACAAGACCATAATGAGGATCCTATCGTCACATACTACTATCACTCCATCTAGAGTTGCATCCATTACATCACTTGCATCCACATAATATTATGCATCAAGGCTAGGATATCTACATCACATGTACTTCATAGGGGAGATTCTATTATATTCCATGCACACATGTTATTTACATTTTCTATAGATATTATTATTTTCTACTTCAAAAAGTGCAACTGGAATGAGAGAACCTAGGGCACGACATGCACACACTCACCGAACTACATTCGGGTCTCCGAAACGTGAGTGCAACGCTCGAGGATAAGACTACTAGTTTAGAGGATGAGGTCATCGACCCATTCACTTGCATATTTTATTTTTCTTTGGGTTTGATACTTCCTCTTGTATTACGGGTTATTTTCTAGCTCATGCGATAGATCCAATGTGAAAAATAGGAAGCATTTGGAGACACCTTCTGACCATATCGAAATCAGATTCTAAGAATTTACAGAGATTAGAGCACCCATACTACAGACCGGGGAACCCCAGGTCAGCCTAGTACCCTCCCAAGCACCTCAATCATTTTAGATCATCCAGATATAGTCTTCGTAGGGTCCCTGAGTGATCGTCTACAGTTCCAAATTTTATTTTCATATCGTGACCTTTGTGCAACCATCTACAACAATCAGCTAAGTCATTATTCTACTTCCTTTGGCATAGTTAGGGTTTTATTTCATTTAATATAATTATTTTAGAATCATTTCATATTATTTACTGCATTTATACAATGTTTTAGTCCTCCTAATTAGATTAACTAGGGTTACTATTTCCTAGCATATAGTTCTATTTTAGTTAATCAATAACTAGTGTGGGATAATGTGGGACTAATAAAATGGCTAAGAATGAAGAGTGGGCTGAAAAATGTGGTGTGAAAGGGAGGAACATGTATGTGCATGAGGACTAGTTGGATTTGCACATGGAAGGTTTTCTCCCAAGAGAGTAGAGTTCGAAACTTAGCTGATTTCGTAGACTACGGGATAAAAATAAAAAAGCATGATAACTTGGTAGCTAAGTAAAGGCTTTTTTGGATAAAGAACATGCAGATCTAAGATGAAATGACACACATGGATCAAGATATTAATAGCTTTAAAGCAAGTCTTATTTATAGGATAACCTATTATTAGCTATTGTAAGAAAGTATGCATGTGATGTATTTTTAGGCATGCCTATTATTATAAGAGTGCATGAGTGGTGAAGGGAAATTCCCCACCCCTATATATATTTTTGTGTACCTTTTTTTTTGGGATCACGAATGAGCAAGTTATAATGTTTGAATTCTAAGAGTCTTGTATATAGTTTTGATCTAGGGTTGTTATGGTTACACATGTTCTAGGACCTTCGTGTAATGATGTATTCAGCTTCTATTATGTAATACTTTAATATGATGGATTATGGTGAATAGATTATGATCATTGAAATGTTTGAATATGGTTATTTCACCTTACATTTTATATTGATTGTGATCTCGATCTATTGTAATTACCGGTGTATGTAATTCCATGATAATATTAATGTAATGGTTTATACTTGAATGATTGATGGTAATTATGGATATGTATATTAACATCTTATCAAGCAAATAAAAATGAGGGACCCAATATCTTCAAATGCTTCGTGTGAGCATTCGGTTACATTGGATGAGGTGCAAGTGTGCATAGCATTTGAGTGGTAAAATAAAGGACTACATACAAACTTATAATGACGTTGAATGATTTACTATATATACTAAAAAATGTGTTAAAGATAACAAACATGTGCTATTCTATCTAATCTCAAGTTTTGGGTTTTATGAAAAATTCTCTTTTTTGCACTTAAGATGATGGAAATATATGTTTTATGTAATCATTATTAATATTCATTTCAAATTAATATTATCTTTAATCTTGATGTATATCTAATGTATGAAAAAATGATATATTCCCTCAAGATATAAAGTTAACATTTTAGTAAGGAGAATGGTAAAAAACCCATTATACCTCTTAATTCATTCATTTCAATATGGAGAATAGTAA
This sequence comes from Taxus wallichiana var. yunnanensis, assembly GCA_018340775.1. Classification (NCBI taxonomy): domain Eukaryota; kingdom Viridiplantae; phylum Streptophyta; class Pinopsida; order Cupressales; family Taxaceae; genus Taxus; species Taxus wallichiana. The sequence continues at coordinate 853,249,137 of CM031242.1, read as the reverse complement.
TGTCACTTTGAAATAAAATGGTTGTGAAATATGGTCATTCATGTATTAGTGTAAGTTCTTTAAACTTGACCAATTTTAATATGTTTTCATGGTTGTGTGACAAAGATAGTAATATGATATGGTCCTTCAGACCACACAATCACAAGATTACAATGAAATGGATAGTAATATGATATGGTCCTTCAGACCACACCATCACAAGATTACAATGAAAAAATCATATGATAATTGATAGGAAGTAAATTATCATGTAACAAGAAAATGTAATATAAGTAAGTAGAATGCATGTTTAAGTAGCAAACAAATTATATAGAACTAGGTAGAATGCACATTTGTGTATTTTTTTCCCCCAAAATCAAGGAAAAATGTTTCCTTTTGGTGTGATAACAATAAACATAAACATAAACCACAAACCAAAACAAATTTTTATGTACCTGAAAATATAGTATTTTTATCTCATCCCTTTTTCACCTGTAACCAATATGCTCTCACTGAAGGCCTCCACTTGAATTTTCTTCATAAATTTTATGGTTTTCAAAATGGAAATGATTAGGGTTTTACAAATGCATTTCATACTTTAGGTTTCATCTCAATCATACTTTATTAATTTGACACCAGTTTACAATTTTTATGACTTTATTTGTAAAATGATTGCATGATTTTTGTAATAACTATGATGTTTAATATAATTTATGGTAGGTTAAAAAGAACAAGATTATTCATTTAAAGTTCAAAGGTGAAAATGTGTGAGATAATAAAAAAATTAATATTTATTTTTAAAAGTTTAGACAATTTTATTTCCATCTTTCTTGCACTTTGCAAGTGTGAGAACTCACATTTTGGAAGTGTGAGTCCTCACACTATGTGAGAGTCCCGAACTTCTAAAGTGTGAGTTTTCACACATCACAATTATTCCCGTGCACTTCTAATTTTTTATATTTAATTTTTTATTGTATAGAATGAACATATTCCCATTCTCAAACATTAAATATAAAGGAACAATAAACGATACATTTTTAACTTCTATAGAGTTGGAAGAGGACTAATAAAGTCAATCTCATAAATTCAAAATAGAGGAAGAATAAAAACAATGAATAGGTAGAATGGGAGGCCTTCCAATTTCCTTTAAAGTGTAAAATCAATCAAGAGGGATAACAGAGGCCTCCCATTCTATCTCAAAGTGAAAAAACAAAGAGGGAAAAATAATACCTTCCATTCACCATCAAAGTTAAATGTAAAATGAAAAAGGTAGATTCTATGGAAAAGTGATAAATATTCAAGAGGAAAAATGGGACAGAAAACTCAAGAGATAGAATGGGAAAGTTAAAAAAACAAGGGAAAGAATGGGATGCCTCTCATTCTCCCTTAAAGTGAAAATACTCAATAATAACACAATTGGTCACCAACATTCACATGTTTGGAAACCGATAATAACACAACTGGAAATTGATAATCACATAATTGGAAACCAAATTTCATGTTTATAAAACCAATAATCACATTATTGGAAGTCTAGAAAATTGGTGGTTAGTCCAAATTTAATGAAATGGTGGTTGATAGCATATACTAGATACGAGGTCATAGTGAAATTTTTGGTAAAGGGAAAATGGAGAAACTGGCGAGAAATATTGTCAGTTACAATATTCTTCCAATCCACTAATTGGTTCCCTTTTGTGGAAATGAGGATGAATTGAGCCATCCATTACTAAAACTCCTTTTTCATCTCATTACTCATTACCCTTCTGAGTAGGATGATATCATCTGAGTAGCCTTCATGGAATTTACTACTAAACCAAATTTTAGAAAAACGAGAAGGTTTCCTACCTTATATGGGCCATGACTCAAGTATGAGTCAATTTTTTCCCATTCTTGTGATGAAAATTATTTGGTGATGATGACCATGCTACCACTAGTTGGAATTTGTAAACATTGAGAGATACCCTTAGGAGTGAGGACTACGAGAACTAAGTTTTCATTTTCTTGTAATATTCTAGAGTAAGGTTTATAATGTTATGCACACTCTAGGACAATTTTTTTACTTTGAATAGAGAAAATATGACCCCTAGTTGTAAATAATCCATTTGAGAATATTTTCTCTTCCATTGGCTCTCTAGGTCCTCTGCGCATCATTTTTGATCTCCAAGATCCATGCAAGTGAAATCAATCTCTCCCACACCTAGATAATTTTTATTAGGGTTGTAATAGTATTTATACCTAATTATTGGAACTTAATTTTACCAAATAACACCAAGATGAGAAAAACTAATCACCACAAAAATTTTGCACTTAAATTTTGAACTTTTTTATTTTTAGCAGTAGGGTCCAAAGCGATATTTGTGCATGTTACCACTATGCTTATTATCTAATGTTATTATATTATTTAGATAATTGAAATTGATGAGGGTTTAATTTTTTTAGAAAACTATTGTTTTTATATGCCCATTTTCCTAAATATTACTATTTTTAGAAATTTCTGAAATTACTCTTTATGACATTTCATACTTTTTTAGGGTATTACAAATGGTAAGAATTCATCACTTTGGGAAACTTACTATTTTTAGAAACCTACTATTTTAAAGAACTAATTTTATAAACCACACTTACTTGGTGTTGGGTTGTAACAAAACCACTGTCAAAATCTTTTGTTTTACACCATCGGCTCCGAATTTCGTAGTTTTTTGTCTCCGCCAAATCTATGGAAAATTGAAAAGTTAGTTTTGGGGTTTGATATTTCATTTTTCTTCTATGAAAAATATAGGGCATCAATGAATTCTCTCTTATAATTGTTATCACCAAATCACAGCACCCCTGGATGTTGATCAGATTTCTAGTTTGATCACTCTAAGCATCCAGTGTGATTGGATAACATGGGTACTATCTCCAAGTTGTGGGACTTGTTGCTTGAGACAGACCTCCAGAGAAAGCTGGTTCTTGCTCCTAAACTACCTGCCACAATCTACTCTAATGCAGGGTAAGCTAACTGTTCTAATCTAAATTTCCAAGGGACCAGGGAGAGAGAATACATAAAATGAAAGCCTACACTAAAGCGGTGATACACCAGAAAAGGAGGGTGGGAGAGTAGTCTCCAAATGTGTGAAATACAGAGGCAAAGTGCACACTAGAAGAGGTGATGACAGTTCACCATAATCTAGCAAAATGCATTCACAATAATATTCCAAGCATACACAATGATAATGAATTCCTGCAAGAACATAATAATAGACACAATATTCTTGTAGAAAGATAAAAGGGGCAAGAAGAATGCAAGAAAACATAGCAAGGAAGATACATCCACAAACTTGTATTTTATTGCTTCTGGTATGCACTGATTCGAGTCTATTACAAGATAAGGGCCTGGATCACCATGCAAGGAGTCCACTACAAGGGCCTGCAACACACTGGCTTCACAAAGCAATTTTGATAGAGCTTTGTTACCCAAAAACTCTCCCTTTTACAATGAGCCCAACACTTCAATTTATAGAAAAATGAGAAGGAAAAGAGAAGGGAAAATGGAAATCCTGAAATCTGTCCTTCAACCACCTGTAAGAGGCATTAAATTGAGTGAAAAGGTTTTCCATTACTTGCAAAAGGCTCCCCATACTGTCCCATGTGCTGCAGCAGAGAAAGAATGATGACCATGCCTCTTAATTGCACTCCCAGCTACCAAATAAAACACTGTTCTGAACCCGGCCACGTTTCCTTAAAAATATCAATCAATTTCTGATCAAATCTAGAATTTCTTGATTTTTGTGCATCGGGCTTGGAACCATGATTCCAACGGTACCAATTTTGTGCAATTTCGTTGAGAAATGCAAAAGTTATGGCCTTCTGAGTGCGGGCAGCTATTTTGGGTCTGGCAGGCGTTTTCTGTCATTTGACGGGAATGAGCATTGACTGACTGGAGCCGAATATGTTTCTTTTATTTAAATATATCTACCCTCATTAAAATTAATGTTTCGTGGCATAGAGGACGTCGTGCTCGTTCCAGAAAGTCCAATTTTATGAAAATCGGAGCTCGGAGTCAAAAGTTATGGCCGTTTGAAGTTTCCGGACCAAACGTTGACTTTTCTTCCCTGCCTTCGGCCATTTCGGCTTTTCACGTCCCACGCGTCCCTTTGTCCCATTTGGTATCAGTGCTGAAATTTCCCATTTCGGCCGAACCGGCCGGTTCACGTACTTTTGGCCCATATGTCCTATTTGGTTTCGGATCGTCTGGGACAAATTTGGCGGTTCGTGCCCTTTTGTCCCAACTGTTCCGGGACAAAAGTTCTCATTTCGGCCGGTTCGGCCGGTTCGCGTACTTTTGGCCCGCGCATCCTAGACTGTTTCGGGCTGCCTTGACTCATTTCGCCCGGTTCGGCCGGTTCGCGTCTTTTTGTCCCGCTTGTCCCAAAGGCGACCCTCTCAGCAGTTAGCCAATTTTTTCTCTTTTCGGCCAGTTCGGATTTCCGCGTCCCGCGCGTCCTTTTGTCCCAGATGTCCCAATTGCTTCCGGGGCCACCTGTGCTCATTTCGGCCGATCCGCGCCTTTTTGTCCCACTTGTCCCAAATGCTTCTAGGACTAGGACTTAGCCATTTTTCGTGATTTTTCTGGCCCGAGCTTGTTTTTGCAATTTTTTTCACATTTTCTCAGAACTTGCTCTCTTCTACTTGGACAGGGGAGTTAGAAAAATATGAGGGGACCCTAGAAACATGAAATTTTTGCCCTGACTCAATCTATTTTCCTGGGACTAAAGAATTTGATGCATGTTATCAAAATTACCTTGAGGGTGAATTTTGGATAACAATAATATTTCCAAAGGAATTTTTATGAGGGAGATTATCGAAAAATTTCAAGGTGATAAGACTCCCAGTTGAAATGTTATGTTCAAATATTTTGGTGGCTTTGGAGATATAGAAAAAATTGGAAGCATATCTAGGTGAAATGGATTTTGGAGGGTGTTACGGTAAAATTCCTCATGAAAAATGGTTAAGTGTTGAGTGAATGAGGAGTAGAATATTTTTATTATGTTTTTAAATTCACCCACTAATTGCACAACATAACCATGGTTATAATGGAGTGAGTGAGAGTTTAAAAATGGTGCAATGGGGACATGGGTACAATAGGGACATAAAAATTTAACTTGGAGAAATATAATAAAAGTAGTAGCACCTAGTGTGAGGTGAATGTGATGAGGGGGTTAGGAAATGCACCTATGGAGCTGAGTGTGGTCAGATGGAGGTTGATGAGTCCATTAATTGACTTATCATAGAACCTACATAACTATAAAATTTACTCCTAAAAATGTTAATCTATGCATGGGAATGTTCTAAATGGTTATATATAAAGTAGAATGTGATGCATTTCCCTTTATTTTGTCTTATGCAAACTAATGACCTATGGAAATTTCACTAACTGCTTTGTAGAGTGATTTGGTGACATATGCGAGCTAATGAGGTAAATTTGTTACCATTTTATGTCGTTCTGATCAAAGAGACCGAGTTTGCAACCACAAAGCTATTTTTAAGGATTGACCCACAATCATCTCAGTAAACTAGGGCTCCTATTTCTAATAGAATTATAGGGTGTCATGGAAAATTTATGAAGTTATTATTGGTTAAATATGTTGATTATATTTGTGGCATGTGTTGTAAGCACGTGGTCTATAAGACACCTCCTTTGAATTTGTTTCTTAAGTAGTAATATTTTTAGCAGTATTGCAGTAGTTACTAGAAGAAGCTATTTTAAGTTGTACTCTAGAGTATGTGAAGAAATTTTTTGATCAATATAATGCATGTTATTTTGAGTGTATGTTTGTGTTGATATCCTCCATCCCGAAGTAGAGAAAGGGCCCACTTGACTGAGGGGATTGGAGGATTGGTATTTCATGCAAGATCTTTATACTTTATTAGTTTCAATTTTAGTATCTTGGTTTGATAATTATCTGAATAAAATATTTCATTTATTTGTTTTAGCACATTCCCTTTACTATATTTTATTTAAGCAAATATGTTGTTTAAAAAAACATTTTCTTTAACAAGAATTTTATTTAGTAACTTTGTTTCAGTAGCATAGATGCATTTGATATACTTTTCTTTCTATTTGGTAGTTTAAATATTTCATTAGTTTAGACATGTACTTGTTTTCAATATTTTGTAGTGAGAACAAGGAAACTGATACTAAACAAAAACCCCCAGAAAAGAGAACCACCATAGTACTGAGTTACATATCAACTTCTTTGCATACTGAGTCTTGAACACAAACCTTGTTTGTAATGACATCAACATTAGATTAATTTAATTAAACTATTGGTAGTTATAATGACCCATCATTTTTGGCACCATTTTCAAGGACACCATAAGAAAAAAATTTCATTCTATTGACATTCCATGTTATGGGTGTTAGTGAAGTTGAGCTATACAACTAGTAGAGATCCTAAGCCTTTCCTTCACAATAAATGTTGATGCAATGTGTCGAGGGAATTCAAGGGAGACTTAAACCTCGCAAACTCAAAGAATATCCCCATCTCTAGCAGCACATGTAGTAAATATCGATAATACTACTCCCGAGAGTAGTCTTTGGATTTAATACCATGCCTATGAGTGATACTGAATAGTCTGCATCATCTTATTTAGAACCTAAAAAAATTTAGAAATGGGAGACAATGGAAATGATGATGAAAAACCCTTGGGTAAAACCTTTACTCACCCCATTGTCTTAAATGAGGATGAGGAAACACCTATGAAAAACATTTCCCCATCCATTATGCCTATCTTTTGAGGAATGTCCACTTTGAATATCTAGAAAAAGTATTATATGAATTTAAATTTCTTTGTCAAGCATATGACTATAAAATAAATAACCAAAAACTTAAGTTATTTCCTTCCACCCTCGATGACTCGCCATGAGGTCATTTATGGGATTTCCCTCTAACTCCATTCATTAATGGGAACAGAAGGAGACTTCTTTTTGGAAAAATACCAAGACTATTGTAGGGGACGAGATAGGGGAGGATTTATTTGAGATGAAACAAAATAGATAATAAATACTTCTCCTTCTTATATGGGTTTAGTGCATATAACCAAATTAGTATAACACATGTTGATCAATGTAATACCACCTTCACTTGTCCCTTAGGTACATTTACATACAAAGTTCTACCAATTGAAATTCATAATACACCGCCACCTTTCGAGAGAGTAATTTTAGCTATTTTTGCAAACATCGCCAAAGAATTTGTTGAAGTTTATATGGATGATTTCACTATCCATGGGTCTACTTTTGAGGAATATTTGAGCAATCTTGAAAAATTGTTAACTAGATGTGAGAAACACCAACTCTCCTTAATTCATGAAAAATGCTTGATAATGGTTGATCAGGGAGTTGTATTGGGTCATCATATTTCTTCTAAGGGTATCCAAGTTGATCCTAAAAATATAGAAGTCATTACTAAGTTTCCCACACCAAAAAATCAGACATACATCAAAATTTTCCTTAGACATGCAGGTTATTACAGACAATTTATAAAATATTTTAGTAATATTGTTGGACCAATGTTATCTCCACTAGTAAAAGATTGTGTTTTTGATTGGAATCCTCAATGTCAATAAGATTTTGAAGTTATAAAGGAGAAATTGACCACTACCCTAGTCTTGAGAGGACCCAATTAGGGTCATCCTTTTGATATTCACATTGATGCTTCAAACATTGTAATGTGAGTGTTATTGGACGAGAAAGATGAAGAAGACCAAATATATGCCATCTATTTTATCGGTGAAAACTTGACCCCATAGAGAGAACCTACATAACTATGGAAAAGGAATTTATAGCTGTTGTTTACTCTCTAAATAAATTCAGACACTACATTACTGGATATAAAATATTTGTGTATACTGACCATTCAACCATAAGATATTTAATGAACAAACTTGTAGTAGGGGAAGAATTATCAAGTGGTTACTTCTTTTGCAAGAGTTTAACTTGACCATTATTGATAACCCTAAAAATTCTAATGTCGTTATAGACTTCCTTTTGAGATTGAATTTTTTGTGAGAGGAGGAGGTAGTTCAATATCACTTCCTAGATGATAACTTGTTTGAAATATTAGCACACCCTCCATGCTTTGTTGATCTTGCCAATTATCTAACTACAAGGAATTTTCTAGCTTACTTTACCAGTAAAGAACACAAAATATCAATCATAAATAGTGATACATACAAGTGGTGCAATGGAATTTTGTATAATTGTTATCTTGACATGATTCTTCAAATGTGTGTTCAAGAAGATGAGGTGTATGAAATACTGAGAGCATGTCATGATGAACCTAGAGGAGGGAATTAATTAGTAAAGAGGACAATTCATAAGGTTCTTAGAGCTAGGTACTACTGGTCCTCTCTCCAAAAACTTTTCAAGGCATATGTATGGAGATACGATGCATGTAAAAAAATGGGGAAGCCTATTCTACCTTTCGAAATGCACCATTTGAGAAATGGTAGATTGATTTCGTTTAACCTATAGATCCTCCATCCTATGGAAAGAAGAACCTACTAGTGTTCATTGACTATGTTATAAAATGGTCCGAGGTTCCGAACTAACATCTTCCAATGAGGATGTTGTAGATGAATTTATATACCATAAGATCATGCTAAGGTTTGTAGATCCCGAGCTATAGTATCGATTAATTACCTCAATTCATGTCCAACATGATTGACACGTTTTTGAAGATTTATAAGATCAATCATAGGAAATCATCACCATACCACCCCCAATCCAATGGGAAGGTGGAAGTCACAAACATAGAACTGGAAAACATCTTGACTAAAGTTTTCAATGCAGATAGGAAGAATTGGGTGCCAAGATTTCTTGAAGTAGTCTATACATACAACATAACTTGGTAAACCACCACTTTGGTTTCTCCACATATGAACTAGTATATGGGAAGAATCCATTGCTCCTAGTCTAATTTTAGGTACATACTTGGAGGATAACATTGAAGATATGAATTTATTTGGGTGAATCTCGGTGAGATAGAGTGAAGCGATTGAATGAACTAGGGAAAATGTAGATGGATGCACAAAGACAAGGTGAAATACTTCAACATCGAGGAAGGTCGACATGATTCTCATATAAAAACCAAAACATTCAAGAAAGGAGACTAAGCCTTTTGGTTTGACTCAAAGTACTAACAATTTAAAGGGAAACTAAGAACAAGATGGCTTGGGTACTGTACCAAATTAAAAATATATATGATAATGGATCTCGTGAGACTTACATTTGCAAATTCATGGTGATAGGAAAACTTTGTTAGTGAATGGGCATAAATTGATGTTGTATCAACAACCACAGGATAAAGAAACCTCCACTAAGGACATGCATTTGTGACAAGAATTTTATTCAGTGGAATATTTCAACTCTTCTAGTCATGAGTAGTTTTTAGGAATATGTAAATAAAGGAAGAAGACCATAGTTTTTATTATCATCCTCTTACCCCTATATCTAAAAATACAAAAATATGTTTTATTTCATATATGCAAATAAAGGTTAGAAATGTAAATTATCAACATGTGTATTGAGAACGATTTCTTTTCTAATTTAAGAAGTGAAGTGCCAACTGTGATCCACAAGGGTGTTGAGCTAGTAAGGTGATGTGTACTTACTTTTTGCTATAGATATTAACTATGTTGAACTTCCCAATGCATTTATTAAAACCATAAAACCAAATCCAACAAAGTAATTGGAGAGATAATGGGTAATGATTATGAGTAAAGGCATGTTGTCACTCTTTTTGAGGAATGACATACAACACAAGTGATAAGGATGGTAGTATAGTGGCCATAAAAATGAATTAACATATTTCCACCTCAAACAGTCCCATCTATCATTTCCATCACCATTTATGCTGACTTAACACCATTATAAACTCACGAGAAGTTCAAATTTAAGCTACTAGAATTGCATACAACTACTTTGTCTCTCTCACAAAACCATTTCCATTGTTCTAAAAATACCCCCTCATTGCCTCTATCATTTATGTTGCAAACCCGTTGGTACTATGGGGAAGAAGAAGAAGTTTGAGCCTAGGTCTACGAAGACATTTCTACATAATGTCATTGTGCTCAGGTCTTCTATGATGTAGGTTAGTTGGATTTTATTATAAAATTTAAGGGGTTTGATGAGGATTTAATTGAATATTTTTGGTAAATTTTGAAGCACTTGTTCTTAAATAGGAGGGAAAGGAATCGAACTAGATTACCACATTGTTAGAAAAATATTTGTTCTTCTAGATTTTGGGCTTAAGGTTGTCACTAACTCCCCATTAAATACTTGATAGCTATTTTTCATGGAGAATGGGAAACTCAACCTGAGATAATAATTAATCCCGGGGAATTCAAAAAGGTATTAAGAGGGATAGCTAGTCGAACATTGGAGGAGATTACTTCCTAGGTGAATAGGTATTTTATTTTTAATGGGAAATCATCTGTATTAGGGTATGATACACTGAAGATTCTCACCCATTTGAAGAAAAGAAGGGAAAATCTTGAACTTAAGTTTAATCTTCCTGAATACCTCACAGATGTTTTCATAAAGGTTAGACAGATGTATAAGAGTGGGGGTGGTGATGTTGTAATTAAGCACCCTGACTAATTTAGATGATTTGCACACATCGAACTCTAGGAAACCCAAGAGAAAAATATAAAATGATACTACATGGGATATTTCCAAGAATAAGAAGGTCGAGTAGGCTCTTATGCCAATGTTTTCCAAACTAGGCCACAAAGACGCGCAGCCCGAGCTTCAATTTGTTCCTTATCTTGCCCCTGTGTTTATAGAAGAGCCCGCAAAGGAGGTCAAGAATCCTCTACGAGCCTCAAATTTTAAATAAAAATACTACCATGTTAACCCCTTCCCTGATTTCAGTTAGAAAAATAAGGTCTGGTCCCATAAATAAATATGAAGTTTCTCAACCTACATTGTCTGATGAAGGTGCATCTCGGATTCTAGAAAAATTTGTTGACACCGAGGATTCCTCTTACCTAGGAGAATAATCATGATATTTTGAGTTTACTTCAGCCATTCCTAAAGAAGATATCCATGTCATTGAGGCAGCATAAATTCCTTTGAAATCTCTAGATTGTATGCATGTATCTCTAGAATCCAGACATAAGCTATAGAAACTATTGCACAAGAGGTTGGTCGAGTGGAATCATAAGGAGATGAAGTTTTAAGGTGATACTAGGATGAAATTTAAGCTATGAAAGAACAACTAAAAGGTATGAAAACAACTCATTTGTCTCCTCAAAATGAGTTTTAACAAAGGAGTGTAGAAAAATATAAAGAAATAACTACTTTGAGGATGGAAGTTTATAGTTTAAAGAGAAAAAATATATATTGGTTTGTAAGCATGGAATGATTTTTCCTCTCATTATGCCCAACTATCTCTTAGAAATAAATATTTTGTAGTATAAAATAAAAAAACCTAAAGAAGAGGTTGAGACAAGTTCTAATGCAAAGAGAAAATTGGAAACAATTGTTGAGTCTGTCTGTCCTTTGGCTTGTAAACTTCTAGCTTGCAGAAAACCATATTTGGTTTATAGTTTATTTCTTCAAGAACAATTTTATTCTTGGTAGTTTCATAGGATTTTTTAGAGAGCCTCATGAGGCTCTTGATGGGAAAACATTCTTACAAATTTACCAATGTTGTACTCCATAAATCCAAAATTTATTATGTGAATTTTACCTCCATAACATGCTGGTTAAAAATGTTCCTTATTTATTTATAAATCTATCAAGTGGGAGAGTTTCAGTTCAAACCTTTCGATCATTAATAAGGAATCAGATTATGTGGGAGGAATAAAATAATCTCTTTAATTAACAAGCCAAAACTATTGGTTTTTGTTTTCGGCCTCAACACCATAATTATTTTTCTATGAAAAATATTTTAAATCTATTTATTATTATGTTGGAATTGGTAGAAAAACATTTGAAATATTGGTCGAATGTGTCCAAGAATTTGAAACTTACTATCAACAGAACTTTGGCAAGGCTATGATAGCCTATTATAATAGATGGGACACTTTGAATTTTCCATTAAAATTAAGGTAAGTTATTTCTCCTCGAGAATCTCAGCTATAGTATGTGAAGGGTGGATGCACTTGTGGAGATTATTCAAAAATTAGAAGAGAAAGGAAACAATGAGTATAGTAAGGAATGGGTTGGTATGCAAGTTAGGCCTCCTCTAGTCCTTATCCCTATGACCACTTGGAATAATAGTTCTCCCCAATCACATGAAATATTTAAGGATTGGGATGAGATTATGTCGAAAACATAAGGATGTAAAGGCATAAGGAAACAATATGTGGATATGTTTGAAGAATATGATATGACACAATAACTTGGGAAAATATCACGTCCGAGATAGTTTACACAAGGACTTGCAAAATCTAAAGTGTAGGGGAGATAATGTTTCCATAAATTGACTCATCATATCATGTATATAACTATAAATTTTATTCCTAAACACGTTAATCTATGCATGGGAATGTTCTAAATAGTTATATCTAAAGTAGAAAGTGATGCATTTCCCCTTATTTTTCTTATAAAAACTAATGACTTATGGAACTTTCACTATCTTCTTTATAGAGTAATTTGGTTACATATGCGGTGATGAGGTGCATTTTACGCCATTTTGAGCAGTTACATTCAAGGAGACTGAGTCCGCAGCCACTAATCTATTTTGGAGGATTGACACATAACCATCTATAAATGAGGGCCCCTGTTTCTAATAGAATCATAGGGTTTCATGGAAATTTTATGAATTTTTATTGGTTAAATTTGTTGCCTATATTTTTGAAATGTGTTGTAATCAACAAAGTGTGTTTAAGACACCTCCTTTGAACTATTTCTTAAGTAGTAGTTTTTTACCAGCATTGCAGTAATTAATAGTAGAATCTATTTTTAGTTGCACTCTAGAATATTTTAAGAACTTATTTTGATCAATATAATACATTTTATTTTGAGTATACATTTTTGTTAAGAGCCTCCATCCTGAAGTAGAGCAAGGGCCCACTTGACTGAGGAGATTGGAGGATTGGTATTTCATTAAATATCTTTATAATTGATTAGTTTCAATTTTATTATCTTGGTTTGATAATTATTTGAATGTAATATTCTATTTCTTTGTTTCAACACATTCCCTTCACTGTATTTGATTTAAGCAAGTATTTTTTTCAAGCAAACATTTTCTTTAACAAGCATTTTATTCAATAACTTTATTTCAGTAGCATAGATGCATTTGATATACTTTGCTTTTTGTTTGGTAGTTTAAAGATTTCAATAGTTTAGACATGTACTTACTTTCAGTAGTTTGTAGTGAGAACAAGGAAACCGATACTAAACGAAAAACCCCAAAAAGAGAACCACCATAGTATTGAGTTTCATATCAACTTCTCTACATACAACCTTGAACACAACCCTAGTTTATAATGACATCAACATTTGAACAAGTTGATTAAATGATTGGAAGTTACAACAACCCATCAAAGCTCCGGGGTTATAATATGCTTTGGGTCACACTTTTTTTCCCCTTATCCCTTGGGGGAAAGAGGGGATAAAGGGGGAAAAGGGGGGGAAAAAGTGTGGCCTGGATCATGGAGTGATTTTTCCTTTGTTATCCCCTTGCAACATTGGGACACAAGGGATAGTAGGGATAGTAGGAAGGCACAACAAGGAAAAAATGTGCAACTTGGGAGGATAAGGAAGTCGTAGTTTTTTTCCCCCTTATCCCCTTGTCCCTTTGGTGTAAAGGGTACACAAGGGGCAACAAAGTGTGGTTGGGAGTATTTGGAAAGTTATACTTTGCCTCTAATATCCAAAAATAAACACGGGACTTGAATTTCTCGCCTCGACGCTTATCATAAATTTGTACAGTCAAATATTATATGATTATGAATCCAAAGCACATTATAATACAAATACAACTATTTTCTAGACTTTAATCTTCATGAATTTTAAAATTTTGTCCCTTTTTTCGGAATCGAGAGGGGAAACTACATGTTTTGAAATGCTTCATGAAACATTTAAGCCTTAGATCAAAATTTATGTTCCCACCTTATAGATAATTATCATATATTTCTTATTCCTACTTGTTTTCTTCTTGAATCCTTATGAAACTCCTAAAATCATCCAGAGAAGTCAGGTTTCACTATTAGGATGTTCATTCCTTACACCTAGAAAACCCAATGTTGAACAAATTATCCTTGAATGAGAAATTATTTTCTAAATCTTCCTAAATTTCCTCTAAAACCTTAAATACTCCCCAATGTCACCTTAAGATGCTTTATATATTTCCTAAAATATTCCTAAGGATATATTGGCTTCAAATTGATAAAAATTGCCTTTTAGACCTCCAGGAAGAGTTGTCTTTCACTAAACTTCACTTAATTCATCCATAAAATTTATCACACTTACTTACATACTGAGGCATGATTAAAATAATTCTTTATTCCTTAGATCCAATTTTATGGTATTATTGGAGATAGGTTAGCTAAGAGGAGGGTTCGAGTGTGATCGAGAGGAATTTTTTTGGATCATGGCTTAGTTATCCTACTTTGAAATTTGAATTTTAAGGCTAGTCAATTTGCATGACAACACCCACAAATTCCAACCACACCTCTAGTGAATAGAATCATTCAATATTTATACATTAATGTCCCAATCCTAAAATCATATCCCATAAATGTTAATTCTATAATTATGATCATGTCGATTGTTAATCCATGTTCTCATGGATCAAATCAATGCAAAACCATATAATCGAGAAGAAAGATGAAGAATTTTTTTTTCCAAATGTCCATTTAATTTTCTATGATTAAAAACATTTAGTTTAGTAGGGTAAATGGAAGAATGTGTCCTTCTAGAGGAATTTCATGGTGGAAAGGACTCAATAATGGCATGTATAACTACAAATGACATCAAATGATGCTTCAAAATAGCATTCAACATCCAAAACTTCGTAATTGTAATTTTACAAAATACTTCACCATTCCCTTAAAAAGGAACACTATAGAAATCCCCCTCTAATATGTTCCCAATGTACTTCGTTTGAGGTGAAATGGATTCTTGACTTGAAATTTATGGGAAAAAGTGCAAACTGACCATTTCATGAAAAACTCCTTGTTCGTGGATTTTAGGATAACCTTCCTTTGCTTCACAAATTTCTAATTGTTCACATTGTTATACAAAATTTGTTTGAAAGTTTAGGTCTTTCTATTTTTATTGTTATGTAGAGTCTCCTTTCTATCACATAATTTCCTTTTTTTCCATATTTATTAACTCCATGGAAACCGAGTGTGTGATGTTCGTGGAACACTAAATTCCATCGTTTTGAAATTTTTTATCTTTCCCAACATATTCATTCGATAATCCAACAATTAATATTCTTACATCATTATGTCACAAATGCTTACACCCTTTGTTGATGCGGTGAAAATATGATTCCTTTGTTATGTAGCATCCTTTCCCTATGACCATATTTCTTTGTTTCATGGATTTAACAACTCTGTGGAACACCATACCTTGACACACCTGTTGAACATTAATTTGATGACCTCCATACTTGGTCACATTATAACTTCCTTTTTCTGCTTCATGGACCCTCGTGGCACTTTTTGAGTATTTTGTCTTCTCGGTGAGAAGATTACACCCTTTGTTTCACTGAAATGACTAATTTCATGGAACACTATAATCATTAAGTCTACGACGAACTCAATTTGTTCACCCCTTTATTTTTTAGATTTCCTTTGCACATTCCTTCATCCCATGGAACACTACCCTCCGACTTCCGCAAATTCTTTTTTTTCTTCAAAACTTGCCAAAGACTACATTCTCTTCAACCCATGGAATATGACTCCTTTAAATCCGTGGAACATTGTAACTTTTTGAAATCATAAAAATGAAAGGAAAGTCAAGATATAAGTGCAAATAAACATTACGAGGTCATATTATTAGACACAAATGACTTTGAGGACCAAGGAATCACCAATTAATTTGTAGAATAAATGGAAATTTTGGGGAAAATGGCAAGGTCAATTTAATATGTTTTTAAGGATTTCACAAAGAGGGTGTCAAAAATGGGGATCAAAATGGGCACCAACAATCACTCTAATTGGGGATGGACACCCCTTATTGGTGTCTAGATGACCACATAAAACTCATGGAAGTAGATTACATACAAATCCATTGGGAAAACAAGTCAAATAGGTAAACACTTGGTTCTTTTATATTTTAGGTCACATGAATTACCGAAACCTTCCAATGACATTAAATTGGAACAACAAAAACAAAAAACAAGCAAGGGAATAGAAAAAAATAGAGGAGAGACTATACATTATATGAAAGGAATGATTTGAGATACACCTAATCTAATAAGTGTTTGAGATTCCTACCATTGATAGGAAAATCAAGTATTTCACCATCCAAATCTCTCAAGAAGAAGGTATGCTCTCCAATTCTAACATCTATGGAATAAGGGCCCATCCAAAGAGATTCAAACTTTCCCATCTTTCCTTTATCTTCATGTATTATTTCCCATAATAACATCAAGTATCCAATCTATAAAATTCTTGGAAATACCTTCTTGTCAAATATCTTCTTAAAATTTTCCTTGAAATTTATGTGTCTTTGGTGAGATTCTCTCCTAACCTCATCAAGTTCAATAATTTGGTTTATCCTTGCTATGTAAGGATCAATTACTTCTTCCTCTCAAATATGTTGCATGAATTGATACATTGATAACTTCAAATGAAGAGGAAGAGCTACTTAGGTGTCATAAACTATCTCAAATGGGCTCTTTCCAATTGACCTTTTGGGTGTGATTCTATCATCCCATACTAAAAATTTCAATTTCTCACCCCATTTCTTCTTGTTAACCTCCAAGTTCATCTTAAGTATCTTGAGAAAGTTCTTTTTGCTTGACTCATCTTGCCCATTTCCTTGGGGGTTATAGTTGGAGGCATAAGTTAAGTTTGTCCCATATTATTTACACATCAACAAAAGAGGTTCAACTTTTAAACCCATGACAGTATTAGTAACTGATTTGATTGGGATACCAAACCTACAAATGATGTTATTCAAAAGGAATTCCATGACTACTTGGTGAGTAGCCTTCTTGGTAGGGATTACTTCAACCCACTTGGTGAAGTAATCTGTAGAAACCATAATCCACTTATAGCATGTATTAGATCTCTTTGTTATTTCACCATTAAAATATAACCCCATTGTCTAAAATGAGCCTAAACTGAAATATGTTGCAATGGTAGGGATCTTGAAGCTTTTAGCTTACCTAATAAATTTTGACACCCTTCACACTCCTCAAATATTAAACAACATCCCTAAATAGAGATGGTCACTACTAACAATCCCTCATAATCTTATGAATGTTTACTTGAGTAGTATAATTTCCACCAAAACATCCTCTATGAAACACATCAACTAACGTAGGGGCTTCATCTTCAGTTATACATCTTAGTAAGACCATTTAAGGATTATTACAAGCTAAACCACATTCATTCAAGATGTATCTTTGGGACACCAAATAAAATTTCCTTATCTAATTCTTTTCTAGGACCAAGGAAAATTAAAATTCTTCAAGTAATACACAAATTCATTGTACTAAACAAAAGCACATACCTTCGATGAGGATCTCCTAACAACCACATTATTTATTTCAACAACTTACATTATATTCCACCATCAATCTCACCTAACCTAGGCATCTCAATAGATTACTTGGTTTGAATATCCATGTCATATTCTTGGACCTTTTTAACCCATATGTAGCTTTTTCTTAAAGATTCCATTTTTTCATAATGTCTTTGACCATGGTGTGTGGCACATAGGAAATAACCCTTGAGCTTAAGATGTAAGGTATGAAAATTTTAGTGGCCTTTACCAAATTAAAATATTTCTTTTTAATGATTATGTAATTCAATTCATATCATTTTAAGGAATTTCTAAATAATTCAATTGGTTTCTCATGGCCTTCATCACCTTTTTTAATAAAACTAAGGAAATTGTAAACTCAGATATAAAGGAGAAAATTTGAAACTCCTTTTTATAATTTTAACTATCCAATAAAGGGGTAGTCTTCAATACATCTTTCACTCTTTTGAATGATTTCATTGCCTCATCTCTTCACTTTATAGTTTAATCCTTTCTCAACATATTTGTGATAGGTAGAGTGATCACATAAAAATTATATATAAAACTTATCATAAATTTAGTTCTACCAAAGAAATATTGCATACCTATCTTGGATTGGGGAATGGGTACTTTGTCAATTGCCTCCACTCTCTCAGGATCAATCATAACTCCTTGAGTCATAATGTTCCCCAATAACTTCACATTTTACACACCAAAATGACACTTTCTAGGGTTCAATGAGATACAAAACTCTCTACATCTGATCATGATATTTTCAATGTGCTCTAATTGATCACCCCTCTTCTTAGAAAATATTATCATATCATCTTGGTAAACCACTATAAACTCATTGATGAATCTAAGGAAACAACCATTAAACTTTAGAAAGTAGCTCATGTTTTCATTAACCCAAATGGAGTCATGACATACACATAAGTTCCCCATGGAGTGGTAAAGGATATCTTGTATTTCTTAGTTTCTTTAACCGCCACTTTATTATAACCTGAGAAACCATAGAATGTTGATAATTTTTTTGACCATTTTACCTTTTTTAAAAATATTATCCATGTTTGGAAACGGTTAATTATCTTTCAATGAATCCTTGTTTAAATTTTTATGTCAACACACAATCTCATGTCCCCATTTTTCTTTCTAGATGGTACCAGATTTTTAACCCATGAAGAATAAATAGCAGGTTGAATAATTCCTCCATACTTGAGTTTCTTAATCTTTGCTTGCATTTTAGTTACAAGGATGGGGTGGATTGTCATTTTTTCTACCTAATAAGCTTGGTGTGAGGCTTAAAATGTATTGCATAATGAAATAAACCATCCTTTTAAGAATTTAATTCAGCATAAGACCATGTTAATAAGTCATGATAGTTCTTTAATAGTTTGGTATGCCCAACCAAACTTTCCTTGTATTTTCACAAGTTCCAAGATTGCACTCAACTACATCCCTTTCCTCATGAGTGGATTTGTTCAAAGTTCTATCAACACTGTCAAAATAAGATTCAAGGATGACCAACCCTCTTGGGATTGTATTATTATTTAATTAAAATATATCCTTCCTAAAGAGAGTTTTTTTCCATCACACATCTCTACCATGGGATCTAAATTTATCATTTGACTTGTAAATTCATCCCGACCACTAAAATAAAATTGATGTGAGAGTGATCATCGAACACTTTCCAATGATGAATTCCATTAGGTATGGAAGGCCTAATAATCATTTGAATGTCAAACTTGTAATATGGGGATATAACTTCATTGTCATATTGAGAGGCCAATATACTTAACCTCTCAACTATTATTTTTAAAAATCTTTCATGGTATTCAATGTTGAAGGAGTTAAACATCTCAATCAAATCCCATGCTACATTTATAAATTGTTTTAAACTCTAACACTTGGCTACATATAATTTTCTGATTTGCTTCACAAAAATTTAGAGTCTCACTTTACAATTGTTATTTTTATCCCATGTCTAAATGAAATCCTCAAACCAAGTATGAGTGCTTCATATTTAGAAATATTATTTGTGCACTCAAAACATAACTTGAAAGAAAATTTAAAGGACACTTTGTTATGAAAAAACAACACTATACCTTCCCATTGCCAAAACTATAACAAGCTCCATCAAAAAAATCAAGCAAGGAGAAATGGGGTATTCAGTCTAAAAACCAAGATCACGGCACTAATAATCAAATTATACATCACCAAAAAAGTTCCCAAACCCAAATTTGTATATAACACTTCATATGATGCATTCATTGGGTCTTCTATCAAGTGCATTAACTTTTATTCTCTATGCAGCTTCACCAAATTTCCTTACAAGGAATGGTAACATAAGAAAGGTCCATTTGCACGCTACCTCCCACACTTTCTTCCCACTTTATTGACAATTGCATTCCCCATTTGGAAATAAAATAAACAAAAACATTATTTTTCAAGTACTTTTAGGTTGAGTTGTAAATTATATAACCAATCCTTTCACACAACCAACAACTGGAACTTCCCTAGAATCCATCACATAACACCTCCCATAGGCAGTAGTTATCTTTATATTGAGTTCATTCATGACCACCAATGGCATGATATTGTAAGAAACACTTAAGTTAAACATGTAATTATGTATGATCCAACCATTTAGAATTAGTATAGTGTAAAAAGGATCCACATCTAACTGGAATTTAACTAGGGATGTACCCAAATATACTTTAGGGGATGGGTCAATGACCTCATGAGATTATTCAATCTCCATCTCAGAAACAAGGGGAGAGATATAATTATTTGCAACAACATCCTCAGTGAATCCTAATTTCTTAAATGAAATGTATATATGCTCGGGAATCCTAAACAACTATACTAAATGGACAATTATCTTTAGTTGGCTTAAGACATGAATTATATCACAAATAATATGCTTAGGCATGGGGGTGTTAAGTATAAGGGTGAATACTTTTAAAATGGAATAATTACTTTTAAATTAGACATAATATAAGGAACACTTGGATTCGGCTCATTAAAATGGATTTTTCATAGTAGATTATTCTTAGGGTCACCTTCAGGAACAATGGTTAAGATTGGGATCTTATCCTTTAAGATTTAAACAACACCTTTCACTTTCCTAATTCTCAAAGTGTACTCTTGGGAAACAACTACATTAATAAAAAAATTCCCTATACTATTTTGAAGGGACTTGTACATCATACATCTTGATCATTAGAACTCTTAAGAACTCAAAATCATGATTGGGAAATTCTAAGAATTGATCCATATCAATCTCAACATCAACATCAAGGGGAAGATAACATACCTTGTTTATAATTTCCCCAAAATCATTAGTAGTTCTAGCACATAGAATATCAGTAAAGGTTTCACCTTGTTAAAAGTTTACTTGATGATCAAGCACACATGCATCATAAAATTTTGATCTAGTGGAATCTTCATCCAAGGTGTATTTTTCACAAGGAACATAAGACAATAATCATTTATCAAATTAATCAATGATGTATTCCTCTTAAACAACTAGTATTATTACACCTAATAGATCAGGAAATTCATTATTGTATATGGGAGGATGGTCCCTCTCGTTTTGACCCATAGGTATTTTTCCTCTATCAATTACTCTATGATCTCCTCTAAATCTGATTTGAATTTGATTTTGATCTTGAATTTGAGGACTAAAGAAAACCCTTTCTCAAATATTGCTATTTTGTAGGGTATTTGTTTAACTTCCCCTATTTAAGTCTTAACCACTTCTTCCAAAGGCTTGTTGTTTTTCAAGATTGAAAAATTTTACCCCTTCCCTTTTTTGGTGGTTTTCTAGCTGTATTGGTGTTCTTTACAATTTGAATAGATATATTGAATGTTTGTATTAGATTCATGGGGTTATTATTTCTCAATTAATAAGCTACTTTTTGTCAAATGCATCAAATTACTTGATCAAATGAGACTCGTCGCTCACTCTCAAATTATTTGGTAATGTAGGCACCTAAATTTTATATTCGTATCTTTACATGCATACGTGCGTGTATTTCACCATGGCCCTAACTAGACCCCTAGAATTTAATCCATCCCTTGTCATTTATTTAAATGCCTATTTTTATCCCATCATCTTTAATCTTTATTAATATTGATAATTAATATTCATTCATTAATTAATTAACTATTATCCATTATGCCTTAATGGACTTTCCTTTTAGGATGCTTTTATCCCAAATCTAAATCCCTACACTTTTTCTAGCTTTTATCCTACCTATCTTTATCCCCTAACTACCCATAACACATCCCTAAACAACCTCTTCCTACCTACAAGCTTTAAATCTCATTATCCCATCCTTTAAAAATGAAATCTCAAATCAAACAAACAATCAACCTCATCAAGGAAAGCTTTTCGATATTCAAGAACAACCTACCCAAGTTTTCATTGACCCTATGAGACTAAGTTCTCCCCTTTCCAAAAAGAAACACACAAACACATAGATGCAAAAAAACATGTCTTGCTTACATTCTGCAAATCCATCTTCAAACCAAAGTATCTCAACAAATTTTCCAACCTTCTTACATTCCATGGAAGCTTATTTTGATAAATCGCTAGACTTTGGGAGGTTTTATATTTCTTTCTTGTGTTATCTTATGTTATTTCAATCACTATATTATTATAAATAACATTTTTTAGGACTAGATCATCCTCAACAACATTGAGGCCTCCATTATCAACCTTCTATTCTAGTTTCATCAATTACACAGGTGCCTTTTCATTCCATCTACTCTCAACGTTGTTACTACCCTGCTATAGTCATCATTGCCCTACCCCGGTTGTAAATCAACTAGGGTTCTATTTTTCAATCAACCCATCCAAATCACTATTCTCTTCCATTTTTGTGGCTTTCTATCCCAACCATTCTTATACAAGTTATTCCCAACAAAACCTATCTTTTCTGTCATTCTCTCGTTTCTTCTACCTTTGATTCTTTGTCTACATCTCACTTTTAGCATCTACACACTACATTACATTCAGTTTGCATCCATATCTTTTCATGTCTACACATTAATCTCATTTTCTAGATCCACATACCTAAGTTGCTATCGACCCTACCGGTGTTGGTTTGAAAATCATGTCAAATAGAAAGGTCATGGGAAATAGGCCAATAGTGTGCAAGGCATAGCCCCTCTTTGATATAGAAAAGTGAAACTAGTTTATTGCTATTCTATCAAGTAGGAATCTGTGCAAATCTACACTATTCTAACTTTAGGGGTTTGGGATCTCATCCCAGTAGAGGTATTTCCAACTGTGAATAGAAATGTAAGAGGGAAGGAATGGAGGAAGGTAGATCTAAAGGGAGAAAAGAAATGAATTCCAAGAAAGAAAGGTTGAAGGGTTTACGCTTTGGGCTAGTAGTAAATAGAGCCAAACTTACTTGCATAAACAAACAAAGCAATACTGATGAACATATGATGATAATAAGAATGAATCCAACAGAATAGAAACATAGATCTAACTTAAGAGAGATCTGATGCAGATAACACATATATTGAGCACAAAGTCTTAACA
This sequence comes from Taxus wallichiana var. yunnanensis, assembly GCA_018340775.1. NCBI lineage: Eukaryota > Viridiplantae > Streptophyta > Pinopsida > Cupressales > Taxaceae > Taxus > Taxus wallichiana. Next base: position 853,225,903 of record CM031242.1, on the reverse strand, counting down.
TATATATTAATATCTCTTATGTTACAAGAAGGCACAAAGTCTTTCTTTATTCACATCTTTTGTCATAAAAAAATGTCCACCTAGAATACAACAAGTATTCCAGTATTTATAGAAGAAGAAAGATAAAGAAGAAAAAAAGAAACCAACCACTATTTACAAAATATCTTACAAGATATTTACAAAATATCTAAAAAGTCAAAAGTTGACTTTGGGCAAGTTTGTGGATGGCAACATCCCATGATGCAACATGGATGATGTCATCATAAATGCCAACATACTTTTTAAATATTTTTACAAAAAGATCAAAGTGTACACAAAAAGAGAAACTACTCGTCATCATCTCTTTGCTTGAATGGAGTGTCTTGCTTCTTATCGAGAGAGGTGATGTGACATTGAGCTCGGTACTCCATAAACTTGCTAATCATTGTCTAAAGTTGATTATGGTCTGGACCCTTGAAATGGTCACCAATAACTTTGCAAGTTTCTTTTTCAATCTTGAGCTTGTCAGGTAGCTCGGCATACTCTTCATTTGCCTCAATCAAGTATCCAATGAAATCATGGCAAGCCAGAAGGTTATTGATAGACTCTCGGTCAAAAGTGACCTCTGGCGAAAAACCTTGGGTTACGATAGCCTTGAAGATCTGGATTGTATTGTCTACCTCCCTCAAGGTGAATGATGCATTGAGCATCTCTGGAGCCATATTTGTAACCATTTGCTCCATTTTGTGTTTTTCATCCAAGGTTTCCTCCTTGATTTTGTCTATCCTTTCTAGGATATACTCCATTTGATCAACCTGGTAATATAGTGCAATGAGAGCTTTGTGGTGTGCCCATGGGTGATCAATGACGCTGACCTTTAATAGGTCATTGGTTGAGCATTCGAACATTTCCTAAAATGTTTCATGTTGTAACTGCACTGTCCAACTCCTCAAAGAGGGATCCTGCTCACGCCTTGACTCCTTGTTTTCCTGATCTATACCCTGGTAGAGTCTTGTGAACTTCTTGATTATCTCCTCACTATCTCTAAGGATTCACTCTATCCAGGAAGACATTGCCACACCTTGTTTACCAATCTTGGCATATTCATTTATCTTATCCTGACTAAGAAGTTCAGGAGGCTCGGAGAGTCATAGGAGGTGCATTGCCCATTCTTTGCAATGCTTGGAGAAGATGTTTGTTTTGTTCCTTTAGTATCTTCTTCTCCTCCTTTACTTCCTAAAGATTCTTGCAGAGGGCATCTACTACAAACAAAGCCTCTCCTTGCAGGCTCTTAGATGAGGTTCCCATGGTGACTTGGGTCACTATAAATTCTGTAGGAGACAGATCTTTCTTCTCTTTAGTGGGATCAGGATATGCAATCTCCATGACCCTCTCTCCCAAAGTGCTCTTTGAGAAGCGAGTTATAGCTTTTTGCTTCTTTGGTCCCTTCTTCAGAATGACAGAGAAGTCCATGGGTGCTATGGGAACTTTTCTCTTGAGCTGACCCAGATGGTCGGAAATCTAGCTTGGACTTATGGGAGAAGGAGTAGAGGGAATGGAAGAAGAAATGGGAGTGAAAGGGGAAGCAACTGAAGAGGCCACAGGGAAGAACGTTGAGACACTTGGTGGTGGCATCGACAAGGAGTCCAACGCACTACTGCTTATGGGGCCTGGAGTTACTACGGGAGAAGAAAAGGACATGGAGGTGGAAGGGATCTGTAATGGGATGGAGGGAACACCAGGCAATAGATCCGTGAGAGAGGAGAAGATGGAAGAGGTGGGAGATGGAAGGGAGGAAGGGAGAGAAGAAGAAACATCCATTGGGGTAGATGTTTTAACAATAGGGGAGGAGAAGGAGCGGAAGAAGGAATGGTGGGTACCTCAGTGGTTGTAGCTATGACCACATCTTGAGTGGATGTGTCCGTCAAAACTTTGGTGGTCTCTTCTTCTTTTCCTGGAGAGACCAGGTTGACCACTTGCTTCTTGGAAGTAGTAGGAGGGCTTTGAGGAGCTTCTTCTTTTCTTGATTCTCCCTCCTCTTTATCTTTTCCTTTTCCTTTTGGCACTTGGGCCAGCCTTGGAGGTGCTCTTCCTAAAGGAGAAGTAGTGAAATCTACCCCAAGGTAGGTAAGACCATTCTGTTTGCACCAATGCTCGGTGTGTTGCAATGTGTGCTTGACCCTTTCCTGAATGGTCTTTGGTGCCTTGGCTCTGTCAATTTCTGCAAACGGCCAATCGTCCCCATCCATGTCAAGGTAAACTTGATCAATTTCTTGATCAGGTTCTTGGAATCCTTTTGGAATGATGGCCATGCCATAGTGTTTGATTTCTTCCAGAGCCAGGCTAGAGTGATCCTACCACTTGAGATCTATTTCATGTGTCAAGTCGACGTAGATGTCCTCAATCTCAGGGACATGAATAGGATCAATTTTTTCCTTTGGGAGGCAACCCCGCAATCAAAGGTAGGCCTAGCTGGGAATTTATGCTTTAGATTTAGCAATTTAAGCTCGGCATACATTTCCTACACTTTGGCCAATGTGGTGCAAGTGTATCGGCCCACTGTAAGGGGGAATGGAGTTCCTCCCTTCTTTCTCTTCATGCATCACTCATAGTATGTGATTAGTTGCGTTGAAAACTCGAAAAGAGTTAGCTTGGTCCCCACATATCTTAGTAGTTTGGTTGATTCACCCTCAAAATTCACCACACGGAGATAGGTGAATGTGGGAAGCTGCATGAATAATGCTCCCCACTTCTTTATGACGGTGACCACACTCGGGCTAGTTCGGCCACGTCTCATGTTCGGCCCAATAGGTAGATCACCTCATAGAAGAGGGCGTCGTTGATTTTTGAGGCTGGGTGATGTTATTCTTGAGCCTTAGCTCTGGGTATTATTCATATATTTTGACCTGGGGCCATACCCCATTCCGAGCTAGGCCTACGAAATCTCTCACTTTGAATGCTGCAGCGTATACAACATAGGAATTCATATAGAACTTCCCAGTTGTCATGACACATTGAAGCTACTTGAGAGATGGTGTCATTGATGATTTCTCCCGGCCAAAACACTTGTTTAGGCACATTTTTCTCATGGTCTCTAATTACCTTAGCATCCATTTATGGAAATGATGGGCATCGGGAAGCCACAACAATCTTCTCAAGAAGGTGATTGTATCACTCGGTTCCTCATTGAATTCACTACGGTGGATGGTGCGTGGACATTGGCTCACCAGATTTTTGTTCTTAAGGTATAGCTCATTCATTATTTATATCTTGTTGTCAAAATTTCACCCCACGGGTAATTTTGATAACATGCATCGAATATTCAAGTCCCGGAAAATTGATTGATTCGGGGCCAAAAATCATGTTCTTTAGAGTCCCCTCAAATATTTTGAAGTTCCTGTCACGAGAGGAAAAGAGCAAGCTACGAGAAAATGCGAAAAAGGTTACGAGAAGGCAAGTAGGTTGATCCGGGAAAAAATCATAAAAATGACTAAGTCCTAGTCCTAGGGCGATCGGGACATTTGGGACAAAAGGCTCGAAACCCAGCCGGCTCGGCCGAAGTAAGCACAAACACGGCTGCAAAGCAACAGGGGACATCCGGGACAAAAGTACGTGGCGGGTGTGAAATTGATTCGACCGAGAAAAAATTGGCTAAGCTGCTTGAGAGGGACGCAAATGGGACAATCGAGGCCAAAAGGCACGAAGCCGTGAGCCGAACGGGCGAAAAAGGGCCGACAGTCCAAAATCAAATGGGACGTCTGGGACAAATGGACGCGAAATGCCCGAACCTGCTGAAATGAGCACAAAGGGCCCAAAATCAAATGGGACATCTGGGACAAATGGAGGCGAAGTACCCGAAGGAGTGAAGGAGGCGAGGACCAATCAGAAACTGCCATGTGTCCTCATAGGAGAAAAAGTCAAAAGGTCGGGCGAGTTATCGAGCGCTGAATCAAACCAATGAAATGGCGCCACGTGTCCAAGTTTAAGGGGCCCACAAGAAATTTCAAAAGGAAAGCCCGTGAAAGATGGAGGAGAGAGAATTGCTCGTCCAATCAGCACGTGCCACGTGTCGTCCGGATGGCGAAGAGCGGAAAACATTTTAAAATTCGTTTTGATACTTAGTGCCCTAAATCTTGGATCGCCATATCTTTTGATCCGAGCTCGGATTTCCACGTTCTTTATATCAACGGAAAGCTGTTGAGATGCTCTACATGATTCTAGGATCAATCTCGAGTTTTGGTGCAGTCTGAAGAGAGAAAATCAAGAAACGGCTCTGACGCGTGTGCACGGCCAGAAGTGACATTTCAGCGGCCAAATTAATGCAGAATGGGTCGCATTCTCCTCCAAATCAGTCAAAGATGGCAGGGTATGGGTTGGTAAGGTATCCTATGCCATTTTAATGTGTTTGAATTCAATGAGGAATGGGCTTACATGTTTTCCCATGTTTTTGTCCCCTGGGCTCGACCCATGCAATGTAAAAGCCAGATTTGGCTCATTTTTAAAAAAAAGAGGTTGTTCATTCTTTCTGCTCTGCCCTCCCTTCTTTTCTTCTCTAGGGTTGAAAATGGAGTTCGAACCTCCTCCCTTGCTCTGTAATGGTGTTTTTGCCTTTTACTAATGGAATGATGTTCTGTGCAAACTTCTGGAGCAACAAAACGTGTTTTGTGATGCATCTGTCCATCCTTCCTCGTTTTTGCTTGTCCTCTTCTTGCCTCTCTTCATTGCAGGTATTTGTGCATGTTTGAATGTTCATTGCAGGTTTGGAGCTGTGTTCATGGAGTTTTGGGACATTTTCTGTGTGAAATCTATCCTTGGGCCTGTGATGCATCTGTCCATCCTTCCCATTGCTCACCTCTCTTTGTCCCATGGCAGTTTTGATAGATATTCAACATCCTCATTCTACGGTGTATCACCGTTTTAGTGTAGGCTTTTGCTGTTTTTTCCTTTCTCTCTCTCTCTCTCTATCTCTCTCTCTCTCTCTCTCTCTCTCTCTCCTTGGCATGGTTAGATTAGGATTAGATTAGCTTGCCTGCACTGGAATAGCTTGTGGCAGGTAGTTTAGGAGCAGGAACCAGCCTTCTCTGGAGATTCCTCTCTCGGTTTCACAAGTCCCACGCTTGGAGAGAGGTTTCCATGTTGTGCAATCACACCTGGATGCCGAACATCAACCTAGAATCTGATGTGCATCCGGGGTCTTTGTGATTTTGTATCAACAGTTTTGCACGCACCGGTGGGACCTTAGAGGTCTTTCACTTCATCTTTGCGAGGTTGATGTGTTCTGTGAAGATTTCAGCCTTTGGAGGCACTTGCAAACACATCTGGCGACTCCATCTGGTCAACAACCATCTCTGAAGTTGCAGACCTTCCTTTCCATTCATTTTCATTCATTTTCCATTCATCCTTCTTTCCATCTCTTTCATTCTTCCTCATTCTTTGAAGTTGTGCAATCATGACTTCATTTCCATCATGGATTTCATATCAACAACAGCAGTATATTCCACCTCCAACAGGTTTTACAAATCCTCCAGATCAGCATGCATATTCATATGAACAGCAGTGCCAAAGTCAGTTTGGCTATGGAGCTTTCCAAGAGCAAGAGTATGCATATAATGAAGACAATCAGATGCAAGATGCTGGTCTGTTGGAGAAAATCCAAAAGATGGAGGTAAACATAGTGCAGTCCAGGGCTCAGGCACAGATGAAAGCTTTTGGAATCGGTTATGGAGCACCCTGTCCATGGGTGGGACCTTTTCCAAGGCATTACAGCCCTCAGGAGAAGCTTGACTTCATGATTGCAACGTTGCCTTTGCTTGCAAAGTGGATTGAATAAATAGAGGTGTATGAGAGAAGTATTCAGCAACCTTGTCAACAGGTAAGCACACCATCTCATGCCTTTCCTTTTCCTCTTTCCCAATCTGTTTCATTTCAGCAGTGTCAAGTTTCAAACCCTCCATCTGCTGTCCCAAGTGTTGAATCCATTTCTCCACCCCCCAGTCTTCCACCTCATCTCGATTCTTCTTTCCTTTTCCCTTCCAAACAGTCATCCCCTCCACAAGAGCTAACAGAAATACCCCCTCCTCCAAAGAAACAAGAGGTTTCACTACCTCCACCACCACAAAAAAGTGTAAAATCGGTTGAGTTTCAACCCATTCCTCCTCTTGCATTCCCAATTTCATTTGGGGAAGAAGTAATTGAAAAAATCAGTCATCAAGGACAGCAAGAAGAGGATCCCAACAGAAAAGAAATGACAGATGACTTGAAGGTTTGGGCTACCAATTTTGGAATGACAAAGATCCCCTTGATGGTTAAGCCTACAAAAGAGGCTAGGGTTGGAGAACAAATGGTGGTGAGGACTGATTTTGTTGGAGAAGAAGATCTTGCAGTCCCAACTTGTCCTCTAGAGAAACAAATTGAAGAGTTTGACTTAACAAACTTCATGCTGGAGGAAGAGTTCAACCAAGAGCAAGATTGCCTTCAAACATTGGAGGAAGAGAAGCTACTCCAAATCCAAAAAAAGAGGAGCACAATCTAGCTATGGAGAAGAAAAATGCAGATCCAAGGGCTTTGAGCACAAAGCAGGTTACAGGAGAACCTTCAGTTCTTCTTTCCACTTCATCTCTCTCAAGTTCTAGCACTGAAAAGGAGTTTGATCTCTCAAACTCAATATTGGAGAGTGAAGGAAACCATGGTGGTCAAGTTGCAGATCAAGAGGACACCATGGAGGAAGTTGAAAACGAGCAGCAGGACAGCAATGAGGCAGTTTACCTGTCAGATTTGGAGGACTGTTTTGATGGAGAAGAGCCGGTTGAGCTTTCACCTTTCTCTCTTTCATCATCCACATTCCAAACACCAGAGCCTGCTGCCATGAAGGAGAGCTTTCATTTGCAGCAGCCTGCATCTTACAGCAGCTCTTTGGGATCAAGATTGGAAGATTTTTATCTTCCATGTTATTCATTGGAGGAAGAGAAAGGACAGAAGGATTCCACCATTTCTTCCACATCATCCATTCGGTGGGTGCAAGAAGACTCCATTCTTGGAGTTGAAAATCGAGCTATGGGCATATCAAAGCGGATCGGACCTTGCCCAATCAGGTATTTGGCTTCATTGGAGCCAAAGGAGAAGCCACAACCAGTCATGCTTGCTTCTGAGCATGAGGATGAGCTACAAAGTACCAAGGATCAGCTGCCATACCTCTCCAATCCAAATGCAGAGCAACTAAAAGAGGTATTGGATTTTTCAGTTGATACCTTGATGATTTGGATAGAAGACCAGCTTCTTGTTGATTTTCCATCCATCCAAACAGCCATGATCAGTGCCAAATCAATTGCATGGCTGCCAATTTTGAAGAAAGGAAGCTATTTCTCACAACTAGTTGCAGGGTTTGTTTAGCTTGCCTTTGCTTCCAGCTAGAGTAGAGTAGGTAGATTTGCTTTCAGTAGAAGAAGTGCTCGTGCACACTCTGCATGTTCCATTTGGGGCATGTATGATTTTCAGTTCTGTACATAGTTTTGGTGTTGCTGGTTTTGCTCTGGCATAGTTCATTTTAGTGGTCTTGGTGAAGACACTCCAGGTTCAATGGGTTTCCAAGTGGCTCAGAGGGAGGTTTTCAAAGTTCAGATCAGTTGCAGGTTGCAACTCATGACTCCATGCCCAATGGATGCTTCAGGCTACTGATCATTCATCTAGCAGGTAGATGACCCCGCTGAGTCACCAAACTGTTGTCAAAATTTCACCCCCCCTGGGTAATTTTGATAACATGCATCAAAATATTCAAGTCCCAGGAAAATTGATTGATTCGGGGCCAAAAATCATGTTGCTAGAGTCCCCTCAAATATTTTCGAAGTTCCCTGTCTGAGAGGAAAAGAGCAAGCTCTGAGAAAATGTGAAAAAAGGTTGTAGAAGGCAAGTAGGTTGATCCAAGAAAAAATCATAAAAATGACTAAGTCCTAGTCTTAGGGGCATTCGGGACATTTGGGACAAAAAGGCTCGAACCGGCCGGCTCGGCCGAAGTAAGCACAAAGCGACCTGCAAAGCAACGGGGACATCTGGGACAAAAGTACGCGGTGGGCGTGAAATGTCGGTTCGATTGAGAAAAAATTGGCTAACTGCTGAGAGGGACGCAAATGGGACAATCGGGCCAAAAAGGCGCGAACCGGCCGAACCGGGTGAAAAAGGGCCAGACAGTCCAAAATCAAATGGGACGTCTGGGACAAATGGATGCGAAATGCCCGAACCGGCCGAAATGAGCACAAAGGGCCCAAAATCAAATGGGACATCTGGGAAAAATGGAGGTGAAGTACGCGAAGGAGCTGAAGGAGCCGAGGACCAATCAGAAACTGCCACGTGTCCTCACAGGAGAAAAAGTCAAAAGGTCAAAGGGGCGAGTTATCGAGTGTTGAACCGAACCAATGAAATGGCGCCACGTGTCCAAGTTTAAGGGGCCCACAAGAAATTTCAAAAGGAAAGCCGCTTGAAAGATGGAGAGAGAGAGATTTTCGTCCAATCAGCACGTGCCACGTGTCGCCCGGATGGCGAAGAGCGGAAAACATTTTAAAATTCGTTTTGATACATTCGTGCCCTAAATCTTCGGATCGCCATATATTTTGATCGAGCTCGGATTTTCACGTTCTTTATATCAACGAAAGCTGTTGAGATGATCTACATGATTCTGGGATCAATCTCAAGTTTTGGTGCAGTCTGAAGAGAGAAAATTGAGAAACGGCTCTGATGCGTGTGCACGGCGAAGAGTGACATTTTCAAACCGCCAAATTAATGCAGAATGGGTCGCATTCTCCTCCAAATCGGTCAAAGATGAAAGGGTATGGGTTGGTAAGGTATCCTATGCTGTTTTAATGCGTTGGCATTCAATGAGGAATGGACTTACACGTTTTCCCATGTTTTCTGTCCCCTGGGCTCGACCCATGCAATGTAAAAACTAGATTTGGCTCATTTTAAAAAAAAAAGAGGTTGTTCATTCTTTCTGCTCTGCCCTCCCTTCTTTTCTTCTCTAGGGTTGAAAATGGAGTTCGAACCTCCTCCCTTGCTTTGTAATGGCGTTTTTCCTTTCACTAATGGAATGATGTTCGTATAAACTTCGGAGCAACAAAACATGTTTTGTGATGCATCTGTCCATCCTTCCTCGTTTTTGGTTGTCCTCTTCTTGCCTCTCTTCATTGCGGTATTTGTGCATGTTTGAATGTTCATTGCAGGTTTGGAGCTGTGTTCATGGAGTTTTGGGACATTTTGTGAAATCTATCCTTGGGCTGTGATGCATCTCATCCATCCTTCCCATTGCTCACCTCTCTTTGTCCCATGGCAGTTTTGATAGATATTCAACATCCTCCTTCTACGGTGTATCATCATTTTAGTGTATGCTTTTGATGTTTTTCCTTTCTCTCTCTCTCTCGTCTCCTTGGCATGGTTAGATTAGGATTAGATTAGCTTGCTCGCACCTTTGGAATAGCTTGTGGCGGGTAGTTTAGGAGCAGGAACCAGCCTTATCGGAGATTCCTCTCTCGGTTTCACAAGTCCCACGCTTGGAGAGAGGTTTCCATGTTGTGCAATCACACTGGATGCCTCGAACATCAACCTAGAAGCTTGATGTGCGTGGGAGTCTTTGTGATTTTGCATCAACATATACACTTGTCTTCATTGTTGTCACATGCCTTCTTACAGTCTTTTAGGCTTATGGCGACATCGCCTCTAATGAGGAATGCCCGAGTTATTTCAAAGTGACGAGTAATTAGGTCGATGACCGTCTTTCCTTCTTTATCCTTGACACATCTTGTGTCGTTGTTATAACATCGAGCCACCAACATGATTAACTCATTATTAATAGCATTTACTTGCAGCCCATATGCAAAGTGCAATCCATTGCCCACCAATTTGTTCATCCAGGGGACCGTTAGTGGCACGGTTGGTCCTGCCTAGAATTCTTCCATATCAATGTGCCTAAGCTCGTAGAGTCTCGATGTCAAGATCACTCTCTGAATATGAGTCGGGCATCCCGACTTTCTCGATATTTATACTTCATTTATTTCTCTTTCAACTTAGCTTTACCTTTAGACTTGGTTGGCTTTTTGCTCGACAAAGACATGTGTAAGCTCAAGAATGGTTGTTGTTGTTACATTTTTATAAGGGACGAAGGACGACGTTGGAGTCCACAAACTTGAAAAATGACACGTGGGTGTGACAGGATAGGTGATGAGCAGAGGAATACTTTTCATAATTTTAAATTCGTGAAAATGATAGGTCTTAAGCACCTATATATAAAAAATCTAGCATTTATTACCCCACCCACTTTCTTTGGCGCGGGTTCTAGAGTGTTGACATGGATGAAATGTTCCTTGGCACAATTTTAGTTGTCTAAATAATACTCTTAGCGCTAAAGTGCACTTTTGGATATGTCAACATACAACTTCTCACGCCTTAGGCACACATCTTTCATGTTGACATGATGTTTTCAATGCCTTAGCACACTTTTCGGCGTGTGTGTATCAATTTTGACATGTCCTTCCAGGTGCCAAAGGGGCGTAACTTCTCTTATGTTGACATGTCATTTAGGGCGCCAAAGGATTTTCTAAGGGCACACTTTTCATTGTGTCGACACAATATTTATTGCGCCTAGTTCAAAAAGGTGAAAATGGCTAAGTTCTTTCAAACTTGATTCTGAATAGGAGTTTTAGGCCATTTTGAACATTATCAGATCTCTTCAGGGGACCAAAACAAAATTTTGGTATGGTTACCTACAAAATTACACTTGTCAATTTTACAGGATAATAGTTGGCTCTTTCTGGGGACCATTTTTAAGTGAAACTTAAGGGTAGAGAATCCCAGATTTCTACGTGCATATCCATTGGGTTATAAAGAGTCAAAAACAAGGCAAACAAAAAGGAGAGAAATGGAACACACAAAAAAGAGGAAACAAACACACGACAAAAGAAAACACACAACGAAAGCAAACTGTACAAAGAAGAGAGTAAGCTCTACTTCCTAAAGATCTTTAGGTGCTACCCACTATAGGGAAGCGGGAGCTCAGTTCCATCTAGATATGAGAGATAGAAACTATTCTCTCTATTGAGCTACTTGATCTTGTATGGCCCTCTCTAAAGAGAGTAAAACTTTCGCGCATACCTTTTGGTTCTCTTTATTTGTCCCATGAAGGACCAGATCCCTACCTAGAAATCTCTGCCTAGCTTTCTTATTGAATGACCTCTTGACTTGATTTTGATGTTCAGTGATCTTGTCAACCACTTCCACTCACTTTTCTTCAAGTTCTGTCAGGTACATAATTCTCTTTTCTAGAGAACTCTAGAAAGTTTCATCTTCGATTGCTCGAGCCAAGCACAGAGCAGGAAGTTCTACGGAGATAGGGATTTCAGCATCGGTCCCATACAACACCTGGAAAGGTGACATGCCAAGAGATCTCTTTGAGTGATACGATCTGCCCACAAGGCATCATATAATGACTTGTGCCAGGATCACTAGTTCTCATCAACTAGCTTCCGTATGATGGTTACTAGGTTCTTGTTGCTAGATTTTGCCTGACCATTTCCCTGAGGATAGTAATCAGAAGCATGAGCCAAGGTTATCCCATATCCATAGCAAAAACTGATTACTTCTCTTGAAGAGAAGTTGGAAGTGTTATCAGCAACGATTTTGTGTGGGATGCCAAATCTCACAATACGATTTTCCTTGATGAAGCGTAAACAACTTGAAGTGTCATGTTTGATAAGTATGGCCTCCACCCATTTCGTGAAGTAATCCATTGTTGTTAGGATGTAACTATGTCCAACACTCGATTGAGGATTGAGTGCTCCAATGAAATCAATTCCCCATTGCTTGAATGGTTCATCAATAATGATGGGCCTGAGGGGAAATGCAGCCAACTTTGGTTTTCAACAAACTGTTGACAAAGTTCACATTTTGTTACCTAGGTAGCTACATCCTGAAATAGCATTAGCCAATAGTACCTGGCCCGAATGATCTTGTGTGTTGTCATTGATGAGGAGAAGTGACCACCATAGGCTAAGTCATGAAAAATCTCTAACAATTTTATCTGTTGCAGCTTATCAACACATCACAGAAAAATGCCATCGATTTCATGTTTGTACAATCCATCATCCCATATGACATATCTTGTGGCTCTGAGCTTTACCACTCACTTTTCTTTAGTGGTTAGGTGAGTTGGGCACTCTCATAGGTGAGAAAGAATGCGATGTTAGAATACCATTCGTCGTTGGTTGCGAAAAACAAAACCATGGGTAAAGAATCCACTTTCTCTAACTCATTTTGTTCCCCATCAACGTGAGCAACTTGCTCCTCAGGTATCTCTGAGTCTTTATTTTCAGCCATTAGCTGACATAGGCCCTTACCCCTTACTAACTTGGTTAGTTTGATGTCTAGATCATATTCTTGGACCTTTGTGATCCAATTCCCTCGTAAGCTCCCTAACTCTTGTTGAGTCAGGATAGACTTAACAACCGTGTCTGGGACTAGTACTACTATATGAGAATTTAGAATGTAGTAGCGGAAACTTTTGACTACTTTTACCATGGCGAAGGCATGTTTTTCTAATTGTGACATTTTCAGTTCATGAGGCTTAAGAGGATAACTCATGAAAGCAATCGAGGATTCAATATCCTCAAAGTTCTTTTGCATTAAGATAGCTAATACGGTATTCACAGACGCATAACTGTACATGATGAAGTCCTTGGTGAAGTTGGGGCACACCAGAATGGGGGCATGAGTGACAAAAGTCTTTATGTCTTCAAATCATGCCTTGCCTTCCTCACTCCATTGGAATGTTTGGGACCCTTTCATCATATTAGATATATGACAAGTCTTCTCAGCAAAATCAGGAACAAATCACCTAAGAAAATTTACCATTCGAAGAAAGAGTAAACGCTTGAGTCTTGCTTGTAGGAAAGGTGAGGCTCTGAATAGCCTTGAATCTTTTAGAATCTATCTTAGTTCCCTCTGTACTGATGACATGTCCTAGCAACTTTCCTTTAGTGACCTCAAAAATTGACTTCTTGGGGTTTAGTGAAATCCTATGCTCTCGGCATCGATCAAGAGTTTCTCTAAATGATCATAATGATCATTTATTTTCTTGGAGAACACAGTCAAATCATCTAGGTAAACTACAATGACCTTTCCCATCATACCTTTGAATGCAAAGTCCATTGCTCATTGGAAAGTGGCACCAATGTTGATTAAACGAGAATGACATCTTCTTCAGTAGGGAAAGGTACCCCAAGGGGTGGTGAATGCCATCTTGACCTGATCTTTAGGCGTGACTTGAATTTGATTGTAACCCAAAAACCAATCAAGCATAGACATCATTTCTGAACCAATTACTTCCTGTAGCACTTGATCCATTATCGACAGTGGATAATTAGCCTTTAAGGATGACTGGTTCAAGTTGCAAAATTCCATGCATATGCGTATTTCTTTGTTATTCTTCCACACAAGTACAATATTAGCAACTCAAGTCTTGTGATGAGTTGGAAAAATGATTCTTGCATCCATCGGTTTTGGATTTCAGCCTAGATGGTACACGAGATTTTGGGATTGTAGTGCCTTTGCTTTTGATGGAAAGGCTTGACATTGTCCTTGAGCGGGATATCATGCCGAATGTCCTTTGGCCTGAAAGACTTGAGATCAGCATAATACCATGCTAATAAATCCATATAATTTTTCAGCAGCTTAACAAATTTTTGTTTCTCTTCAGGTGTACAACACTTCACTGGTGTTCATGAAATGAGGATGTTCCGCGGTACCCAAATTTGATGGATTCAATTTCTAGAGAAGAGGAAGGATCATCATGTCACTTTTTCTTTATGAAACGGTCATGATTATCAAATAGTTGTTTTAAGGAAACCAAGCCTTTTAGGATCTTGTCTCCTTTGAGTTTTATTACTATTTCTTTTTCAAACTCATGTGCTTGACTAGTGTGAGATTCATGACACAGAATTTGATCCATGGAAATGAAGCTCTTTAAAATTGTCTGCTTTCTCCGGAAAAATGATGATTTGGTTGTTATCATTGAACATCTATCGGTCTTTGCAAATTATCTAGCACACTTGGGTGAAAAACCACCTCAATGGTATATGTATCTGTTTTTAATCCCAGGTGAGGGAGCATGAAAGATGCTAAGATGGCCAATAAATCAGCCATGTCATTTTGAGCTCTTGGAACTGCTTTGATTGAGAAAGAATAAAAATCCTTGATGATATCCCATACTGCATTGCGGTAGTGTCTGAGACAGTCATTATTTACTTGGTATACCCCTTTTACTTGATTGAAAATCAACTTAGCATCACCTTTTACTTTTTGGTTCTTGATTCCCTTCTCTTTTGCAGCTTGCATACCAAGTAATAAGGATTCATACTCAGCGGTGTTATTCGTATTGAAAAACTACAATTTGAAAGAGTAAGGTAAAATCTCATCCTCAAGGGATATGAGAACGGTCCCAACACCGCATCCACTTATGGCATAGCTACCATCAAATTACAACGCGTCTACACTTTATTGAGATCCTCTTTTTGGATGAGAATGTCCATTTTACCTGAGTCATTGGACAAGAAGTAGTTTCCCATCCCTGATGATTCAAAAAGAATCTGAGCCTTGGGGTCATCGGAGTTGGTGACTAGATACTTCTTTTGTGATTCTAGCTCCAATGTCTACATCACTCCTTTGATAGGGATCCTAGCTTTGGACCATTCCATATGAATTTCTCCACCAACTTCTTTACAGAAGCTCCTCCCTAGCAATATTTCATATGCTGCTAGAATATTAGCTACAAGAATAGTCATTTTTACTCTCTTCTCGGGAAATGCCGTGAATGTACATTGCGCATCCTTGATTTGACCAATTAATGGTACTTGCTTGGTTTCGATGGAGTAGCATCTGCCAAAAGGTTTAGTAAGCGTGAGGCCCAAAGCATGGGGGACCTTTGCTGGCATAACATTATCAGAAGCTCTAGAATCAATTATACGATTGCTCGGTTTATGATCATTGATTAGGAGAGATAGGTAAAGGGGTTCAATTTTTCCGATGCAGAGGTCGAGGCAACGTTTATGTGAGACATAGGAGGGGTGGGAAGAATTCCTTTTGGTGAAATGGGAGGAAGGATAGTAGCCTAGCTCTGGATATACTTATTTAATCTTACAAGCTGCTCTGGGTTGGACTGAAGGTATTCAACCTTAGACATTTGGATCTTGGTCTTTTTAGCATGATCTATTATATTGAAAGCAACCAAGAGTTACGCCAATGAAGGAATGAGTCCTTTATTGCATGGTTGTGGAGGAGGATTACTTGTATTTATGGAATTGGAGGAAGGTTGATTTAGAGGAGAAACAAGAGGGAAAGATTTCTTTACAAAAGGTTTAACAGGAGGTTGAATAGGAAGGGGATTACCTCTTTTCGCAATTGTTGGCGGTGGGGCTACCACGGCCTTTTCCTTTTATTTTTCAGCAACAATATTTTCTTCTTTTCCTTGCAAGTGAGTGAAAACTACATATGATTATCCACTCGCATACCCTTGGGTACCCTCTTCATCATCATATTCCTCGTCTTCAAATTCCATATACCCGATAGTAAAGTCGTCAGTCGGTTCACCAAAATTTTTATCATCTTCGTCTTATGACAAAGGCTCTTCATAATTTTTATTATCTTCTTTGATTTCAACCATGGCATTGGCAAGAGGAGCCTCAATTGCTAGCCTTTGAGAAATAGCAGAGGTAGACTTGGCCTTTGGGGGGCATTGTTGGGAGTGAAGTTCCTCCATGGGATATCCCGTACGGAGCAATAGACGATGCTTGAGCCAATTGCTTCTTTAATGAGAGAAAATCATTGGCCATCTTTTGGAATGCTGAACTAATGAGGTGGCCTGAGAAGAAGTTAAAGCCTTTGATTTTGATGGTTCTTGTCGTAACTTGTCGGATATAAGGAGGTTATCTTCTATCCAAATGGCATAACTTGAGTAAGAACCAAGTCGGTATTTGTTCTTGTAAAAGTAAGAAACTTACTCTCGAACTCATTACGTTCACAAAGAAACACTTTTGATTCTCTAATGTTGGCAACATGGTAGGTGGCACACGGTTGATTAGTGAATTGAATTGGGTGATAAAATCATGCATGGTTTCATTGGCCTCCTTCTTCATGTGAGTGATTTTTGACAATAATGCAAATGCATCTTCTGAAGGCTTGTACCTGTCTTCAAATGCAATCTGTAATGTGGCCCAACAGTGGTAACGGATCCGGTGGTAAATGCTGAAACCACTCTGATGCCAACCCCCGCAAGGTCTCGAGAAAGAGACGTACAGATACGTCTTCATGACTTACATCTAGAATATTGCATGACATGATAAACGCAACTATATGCACGTCTGTGCTTTGATTTCCACTCCCATCAAACTTCAGAAAATTCTTGTGATTTCCATGAGGGAGGGCGTGAACTAAATGTGATAGTGCTAGAGGACCCATGGCATTTCCCCATGGTACCAATAGATTTATTGCCATTTGAAATGTGGGGAAAAGAACACGAGTAGGGAGTTTGGTTCCACTTAGCAAAAGGGCACTGTAAATTGATGTCAAGGCACCTTGTGAAATCCGGCTTCTTCGTGGAGGAGAGGCACTTCTGGCTGATCGATCTGCCAAACTTAGCGATGTGAATCATACTGGAGTGATATTGAAATTGTGCCTTTGAAGTAGATCAAATATTGGATCAACTTCTCCATGAGCTCTTCTACCACAAGTAAATTGTTCAACCACTAGCTTAGTCGTTCGAATCTGCAACAGTTAAGAGTAGATTTACAACAATCTTTTGGTTTGTACTTGCTGATTTTCTAATTTTTGGCAAAAATCAGTAGCATGTATTTTTATTTTTTTATTTTATCCTCTTTTAACAAACCGATTGTGGTTTTTTGACAAAGATTAACAAGGATAAAAGGTGGGTCAATTTAGAAAGCTGATTTTCAGATCTTTGAACTGAATTTTGCAAGGTTTTGAAAATATCAGAAAATGTCAGATTCTCAGATCTACGGAAATATACAAATTTTTGTAAAAACTCAGCGAACTAAAAGCTCCTATCTGGTCTAGATCTATGGATTTTCCTAAGGAAATTTTTAGTTTTGATCACTTCTGCAAAAAAATTAATTTTTAACAAAGAGTTAAAATTTGCAAAATGGTAGTGATTTTTACAGTTTTTTAATTATTTCCTTAGTTCAATCCCAAGTGGAGTCACTAAAAATTGTTCGTTTGAAAATCATCGTTAGACAAGTCATGGGGGAACAGCCAATAGTGTGTAGGGCACAACCCCTCTTTGAGATAGTAAAGCGAAACTAGTTTATTGCTATTCTATCCAATAGGAATATGTGCAAATCTACACTATTTTAACTTCGAGGGTTTGGGATCTCATCCCAAAGTAGAGGTATTTCAAACTTTGAACGAGAAATGTAAGAGGGAAGGAATGGAGGAAGGTAGATCTGAAGGGAGAAAAGAAATGAGTTCCAAGACAGAAAGGTTAGAGGGTTTATGCTTTGGGCTGGTAGTAAACAGATCCAAACTTACATGCATAAACAAACAAAGCAATACTGTTGAACATATGACAATAATAAGAATGAATCCAATAGAATAGAAACATAGATCTAACTTAAGAGAGATTTGATGCAGATAACACATATATTGAGCACAAAGTCTTAACATATATATTAATATCTCTTATGTTACAAGAAGGCACAAAGTCTTTCTTTCTTCACATCTTTTTTCATACAAAAATGTCCACCTAGAATACAAGTATTCCAGTATTTATAGAAGAAGAAAGATAAAGAAGACAAAAATAAACCAACCACTCTTTACAAAATATCTTACAAGATATTTACAAAATATCTAAAAAGTCAAAAGTTGACTTTTGACAAGTTGGTGGATGGCAACATCCCATGATGCGACATGGATGATGTCATTGTAAATGCCAACATACTTTTTAAATATTTTTACAAAAAGATCGAAGCATACACAAAAAGAGAAACTACTCATTGTCATCTCTTTACTTGAATGGAGTGTCTTGCTTCTTATCGGGAGAGGTGATGTGACATTGAGCTCGGTACTCCATAAACTTGCTAATCATTATCTGAAGTTGATTATGGTCTGGACCCTTGAAATGGTAACCAATAACTTCACAAGTTTCTTTTTCAGTCTTGAGTTTATTAGGTATCCTGGCTTACTCTTCATTTTCCTTAATCAAGTATCTAATGAAATTGCGGCAAGCCAAAAGGTTATTGATAGACTCTCGGTCAAAAGTGACCTTTGGCGACAAACCTTGGGTTGCGATAGCCTTGAAGATCTAGATTGTATCGTCTACCTCCCTCAAGGTGAATGATGCACTGAGCATCTCTGGAGCCATCTTTGTAACCGTCTGCTCCATGTTGTGTTTTACATCCAGGGCTTCCTCCTTGATTTTGTCTATCCTTTCTAGGATATAATCCATTTGATCAACCCGGTAATCTAGTGCAATGAGAGCTTTGTGGTGTGCCCGTGGGTGATCAATGATGCCGACCTTTAATATGTCATCGGTGAGCTAGTCGACCATTGCCTAAAATGTTTCATGTTGTAATCTAGCATTGTCCAAATCCTCGGAGAGGGATCCTGCCACTGCCTACAGCTCCTTGTTTGCCTAATGTATACCTTGGTAGAGTCCTGTGAACTTCTTGATTATCTCCTCACTATCTCTGAGGATTCGCTCTATCCAGGAAGACACTGCCACGCCTTGTTCACCAATCTTGGCATATTCATTTATCTTGTCATGACTGAGAAATTTAGGAGGCTCGGTGGAAGCCATAGGAGGTGCATTTCCGATTCTTTGCAATGCTTGGAGAAGATGTTTTTTTTTCATTTAGTATCTTCTTCTCCTCCTTTGCTTCCTGAAGCTTCTTACAGAGGGCATCTACTACAAATAGAGCCTCTCCTTGTAGGCTCTTAGATGAGGTTCCCATGGTGACTTGGGTCACTGTAAAGTCTGTAGGAGACATGTCTTTCTTCTCTTTAGTGGGATCAGGATATGCAATCTCCATGACCCTCTCTCTCGAAGTGCTCTTTGAGAAGTGAGTTATAGATTTTGCTTCTTTGGTCCCTTCTTCGGAATGACAGAGAAGTCCATGGGTGCTATGGGAAATTTTCTCTTGAGCTGACCTAGATGGTCAAAAATCTAGCTTGGACTTATGGGAGAAGGAGTAGAGGGAATGGAAGAAGAAATGGGGGTGAAAGGGGAAGCAACTGAAGAGGCCGCAAGGAAGAACATTGAGATGCTTGGTGGTGGCATCGACAAGGAGTCCAACACGCTGCTACTTATGGGGCCTAGAGTTACTATGGGAGAAGAAAAGGACATGGAGGTGGAATCAATTTGTAATGGGATGAAAGGACCACCGGGGTGATGGATCGTGAGAGAGGAGAAGATGGAAGAGGTGGGAGATGGAAGGGAGGGAGGGAGAGAAGAAGAAACATCCATTGGGGTAGATGTTTCAACAACAAGGGGAGGAGGAGTGAAAGAAGGAATGGTGAGTACCTCAATGGTTCTAGTTTGTGAACCACATCCTGAGTGGATGTGTCTGTCGAAACTTTGGTGGTCTCTTCTTCTTTGCCTAGAGAGACCAGGTCGACCACTTGCTTCTCAGAAGTAGTAGTTTGGCTTTGAGGAGCTTCTTCTTTTCTTGATTCTCCCTCCTCTTTATATTTTCCTTTTCCTTTTGGCACTTGGGCCAGCCTTGAGGTGCTCTTCCGAAGGAGAAGCAGTGTAATCTACCCCAAGGTAGAAGACCATTCTATTTTCACCAATCCTTTTGGAATGATGCCCATACCATAGTGTTTGATTTTTTCTAGAGCCGCCTAGAGTGATCCTTCCACTTAAGATCTATTTCATGTGTCAAGTTGATATAGATGTCCTCAATCTCAAGGACATGAATAGGATCAATTTTTTCCTTTGGGAGGAAACCACGAAAATCAAAGGTAGGCTGGTTGGGAAGTTATGCTTTAGATTTAACAATTCAAGCTCAAGATACATTTCCTACACTTTGGCGAGTGTGGTACAAGTGGATCGCCCATCTTGTAAGGGGGAATGGAGTTCCTCCCTTCTTTCTCTTCATGCATCTCTCATGGTATGTGATTAGTTGCCTTGACAACTCCAATAGAATCAGCTTGGGCCCCGCATACCTTGGTAGCTTGGTCGGTTCACCCTCAAAATTCACCACCCAGAGATAGGTGAATGTGGGAAACTGCATGAATAATTCTCCCCACTTCTTTGTGACAGTGACCACACTCGGGCTAGTTCGGCCATGTCTCATGTTCGGCCTCAATAGGTAGATCACCTCATAGAAGAAGGCGTCGTTGATTTTTGAGAACTGGGGATGTTATTCTCAAACCTTAGCTCTGGGTAGTATTCATATATTTTAACCTAGGGGCATACCCCATTCTCGAGCTATGCTTATGAAATCTCTCACTTTGAAGTGTAGCGTATACAACATAGGAATTCATATAGAACTTCCTAGTTGTCATGACCTATTGAAGCTGCTGAGAGATGGTGTCGCTGATGATTTCTCCCCAGCCAAAACACTGTTCAGGAACATTTTTACTCATGGTCTCTAAGTACCTTAGCATCCATTTATGGAAATGATGGGCATCAGGAAGCCCAAACACTCTGCTCAGGAAGGTGATTGTATCACTCAGTTCCTCATTGAATTCACTATGTGGATGGTCTGTGGCCATCGGCTCACCAGCTTTTTTCTCTTAAGGTATAGCTCATTCATTATTTGTATACACTTGTCTTCATTGTCATCCCATGCCTTCTTGGAGTCTTCTAGGCTTATGGCGACGTACTTCTGTGATGAGTAATGCCCAAAGTTCTTTCAAAGTGACAAGAAGTTAGGTCGATGACCACCTTTCCTTCTTTATCCTTGACACATCTTGTGTCCTTGTTATAGCATCGAGCCACCAACATGATGAACTCGTTATTAATAGCATTTATTGGCAACCCATCTGCAAAGTGCAATCCATTGCCCACCAATTTGTTCATCCAGGGACCGCCAGTGGCGTGGTTGGTCCTTGCCCAGTAGTCTTCCATATCAATGTGCCCGAGCTCAGAGTCTCTAATGTCAATATCACTCTCGCATATTAGTCAGGCATCGTGACTTTCTGATATTTATACTTCATTTATTGCTCTGTCAACTTAGCTTTACCTTTAGACTTGGTTGGATTTTTTCTCCACGAAGACATGTGTGAGCTTGAGAATGGTTGTTGTTGTTCCAGTTTTATAAGGAATGAAAGATGACATTGGGGTCCACAAACTTGAAAAATGGCACGCAGGCATGACAGGGATAGCTGACAGGCGCAGAGGAATACTTTTCACAATTTTCAATTCATGAAAATGACAAGTGTTAAGTGCCTATATATAGAAAATATAGCATTTATTACCCCACCCACTTTCTTTGGTGTGGGTTCTAGAGTGTCGACATGGGTGGAAATGTGCCTTGGCACAATTTTATTTGTGTCTACATAATACTCTCAGTGCCAAAGCGCACTTTTGTATATGTCAGCATACAACTTCTAGTGCCTTAGGCGCACATCTTTTCATGTTGACATGATGTTTTCAACGCCTTAGAGCACTTTTTAGGTGCATGTGTATCGATGTTGACATGTCCTTCCCTGCGCCAAAGGGGTGTAACTTCTTTGATGTCAACATGTTATTTAGGGCGCAAAGGATTTTCTAAGGGGCACACTTTTCATTGTATCAACACATTATTTCTTGTGCCCAGTTTAAAAAGGTGGAAATGGCTAAGTTCTTTCAAACTTGACTTTTGGAAAGGATTTTTAGGCCATTTTGAATGTTATCAGATCTCTTCAGGGGAACAAAATAGAATTTTGGTATGGTTACCTACAAAATTGCCCTTGTCAATTTTACAGGATAACACCAAGTAAACTTATTTCAAGTTTTTTTTAGATCAAATTTGTATGTGTCTTACATTTCTGCATTTTTAGTTTCTTTTTGCCTAAGATTTTGCATATTATCCTACTTATTATTATTGCTTTTATATTATTTTATCAAAACATGGTGGTTTACATCCGCCAAGGAAGTTAACACTTCTTAGAGAAAAATTTTTGGGGAAACCCCCATCTATCATCTAATCCATTTACCTCTTAGTGTCCTTTTTGCATGTCACCGACATGAAGCAGCGAGGATCAATCATTTTGTGCTCATTCATCCATGTCACACATTTGAGGTACCTTAAACCATCCATTTTCCAATTTTTTAATATTTCTTTAGTAACTAACATCATTAATTTGAAATGAATGATAAAAATACAATAACATTCTTGAGTAATGCCTCGGGACAATCCTTTAGGTGATCCTTTGCATTTATTTCTATTTTCAATTTCTTCAGTATTCTACTAACACTTTAGCACAAGGATTCACTTTTTACTTTCTCATGTTGGGTTTGGCTGCTTGGATCGCTCATTGCTTTAAGTTCAAATAAAAAGAAAATCGTTTTATAGGTGTTCCAAATTTTCCCTATTTTCTCCTTTCTACATCATATTTCCTTTTTTGTGTGTGTCCTCATCAAAATATCACATTTGGATTTGGCTTTAAAAGAACCTTTCTTTTCTACATCCTGCTTGATCACATAGCTTAAATAGGGGTTAATCGGTTACATCTCACATTCTATCACACACAACCTAAAACCCATGCATCTAAATCACACATCTAGACATCTTCCTACCTGGTGGACTGATTGGGATTTCATCACCCAATAAGAATCCACCCAAGACTTCCCTAGCCATAACAACCTAAAACCAAACATAGATTTCCTTCTCCTAGGTACCTTATTATCCATCCCCTTTTCTTTTTCACACTTTCTAAATCAAAAACATAAAGAATTGTTTTCTTGACTTTTTTGATCTAAAAATGGAAAAAAACTTTACCTCAAATGGTTCTCAACAAAAATCTACCATGACCAAACCCATGGTTGCTTCTAGGCCCTCTTCTATCCCCATCCATGAATTCCTACTCCGTAGATCCTCCACCATCTCTCAATCATGTAAACCATTACATCCTATTTAACCCCTATCACCTTGTACCATCCTCGTTTCATCTAACATCACCATATCTATCCAACCTATTAACATTCTCACTCCTCATGTATCATATCTCTCCATCCAATATCATCCATCCTATCATGTTCCTACTCCCCAACATCCTACATCCCCCCAACCTATGCAATATTCACCACTTGACATCTTTAGACAACCCTTTCCTAACCCACCACTAACATGTTTGTTTTCACCAACCACATCATACAAGTTTAACACATTTTCAATCAACACTATACACAAAACACCTTCACCCACATCTATTTTACCTACCTCATATATTCCCATCCTAGATATTGTGCCTACAACTCCTTCAAGAGTTATCTCTACATCAACTATATCCATAATTGTCCTACCAACTACCTTGAATTATACCATCTCTCTCACATCTAAATCTAGTCCTACCCTTACCACATCCACATTGTCTTTAACGGTGCCAACCTCTTCATCCACACCTATCTTACCCAAAATTTCCATAACTATCCCATTATCCACATCTATCCCGAACACACCCATCACTACACTTATATCTACCACGTCAACAAATCCACCCATGTATACCTTGACATCATTATCACATATTTCTTTACCCATGCCCACATTACCCCACTCTTCCACACCTAATTCCCCAACATCTACCATTCCCACATCTACATCATCCACTCTCACATCAATCACACCTTCTCAATCCACAAACACATCCACAATTCCTCTTAAAACACCAAAGAAAAACACAAAGGGCATTCATACTTCTTCCATAAAACCCCTCATTCCTACATCACCTCCCTCTCACATAGACCTCATCAATCGTATTATCAAAACATCCCTTTCTCTTTGTATCTATGCACCTACACCCATATTTGATTCCGCACCCACATCTATGTCATCCAATTCATTAGATTCGACCACCATACCTACAACTATTCTACCTACCCAACATACCATCCTTAGAATCAATATCAGTTCCTCTTTCCATAAAACTACTCACACCCATCACATCAACCATCGTGATCAAATATCCATGATATCCTTTTTCTTCCACATCACTTTCATCATTTGAAGAATATTAGAGAGCACTTCAACTTGTAGCAACTATAGGTGACCATCACCTCTCATCCACACACAATCGACCTTTCTACATCAAACCAATCCTCACCTTCCTTAGACCAAATCATGCAAAAATTACTTCCTCCATCAGCCACAATACAACCTTCAAATCCCCTAGTTGAAATAATTTTCATTCCTACCAAGGGTACTCCTCAGCAATCCAAATATAAGAACCTTAGCACCCTTTGACAATGATCCCTTGTGTACCCATACAAAAAGATAGACATTCTTCCAACTAAGACAAAACTTACCTCATCTATTTTGGAGCCACGTCCATCTATCCTAGGACCACATCCTTTATCACGATAAATAAACCAATACAAATACAAATAGCCCGACTCCATCCTAGGACCAGCTCCTTCATCAATAACAATTCCACTTACAAATGAGCCCAAAACATCTAACCCTTCTTCTAGAACATCAATCACCATCAAAATTGAAACCAAAGCACCAAGATATTTAAACAATCCACCCTCATCCATGACATCCACATCATCTCACAAGACCTCTCCTAACACATCCATCAAGTACTATGTGGAAGTCCTTTGACATTTACTACAAATTATAACGCTTCTTCCTATCAAGGCATTTGACCCAAATAGTCTAAATCCATCATGGTTTGATCCCCACCATATTTTTTCTTACCATCACACCCTAGGTCATGACACTGAGCATTGTAGGGCCCTTCATACCATCATCCACAATATTATTGAGAGAGATGACCTCCTTGAGGATAATCCTTCTCCATCTACCATCTCATTTACGACTAGTTCGACTCCCATTTCTACCTCCCCATCCATAGGAGTCACTAGGTCCTCTCCTTCATCCATATCCCCCATTCTTACCATTCCTCCACATACCATTCCTCCTAGAGAGGGACATCCCTTATTCATCAATACTATTTCATCTCTTCTTATATCCACTATCTCATCCAATTCTCTCTCACTAGGGGAGAATCTATCCCCCTTCTTGGTGATCCTTTCACATATTCTTCCTCATTCATGAATCCTATCCCCATAGATCTTTTAACACTTGGGGAATTTATTCTAGGATATTTCTATTTATAGACTTGGTTCATTTCCATACTGCCATCATCTTGTCTTATCTAGCTCATCTCATCTAATCTTGTCACCAATATATCATCATATTTTTCTCCTACAACCACCTCAATGAACATATATATGTTCCCCTTAGGAGCACCATGGTCTTTCCTAAAGTCTAATTTTTAGCCATGTTCTATGCATCTCCTAGGGGTACCATTATCCTCATCCTAAGACTGTTTTTGTGGCCATTTTCTCGCCGCCTAAGACGCATATTCTATGATATTTATTCCACTCATCTTATCCAATCTTACTTAAAATTATCTCATCCAAAGTCCACTGTTGTGGCCATATTTGTCCCTCTCTTGGGGGCGGGAATTCATTATTATCCAAAATCCACTATTTGTGTCATATTTTTGCTCTCTTGGGGCACCTTCTACTCATCTTGTCAAGGACACATATTTTCACTTCCTTAGAGGTAATGCATAATTTCTATCTTCATCTATCTCATTGTATTCCATCCTTCATGAGCTATCATCCTAATTTTAAACATGACTCTAATCAGAATGTCACTACTCTTGAAATGATCCAACATTGAAAGTTTTCCCCTTACTAGATTGGACCATACAATATCACACATAAGTATGGGTCGAGCCTATTTTTGCATCCTCGATGGTAAACCGAAAGTGGAACCTATTAACGTATTGCACTTTGCAACCATTCTAATGGTAGAACATTACTAATGAGTACTTAGTCATATCTTTAGATCATCCTTCCATCATTAGCCTCTTCCATCTATCATTGTAATTATTTGGAACTATGTGGTCAAATGTCACATTCCTCGACATGGCATTAAATATGGTCACCACAACTTTTCCCATAGCATTTCGCTTATGGATAGGTTATCCCTTCTTGGTGAGAACTTTATGATCATTACATCCATCACCCCTTTGTTTACCTCTTGAAACCATGCAAAGTGCTCATGGGCATCTCTTATACATTCAATGTCCCCTCCTAAGTGGTCTACTTAGCTATTCCCAACTCTTCCCCTTGTTAAAATAAAAATTCATGGATGTTCTTATCAAAATAAAAGAAATAAAAAATAGATCTGCTCTCCCTTAAAGGATTGTTGTTCATATCAAAAATAGAGAAAAGAATTGAAATCAAATCAAATAAATAGACCGATCCCTTGAAGGATGGCTATCATGTATATCATTCTTTCCATGTATATCATGTATAAATTATACCATACCATCGAAGGATGGCTACTCTTTTGTATTATGGCATCAAATGTTTCCTACATTGATAAACCTTCCATTTTGTTAGCAGCCCATGAAATCTTCCTACATTGATCAACTTTCTTCTAGTAAACATCCTGCATTGATCAGTTTTCTCTTTCCCCTTCTCAAAGATAGGGCATAGATTCAGGGAAACCACTAATGGAGAATCCTTTTCCACATACAAGTTACATCACAAATCCCTTTTTGTGTTGACATTAGGTTTATGAGTTCATTCCATTCTTATTTCTCTCATGATATTTGGTATAACTAATTATTGTTGGTTATATGCTAACATCATTTTTGGTCACATGTGCCTTGTGTTACTTAGATCCTCCTCTTGTTTACCTCCAATGTGATTAGTGGCATTTTTTTCCTTGCACACTCCTTTATATGGTGTAGCATTATCTGTACCAATTTGGTCACATCTAATCTTATCTTATCTCATTTCATATATTGTCTCATCTATCATCGATTATGCCTTTTTTATCTCATCAAATATTATCTAATCTATCTCATCCTAGGTCCACTTTTGTGGCCTTCTTTGAGCATTATATCACACATTTGAAAGTGGTAAATAGATGTGGAAGCCCGATAATTTTATTAATTATTAGGAAAATCATTTACAAAATGAATGACTACAATATTTATAGATATTACAAAATCATGTACAAACAAATAAATAATTTTCATAGGTGTAACTATGAATTAATACGAACAAATATATTGTTATAACTATGCAATAATACAATAATCCAAATAAGTGGTTTCAACCATATAACTACAGAGTTATAAAAATTACTAACAAGTAAACTACCTTAGTAAAAATAAAATAACTAAGGTAAAAGTAACTATAATGCAAAATTACCCTAACATTTCCCCCTAATTTTGCATTGCCTCAAGAGATGAGGAGAGGAATTCTCTGAACAACTCAAATTTTTCATGTGCAAGTGACTTTGTGAAGATATCTACTCGTTTTTCAGTTCTGGGAAATTTTGAAGTTGTATATTGTGTTTCAGACATGTTCACGTATGAAATGTACTTGTACCTCAATGTTCTTTATTCTTTAATGAAAAGTTGGATTTTGAACAAGTTTTAGAACACCTTCATTTTCAACATACAAGGTGGTAGATTTTTCCTATGGTATTCCAAGTCCCTCAAGTATGTGACATAGCCATATCGCTTCACGATAACTTCTCTGAGAATGATACACATATTTTATAGAAGAGCAAGAAAAAAAAAGTGTTATTTCTTACTTCCCCATGATATTGGTCTAGATCCCAAAAAGAACACAAACCTTGAAGTGGATTTTCTATCATCGTTGTTTCCTATATGATCTCGAATCTGAATATCCTTTCAAGAATAAGTTTTCATTCTTCTTGTATTCTAGACCTAGATCCATTTTTCCCTTGAGATATCTCAAGATCTTCATTTCTTCCTTCAAATGAAAAAATTGGGTTCCTTTATGAACCTAGAAAGATAGCTCACTGCAAATATGATATCTATTGTAGTGTATGTGAGGTAAATTAGACTCTCAATCAACTGCCGATAAAGAGTGGCATTTACTGCAAGAGATGGATCGAACAAGATAAATGCAGTCTTATCTCCATAGGTGTTGCAATAGTTGTGCGATCCATCCTAAATTTATCGAGTGTTTTCTTGGTATAATTAAAATTATAAACAAAGATATGATTCTCTTTCTACCATACTTCAAGACAAGACAATAGTGCATCATCCCAAGATCCGTCATGTCAAATGATCATTTAAGATGTTTCTTTGTTGCATCAATCATCTTCACTGAACTACCAATGATGACTAGATCTTCAACATAGATAACAAAAATCACTATCTCCCCCTTTATTTTTGAGGAATAGATTTGGATCGTATGGATTTCTAACAAATCCATGTTGTACGAGATGCTCATCAATTTTGATGTACCAAGCCTAGGGTCCTTATTTAAGGCCATGCAAATATTTTCTCGAGTCTTCAAACCTTCATTTCTTGACCAAGTACAACATATCCATCAGGTTGAGTCATGTATAATTATTCTTGTAAATATCCATTTAGAAAGGAACTTTTTACGTCCATCTAATGGACTTTCCAACCAAACTATGCAGCTAGAGAAAAGATCATCCTAATCATTTTGATCTTAGCTATGGGAGCAAATATCTCCTCATAGTCAATGCCTTATTTTTATGTGTACGCCTTTACTACTAGTCCTACTGTGTACTTGTATATGGTCCCATCTTATTTGTACTTTATTTTTAATAACCATCTGCATCCAATGGGTTTCTTCCCTGGTGGAAGATTGATAAGTTGCCAAGTGTTGTTTTTCATCACTAAGTTGTACTCAACATCCATGGAATTTTTCCAAGCTTTTAACTATAGGGATTCTTAGACTATAGAGGGCTCATTAGATTAAATAACTCTACTCATCAAAGAAAGTTTTAATTCTTATTTTGTTTTACAACAAGTTTTTGGTTTAATGGTGGGTGTATCTTGTGGAACATCCAATTTTACATCTCGTAGCATGTTAGTATACCACTTGGGCATACATTGAACTAATCTTGTGGGTCATGGTTCTATCTAATCATCACCATCATCCCCATCATCAATTTCATCATCTATGGGAACATCATTTTTTTTTTTACAATTTGGTGAGAAATCTACATCGGGTGAGTCTCGGAGGAGGAGTATCTACTTCCTTCTTCTCAAAGAACTCAACATATCAGCTAGTGTAGACTTTCCCTGGTCTAAGGATCCATCAATCTGTACCCAAAAGTCTCATCATTGTAGCGAATGAAGATGAGTTTTTGTGATTTCATATCCAATTTATTTTTGTTCTGCATGGGTATGTGCATACTTACTTTGCACCCAAATACTTTAAGATGTGCAATAGATGGATTCATTTTTTACCATGCTTCTTGTGTTGTTACTCCATCAAGAGCAACTGTGGGAAGTATGTTCAACAAATAAATTGTTGTTTTTATTGCTTCTATTAAGAATTTCCTCTTTAGTCCAAAATCATCGATCATGCATCCCATAATTTCCATGATAGTACAATTTATTCTCTCAAAAAAACCATTCTACTATGATGTGTGTGGAGGAGGCATCTGTTGATGAATCTTGTGAGCTTGAAGGTAGGATTTTAACTCATCATTTGTGAATTTCCCCTTCAATTTGAGAGTATATTTTAGATGTGACGATGAAATTCATTCTCAATAGCCACTTTTAACTTTTTTAAGTTTTCAAAAGCTTTAGTTTTCTTGTGAAGACAAAAATCCATATTTTTTTTTGGTGAGTAATCATAAACTCAAAGCATGAAGTATTGGAATCTAGAATGACTTGTTTGCATTGCTCTATAAAGATAGACATGAACCACCATGAGCTTAATAAGTACTCTTTTGGAATGAAGCTATGTGTTGTTTTCTTGCTAGGAAATGAGGACATTTATCGGTATCCTTTTAGAGAGATGGCAATCCTTTTACCATGTATTACTAGTGAAGTGTTTCAAGATACTTGAAACTAATGTGACTAAGTCTCCGATGCCCACACCATGCAGAGGTAGAGTTCTTAGCCACAAGTGCCTAATAATTTATGTGGACAAAATCAATATGGAACATACGTCCCACATTAGAGGCTTTTGTAACTATTTTGGAGCGTTGAGATTTGTCTTGAATTAAACACATTTTCTTATCATAATGATTATCAAAGCTAATTTTCAAATTGTGATCTAGGAGTTACAAACTGATACTATATTCTTCTTCAACCTAGGGACATATAGTACATTTGATAATCTATAATTTCATGAACCAAGGGGTAGAGAAATGTTCCCAATCCCTTGTACTATGTATAAAGAATCATCACCCAATGAAACATGGTTTTTTAAAGGCATGTCCCTCATTGTGGTAAACCAGTCTTTGTGGCCATTCATGTGTTAAGTGGCTCTCAAATCAACATACCAAATGTCACTAGATGACGTGGAAGGTTCACTTGATGGAGCAAAGTGTACAAGAAGTCTTCATTATCTAAAGTTCCTTCTTACTCGGCTATATTTCCTTCTTACTCGATGGGTTTTTTTCTAGTTCCCCTTTTTGTGCCCTTGATTGTAGTTAGAATGTCCCTTATGGGATTGATGGTGTTGAGGTCCGTAATTACTTGATGAAATTTTCTTGTATGTATTATACCAATAATCTTTCAATTCATGTCCTCTTTTATAGATAGGACATTTCTTATTTTGTTGCTTGTCCCCTTGCTAATGTTGATTTTGGGAATTTTGAGAGGAATTAGGTTTTCCTTTTCCTTTCCATTTCTGAGGAGAATAAAGTGTCTTCTCCTCTTCTTCATCTTTATTGTACATTTCTTCCTCTTAATTTAGTAGATTCACCAGCTTATCAAAACCTATTGTCTAATCGGAAAAATTTAGTGTCATAAAAAAAAATTGATATGAAGGAGGGAGTGCTCTCAGAATAATGGGAACGATAGATTCATCAGTGACCTCCTCTCCTAGGGCTAGAAATGAAGCCCTCAAATTTTTAAATCTTCTCAAGAAAGCTTCTATTTTCTCATTTTGTTTGAACACCAGTGTGTGTAATTGACTCTGCAAATTCAGTATTGTATTCTTATTTTTGGCCTTATACACTATGCTCAAATCATCCCACACTTATTTGGATATTTTGGCATCTTGAATATGGACTTGCATATCTTCAAACACTACAAATAAGATTATAAACTTGACCTTCTGATTATATCTATCAAACTATTGTTGTTGAGTTGTATCAGTTGCTTATCTAGTTATAATACCATTCATAACATTCCAAATCTCTTCAAACTCAAGTTGTGTTTTGATTTTTGTGTTCCATGTTGCACATTTATTTCCTTTGAGAATTTGTGAATATGGAAGAAAAAACTTGGGGGAATTGGTGCCCATTTTGTAGAATCAACTGACAAAGGGTAAGGCTCTTATCACTCTAGGTATATGGTCTCCCAATCTATATACCGTCAGTCTGATATACTGAACATTTCTATATACATGCCCTTCTTATATACCTGACAAGCATACATGGAAGAAGCTTTCCCTTTATATATACTTGTTAGTATGTGAAAGAGGTGTTAATGTACGTGAAATAATCCGATACATGGTACCAAGACAATACTGAAAGGGGTATGTGCAATTATTGACATCGTGTCAAAGAAATACCCTCATACATGAGCGTAACTTTGCTATATACTCAGATAATTTCTCAATCCGTATTTAAGTCATTCTATCATTCACATATGGATGGGAGGGCTCTAATTATGTGCATTATGTCCTTATTACTCCCTATCGATTTAAGGGGTCAATACCTAGAAAAGGTTGTTGCAGTTATATTAGGCATTAAGTGTAGTAAATAGCCACAAAGGTTTTACCCATAAGCACTTCCCGAGGCACTATTTATACTGAGAACGTTGTGAATGAGATCTTAAGATATCGTAAGTTATACTGAGAACCAATTTTTATTATTTCTTATTACAACTCTTTGTCAATTTTAAAGCGAAGTAAAATAGTTTGCGGTTGAATATGGAAACACGCAAATTAGTACTATGCCTTCGAAAAATACACTAAAATATACAATTACATCCAAAATTCTGAAAAAATTGAATGGCGGGAAAAAAAAAAAAATTTTCAGTGGCCCTATTGGCCTCTGTAGCTCAATATGGCTCTCTCGAGTGAAAAACCGCAAAAAAATGGCTCAAAATGCAATTTTCAGTTCCCCTCCTTTGGAAAAAAATGATCGAAATTAAAAATAAGTTAAGTGGGAGAATTTTTTTACCCTTTTAGATTTTTCTCACTAAAAATATAGGTGGATTTAGTTATCACTAAGGGCTTTAGTGGTGTTTTTGGCCCTAATTTTGGTGGTTTGTGCTAAAAATTCCACCAAAGTCAAATATTTTAAAATATTATTATTTTTGGAGGAATTCGAACCTCCAATCTCCCCTTTCAAGAGCCTTGAGTCCGTTCCACTAGCCACTTAAGTTCTCAAAGTGCATATACTATGAATTGAAGCAAGTAATATTTAAATGCTTTGAAAAAAGACTCGACATTTTGAAATCGACGTAATAAACTTCTTACTAATCCATGTGGCTTAGAGGTATCATGTGGATAGTTTTGGTTTATCTGAAGGCGGATCTCATCGTTATGTTTTTGCAAAGTAGCTATCTCCTTCATTGTTTATCCATAGACACCTTTTATTCTTTCTTTTTGCTACTTTTTATTTGTAAAGACTATGATTTTTATTTATTTGAAGGGATCTCGGGCGCTTTTCAATAAGGCCATTGTTTGGGATCACTCCAACTCACGTAATAGGGAAGACCTTTCCCACCATTTCATTTCTACATGATTCTTTGATGCCTCTTAATGTAGGTGTGCAATTCAATACAAAGCTTAGTCCTTCACCTTATAACTCGATGGCTCAAATGCGGTCAAAACTTCAACAAAACCAATGTGGCTCATTCTTCAAATGAAGCTCACTCAATGTAGATGACTTGCCCAATGTTTGAATGCAGAGTTGAATAGATATATCAATGCCTCGATCCATTAGCTCGGTTCCCTTTTTATCCGCAAAATCACCCAAATCGGATGCAACTCGGTGGAAAGGTCAAACAACTCAATCCTTTTCTATATGAATAGATTGGTGGTAGAGGAACTTGGTCTAGAAAATATGTGGGAGCTTGATGACTAGGGGTAGAGTCCTCTAAAATGTAGCACTCTATTATTTTTACTAGAGACTAAATGATTCTCTAAATTTAGAGGTAAAACCCTTGGTTGGGGAATAAAAATGATTTTTTTAATTCGAGAATATGTATTGGCTGCAAGAAGCATATTTTCTGGTGTAGGGGGCACCAAGGAAAAATATATTTTCTTTTACTTGGAGAATGGAAGGAGGTTATGGGGATGTAGGGCATTCTCGGGAAGAAGCTGTTGGAGGTAGCATTAGCTCTCCTATCATCACATAATATCTTCTCCAAAAAAATTACTTCCTTTGCAACCTCTCTCCAACCTTCTTTTCTCATGGGTCCAGATCCACCGGCTCCAATTACCAAATGAAATTAGCAAATAGGGGTGGAATCCTACTACTTTTATTAATGATCAATAAAATCATTTACATAATGAATGACTACAATATTTATAGATATTTCATAGTCATGTATAAACAAATAAATAAGTTGCACAGGTGCAACCCTTAATTAATACAAACAAATATATTGTTGTAACTATGCAATAATAAAATAATCGAATAAGTGGTTTCAACCATATAAATATAGGTTATAAAAATTATTAACAACTAATCTACCTTAGTGAAAATAAAATAACTAAGGTAAAAATAACTATAATGTAAAATTTCTCTAACAACATTTTCCTACCTCACCTTTTTGGCCATATTTGGGATCTTTTAGGGCACCATTTCATCTTATCTTTTTTGGATCTTTTTTGCCCATCCTTATGGCCATATTTATTCCCCCTTGGGGCATTTTATATCATCATTTCTTATTTTTCCTTTTCGATCTTTATTTTGTGTGCTCTGCTAAGGAATCATATTATCATTTGTATCTCATCTAAAGTCCACCATTCTAGCAATATTTTTGTTTCTTCTTGGGGAACCCTTCCTCACCTTTCTATATTTCACCTTTTTTCCCATTTTCGTGCCCTTTATTGGGGAACCATTATTTGTCTCCTCATCCATTTTTGTGGTCATCTATATTCTCCCTTTAGGGAATTTTATTTCAATATTTTGAATCATCCCCTTATCATCTTGAATTCCACATTTGTGGCCATATTTATTTTTCCTCTAGGAATTTAATTCAACATTCACTCTATCCATTTCTACTCTCAAAGTCCACCTTTGTGGCCATACTTATTTCCCCCTTCGGGCATTTTTATTTCATAATTATATCCAAATTAGCTTGACAAAGTCCACCCTAATGGTCACCTTATTCTCCTTGGGGAATTTTATTTCACCATTTGTTTCCCTATTTTCCCTTACACCATAATCACTCCCCCACGGGGCATATTATTTCACCACCATTTTTCACTTTGTCTCCTCATCCATTTTCATGCCATGTGCCTCATTCCTTGCAGATGTATACCCTTTTTGCTCAATTCATTGTGTATGAAGGATTTTGCATAACTTTTGCATTTATTTGTGCATGGTTTGATGTTTCCCTATGACCCATTGGTTATCCTGGATAAAATCCATTTGAGAGGTTTCCCATTAGATTATCTCTATTTTGCAGTGATTTTCACCCACTTGTTGGCCTGTAGAACATTCCCATAGTCTCTATTGAGACCACCCTATGTCCTATACCCATGTGATATCAGAGTCACCGCTATAGTTTTTATTGTTATTACAA
The DNA here is from genome assembly GCA_018340775.1 of Taxus wallichiana var. yunnanensis. Taxonomy (NCBI): domain Eukaryota; kingdom Viridiplantae; phylum Streptophyta; class Pinopsida; order Cupressales; family Taxaceae; genus Taxus; species Taxus wallichiana. Next base: position 853,190,971 of record CM031242.1, on the reverse strand, counting down.
TCCTCTTTTCTTGGGGCATGTTTCCTTGCATTATCCATTACCCATTTTCTTCACCCACCCACCCTTCATCAACTACCTTTTTCAAATGCATCATCAATTTCCCATGACATTATTGATCCTCCATTTGAGGGGGAGTTCATCATCAATCCTTCATTATGCACATCCTACTATTTTTTTCTCATCCTTTTTGTCTCATGGTTTTCTAACATAAGCCATTGCACGTAAAGGGGAAAATGTAGACACCTAAATTTAGTATCTTTATCCTTGTTTTCCTGCATGTGTGTATTTCATCATGGCTCTAGCTAGACCCATGTAATTTAATCCATCCCCTCCATTTAATTAAATTCCCACTTATTATCCCATCATCTTTAATCTTTATTAACATTGATTAATTAATATTAATTAATTAATTAATTAATCATTATCCATTATGCCCTAATGGACTTTCCTTTTAGGATGCTTTTATCCTAAATCTAAATCCCTATGCTTTTTCCTATCTTTTATCCTACCTATATTTATCCCCTAACTACCCATGACACATCCCTAAATAACCTCTTCTCACACTTTAAATTCCTTTATCCCATCCTTAAAAACCTGAAATATCAATTAAAACACAAAATTAACCTCATTAGGGAAGTTTCCTGCACTCTATGGTGACCAAGCAAAGTCTCTATCGACCCTATAAGACTAAGTTCTGCCCTTTCCAAAAATAGACATGAAAACACACAAACGTGACAAAAACTTGGCTTTCTTGCATTCTTCAAATCCATCTTCAAACCAAAGTGTCTCAACAGCTATACCATTCTTCTTGCAGTCTATGAAAGCTTGTTTTGATCAACCTCTTAACTACAAGAGGTTTTATATTACTTTTTGTGTTATATTATGTTATTTATATCACTATATCGTTAGAGCTAATGGTTTGTATGACAGATCATCCTTAGTAACACTCGAGGATTCATTATCAACCTTCTATTCCAATTTCCTTACTTACAGTTACCTTTTTAGTTCATCTACTCTTGGTCTTTTTCTACCCTTCTACATTCACCATAGCCCCACCCTAGTTATAGTCGACTGGGGTTGTGTTTTTCGATCATCCCATCCAATTCACTATTTTTTCCATTTTCTCTAGCTTTCTATCCCATACATTCTTTTGCAAGTTGTTCCTAGCCAAACCTTTATTTTATGTCATTATTTGGTTTCTTTTTCCTAAAATTCTTTGTTTAGATGTCACTTAGGCATCTACAAGCTTTTACTATGTTCATTTTACATCCATATATTTGCAAATCTATATACTTATCTTGTTTTCAAGATCCACACACCCAAGTCACAAAAACCTTCCTATGTGCAATCTAGGTCATTAACCCCTTTAGGTAAACTTATTTCAAGTTTAGTTTAGATCATATTTGTATGTGCCTTACTGATTCTGCATTTTTAGTTTATGTGTGCCTTTGATTTTACATATTATCCTACTTATTATTATTTTTAAAATCTTTTATCAAAACATGGGGGTTAACATCTGCAAAGGAAATTAAAATTTTTGGAGCCGAATTTGTCGTGGGAAACCCCCATTTATCATTTATTTCATTTCCCTCTTAGTGTCCTTGTTTTATAAGTCACCAGGTTGTAGTAGTGAGGATCAATCATTTTGTGCCCGTTCATCCATATCCCGCATTTTAGATACCTTAAACCCTCCATTTTATGAGTTGTTTAGCTTTATTTAGTAGCTAATATCATTATTTTGAAAATAACGAGAAAACTAAAATAACATGTAATCTCATCAAATTATTCTTGAAGCTAGTGTTAAAATATTGTACACACGCATTGAGGTTACTTTTGATATTTTAAAAATCAAAGAGAAGAGATCTAGGATCAAATCTATCTCCATATTGAATTATGAATACATTCATCATTTCCTTCCAAGAATCAATACTCACATAAGGCAACACATTAAAAACATTCTAGCATCCTCCTCTAAGGTGTGGACAAATAGCTTTAGAAAAATGTCTTCAAGTTCTACTTCATAATCATCAATAATATTTTGGAAGAACATAAGATGTTTTTCACTACAAATAACATTATTTCCTTAAAATTTAGACAACTTATTCTTGATTTCCTTAGGAACCTCAATTATATATCCAAGAATTTCCCTAAAATTGATAAGTTTGAATGTTTGAACTCTGAAAAGGGCACGTGGAGGAGGATGATCCATATTATGATCAACTAGATTTTAAACAAGAGGATAAAAAGGGTTTTGAAATAATGGTTAACGAAACAAAGGAGGGATAATATTTTACAAATTTCTTATACAAGTGCCATTAATAATTATGGATCTAGAGGCTTGTTCAAGCAAACCGTGGAGTTGGAAAATAGGGATGTTTGGTCTTGACCTTTCGAGGAGAACTTGAATATTCTTCTATCAAAGGGGAACTAGTTAAATAAGATTTTTTTATGTTATTACCTTGTGAACTCTTATCGGGAACTAATTTCATAACTTATCTCTTTTTCCTTTACAAATTGCCTAACTCGGGAAATAATTCTTTAGTGAGGTTTGATCTGTGATGATCTAAATCCTTACAACTTTGTAAATTTAGAGACCCAAACAAAATAGAGTAAATAATATAACACTATTCAAACCTAGAACTCAAAATGGAGTCACACCTAGATATTACACTCTAGACATAATAGATCAACACGAAAATCCATTAAATCATACAACAAAACAAAAAGAAAATGATGACTTGATAAACCTTTGGTAAACCCTGAATAAATAAAAGCATCTTTAAGTCCCCAACAATGTCACTAGTAAGTGTGTTGGTTCCAATTCTAACACATTTCCTATACTTGAAGAGAAAACTACACAAAATAAGGGGCAAGGAAGAATTATGGATATGTTAATTTTTCATTTGCAACTGGGGATGGATCCATATTCCTCACATGGCCTACTATATGGAGATGACATGAAGGAGCCTAATTAAGGGTGTGGTTGTTCACCTCCTATTTAATGGATCTATTCGAACCAAGGTGAGAGGCCCTAAGGAGTGGCTTGAAAGGGGAGGGAGATATTATCTTTCAAACCCTCAAACTTGTTAGAATATCAATCTGAAATCAAATGAAACAAAAAAGCAATGCTCTCTCAAAATAATGATCACATAAGCATTGAAAACAATTGATGCATCAAACAAAAGCCACTAAAGATAGATTTAGGGTGATCACAAGCACAATTTTAAAGGAATATATTGATAACTCGGAGAAAAATGATACTTGAGTTGTTAAGCTTCACAAATCCTTACAACCCCATTCAAAATATAGAAAGGATAATGATTTTTCGATAATATTTCATGTTGAATTTGTAATAAATGATGAAATTTGTAAGGATAGGGAAATCAAAGGTGTAAGATAATGTGAAAGGGGATGGAAATTGGGGAAACGAGATTAGGAAGGTGAAGTAGTATCATTAATCATTTTGTCTCGATAAATCTTCATGAATTGAAATATGGAATCAAAGAAAAATCACACTCCAAAGGTTATTTAATCTCGTGGACACCCAAGTAAGGTAAATAATAAAACTAACTCTTGAAACCTCATGACAGGCACCTAAGAATGAAGTCTCATGCACTCATCACACCAAACAAAATCCTATGGTAAGCAAGTATTCATTTTTAGAAATTAAAGAAAGTATATTTATCATTGAAGCCAATGGTGAAAAGTAACACTAAAATTCAACAAACCCTCAATTCCTATCAAACAATCAATTGTAGAATGCTTCCCTATTTTTATTTGGCATGATCAACACATATTTATAGAGGATAATTGAAACTTATTGATTTCAAATTTATTTAAAAGAAGAAACATCAAGATTTTACATGGAAGAAGGGTTTTATGTTTCCATTTGCAAAAGAGGAAATGGAAACATATAGGAATGAGTCTCAAATCCTTTTAACGGTTATACAATGTAAACGCCTTTACAATGAACCTAAAGATGAAAATAACGAGTCTCCAATTCTCTGGAAATCTATTCTACAAACAAAAATACTTCACTTTTGAAGCATAAACCCAAAAATTCCAACTACACCTACGGTGAAGAGAAGCCTTCACTTTTGGGTAAGTGCAACAAGTTGGGGGACAATTAAGTGGACATCAAATCCTAAATTTTATATCAAAAATAGAAAAACATCAAATTTAGTCTTCGTGGACTTGAACTATGTTGAAAAGTAAAAATATGTCATAAAAATGGTACCATCGCGTAGGGGAGACTGTTACCTTTGTAGAAATATTGATTTTAAAGTGAATAGAATAGGATAAATATCATTTTATAATTTTTTACTAATAGTAGGTCTTCAAGCCACTTTTTCCTGTGAATGTTTATGTCTATGTTTAAGACTACAAATTTTGTTTCACTTGTTAGAATGTGATAAAACTTATACCATCCCAACCATGGTGAAATTATATATATGTTCAAAAAAAGTATATTCGACTTTAATATTTTTGATGAAGTTAGGGTGGGAAAATGGAAAGTGCTCTGTTTTCTTTGTCTTGAGTATTTTCACGGAAAAATCATTAAAAATGAAATATTTCTAAAAAAAAACAAAATAAAATCTATCCCAAGATAGATAGAGGCATCTAACTTCTCATCAAAGGAAAATATATATATATCAATTTTTGTTCATCTAAATCACGGGAAAACAGAGATTTCTACAATCTTATAGGTGTTTTTAAAAAAATACCAAGCCATTGAATTTTCAGTGTTTAATATAGCTAAACTTGTCCATTTCTTACAAAAATTAGTAGTTTAGAAACTAGATTCCGGATGATACGATTCATATTGATATAATTTTTTCTAATTTTGAGTGTATGCATTGTTAATAATCCCTACAAGTTGATATTATGTTGTTATTTGCAATATGACATCCACTTATGACCCCTTTTTTCCCCTAACTTGGTGCACTTACCCTTTTTATACATTAATGTCCCAATCCTAAAATAACATCCAATAGATTTTAATATGAGTATTGTGAGAATATTTATTGGTGATATGTTTGCTAAAAAAATTAAATCAATGGAAAATCATATAATCGGGAAGAAGGACAAAAAGAAAATTGAAAAATGTTCATTCCACATTGCTCTTATAAAAAACATTCAGTTTGGTGGGGAAATGGAAGAATATTATCTTGTAAAAGCATCGCATGATAAAGAGGGATTAATTTTGGCATCTACAACTTTAAATGGCATCAAATGATCTTTGAAAAATGAAATGTAACAGATCATAACTTTTGTACTTATAGCTTTATAAAAGTTTTGACCAATCTCTTAAAAATTGATCACTTTAGAAATCCCCCTCTAAAATGTTCCCAATGCACTTGGTTTTAGGTGAAATGGATGACCGAGTTGAAAGTTATGGGAAAAAGTGAAAACCTTACCATTTTTAAAACCTCCATGTTTCGCAGATTTTAGGATAATTTTCCTTTGTTTCGTGGCTTTTGAGTGTTGAATTTTTTCAAGGAATTTATTTGATATTTCAATTATTTCTGATTTCTCTTTTTATGTGGATTCTCCTTTATATCATGGAATTTCATTTTATTTTTAGATTCATCAACTCTCGTGGAATCTTGAGTGTTTGATGTTTACAAAACACTAAATTCCATTGTTCTACAAATTTTCGATCTTTCCCCACTTAGTCTTCTAATACTATCATACTTAATCTTGTAACATAATTATGCCACAAATTCTCATGACCTTTTTTATGCTGCAAAATTTGGATTCCATTTTTATAAAACATCCTTTCCTCACAACCACATTTCTTTGTTTCATGGATTTTACAACTCGTGAAACACCATATCTTGAGACACTAGTAGAACATTAAGTTCATTGCTTCCATACTTGGCCACATTATGAATTCCTTTTCTCATCTCCTTAGGACACTCTCTTTGATCATTGTGGCTTTTGCTAAGTGGAGTACACCCTTTGTTTCATAGAAATGAATAATTCCACTGAACACTATAATCACCAAGTCCTTGAAGCACTACTTTTCTTTGCAATTTCCTTTAGCCCACATAACACTATCCTTAGACTTTTATGGCTTCTTTATTTTTCTGCAAAACCCACCAAACGATACATTCTCTTCAATCCACGGAATATTACTCATTGAATTTCATGGAACACTATAACTTTGTGAAATCATCAAAACCAAAGGGAAAGTCAATATGTAAGTGAAAATCCACATTACAAGGTTGTAGATGACATAAACATGACATTGAGGATCAAGGAAACACCAAGAAATTCGCAATCGAGTAGGAAAAAAGTGGTGTGATAGAACCAACTGGGAAAATACAAGTGAAAGACCGAAAGTGACATAAAAGGGAAAATTAAAATGACCAAATACATTGGTTAATTAGTACTCTTTTTACTCAAAACCATATGAATAGTAGTATGAGACGAGGACTAAATAATTATCCAAAGTGCATGATTTAGTGTACATAATAGCCTATACAACATGGTGGACTAAAAACTAGTGGGTGATATTATTCCCTATAGTGGTTGATATACTATATGGGGGTGTGGCACCTATAAATGTAGGTTACGCCCATGTTCCTCTACTGCAAGTGGTATGAGTGGGGGAGACATTCCTGAGAGGATGCTAAAGATGTTGGAGTAAGAACACAATGTGAGTATGATTCCATTTTATAGTTTGTAGATATGATTATAATGAAATGATTAGTTCTAATAGATATGTATTTGCAATTTTAGGTGAAATGTATTGGACTATTATTGTGAATGTATCGAGTGTGTACATTACTCTAAAACATTCCATGGGATATAGTGTGGTGGGATACTTGAGTGAGAAGATGATATTGTTGGCTAGAATGTCTATATCTTTGATGTAGTTGTAGTTGCAGCTTCCACATGTATAGTTTGTAGATTCATTAAGGTGAGATCCGTAAGGAGCTTGCTAGGAAATGCGAGGGCCATCCTTGGAGTGATGTGACACAAGACATGAATACACCCTTCTACTAGCACACATGCCCAAATGGTAGCGCATACATCATTTTTATAGTGCATGCACCCCTCTTCCACCGCACACGCATTGTCATAGTTTTTTGTAATTTTTGTTTCACTTCCCTAACGCGAGCGTCTATTCTCTAGTGCAACCACACTTATGCTAGCGCATGCATCTCTTAGGTAGCACAAGCACCTTGGAGACTGTTAATTTTACATAGAGGAGTGCAGGCACCATAACTCACGTGCACACATCTAAATAGGTGTGCATACACCTTGAAGGGTGTGCAGGTGTCTTTTTTTATCTAGATTTGTTCATATAATTTTTAGTGCTCCTAGTTTGGGTCATATCTTTTGGCCCGTTGACCCATTTTCAAAACTTGAATAGGTGTCGGAAAGTGCGGGAAGAAAAATTTGCGAGAGAAGTTATAAAAATAATACACCTTTGGTATCATTACTTCTATCATAAAACTCCCAAAGTGCCTCAAAGACCTCTGAAAATGCAAAATACTAAAAACTGTTGAAAAACCGTAAAAAATAGATTTATGGAATTTTCTTTTTTTTTGGTTTTCTAACTTGTTTGCGAGAGTTCTAGTAAGTGATTGCAAGTTTATTTTTACTAAAGTAGTTTAAGTGTTTCATTTTCTTAATTAGAAGGAGATTTTCGAAGTGTGTATGCTCTTCCCTCACACCTTCTAGGTGATCTTGGGAATCAAAAATACTTCTCAAACCTCCTTATTGCTTTCAAAACACTTACTTTATGCTTCCTAATTGGATTGATATTTCAAAATTGGTTAAAACAAACTCAAAATTTTGTAAAAAACTTAATGTATTTTCCATAAATTTGTTTTAGTTGAGTTTATGCGTTGTGTATGCTCTTCCTTTGTGCATTTTGGTGATCTTAGGAATCAAAAGCAACATGCAAACTCTCTTTTGATATCATGATATTTTTTGGAAAACTACTAACTCTTTGCATATATGACCTAACAATTTGTCAAAGAACGGAGGCTCAAAACACAAGACCACTAACATGTGTTTTCATACAGGTTGTCAAATGATGTGCTACTTAAAACCACATTAAGCTAAGAAAGATAAAAAACACACCACTTTACATCACACTGTATTGCAAGTTTTGAAAAGGGTACGTCCCTATCCACTCAACTAGAATGTAACTCCTTTAGAATAAAGCCTTAAGATACAATACTTGGGGTGGTTCTAGGAACCCTAAAGTAATCCACCACTGAGTAACCTCGTGGATGAAATAGGAAGTTCTCTAACTTACCCACTTGACTAGATTTTACATTGTAAGTTAGAGTCAAATTTTTCGTATCACAACCCCAGTGATGATACAACTAAAAACACTAGTTTCTCATTATATCAAAAGGTGGTAAATTAAATCTGAGATACTCCCAAATTAGTCAATGCAACTCTTTAGTTAAATCACGCTAGCATTTAGACAAATTGTTGACACCTAGTTGAGTGATCTTATTAGGAAATTCATTTTATCTTGGAGCCCACTTTGCTAGTTTGTTTCATGTCAAGCCATCATGAAGTGATGACTTACTTGGAGTATGAACCTTGTTTTTCAAACAAGGCAAAGAGTCCACATGAGTTAGATCTAAGTGTCTTTCATCATGAAATTAAACAATGTATCACTTAGCTTGGTTTCTTTCTCACCTTTGGACAAGGTGAAACTCTACCCAAGTAATACTTAGTTTCTTTTCACATATTTTGATCTATACCTTTGCATTATTTTTACCCATTTGGGACAAGAGAAGGCATCTTTTTCTATTGTTGTCATAGATAGTGTTCATTACTTTTATGTTTGTTTACGCTCATCCATGTTTGTGGTTGAGTTGTTAAACATCTAAAGTGTGTGGGTACGTTTTTATATCTTGATAGCCACTTGATCTTGATTTCAAGATCATCATCATAGTTAGGATGGATTCTTCATTTGATCCCTTAGACTTGTTACCTTGTTTGCATTTCCTCGACATAATTAAGATACTTATGTCGCATTTCTCATAAACGCGATCTAAGTCTTCGCATTGTTGCATTACGCTTCCCACATTTTAGCACATCCTTAGTATACTTTGACTTGGTTTGATTTAAAACATTTTCCTAAATCTTGAAAGGTGTCGAGTTACTTTGTTAGCATCGTTTTGATACCACTTTGACAGTAATATCTCACTTCTTCGTGAAGCTTGATAGACGTGTCCAATTCGTGTGATTACGTGGCATATATTTGTAAACCATGCCCTTTAACATTTATGCCTTGTTGGTTGTTGAACTCATTGTGGTATCCTTTGATTGGAAGTCGCTCTTAAGTTTTGTTAATACTTACGCCTTGTTAATTTATTTGAACTTGACATAATTATTAACATAGAGTTGGCTATCTAGTGTCAAAACTATTGTTGAAAGTGAAAGGTAAACACTTTGATCAATTTATTTGGTTATCTATACTTGAATGATTGTTCCTTGTGTGTTAACAAACTCATAGAATTATTCTAGGAAAATCTTGTTGGATTATAAAAATTGTATCATCACGATGTATATTTTCCTTACGTTCCCTTTCAAAAATCAAGTAAACATCTCCGTACTTACAGAATGTATAGTTAAATGTCATTATGCTTCCCTAAATCGACATGGAATTTCCTTCCCTTTGAAGGATTTCCATCACAGTATCTAGGTTTATGCATTTTTACCTAAACGATGCTAACAAATGATGGATTATCGTATGGGTCCCCATACTTACAAAAATATGGAACCTCGATTTAGGAATTCAAATTAAAAGATTCAATTAAAATTAAACCTTGTTTGGTTCTTCGTCTTTAGAGGGCCCGATCGGGAACTTTGTTCCCCATCTTTAGCTCATATTCGATGGTATGGTTTGGATGCTTCTGATCCAAATTATTATTCAAGTTCCCCCACTCTTCTTCGATTCAGATCCAAACTACTATTTGGATTCCCACTCTTCTTCTGAAGATTTGGATCCCAACTATAATTTAGATACCCCTAGATCAAATCCTGAATCATGGTCCTCCCTTTCTTTGAAGGACCTTTATTCCAAATCACCTCAATGATGTCTTCCTCCTTTGAAGACTCATATGACTCCAAGTTCCATCAATCAAACATATAATTTGGTTCTTAAGTCATGGTCCTCCCTTTCTTCAACGGACCCCCTTTATCAGTCGCCTCGATGACCCCTTCCTTAGTCGAAGAGTTCCATAACTCATATTCCCTCTAGTCAATCATCTGATTCGACTCCTACTTTGGAACTTAATAGATGACTATGCGATCCTACTTTCCTTCCTACATTGCATCGTCTTCTATAAAAATGGCCTAGGTCTGAATCCAAATCATTCATTCATGAGATGCCTACCTCTAATTGTATTACACCTCTCGAGGAATTTTCTTCTATTAATCAAGATCTAATTCCTCCTTTTCTTCTAAGTAATTTTGATCATACCTTATCATATCTTTGTCAATCTTCTAAAGATCAATTTCTACGAACACGTCGAACCATTAGAAAGAAACCATTTGCTAAGATATCATTTCAAATTAGTATCAAAACTATTCATGGGAGTGATAGGGTCAATTTTTCTCCTCGTATACATCATTACACATCTTCTAAAACTCCATGCTTTTTGAAACTATTTCTTCTAGTCAACCTCATATGGTCGAAAAGCAACAACCTTTACTAATTTATTTCTCTCAAAATGACTTAACAATCAGAATACACGAAGATATCCCTCTAGATGATTGCAAACAAGGGTTATTTCTTGAACTTGATACACTCACGTATTAGAGTGAAGAAATTGATCCCTTTTATTAGAACATAGAGGAAGAGCCTAAAGTTGTGGAGCTTGATTATTCTTCTGTTATTCCATCTTCACCTTCCTTTGAGCATGATGAGATGTTGGGCTCTAGCATTGGTCCATGGCCTATCTTCTCATTTCCAAATCATTCCTTATCCATCAACATTCCTCAATAAAAATATTTACTTGGGTCACTGCTGAGTAGCCCATCATCTTCTTCTATCATGGAGCCACCCCTAGGCCACCCTCCATTTTAACTTGTGGGTCACCTCCTGGTAGCCCATTACCTTCTATTCTTGGGCCACGTCCTACTAGATCTTCATCCTCTTCTATCTATGGGACACCTACAAGTAGTCCCTCATCATCTATATATGGGTCCCTCCTAGTATTATCTTTTTATCTTCTTCAGTTCTAAGGCCATGTCCTAGTAGCCCTCCATTATTTTCTATTTGTGAATAACCTCGGGGTAGTTCATTACCTTCTATTATTAGGTCATGTCCTAGTAGCCCTTCATTCTCTTTTGTCTATGGGACACCATCATCTTCTATTCTTGGGCCATGTCCTCATAGCCCAACTTCTTCCATCTTAGGGCCATATTCTATCAGCCATTCATCATCTTTTATTAATGTCTCACCTCTTGGTAGCCCATCCTCTTCAATTCTTGGACCATAGCCTTTTTACTGTCAAGTTCTTCTTCTATCAATCATCGGGAAATCCCACCACCATTTCTCTCGTTCCTATCATCAATCATTAAATTTCTCGTTCTTCTCCCACTTCTCGGGATCAGAAAATTCATGCATTAGCTTATAAGAAACCCAGACATGTTATTTATCAAGCTAAACTCAAAACACTGAAGAGCTCCAAGGCTTCAACAAACAAAAATTCAAAATCCAACGTGATTCTAGAATGCACATCCACATAACCATCAAGTATGGAGGAAAGTGTAGAAACCTATGGATAGGGAACTCGAGCTCCTGCATATGAAATCCATGTTTTCAAATAAGTTGTAGTCATTTATTGAGTATGAGCTCACTATGCTTATCGAGATTGGTTATCACATTCCTCTTGATAAAAAAATCACTTAGCCTACCTTATTAAGGAAGTCACAAACATTATTGTTGAATCCTATCATGCCAACTTATTTTTTAGTCCCATCTTTCCAAAACTATCAAAAATCTAAAAATAAAAAACAAATGAATTTTTTTAAAAATGAATAAACAAAAGAAAAAATCGAAGGTAAAAAGATCAAACATTGCAATCAGGTATTGCGTACACATGGATGTTTCTTTCTTCCTTCCTTGTTATTATTTTGCAAGTCTTCCTACCATTTTCATCCCTACGGTGATATTTTGGTTAACGTTTTTGCACGCATTTTTTGTGATGCTTATTTCTATGGTGCCTATTTGAACCTGGTATTTTATCACCTTGGTAAATTAAATAATGACTAACCTCTTAGATATCTTATCAAAATCAACATCTAATAAACTTGTTGCTAAGAAATTTTAGACATATTTGTTGACACTAGCCAATGTCATAATCACAATCACTTCCACATCCTTCCATCGAGCCATCTTTAGCTCTTAACCCCTTGTCAAACAAGAGATCTGAAATAAGTTTTGAGAAAGAAAAAGAATCTAAATCAATCAAAATTCAAAAGATAAAATCTAAAAATCAAAATCAAGTTGATGTATAACTCTCTCTTGGGGTATTTCTAATAATCTCTATCGCTATGGATGCCTAGTGGTCAGAGAAATTTTGTGATTTGAATCAAATACACCTCCATCGGGCTATGGACAATTTGGCTAGCAATGGAGAAACTTACGATATCCTTCCACTTTTCATTCACAAATCAACCATTAAAATCAATCATTCCTACACATTGGATAGGGTGTCTTCACTTGTTGTCTATCAAGTCTTCTCTCCAAGAGGTAATTAATTTCCACGTGCACACTCTAGATCTCTATGAGAAAAATTGGATTAATATGTTCCCAAGTTCCTTTTTTGGACCTTGTTTAGAATCTTAGTCTACTCCATATCTTGTCTCATGATTTTTCCTTTTTCTAATTGTTTCTTCATGTGAGGCTTCTAAGATACATTAATAAGGTTCATTTGTTCTTCTACTTCATTCAAAACATCCATGTGAATAGTATTCCCTTTTTTTCCATGTTTATGGACACCTTTGTCCCTTTCATAAAAATAATCTTCTCCTTCCTTTCTGTCATGTGCTTTTAGGCCGTCTTATATTACGGTCATCCTTGTTTCTTCCCTGCACTTCATTGGTTTATGTTCATCATCATGTTGAACCTATCCATAATGGCCTTGGGTCCCACTTATATGCATGAAGAGTTTCCTTTGAATACTCCAACCTAATCACTTGGGGTATTTTTGCATCTTCACCCTTCTCACATACGCGTGGCCTTCTACCCTTATACATCCCATCTATCACTAGGGGAATCCATGCTTCTTTTTCTTCTTGTACATAGTTTAAGAAAACTTTCAAAATCATCAAAAACATTCAAATATGTTTGAGAAAACTTAAAAAATCGAAAATAATTCTACAAAATTTCACTCTTTGGTTCTTTGTTATTCTTAAAACAACAAATCATGGATATTTTTTATTTACCTTCATTAACAAAAATAGTCGCATGCTTCGTCTATACTGCGGGGCATAACGAGTTTCTGGTTCTATTTCATAGTGCACAATGATTTTTCATAGGACCCAAGTGTCCTCCATTATTCCCCTTGCATATATCCTTGCATGGGGTGCCATCATTAACCCTTGTCGTTAATTCGAATAGCTTAGAACTGAAGCTTGATAACAAAAACATTACACCATGTTTCTTTGTTAGGTTAGCTTGTTTACTTTCTCGTATTGTATTGCATTATGTATGTTGCATGGAGTTAGGAATATTTTAATTTCTCCTATTGCACCGCATTTTATATGTTGCATGGAGTTGGTGTTTTTGGCAATGGACATTTGTTTAAATATGGATTTTCATATCATAATACACTTTTTTCATTCTTTTTAATAAGGACCGATGATGAATATCAAGTTAGCAATATGATAAAAATAAAGTTGTTTATAAGGTAATGGATGGATGTTAGCTCATTCCCCTTCCTTATACTCTTTTTATTTTATATCCCCTTTCTTTTTCATCACATTATTCTTTCTTCTATTCTCTTTTTATCATCTTTTCGATCATCGATCGAGTTCTTCCATCACCCCATCGACTATCAAGGGGGCATCCTTCATTCTACTCATTTTTCTTCTATCCCTTCAAAATTATCTACTTTTTTATGTTTGTCTACTTTCTTTGAAGTGACGTCATTTACGTCACCCCAAAGAGGGGAAAATGTAGACACCTAAAATATGCTTACACTTAGTGTTCCCTCTAATTCATTTAAATTGATGATACTTCATTAATTCCCTATTCTTTTCTCCATTCTCTGATGCCCATTTACAACACCTTCTTGGTCATATTTCTCCTATAATCATATAATTGGTATAATATCTCTCTTATTAGCTAAATATTCCTCCTTTTGACCATTAAAAACCTCCCTAGTTCTCTCTAAACCACTTATGTAGGCTTCTTAGGTTGTCTATCACACTCACAAATGATTAACCAGGCCCCTCCCGACTCTCAATGAGTCTCTAATCACTTTTTAATCAAGTTTAACTAGCCTGAACCCTAGTTAACTAGCCTAAACCAAGGTTAACTAACCTAATCCTTCTTATATTTTTGTCCCACATGCACCCAAATTCCAATCTCTCCCAAACCAAAAACTATAAATAGAAGGCTAAGCCCTCCCTTTCAAAGAGACTTTGGATGATCATATCAAAGCTCTTGACTCTTTGGAAAGGCATTAGACCTCATTTGTGGTAGCTTTAAGCTATAAGACATTTGATCTTGGCCATACTCCATTGTTAAGACCTCCTCCATTGTAGCTAATATCTTAATACACCATCCATCATCCAAGCTTGAGTAAATGAGAAGAACCATATGGCCTTGTAACCATTAATGGTGAGCTCTCATTCTTAAAAATCTTGAGTTTCATATCAAACACCACATTTGATTGCTATGATCTTCATAGGTTTAATATTTTATAGCTTTCAAAACAGTAGAGATTAGCATATATGTCAGATTTTGATGTTATTTTCAAAGTTGTGATGCATGTATAGGATTAACTCTTGTTTATCTCTTATCTCATAGTGCATAGTTGAGTTAGTTAAGCTTTGAGGTTCTTTACCTCATTACATAGATTTTAAACTTTTTATTGCACACATTTGGTACACCCGGTTGGAAACTTAGTCCATCCTCCATTAACTTTCCATAGATTTTCAAATTTTCATTACACATATTTCAAAAGTAGGGAAACTCCAAGATCTACATTACGCCCTCAAGGACTTTCTTAACTGAGGCATCCAAAACCTAAGTGTCATCCATTAGTCATTCGTTAGTCCTTATGTAGACTTCTGCTGCAATGTCCTTCATACATTTTACAATGTAGTGGTTAATCTTTGAAACCCTACACTGATTAATACTTGTTTTCCATGGTCACCCTTCAATGATTCCTTCTGGATAAAAAAATTCCACCAACCACTCCTCTGTTGGACCGTCAACCTCCTTTAACACTAGAGCTTTCTACGGTGCCATTGCTTCTTTTGATTTTTCTAATGCGTAGTGAAAACCCTAGCTACAAATTGAAAACCCTAGTCAATCTTCCGTCACACGCACGCATCACTACCTAATTTCTATTTCCATACCTAGATACTTAACACCATGGTTCAAAATGTGATGAGACTACTCAATCTACAAAATCTGTCTCGGCTCTTCTACGCACTTCACAATTTTTTCTCAAGTTCATAAGGTAGAAACTGACTTTTAGAACTTTTGGTGTAGGATATTTACCATGTATATATTTTAAGTGCATGGTATTCCTCCACATAGGTGATTCACCATGATTATGTGTCCTAGGGTGTCAATATGGCCTTACATGCATCATAGATCATCATAGGAGTTACATTTGACCGTCTATTCTGGGAATGTAACTCCCACCTCTTGATGGCTACATTTGTGGGGGAGTTACACAACCCACTACTATATGTACACCATTTCATCTTAAGCAATGGAATGGAATGGAGTATGGGATTTGAGCCATTTTTCCCTTAATGTATGCACATTGCTCTCATGGGTGATTTCTCGCTTGGATCTTGAAGCTACACCATTCCATGGTTGAGTGAAACGTGTTGATTCTCACAGATTCCCTCCAGATATTTGTCATTACTCCGACATGGTATCAAAGCTAAAGAATTGGAATCATGTTACTCACTTCGGTTGCCTACTACTCACCATCTTGTAGTTTCATCTGTAGCTCTCCTCCTTACTTTGTGCTCTACTTGCATTGTTCAAGGGTTTTGTGCTTGGTTTGTTGGCTTGAGGTTGCTTGTGTATGGACGTTTTATGCATGCTGACTCATTTACAGTGGTGATCTCACTCATTTCTAGTTTGACGGTTTGGGTTTTGGTTTTACTCGGGCTTTGCTTATACGTGGTCATCCTCTACTCGGACTATGTTGTCTTTTCTTGAGTGGGGGCCTTTGCATTCATGTTGGCTCGTGATTCTCCACTATTGTGTTCATTTGCCTTGTTCAAATGAGATTCACCATTTTCGCTTTCGATTCAACACTCTGTAATTTGGCTTTGTTACTCATGGCACCTTGGCCATTAGACGTCGACTCGTGCTCTTACATTGCTAACTCATTTTTTTACTTATGGCTCGTGTTCCAACCTGTTGCTTTGTTGTGGCATTAGTCGATGCACATTATAGGCATATTTTCCTATCCTTAGTTTGATTATGTCATCTATGCATTAAATGAACTTCTTTACTCGCATTGGTTGTCTTGTTCATGCATTGTCTAAGCTCTTGTGGCCTCTGCACCTATGGATCCTTGCTTGAACGTGCTCTTTCTCAACTTTGTATTCTTCCCCTGTGTTTGAACGCGTGCTCTCTCGACTGTGCATCCTCATTTCCTAAGCTCACTGGTGTGGATTTTGACACATGAATCTTTCAACATTACTCGTTATGACAATTCACCAATTTCCTCTACCTAAGAAGATTCTGAAGCTTGCGTTGGGATCTCTAGGCACATGGGCTCTGTATGGCATGTTGGTTACAATATTTAACTCATCACACCAATTTTCATTAGCTCGGTCGACATCCAACTCAAACCTTGACACGTGGTTTCACCTTTGTGCACAACTCGATATTTCACCCTGCCATTTTGACTCGGTAGAATTTGCAAGCACAACTCGGCTCGTCTTACCATATAGCTCAGTTTTGAGTCACTCCTTCGACTCATGTGTTGTGTTTTTCCATGTGCACCACTTGGCTTCTCATGGGATCTCTACTAGACCATGGAAATTTTGCGTAATACAACTCAGCTCAATCAATGACCACCTCCCACTCATAGAAGAGTTAGCTCAGTCGGGAATTCCCTAGCTCCCCCATCCCCTTTTAGACATTGTTTGGTGGTCAAAAAAATCCCTTATTTTTAATGTTTTGAGGAAAAACATTCATTAGTGCATTATAATAATGTTGTGGATATATTTTTCCTATTTGAATGTCCTTCCTTTGAGTGTCGAAGACAGAGGGTGATGTTCGGGGTTGGCGTAAAGCTAATCCCCCTTGCAAGAAAAAGAAACCCTACTTGAAATTTGATGCCATTTCCAATGAGTACCCACACAACACCCTTTGCACCCATTTGGGCACTTTTAAATCAATTTTCAAAGTTTATTAGCATTTTCATCATCGGTTTGTGGAATTGTATTTTTGCTATAATATTTGGCTTCTTTGCTCATTTTTAGCACTTATCTAGTCAAATTTACATGTTTTCTTGCACACTACATGATGACACTTGTAAATTTTGTAAACGCAATACTTTATAAAGTTCCACATTCTGGGGGGGTTCACTAGTACTCTTGGGTTTTCACACGCAAATTCATTATCAATTGAGTCGATGTATTGCATTTGTGCACCTTGCACTTTTTCTTCTCCATCATGGAGAGTGATCTTTCCAAACTTGAGCATCGTAGGATCACCTTATAGCCTCCACCACTTCTTATTGGGAGAGAGAACTATTCAGCTTGGCGTGCTTCCATGGAATGTTACTTCACTCACGAGGGTCTTTCACCCTTCTTACTTGGGCCAATTCTTACACCCACTGATCATCGTTGTCTTGAGGACTTTCTCAACACTTGTGACCATGTTTTTGGTCACATGATGATGCATTTCTCTAGATCTCTTTGGTTTCACATGGCAGACTCAGATCCACCCAACCGTGTCTAGAGAATTCTTTAGTCTCTCTATGGTGACCCTTCACATCTGTCACATTTGTTGTTATTGTTGATTTAGTTGTCTCCTCTATTTCTTCATGTGATGATAGTTCCATTGACACAGACTCACTTGGTTATACTTCTAATGACGAGGATTTTACACCTAGTACTGATGTCGAGAGTACTACAGAGGACTCTTCTCCTCCTTATCTCACTATTCTAGAGAGTGTTGACACATCCCACATCTCATCAAATATTAAGCAGTCTCATATTCAGTCTCATATAGTCATCACACCCACCTCTTTTCCAATTTCACTATGTGAGGCCCCTTTCACTCCTATACCTTCATAGGATGACTCATACCTATCCAACATCGCTCTTCTGTTTGTTGAGCCCCCTCATTGGGATGAGTATCTGCCTGACCTTAGTCATATTTTCACAGAGTACACTTGTGATGTACTATAGGTTCTTCATCCATCTATAGGTATTTTAGAGGAGTTCATCATCTCCATTGTTGGGAGTGCCCCTGCGGGACTCTTACCACTTCCACTTTTCCAGAGACCTTCATTTATCCACCCTTGCTTGTGGATCAATTTTCTGTTTTGGGGATGTTTTGTTTCCTTCACATCAGTTGGACATCCTTTCTACAATTGTTCACCCTTCATACTATGACAGTTCTACACTTGCTAGACCTATGTCACACTTTCGTGGACAAGACTCATAATTCTTCGTTTTTCTTCCTTCAGTTTCCTTCATGGAGTGAGTGGAATTCCAGCATGTAATTTCTATCCTTCTTAAGGGAAGGCACACAGTTCGGTGTGGATGGATCTTCTTCAGTCTAGAGGTAGAGGATATCATCATCAACATTCTTCTAGGAGACTTCCTAGAGCTGCAAAGTCTAGATCTGTCCATTGCATCTTTTGTATTCATCTTGTCTCCCTCTTCTTCTCTCTTCATCTTCTTTCTGAGATATTGCATCTTTGTACATGGGTACCTTTAAAGGATTTTCTGTGGCTAGAACCCATCTTTGGCATCTTTCTTAGCTTAGAGAGTGGACTTATCTCTCTTTTGGGAGGGAGTTTTTCTCACTGGGTTTTCTCCTTTTACTCCACTTTTCAAGAGTTTCTTATACGTGGGTACCTCATCGGAGCTTGTTTCGAGACCCGCTTCTCCTTTTTTTTCATATATGTGTCCACCTAAGGTATGCTTGTGGGGGTGTTGGTGTAGGATATTTACCATGTATATATTTTAAGTACATGTGATTCCTCCACATAGGTGATTCACCATGCTTAGGTGTCTGCGGCTATCATTATGGCCTTACACACATCATAAAGTGTCATAGGAGTTACATTTGACCATCTATTCGAGAATGTAACTCCCACCTATTGACGGCTACATTTATGGGGGAGTTACACAACACACTAATAAATGTACACCCATTCATCTTGAGCAATGGAATGGAATGGAGTATGCGATTTGTACCATTTTTCCCTTAATACATGCACATTGCTCTCATGGGTGATTTATTTCTTGGATCTTGAACCTACAAAATTCGTGGTTGAGTGTAATGTGTTGATGCTCATGGATTCCCTCTAGATCTTCGTCATTCCCATGACAAGAAAATTGACTTTAAACCAAGTTTTCAAAAATTCCCTTCATTAATTTCTCCACCTACCACTATACATGGCATTAATTTCTCTTGAGTGTGTTACGTGCCTCATTATCCCATGCTTCAATGTCTCACACCTTAAACTTTTGTGCCTCAGTCATAATTTCTTGGCGTGCCACTACTTATCTGTCACAGATATCCTCTACTTGCACTTCCTTAAGCCAAATTAGTTTATCCAATGTGACCCAACATATGTAGTCTTAAATGCCACAACCTCCTTCAATTATACTAAGCACCCAATGCTTTACACGTGGTCTTAATTTTTTAGCAATTCTCCAATTCTCATGAATTTTGAAACCTTGCTCCTTTTTTTCCTCTTGTGGTTACCTGTGAGTTTATTTATTTTCCATACCTCCTTTAACCACCCCACACTAAGGGTATGTGTAGTCCTCTGCGCATATAAACACTTTAGATTGTGATCAACTTTTGGCGTGTAAACACGCTTATTACACAAAACACTGAACTAAATTGAAAAAGCATAACAACAAAGAAGGAAATACATTAAATGAAATACAAAGTAAAGGAAATCTAATCTAAATGGCAATACTACCTTATTACAAAAAAAAAAAGAAGACTTATTTATTGTAGGGCTTCAGCCTACTCCCGTTGAAGTAATCGGGTAATTGTGTGCCATCAAGCACCTCTAACTAGAAAGTGTCTAATTTAAGTATGTGAGTGATAACATACAATCCCAACCAATGCACTTTAATCTTTCTGGGTGACACAAAAACTTTGAATCATAAAGAATTACCATCTTCCCGAGCTCAAGCTTCTTTTCCCGATGTGTCTCGTTATGCCATTCCTTCTCACTCGGCATTTTCCTGCTTCTAACTCCAATGTGTTATGGCACGCCTCTCATCCAACTATATTAACATGTCAATTATTTCTTCCAATGCCTGCTCATTTAGATAGACCTCATGTGTGCACAATACGCAAATAAGGTAACATGAATTCCATGGGAAGAAGCTGTCTCTATGAAAAACACCAACTAAAAGGATGTTGCCTTATTCAACCTTTTGTAGGTTGTTCTATATGCCCAAAGTACAACAGAAACTTTATCATCCCAATATTTCCTTCCAACATCAAAAATTTTTGTCAAGGTTTGGCTCAATATCTTGTTGAAGGCCTCAACAATCCCATTTTCTTGAGGGTGATAAGGTGTGCTTTTTTTGTGCAACCATAAATTCATCCAATAATATCCTGATTGTCTCATTCAAGAAGTGTTTTCCCTATCACTTATTAGACTCAATGAAAATCCATACCTAGTAAGAATATTTTCCCATAAGAACCTTGTTGTTGTAGCTATTGTAAAATCCTTTGTAGGTGTTGCTTCTTCCCACCTTGTAAGATAATCTGTATAAGTGATGATGTAGTGTGATCTAGTTCTACGTGTGGCTAGGGAAATAGGACCCATAAAGTCTATTTCCCATTTTTCAAATGGCTCTGCACTAGTAATAGGCCTCAAAGGAATTTCATCTCTTTACCTAGGTTTTACAAGGCACTGACAGTGATCGTATGCTTTACAATACTCTTTACAATCCTTTTACAAGGTCTCCCACCATAATCCAGTGAGTAGAATCTTACGCATGATGGTGTCACCTACATAGTGCCCACCTACAATACCACCATGATCCTCTTCCATGATATCCATGTGCTCATTTTCCAGTACACACCGGCGTAATACTTCATCTTAGCTTATTTTTATAAGTCACCAATTATCAACATAAAAGTTATGGCACAAATTGTAAATTATTTCTTCTCCAAGGATTTCATTCCTTTTGGTGCCATACCTATGCATAAAAAGATAGAAATATCCTCCAATTCTAAAGACATTTGGTTTAACCTATACATTTGTGTATCTCGACATTTTATCTTCAATTTTTGTGCCTCCTCTCGTAATTGAATTCTTGATAAGTGCTCTTGGCCGTAATTAATTTTACCTAGATTTACCACAACTATAAAGTAAAAATCTTGGAATAATAGCACCCATCGACATATGTGCCCCTATAAAACTGGCTTATTTACCAAGTATTTCAATATCATGTGATCTATATAAAACAAAAAATTTGTTGCTAGCAAGTACTTTCTAAACTATGCATCATTTAGATCATCGAAAGGTCTTACACTGTGGTTGTATATTTCTATTATATAGGAGTCAAGTTTATACTAGTAAAAAAAATAGGATGATCTATAATACCTTCTTTAGGCTAAGCTAACATTGTGCCAATGGCCATGCCAGAGGAATCCACATGTATGTAAAAAGATTGGTTCCATGAGGGAAAGCATAGAATAGGCGCCATTTTAAGCCTCTCCTTCAATGCTTCAAATGTGCGTTCTGCAGCTTCTCCCCAATATAATGTCCCTTTTCCTTTTAGTGACTCCTATAGGGCATCGAAATATTCACATATCCTTTGATAAATTTTATGTAATACCTTGTGTGTCCCAAGAATCCACACACCTCACTCTAACTAGTACGCTCCTCCAGGCCTATGATAACTACAACCTTAGTCGGATCTACTAACAAACCTTCCTTGCAGATGATAGGCCCTAGCAAATTTCCAAAAGGTGTAGCAAATACACACTTCTTGATGTTTAAGGAGATTATTAACTGTTTGCATCTCTCAAACATTAAGTGCAAGTTTTCACAATGATCCTTTACAAGCCCATATACCATCTAATCATCCAAGTAAACCTACAAGAATTTTTAAATAAACTCTGAAATGCTTCAACAACTATGCACAAAAATATTGCAGGCATGTTCTTTAGTCCAAAGGGAATCACTGTGTATGAAAAAATTCCCCATTCAGTGGTGAAATTTTTCTTCTCTTGATCCTCCTTTGTAATTCTAACCTGATGATACCCAAAGAATCCATCTATAAACGAGTAAATTTTTTACCCTACAATGCTTTCTAATATTTCCTCGGTGAAAGATGTAGGAAAAGGATCAATCACACATGTAGCATTCAGCTCCTTGTACTTTACAAAAATCCTAATCTGACCATCTTTATTTATACTGATTACCATGGGAATAACCCACTTTGATTCTTATAGGGGCTTAATGATGCCAAATTTCAACATTTTGTCAATTTCTTCTTTAACTTTTATGCGCAAGTTAGGGTTCATCCTGTAAGGTCTCTTCCTGACCAGTGCGTGCACCTTCCTTTAGCTTAATCTTCATCTCACCCAAAGATTCATGCACTCCCTTTAACTCATGGTAGCCCCTAGGAATAAGTCCTGGAAATCACGTAGTAATTCAATTATCTTAGCCACTTCAAAATTAGACCAATAATCCCTAATTATGGCCTCCTTAGGTTCAACATCCGTGTCAATGTTCACTTTCTTGGTCTTCATAGGTTCATGATAGGTGCACACCTTCTTATCCACACTATCTAAAACCTCAAACATACCTTCTAAATTATTAATGTACAAATTTTCTACTTCTTCATCATTCACTATGTAGACCATATTTCCTTTCTCCTTCTCAAGGCAAGCACACTTAAGTAGTTTGGCATCGGTCTCATCTACTTCATCAAAACGTGCTCCTAGGTCTGCCTCACCAAATAAATCCTAAATGATTTCTTCATCCTTTGCATTGTCTCCCATAGTTAAGCACTCCATAACCCATAATGCCTCTTTCACCAAAGGTTTAGTGGAGAAGTAATCAAAATTTTGGATCATTCATGTAGTCAAGTCTTACCAATTTGTAGTCTCCTATCTAGTTAGGCATAAAAGTACCATGTGCATGTGTATTTACGTAAGGTAAAATAAAGTTTTGATCCAATAGTGAAGGTGGTAATGCTTCTCGCCCCTCTGCTCGAGTCTATCACCTGCTTGAACATTGTGCTAAACAAAGTTTATTACCATGATATATGTAGATTTGAGTAGGTGCATTGCTCCTAAGGAACGATTTGTTAGAGTAATTCTCACTTCATTCCATTCCTTGAGATTATCCCGTGAACCATCCACCAACGCATTGTTATCCCGCATAAGGTGTATACTAAAATATTTCTTCTGTCCACTTGACCATTCCACTATTCCTCCATGGCATGCTAGAATACCGTAGGGTCTTCTTCGCCAATGTACTGGGGTAAAAATTTGTTACCTATCCTCCTAATACAATGACATTTACCTTTCCATGTAGATGCACTTCTTACTTCATTCCCAACCATCTCGTAGGTGCCATGTGCCCAATTATCACAAGAAATACTTGTAGTATCACTAATAGGTTGTGCATATTCCCACTGGAGGATTCCTTCCTTAGATGGCTCAAGTACTTCCAGATCTCGAATGGCACACACATAAATTATGTTTACATCTTCCTCACTCAAAGGTTCAACATAAGGTATAGATTTACCATCTATCAAAGGGATAATAACTCATTCTTCCTTTTTCTCAAAACTTATATACCCCTTGTTGAACCGTAGATCAACATAATTTTCATAACACCAAGGGTGCCCATGTAGAGCTCGGAAGTTGTCTACTTGAAGTGCTAAGACCTCAAATTACCCCGTGAACTTGTCCCCTATATAGTAATGGATGCATCCTTTAAAACTCCTTTTGGAGTGGGCTTAGTTTGATTAGCCATAAATAATAAATTATAGGATGGTTGTAATGGAGGTATTCCCATATGCATCCATGTATCTAAAGTAAGCACATTAACTTTCACGCATGTGTCAATCAATATATTTCTCAAAAGCCACCCATCCACAACAGCATTTAGAGTGATCTCCTTGTCATAATACAAGCTATGAGGGGGAGATTAGCATACAGGATATGTTGTCCATTCTCAATACCTACGCATGGAGTGTTTCCCTTTAACCAATTCCCTAGTAATGGAATAATATTCTCCTGGTGCAACATCTTACATACCTCTTTCAAATCATCAACATTTGATTGGACCGTCTCTATTGCCTTATTTTGTTCCAACTTCCATGACTA
Source organism: Taxus wallichiana var. yunnanensis (assembly GCA_018340775.1). Taxonomy (NCBI): domain Eukaryota; kingdom Viridiplantae; phylum Streptophyta; class Pinopsida; order Cupressales; family Taxaceae; genus Taxus; species Taxus wallichiana. The sequence goes on along the minus strand of CM031242.1, from coordinate 853,166,220 downwards.
TTCCTTTAAACATTGTATTTCACCCTAAATATTTCTGAGTACCTCCATGGTTTCTCAATAAACCTTCTTCCAATGAGTAGGATTTGGGTATCTTACATGTAAAACCTCCTCTTTATTAATGGTAGGCTTTTGTTGTAATGTCTCTCTGGCGCACACATCTTCAATGCATGTAGTTTACACAGTACTACCTTAGGTTCCAAGGCTTTGTGGCATCCATTAATTTTCCATGTCGCATTGTATTCTAACCATCCATGTTCCCTTGTTCTCTTGTTTATGCTACTTTCTAAGATTCTCATATAAGTTTAGGCACTCCTTATAGTTATGATTCTTTCCACAAAAATAACAAGTAATATTTTGAGGACATTCAAACATGTAGTGGTCAAGAGATCTGCATGTATAACACGTTCCCTAAGGAAACTCACCTCATCCACCACCATATCCATGGCCCCTGAATCCACCATAGTACCCTCTATCTCTGCCACAACCTCCCTCAAAGTGCCCATTATTCTGATCATAGCACCCTTGAGTGTGATCATGATCATGGTGCTCACTTTTACCTTTATAGTTATTTGATAAACCTGGTTGTCATACACCAATATCAATGGCATCATGGATCTGATCAATCAACCTACATTATTTGGCATTGTGATTCGTGGATCGATAAATCTTACAAAGAGCAAGATACATTCTTTCTTATCGCGCGTTATACAATAAATTATTGGTGGTCCTATCCACCAATAGTTCTGGTCATGGATCATCAAAGAAAAATAATAGGCATCAAATTACATCATGGTCTAAATGACATATCTCACGGTCAGCAACAATGAACTCTATCGACCTGCAAGGAAAACTATACTTATTTTTCCCATCAACTTCACAATTTGTACACCAAATCCCAATGCATGTCTCATGTGTTGAATTAGGTGATAGTTTCTCCATCTTCTTTGTCATAGCTATAATATGATATTCCAAGAATGGAATCATCCAAGTGCTTCGTGTAGATCCGTATACATCTTATGTGACAACGCCCTCCTAAAAGGTGTGATCAAGCCTCTAATGAACCACTGTGCATGTTGGCTTGCATGGATATCATAAAAATTTTAGACAAAAGTGTTTTGAAATGAGAATCATATTCTGAATGCTCTTAGTAATGCTCTACTTAATATCCTTGATCGCTTTTATACTCTTCTACTCAAACTCAGGGATATAAAATTCCTTAAGGAAAGCATCCCGTAATGTTGTATAATCTATGCAAGTCTGATCAGGGTCAAACTTCCTATACTAAGTGTGTGCATCCCTGCAACATAGTTATAAATTGACTTGCCTTGCACTCAAAATTTGTGATCCCTTTTACACGCCATAGTATCTCACACATGCTCTACAACATCTTACATTCCCTATACTGGAATATGAAGTGACATCTCCATGTAAATATTTTGGGGTTGGTGAGGACCATGCCCACCGGATCCAGAACCCCCTGTGTTACCTCTGCCTCCAGACCCACCAGATCCACCAAAACTAGAGCCACTTATGCCCCTTGATCCTCCACCTGTAGCCAGAAGTGAACCAGAGGATGTACTACCATGTGTCCCAATAGTGGTACTAAACTGAACTCCTACAATCTATGAAGTGGTACTACTCCTGAAGTCAATCCAAAATTATGCACACTTGAGTTTTGTGCTAATGACACACCTGAAAAGGTACCTCCAAATAACAAGGAAGACATCTTCCGGCCATATATGTACTTGTTATTTGATTTAATCTTGTTATTCTACTACCCAAACTAGCTTGTTGACTACTAGTTATACTAGAAAATGGAAAACCAAGCACAAGGGCTAGGTTGCTAGGTAGATTCAGATGTGCACTCATGGCCCATGTTGTCTCTATTGGCATTCTCTCATATAAGGCTGATGAGGGTTCCCTATTATGATTTCCCAAATGGGGGAGTTCTAAATGCTCGGCTCCACGCCTTCGTGTGACCTACAAATCCTTCATGATCCATATCTCTCCTCAATGCCATCCATTCTCGCAATCTCATGACGTTTCTCTAACTCCCTCTCACAGGCCTCATTCTACCTAATTCATTGTTGTTCTCTTTACCTCTCTCGCTGCTAGTTCCTCCATCCTTCACCAAACGTGCTCCTACCCCCACGCATGGTGGGTTGTAGCTAGCCATTGGATTTTCTTCCAAATTCAAGGTTACCATCAAGATTTTTATCACCAATGGAATTCCTTTTAGATAGTTTCCCCTAAGATAATGTAAAAATTAGAACTCAACTACCTCTGGGAAATAATAAGTGGAAATTGAGCACTCCAAAATATAGCTATTCATAAATTTAAGGAACCAAGTGTCCAAATTGTGCTTCTATATCAAATCGAATCACAAAGGGCCTTAAATTATTCCTACATCAAGACAAGTGTATAATACCTCCAATTCCTTTTAGACACATAAGCAACCAGCCACTCATACAACTCTATCAGAAAGATAACAAAGAAAATATCATATAACAAGTCATACCAGTTCTGCTCCATCCACGCGCATGAGTTAAACTCAAATCGAGTGTTAAATATTTGAGTGTATTCTTATTCTAGATCTACTGTCCACTCCTCAACACTTGATAGGGCCAACTAGTATGTATTCATCACAAAAAATATTTAAAAATTTTTAAAAAGAGGTCCCGACAACGAAACTAATGATGCAGCCTAGAATATATTGTGAATAACCTAGGCAAGCTGACACATCACTTAGGTGAGTTGAGCACTCACACAAAGTGTGCAAAGGTACTAGGTCCCTCCTTATATTTTCTTATACAGATGTTAATGTGATGATGTTTAGTCATATTCGATTCATAACTAAACATATACATTCGACAAAGTCATAAACCAGATCTAGATCTTAAAGAATCATGAACTAAATAATATCTATAATAATATTAACCATACATGGGCCAAATTTAGTTATGTCTAACACCATTATCCAACCAATATATTCCATTTCATAAATACTCTAAAACCGTAAGCTTCATACACTAAAAAGTATCTCCATGAGTCATGTGCATGGGAAAACCATTAGCACAACTCTACAATAATTTAATACTACTCCTAAACTACGTAGTTCAATATATATTTATATATGTGGGCACTTTCCCATTACCACCCATGCACTTCTCAAAATAGGTTGCATGTTGATAATAGCCATGCACCTTTACAATAACATGAACAACATGCAATTTTTTGAACAATAGATGTCCTATAGTTAATTCTAAGAAGAAATCCTATAATTAGCTTAAACTATGCATGGCGCTTATCAGCCACTTGTTCCCAAAATACCATTGCATGTAGCGCAAGTCTTCATATTTATGTGTTCTCTACACACTATCTCCAAAAATATCCATTATCCACAAAAAAATTAAGTCCCGATCTTGGGCACTTCAATACTATTATAGCTTTGCACGCTTCCAACGCCCTATCTTCATGAGCCCAATACTTAGAATATTTCAAGCTCCTCTACAATAGTGAAGATAAGCTTTCAATTTTTATATAACAATGTTCCAATCCTAAAATAACATCCCATATATGTTAATATGAGGATTTGTGAGCATCTCAGATTGGTGATATGTTTGTTAACAAAGAAAATCAATGGAAAATCATATAATCAGAAAGAAGGATGAATAAAAAATTAACAAATGTCCATTCCATGTTTCTCTTATCAAAAACATTCAGTTTGGTTCAGAAATGGAAGAACATTATCTTCTAAAAGCATCTCATGATAAAGTGGGATCAATCATGGCATCTACAATCGTAAATGGTGTCAAATTATCTTTGAAAATGAAAAATTAACAATCATACCTTATGTAATTATGTCTTTATAAAATTCTCTACCAATCCCTTCAAAATTGATCACTTTGAAAAGTACCCGCTAAAATGTTCCCAATGCACTTGGTTTTAGGTGAAATGGCTTCCTGAGTTGAAAGTTATGGGAAAAAGTGCAAATCTGACCATTTTTGAAAAACTCCCATGTTTTGCAGATTTTAGGATAATTTTCCTTTGTTTCGTGGTTTTCTAAGTTTTCAATTTTTTTCAAGAAATTTATTTGATCAACTCTTTCACAAATTTCTCTTTTTATGTGGATTCTCCTTTGTATCATGGCATTTCCTTTTTTTTTTGGATTCATCAACTCCATGGAACACCGAGTGTTTATTGTTTGTAGAATACTAAATTCCATTGTTCTCTGATTTTCCATCTTTCCCCACTTAGTCTTCTAATAATACCGTACTTAATATTCTAACATTATTATGCAACAAATTCTCATGAATTATGTTTACGCTACAAAAATTTTATTCCTTTTTTATGCAACATCCTTTCCTCACGACCATATTTCTTTGTTTCATGGATTTTACAACTCTATGAAACACCATACCTCTGAGACACTCGAGAATATTAAGTTCATGGCTTCCACACTTGTTCACATTCTAACTTCCTTTTCTCATCTCCTCACGACACTATCTTTGATCATTGTGGATTTTACTAAGTGGAGTACACCATTTGTTTCTTGAAATAGATGGTTCCACCGAACACTATAATCACCAAGTCCATAAAGCACTACTTTTCTTCACCGCTTTGTTCCACAATTTTTCTTGACAAGTTCCTTCATCCCACAAAATACTATCCTCTGAATTCTATGGCTTCTTTATTTTTCCTCGAAACCCACCAAAGGATACATTCTCTTCAATCCACAAAATATTACTCATTGAATGTCATGGATCACTATAACTTTTTGAAATCATCAAAACCAAAGGGAAGGTCAATATGTAAGTGAAAATCCACATTACAAGGTTGTAGATGAAATAAACATGACTTTAAGGATAAAGGAACCAAGAAGAAATTCGTAAAACAAATGGAGAAATGGAAGATCACTTAAACGGGTTTTGTAGGATTTTTTAAAGATGGTTCCAAAAACCTAGGGATCAAAATGAGAACCAAAAGGTCTCATAGTGCCCCTAAAAATAAATTACTATATAATACATGTGACTCATTTAATGAGATTTGTTTGTGTGTTCTTGACTTCGAGATAGACATATGACAAGAAAAAATCTCTGAGACTAGGTCCCTCTTCTTGGAAATGGGAGGCTCCAGGGTAAAGTTTAGTGGTAAATATTCCTTAATTCATGAATATTTTGGTTTTTCAAATTTTTATTTCAAAACTTTTTAGGGTGGGAATTAGGACCATGTCACCTAAATTTACTATGTCCAAGTTCATTTAAGGGGTCGGTTCTCCCATCATTTAAACCAATAGCCAAATCTTTTAATTCAAATTGCCATTAGTGCAAACTTGAAGTTTGTAAAATTTAATTCATATATATAGTGATTACAAACTTACAATTTCATATATCAAGTATACATCAAATATTCTTCATAATTCCTTTACTCATGTTTTTGGTCTTATGGGAATTGACGATCAAGATCGAATATAGATTGCAACCTTCCAAAATTAAATATTTTAACATTTAATATGTTATTATCTGGAATTTGTATATAATGTAAAATGTTAGAAATGACTGAGAGCACTAACATAAATGTATACTACTGGCTAATATCATACACTATGTTATTGGTCGGTAACATAGACATAGTATGTTGGCCGATAGAATACATTTATGCTACCAGCTGGTAACATAGATATATGCTACTATCCAATAGCATTTTTCATGCTACCATATGGTAGCATAAATAATGCTACCAACTCATAGAATACATCTATGCTAGTTTCGATAGCAAAACAATTTCTACTAGCTAGTAGCATACATTTATGCAAGCATCTTGTAGCATACTTTATGCTACCATATGGTATTAAACATTTATGTTTGCAGACGATAGCATACTATATGCTATCTTGATCGCTATCATAGCTATATGATACCGACAAGTAACATTTTTATGCTACTTCTTGGTTGCATAAATAATGATACTTTTGGTAGAATATTTCTATGATAATGGTTGGTAGCATATAGTATTCTACCTAGGGTAGTAGAAAATTTTCATGATGTTAGAAAAAAAAATGAGTATGGGAATTTTTTTCTTATTCCATATTTTCTTAGGAAAGATTTCTCATTTCGACAATCATTTTAACTATTAACATAAAAAAAAAAACTAATAAAATCCCATAAAAAAACTTGACAAATCTTAAATTTTTTCACAAAAAATTCATTTTTTCAATTTTTTTATTTGTGTCATATTTTGTGAGGACATATTTCTCATTGAGACTACCGTTTTAACTTTTATTGTCAAAAAATGATTTTAAAAAATTACATATGTTGTTGGTTGAAGTTTAGAAATTACTACTCGTTAACACCATTATCAAATGATTTTCCAAATTGTTCAAAACCTATTTCCTTCAGATTCGCCATCATTTTGAAATTCATTTTCATATGTTCTCCTAGTAATAGTTATGAGTTTTTAGGGTAGTTCTTAAATTTTACCCTAGGATGCTCCCATTTATTTAATGTGGAAAAATTAAAATATGTGGTGGTTGTTAAGATATGGATCACACACGAATAATCCATTAAACCTATGTAAAATTAATTGTATAGGATACAAGGGAGGAAATTTACCGTAGAGAGTTAAAGTGGAGATAAGAATATAGATAGGGAGGTTTAATCTAGTGAGTAGGAACTTGAAAATTTTTGACATTAACTAGAGTAGGTCTAAATCCAATATGAAGAAAATAACCATGTAAGCAATAACAAGATTAAAAATCAAAGACACAAAATTCAATTTATTTATTCCTCAAAGATACAAAGTTCTTTCTTGGTTATTAAAGATTACAATGATTATAAAGTTGAAAGTCGGAAATAGAATAACAAAGACAAGAAAATAGAAGAAATAGAAGAAATAGATTCTTTCTTGTAGTAAGAGAACAATAGCTATAAACCCCTTGGAATGGAGAATCCATCCCAATTTATATCTTTACAATGATGTCTCTTCATCTCCCCCATGGTGAGTTTTCATCTTCCCATCACCTGTGAACTTTCATATTCTCTTATGAATGAAATTAAGTCCTTTTCTTATTTATGAAAAATGAACTTTTACAATAAGTTTTAATATTTCACTAAGGGAATAAGATGAAAACCCAAAAAGTACATTCTCAACAAAAATTAGAATGTGGAGAAATGATGAAGAGAGAGAGAATAAGAGAGAAGTGGCAATCCAAAGATGAGGAAACTTTTGATCATGAGGAACCCGATTCGATGGACACTATGGGAATGCTCCAAGAATGAAGTTCTTTCCTTCGACCTCTTTACTATACCAAGACATGATGAGTGTAACCTCCTTTTCTAGAAGGATGAGAACATACTCCAAAGCATTGATCAAGTGATGGAACACCACCACGAGATCTACACCGTATGAACCTGAGATAACTTCCTACATAACCCAATCATGATGATACCCTTATGGGATCAATAGGATTAAGTGAACCATATCATCTCTTGCATCCTATATTACCTTATAGAATTCACCTTGAGACTAAGTTTTGGGGGTTTGTGAGGGCTTCCTTTCCTACTTGAGCCATGATATAATTATCAAACATTACAAATATGAACCCGCCAACTCTAAAAACCCACCTAAGAAACTATTCTCCTATGCATATCTATGGTGTTAACTCATAATCCTTATTTTCAAGTCTTTCATATCCATTTTTTTCACCTCACTATCACATTTATTAGGATATTCAATGGTTGAAGTTGGAATTGGCTCGAACCTCGGTATTTGAACTCCATGGTGATGAAGGCAAGTGACATGAAATAGATATGAATGAGTATGGAAACTAAACAAAATAACAACACTTACTATTTTTATTAGGACCTATTTTAGGATGTTTATTTTTTGTAAATTTCTCAATTTGTCACTTTTTAGTGTTTTTCACTTGAAAGGAGTATTGTTGAAACAAAAAAAGTATGTTTCTAAAAATTACTAGTTTATACCGAGAGGACATGGTATAACTTACTATTTCTAGAAGGTGTGCCTCTTGGTGTCGAATGGAAAGAAACCTGTCTCGAAAGTTTAGGTTTTTTCGTGGGATCCTCTGCTCTAATTTTTAGAGGTTTTTAATAACCAAAACTCCATAAATTTGAAAAGGCAAGTGAAGTGACTAAAATTTTCATCTAGATGTTAAAAAATTGTTTAGAAAATCAATTTGGATGAGATTATACTCATTTAAAAGTTATATTTGAGAATATACTATTGTTAAAATCTCATGGAAATCAGACGTGGGGTTTTGAAGATATGAGAAACTTTCTATTCTTAGGTATGAAGGTTTCTGGATAATTTTTAGAAGCATAACAGTATGGAGATGAGTTTGGGAGGAAAAAAAATTCAAAACTAAAAAATGGTTGTGTGTTGAATATAAATCATTTCTACCTCATTTACATGCCTAAACTCAATATTAACCCATCTAATCTTAACCATGGTCAATCGGGGTGGAGGTAGAGTTACAACCTAAAAATAGGTGATGTATGAAGTAAGGGTAGAAGAGGGGAACCAAAGTATTATTTACACCAGATCAATACAAGTGGCGGCATGTGGTTTCATGTGAACAAGATGAAAGGGCTAAAAGCAATCTCCCATGGGGTTAAAACTGGGTTTTAAGTATGACCATGGGCCAGCTCCATTGGAGGGTACATTTTCAAGTCCATATTGTTCCTTAGATGTTGTAATAAGGGATATGGGATATGTGAGGTTCAAAAAGGTACCATGGGTCAAGCTATCGTGAGGAGGTGACCAAATTTTGATCAAAACACTTTTTTGAACTTTCCTAACACCCCAAGTTCTAAGTTTTAAGTGAAAAATCATAACATTCATAGGGAAGCACACTTTACTATATATTTTTTCCCCTTCTACAAAGGGACAAGGGACAAGGGACACACAACCTTAAAAATATTTCCAAGGTTCTTGTCTTCATGATGAGGGGGCAAATTTTCAAGTTGCACATGCTTTTAACACATAAATTTAAAAGTTTTAAGTGAAAAAGTGAAAATTCAGTAGGGAGCACACTTTAGTGTCCTTATTTTCCCTTTAAACTAAGGGACAAGTGATAAGGGACATTATATGGTGAAAAGTGTGCTTAATCTTGAAAACCATATTGATTTCATTATGCCAATGTGTAATTAGAACACTAAGAGTTATTTTTGGCCCCGGGAGTAAGAC